>CM053027.1:220544446-221194446 GCA_028564925.1 Lithobates sylvaticus | reverse complement strand
ACTGGGCACAAAAATTGACACACCTACACTGAGAAAATTTTTTAAATTGACCTATAGTTCAGCAGTAGATTCCAGGGCCACTGAAACAAATTACAAGTGCTTATCAAGGTGGTACATAACTCCATCAAAATCATGCCAATTTCAACAAGGGGGCTCTGCTGAGTGTTGGAGAGGTTCTAGAGATAAGGGGACGATGGCCCACTTGTGGTGGGATTGCTACAAGATAAAAGCTTACTGGAGGATAATAATAGATTATATCAAGGATATTACTGGAATAAACCTCGAAAATGATCCGTGGGTGATTCTATTCCACGGCACTAAAGGAGCGGTTAAGCATTATCAAGGGTCCCTAGTCCCGCACTTACTCAACGCCGCAAAGCGCCAGATAGCAAGGAATTGGAGGAAACAGGATAGCCCAGCAATATGGGAGTGGATAGATCTAGTCGAGAATACTCGAACGATGGAGTATCTTAGAACTAATTTGGAAGAGGGAAGGGGGGGACTAGTAGAAAAGTGGGATAGCTGGAAAAAGTTCAAAAAGACATGGAGCTATGCAGAAGCTGTACGTGCTTAGGGTAAATGTTGAAGCTCCTGAACCCAAAATCGAGAGCCCAAATCATCGATGGCTAAATTTAGTCAATGGACACAGCGATGCGGAGTGGGGGAGGGACCGTGGGGGGGGGGGGGGGGATTTAAAAGTAAAACCTGTAAATTAAACGATTGCGTTTTTTTCGATTAAAAATTTATAAATAAGAAACGCCACAATGATGTGAATACTAAAACGGACAAGACGAACAGATAAAGCTGAGCAAGGTCCGCTTGGAAAGTTGAACTGAGATGGCAAAAAGAAAAGAAAAAAAAAAAAAAAGACTGAAAGGAGGAACCCACCTCTTTCATAGACGACATTAAAGTGTTACTAAACCCACAACAGTAAAATCTGTCTGTATATGCAACATCGCATGCTTGTTATACTCACTGTGGAACTTTAGGGTTAATCCTTTGCATTGTGTAAAAAGGCTGTTTTATCCTGAATGCATAGAGCCTCCTCCTCCTGCAATGTCTACCTTGGAAAGAACTGGCAAGGTAGCCAACCTCAACCTGCACATGCTTAGTTATGTCTTTTATGCTGGAGAGAACAGTTTCTTGTTCTCAGAGATAGCCAGGCCACATGATATTGACATCACACATGTGGGCATGTATATAGGCTGAAAATCTCCACCTTCCTGAACTCTCAGCACCTGAACAAACTGTGCAGTTTATGATGCAACTCTGGTATACAGATCATAAAAAAAAAAAGTTACGCTTACTGGTAATGTCTTTTCCAGTAGTCTTTCAGGACAGCCACTATGAGAGAGTCTCCTCCTCTTCCTTTAGGAAACACTGCGCCAGCCCATAAATTCTCACTTCCCCCTGCCAGACCTCAGTATTATTCCAAGATCACCTCCGGCCAGCTGGGGAGACACAAGAACACATTAATAACAAACCATCATATATCATTATGTTGCGTTCTGGTCTTTTATAAGACCACCACAACATTTTTGGGTGGGTAACTAGGGCTGTCCTGAAAGACTACTGGAAAAGACGTTACCGGTAAGCATAACTTTAATTTTCCCTTTCCGTCTTTCAGGACAGCCACTATGAGAGGATGAACAAGCACTTACCAGTTAAGGTGAGACTACAGCTTGCAAAACCTTTTGCCCAAAGGCTTGTTCACCTGCCAACACCAGGTCCACTCTAATGTTTTACGAAAGTGGAGTAGCTGGACCATATTGCTGCCCTGCATATTTGTTCTGGCGTTGCTCCAGCCCTTTCTGCCCGAGAAGCTGCCATAGCTCTGGCAGAGTGTGCCTTTATACCCATTGGGATTTCTTTCCCTGCTAATGCATAGGCCTGACCAATGGTTGCTCCGAGCCATCGGGCAATAGTGCGTCAAGACTGTGTCCTTTACTGGCCCCGGAAAATGTTTGTCATTTCTAGGTATTGTAGGATACTTCTCCTTACATCCAAAAGAATGAAATTTCAATTCCCTTTTCCCTGAGGGGTTGGGACAAAAATGAGGGTAATACTACCTCCTGGCTTCTGTGATATCTAGAAACCATTTTAGGCAAAAATGCCGGATCGGTCTTGAAAACTATCTGATCTGGGAAAATAACGCAAAAAGGGGGTCTAACTGATAAGGCCTCAATCTCGCTGACCCTCCTGGCAGTTGTCACTGCTACTAACAATACTGTCTTTAAAGTAAGTTCCTTTAGTAAACATCCTTCTAATGCCACGTACACACGATCAGACTTTTCGGCCGTACTATCCGGCGGACTTAGTCCGCCAGACTTTCCAGCGGAGGTCCGCCAGACTTTCCGAACGTGCGGACTTGCCCACACAAGCCTGGAATTTTTTGTTTTGAGTTTTGGACAGGACTTTTGAAATGAACGGACTTGCCCCACACACGGAGTAAAGTCCGTTCATTTAGAACGTGACTCCAGGTAGACGGGACTAGCAAAGGAAGTCAATGCCGCCGCCTCGAATCGGCGACATTGACACCTTGCTAGCCCCGCCACCTGGTATGGATTTAAAGAATAGGGAATCCCTACGCCGAAAAAACGGCATGGGGTCCCCCCCAAATCCATATCAGACCCTTATCCAAGCACGCAGCCCAGCCGGTCAGGAAAGGGGGTGGGGACGAACGAGCGCCCCCTCGCCCTTCCGCACCAGGCTGTGTGCCCTCAACATGGGAGGGTGCCCTGGGGAAACGGGGACCCTGCAGCCCCCCCACCCCAAAGCACCTTGACCCCATGTTAATGAGGACAAGGGCCTCTTCCCAACAACCCTGGCCGTTGGATGTCGGGGTCTGCGGGCGGCTTATCGTAATCCGGGAGCCCCCTCCAATAAGGGGGTCCCCAAGATACCGGCCCCCCACCCTATGTGAATGAGTATGGGGTACGATGTACCCCTACCCATTCACCTGGTGAAAAAAAAAAAGTGTAAATAAAAACACAACACAAGTTTTTAAAATACTTTATTACACAGCTCCGGTGGTCTTCTTCCGTCTTGGGGGGTCTTCTCACCGGACTCCTCCGCTATCTTCTGCTCTTTTACTAGCAGGGGAGCCTGGCTTTCTCCTTAGTCG
This sequence comes from Lithobates sylvaticus, assembly GCA_028564925.1. Lineage (NCBI taxonomy): Eukaryota > Metazoa > Chordata > Amphibia > Anura > Ranidae > Lithobates > Lithobates sylvaticus. Next base: position 221,191,322 of record CM053027.1, on the reverse strand, counting down.
CCGCCTGGGGGGTCTTGTCCCGCTCTTCTTTCCGGGCCTCCGCTATCTTCTTCCAGCTGTTTTACTAGCGGTGGCCCGGGCTTCTGTTGCAGTCGCCGCCTTCTGCTTCTTGTTCTTCTTTCCTTATCCGATGTTGACAACGCTGTCTCTGGCCGTAATGGCAGAGACATGTTGTGCTGTGACTTATATAGGGACAAGGGGCGGGGACACTGGCTCATGTCACATAGTGACCCCGCCCCCTACGATGTCAGTCCCGGAGGATGCTGGGACTGACATCATAAGGGGGTGGGGTCACCATGAGACGGTGACCCTGCCCCTTGCTCCTATACAAGTCACAGCACCACATGTCTCTGCCATTAAGGCCAGAGACCGCGTTGTGTCAACATCAGATGAAGCAAGAAGAAGTACAAGAAGCAGAAGGCGGTGGCGAAAGCGACGGCAAAAGAAGCCCAGGCCACCGCTAGTAAAAGAGCTGGAAGATAGCGGAGGCCCGGCAAGAAGAACAGAAGAGCGGGACAAGACCCCCGAAGTCGGAACAAGACCCCCAGACGGCAGCGGCGGAGAAAGCCGGGCTCCTCCGCTAGTAAAAGATCAGAAGATAGCGGAGGAGTCCGGCGAGAAGACCTGAGACCGAAGAAGACACCCCGAGCTCTGTAATAAAGTATTTTAAAAACTTGTGTTGTGTTTTTATTTACACTTTTTTCACCAGGTGAATGGGTAGGGGTACATTGTACCCCATACCTCATTCACATATGGTGGGGGCCGGTATCTGGGGGCCCCTTTATTGAAGGGGGCTCCCGGATTCCGATAAGCCGCCCGCATACCCCGACGGCCAGGGTTGTCGGGAAGAGGCCCTTGTCCTCAACATGGGGACAAGGTGCTTTGGGGTGGGGTGGGGCTGCAGGGCCCCCCCTTCCCCAGGGCACCCCCCATGTTGAGGGCACACGGCCTGGTACGGCTCAGAAGGGGGGGGGTTTCGCTAGCTCGTCCCCACCCCTTTCCTGACCGGCTGGGCTGCGTGCTCGGATAAGGGTCTGATATGGATTTGGGGGGACCCCCACGCCGCTTTTTCGGCATAGGGATTCCCCTTTAAATCCATACCAGGTGACGGGGCTAGCGAGGTGTCAATGCCGCAGATCGAGACGGCAGCATTGCCTTTCTTCGCTAGTCCCGTCTACCTAGAGTCACGTCCTAAATGAACAGACTTTACTCCGTGTGTGGGGCAAGTCCGTTCATTTCAAAAGTCCCATGGACTAGCACACAGACGGCTGGATTGTTCACCGGACTGCTGAGTCCAGCGGACAATTTTGAGTTAAAACTTCTTACTAAGTCCGCCAGACTTTTGAGGAGGAATAAGTGCGCCGAGCCCACACACGGGCAGATTGGCGGCCAATCACGCGGGATAGTCCGATCGTGTGTATGCGGCATAAAGGTTCAAAGGGGACTCCCATTAAGCTCTGCAAGACTAAAGATAGGTCCCACCTAGGGAAGTGTGGACCCTGAACTAGTCTCAGTCTAGTCAGAGCCCTAAAGAATCTGACTACCCACGGGTTGGTGGCCAGAGGTTTTTCTAAATAAGCACTGACACTTGACTTTTGAGGGTACTTATGGATAAACCCTTGTCTGCCCCGCATTTCAGAAATTCCAACACAGCTGTGGGGCTCTGCACCGACAAGCTTCCTATGCACCATTCGTTAAAAACAAAGCCAGACTTTTATAAACCCAGTGTCTTTTTCCCGCTGCTGAGGAGAGTGGAGATTAATCTCTCTGAAAATCCATTAGATTTTAGTATACCCTCAGTAGCCAGGCCGCCAACTTCCACTGGTGTACCTGTGGACAGAGGACTGGTCCCTGCGAGAGGAGGTCCTCTCGAAGAGGTAGGAATAAGGGAGGTTTTACTGCAAGTTGTTTGAGTATTGAGAACCATGCCCTCTTGGGCCAATGTGGTGCCACTAGAATCAGGGACGTGTTCTCCATTTGAAAATTTCCTCAGAACTTCCGGCAACAATACTGGAGGTGGGAAGGCATGTCTTGAACTGCCAGTTCTGGGTCAACGCGTTCACCCCCAGTGCCCCTTCCTCTGTTTAGGGAGAAAAAAACAGGTTTTTTTTTGCATGGTTATTTGACGCAAAATAGGATTTTTTGTACTCAACTACTTTTGTACTAAAATCCTTTTCTCTGTAATTCATCGACTGACACAGCTTCTCTCTTTAGACCATTGTTATGCCACTTTCAGGAGAAGACTAGGCATTACATGTGATAATAAAACTAGAACTTTCTAGTTCCACCCAAGGGGTGGTCCCTTAGGTAACAACCCCTCAGCATGCTACTGCAGCCTCAGTACGTCAACAAGCAGTATAGCGTAAAGAAAAATATGAGGGGCGGGTGCTGTGTCAGTCGGTGAATTACAGAGAAAAGGATTTACTGACACAGCTTCTCTTTTGGCACTGCTTGGGGACGTCCCAATGGTCTAAACGAGGGGTGGGAAACCAGCATAAAAAAAAAAAAAAAATAAAAAAAAACTTCATCCACCATGGCATGTGGGAACTAGTACAAACTTCACCCACAAAAAAAAAAAAAAAAGTGTGTGGAAAAACCACCACAAAAAAAACAGGGTACTCCTCAATGGAGAAGCACTACCCTCAAACCGCATCAAAAATTGTGGTAACGAATGCAACAGTGCATTAACTTCAAAAGGTACTGCGTTTTTACCCAAAAAAAAACAGGAAAAAAATTGCATATGCAATTGCAACTATACAGCCGCCAGCAAAACTTTGCGACCAAAACAGGCATCACCCAATGCACTGACATCTACCTTGTAGAACTTGTAAACGTGTGGACAGATGACCAGGTTGCCTATTTACACACTTGAGCGACAGACGCTCGATGTCGGAGGCCCAAGACGTTCCGATTGCCCTAGTGGAGTGGACCGTGACTGGAAAGGGGGGCAACTGCCTCTTCAAGGCGTAGGATTGTACTCCAATTTGTCTGATCCACCTGGAAATGGTGGCCGACGAGACCGCCATGCCTTACTTTGGACTAGCCACCGAAACAAACAGTGAGTCTGACTTCCGGAAAGGAACCGTGGCAGACAAATACACCTTCAGAGCCCGAACCACTTCCAGAGCATGAAGGGCCACCTCCTTAGGAGGAATCGGCTTAGGACACAGAGATGGTAACACAATGTCCTCATTGATGTGAAACGCTGAGACTACCCGTCGGCAGAAAAGACGGTTGCGGGCGCACACCACCTTATCCTCGTGAATAACCAGATAGGGCGACTTGCAGGACAAGGCCGCCAGTTCCGAAACCCTCCTGGCCGATGTGATGGCCACTAGAAAGACCTCTTTATGGGAAAGAGTCAACAGGGGGAACTCTGATATTTTCAAATGGCGGTTTTTGAAGCGCCGATAATACTATGTTCAGATCCCACGGGGGTAACAGTGGACGCACAGGAGGGACTACATGTCGCACCCCTTGAGCAAAAGTACTCAGAGAGACACCAGAGGTCGCTGAAAAAGGACAGCCAAAGCTGATATTTGTCCTTTAACTGGTGCTTAACGCTAACTTCTGGTCCACCCCTTGCTGAAGAAACAGCAGGATCCTGTATATAGAAAAAAGGAGCGTGGATGCCATCCTCCTCACAATGGAGAGGTAGGCCTTCCAGGTACGAAGATATATCTTCCAAGAAGAAGATTTCCGTGCTCTCAACATAGTTGGGATCACCGAGTCAGACAGACCCCGGTTCCTCAACACCTGTCTCTCAATAGCCATGCCGGTAAAACCAGCGATGATAAAGCAGGATGGAGATCTGGGGGCAACCAGTATTACTGGGATCCCCTCGGATTCCACTCTGCGAAGCAGACGTGGTAACAGTTTCATTGGAGGAAAGGCGTAGATCAGCTGGTACTGATCCCACGGAGCCACCAGCGCGTCTGCCCACGGATCTCTTGTCCTGGACACGAATCTCGGCACCTTCTGATTGAGACGGTAGGGCAGAAGATCCATGTCTGGTGTGCCCCACTGCAGACAGTAGCCTGAACACCCCCTGATGCAACACCCATTCTCCTGGGTCCAGCATCTGACTTAGATAGCCCGCCTGCCAGTTCTCCACACCCGGGATGTAAATGGCCGACAGGGCCGGTACATGTCGCTCTGCACACAAGTATGTGAGCGACCTCCTGTGCGGCGGCCGAGCTTCTTGTTCCTCCTTGGTGATAGACGTATGCCACAGCAGTGGCGTTATCTGACTGCATCCTGATCGGACGCCCTTGCAGTCTCATTGACCATGTGGAGAGGCATAGCCTGATCGATCTCAGTTCGAGCCGATCGATCGGCAACTTGGATTCCTCCGTCGACCAGAGGCTCTGAGTCGACTGAACTCCAATTACTCCACCACAGCCGAATAGGCTGGCGTCCGTTGTGATCACCATCCATTTCAGAGGTAGGAAAAACTTCTCGGGGACCTCAGCCACCCGATCATGGAATCCCTGACTAACTGGCTCACCTGGATCTGTCAATCCAGGGACAATGGAGATTTGTCCCACTTTGCCAAGATCTCCTTCTGCAGGACTCTGGTGTGGAACTGGGCATATGGTACTGCCTCGAAGGAGGCCACCATGAGACCCAGGACTCGCATGCAGAAACGCAGCGACGACCACTTGCGGTTCATCAGCAGTTTTACCGTGGCTAAGAGTCTGCAGCTTGACCGAAGGGAGAAACACTCCCACTTCCCTGGAGTCCAGCAGCAATCCTAGGTACTCCAAATGCTGAGTCGGTACTATCACCGACCTTTAGGTTCAACAGCCACCAAAATCCTGGCAGGGTCTGCACGGTGATCTCCACATCCTCTAACTCTGAAGTGGAAGAAGCTCTCAGGAGATCGTCTAGGTAACCCATGATCGCGATCCCACGTTGCCGTAGCAACGCCAACACAGTAGCCAATATCTGGTAAAGACTCGGGGGGGCTGATACCAAACCAAAAAGGGAGAACCACAAACTGGTAGTGGGCTTCCCCGACTGCAACCGCAGAAACATGCAGGTACGCATCCTGGATGTCTAAGGATGCCAGGGAGTCCCCTTGATGGAGTGCAGCGACTACTGATCGAACTGATTCTATTCTGAACCTCTGCACTTTCACTAAGTGATTGAGGGCTTTTAGATCCAAGATTGGACGTACCCCTTCCTTCTTGGGAACTACAAAACAGGTTTGAGTAGAACCCCTGGAAACGTTCCGATTCCAGAACAGGTACAATCACCCCACGATTCAGCAGGTCCCTTACTGCCCCAAGAGGGCCTCCAGGCGAGCCCGGAGAACAGGTATGCTGGAGGGGAACAATCTGTTTTGCGGCCAAGAGAGGAACTCCATCTTGTAGCCGTAGGCAATCAGATCGCAGACCCATTGGTCGGACAGTCGAGAGGACCACCGGGCTGCAACTCCCGAAGGCGACCTCCTACCCGAGACATGGGTGGGAGAAAACCTTCATGCGGTAGCACTTTTGTTCGCAGGCTTGTTAGGCTCGCGGTTCCAGGGACGTTTCTGTCCTTCTGTGGTCGTCCTGTCGGGCTGGGGATGTTTGGCCGAAGCTCCGGGCGGACGAAAAAGCCGTTTGTGAGTGGAAAAAGGAGGGCCCCTGCCTACGGCATGGCTCCTTAGCCTTCCTGGCCTGTGGGAGTAGAGTACTCTTACCACTTGTGGCATTCTTAATAATGTCATCCAAAGAGGCTCCAAAGAGCTGGTCGCCAAGGAAGGGAAGATCCGTCAGGGCTTTTTTTGGATGCCTGGTCAGCAGACCAGCATGTTAGCCAAATCGGGTGCCTCAGCAACACTGCTGACACTGAAGCCCTGCATAACAGAGGGAGGGTATCCAGGGCCGCATCACAAATGTACTTAAGGCCTTGCACTAGTTGGTCTGCCAATTCCACGCAGACAGGAGAAGACTGTTCTCCCAATTCGCAGTGCAACAGTTTTGCCCACTCAGTGTCAGCGACACAAGTGCGGATGCCAGTATTGGTCACACGGCTGACCCCACCACCGTAACAAGGAACGAGCCACTGCCTCGGCCTTCCTGTCCGTGGGATCCTTAAATACAGGAGTCCCCTCTACCGGGATCGTGGTTACTTTGTTTAACCTGGATACTGGGGGGTCCACGACCGGAGGAGCCGACCGCTTTTTGAGAAGGCTCTCCTCAAAAGGGTAACACACCGCCATGTATTTGGGGACCGAAAAGGTCCGTTGCGTTCGACCCCATTCCTTGTAAATGAACTTGCCAAAATAAGTCAGATACAAGAACACCTTAGGTGAACGGGCTGGCTTACGGGACCCAAATAGGGACCGCTACCTCAGTAGAGGAATCTGCTGGCTCCTGAATCTTCAGGGTATCACGCACAGCTGTGATAGAGCTCCAACAAGCGCTTTGTCGTGCACGGACCCGGAAGGGGACTCATCCTCACTGTCCGAACAGTCCTGGTCAGGACATGACAGAGTAGGGGTCACCAGCCTCAGCGGGTTCCGAGTCTGCGTCAGAACTCTCCCCAGAGGTAGGGGGAGAGCATAGGCCGCTTTTTAGCACCTTTGCGCCCACGCACCGCCTCCCTCTTGGCAACAAACGAATTGAGGACTGCCGACAAGGTGTCCAAGGGTACTGCGCAGTTCGCAGGCGACCCGGTTGCAATTGCATGGGGGAAGAAACACCAGTTTCTGAAGTCATGCTGACCCTACCCTGTCTGCCACCCAAAGGGGACTTAGAACAGTGACAGTCCCACCCTCCTTACTGCTGCTGGCTGAGGGGCCCTTTCCCGCAGGACTCACCACCCTGAGGGGTTCTGTACTATCCAGCAGGTAGTGCCTGTAGTCTCTGTTGGCTCCCAGGTGCAGAGGAAACAGCTCTGTCGGTGCAAGCAGCTGCTAATGGCACTGAAACCTCTCAGTAGTGTGCTCAGGCTCAAAGAAAATGGCCGCCCGGCGTCGTGTGTGTGTGTGTGTGTGTGTGTGTGTGTGTGTGTGTGTGTGTGTGTGTGTGTGTGTGTGTGTGTGTGTGTGTGTGTGTGTGTGTGTGTGTGTGTGTGTGTTCTCGGCCCAGCTCAGAATGTCTGTTGCTAAGGCAAACCGGACTCCGCTTCTCGTGCCGCCCTGCTTGTTTACCTACCTGAATGTGGTGGCCCTGGAGTTACTTTTTGAAAAACCTGAGGGCTAGCCCGACTGCCTTCAGCTCTTTCCAATTGGACAACCTTTTTAGATCTTCGCCTTCCCAGGTGCCCTGTGCTAGAAGGGATCCCAGATGTGCCCCCCAGTCCTTGCCACTTGCATCTGTGGTTACCACCTGAGAAACTGGGATGAGCCACAGACGTCCCTGCGATAGGTTCGCTACCTTCCTCCACCACCAGAGCGATCTCTTTACTTGGTGTGGAATGTGCACTAAGGTGTCTAGGTCTCTCGGACTGTGATCCCACACCCTTAGGACAAAGAATTGCAGAGGACGAAGGACTGCAGAGGACGAAAGTGTAGTCCTGCCCACTGCACTGCTGGGAGGGTAGAGGTTAGCAGGCCCAACGTTGCCATCAGAAATCTTATGGAGACCTGTTAGTTGCACTGGAGAGAGGCAACTGCTCTGTCCAGTTTTAGTACCTTCTTTGTCGGGAGAAACACTCAGTTTTGAGTCCAGCAGGTATCCTAGGTAGTTGAGGAAATTAGGCTGGACTAAGCCAAGTTCAGCAGCCTTTTTTGTTAGCTCAAGATCTTTGGCTAACTGTACTGGGGACGCTGCAAATAGGAGCAGGTAGGCTATTATTGATACACCCTTGAGTCGGAGAAAGGCCATGGTCTCTGCCAAGCTTTGGTAAAAATGCAGGGTGAAGAGGATAGCCCGAATGGAAGTGCTTGAAACTGTAGGTGTACCATTATTCCACCCAAGTCTACTGCTAGGCGTAGAAACCCCTGTGAGGCTTCTGCTATAGGGACGTGTAGATACGCGTCCCTTAGGTCCAGCGATACCATGAAGCAATTTACTCCATACAGAATATTTTGCATGTAACCGACTTGTTCAGGGATTTCAAATTCAGAATTAATCTGAATTTTCCTGTGGGTTTTTTCACTACAAAGATGTGCGAATAGAATCCCTCTCCTTCCTCTGCCTTTGGAACTCTGTAGAGCTGCACGATTCTGGCTAAAGTGAGAATCACAATTTTTTTGCTTAGAAGATAGATCACGATTCTCGCGGCGTAACATCATCTTTCACATTAAAACAAAAACAAAAAATAAAAATAAAAAACAAAATTGTGCTAACTTTACCGTTTTGTTTTTTTTAATTTATTGAAGTGTATTTTTTCCCAAAAAATTGCATTTGAAAGACCGCTGGGCAAATACAGTTAGACATAAAATATTGCAGCAATTGCCATTTTATTCCCTAGGGTCTCTGCTAAATTATATATATATTTATTTGGGGGTTCCAAGTAATTTTCTAGCAAAACATTGATTTTAACTTTAGAAGATTTAGACTTTAAGTGGTCAAACTTCCTGCATTTACAAGTGGTTGAAAGCTTGGCAGACTGCCCAGATTATTTGTTTACACAAGAAGTTCTATCCCTTTGATCCAAGTAGTAAGTGTTAGTTACAATGTTTCAAGTTGGAAAGTTGCTTCAGTTAAGACAGGAGATCCGACTGGGAGGCAACTTCCATTGAAATCAATGGGTACAAGTCACCTAGAAGTCGAATTGAAGTAGTACAGGAACCTTTTCTGAAGTCAGAGCGACTTCGGTATTGTGCAGACTGGGACGGCTCCCATTCCCTTACATTGATTGATTTTGTTGCGCGACTTGGGGCGACTTCAAGTCGGATTCAAAGTTACCCCTGTGTGAATGGACTCTAAGCAGATAATCTCTCCACTTGTTTATATGAAAGAAATGTATTTATTTTTTAATATGAAAGAAATCACCTACTCAGCAGGAGAAATCGTCAGGGGGGGGGTCAATCGAGATTGCGATTTTTTAACAATCGTGCAGCTCTAGTACTCCAATTTTCTAGATCTCTGAGCCTCGGCCTTTGCCGTGCAGCTGGGTAAGTGTGCGACAAGAAATCTCTGCGGGGGAGGTCTTGTGAACTCTAGGAGGTACCCCCTTCTTATAAACCCTAGGATAAACTGGTTGGGGGATATTGCCTCCCACTGTGGGAGGAAGGCCCCCAATCTTCCTCCCACTTCCTCTTTTTCACCATAAGAACTATTATATCAGACCAATTAGGGTCTTGTTTATGATCCCATGTCATATCTAGATTTATATTTTGTCCGTGTATTCCATTTAGCTTGATAGCGATTTATGGTTTCAAATAGTTTTTTGCGCTGCTCCTTTGTATTATTTGCCTTCTGATAAGCACATAGTGATTCAGGGTGACGGGCATTTCATAAACACCTGTATTTCCAAGTCACTGTGGTGCATCTTTTTGAAAATAACGTCTGGATGTGCATAATGCGATTTTAATTTATCCATTGCCAGAGGACTTTTGAACCAGTCAGGCTCCATTGAGCCATTTTTTTATCATAAGAACTATTATATCAGACTAATTAGGGTCTGGTTTATGATCCTGTGTCATATCTGGATTTATATTTTGTCTGTGTATTCCATTTAGCTTGATAGCGATTTATGGTTTCAAATTGTTTTTGGCGCTGCTCCTTTGTATATTATTTGTTTACCGTGTGTGTATCCCACTTGCCCCTATGGCCCCAAGTTTTCTTTTGCCCTTCTGGCTTTGGGGCTTCTCTACGTTTTTGCGGACAAAACCCCTTTTTAGTTTGGGCTTCTCTTCGGTCCTCTAAACCTGGGCCGAAGAGAAGATCTCCCGTCAAAGGTATCCCACACAACTTGACCTTAGAGGCGCTATCGCCTGGCCAATGTTTTCAGCCAGAGGGCTCTCCTGGCAGAGATGGCTAGGGCCGCTGATCTGGCCGACATGCGGACAGACTCTGCCAAGGATCTGGAAGAGCCAGTGTTCTAAATTGCGAGCCACGACTGACATCTAATTCTGGCTTTAGATTGCCTATTGTTGAGTCCCAAGTCTTTTTAGGAGAGAGTCTATTTTGTCCATGATATCTGCCAAGGCCCCCCCCATGTCCTCAAAATGCCAAATCCGTGTGTCTGGAGACCTGGGAGAAGGCGGCATCTAACTTGGGACTCTTATTCCAGATATATGCTGGATCCTCCGAGAATGGGAATCTTCTCTTCAGGGATCTAGAGAAAAAAGGGCTTCCTTTCAGGATCTTGCCACTCCTTTTTAACCGTTCAAACCAGTACCTCATGTACTGGGAAAACTTATTTTGTTCCCCCAAGCCTTTGTACATTTGGACATGGAGGGTCAGGGGTTTCTTGTCCGCCTGAATACAGAGGGTTGTATATATTGTCACTGAGAGGTCCTCTACCTCATCCAGAGACAATCTATATCTGGAGGGCTTCCTGGAATCCCCGTCCTGGTCCTCACCCTCTGAACCCTCCTGGGAATCAGAGGAGGAACTGTCTGGCTGCCTCTGTTCCACCACGGAAGTGCCTGAAACTTTCTCTGCCCTAATTGTAGTAGCAGCAGGTTGGGCAGGAGCAGAACTCTGAGCCTGTGGATTAGCAGGGAGTTGAAATTTTTCAAATAAGGTTTTAAAAGATGAAAAGGTGGACAAGAGCTCCTTTACTGAAGCTGCTAGTCCTGACCCCTACTCAGAATCCCTTTCTCCAACAAGGGAGTCTATGCAGTCCTTAAACAGGACCTTTGTCCATGATTCCCCTAGAATGTCCCTACATGAGGCACACTTCCTTTTAGAGCTATGTGTCGACTTTGACTTTCGTAGCTTTCTGAAATACATGAACCAAAAATGCAGACATTTTTTGTCACTTTAGGTATACAGGATACAACCCTGGGAGTACACTAGACCCTCTAACTGTGGGGATCTGAGCAACCCCCCCCCCCCCCCCACACACACACACACACACACACACACACACACACACACACGTGGAGGGGCAATCCTAGATGGGAGAGAAATTTGGTGTGCAAACCCAGATGAACTAGCACCAAGTGGCCCCGAGATACGGGGCCCCAAATTCGTTTCGGAAAATGTCAAGCACTTCTGCAGCAGAGAATGACATTTTCTGAACCGATTTTGGAGCCCCGTATCTCGGGCCACTTGGTGCTAGGAACCCCAGCTTGGATATGATGTAGTGCTGGTTCCACTGGGTTTGCAAACCAAATTTTGGGTTCCTAGCACCAAGTGTATCTATCTGCAGCAATGTCATTTTGGGACCCTTTGGGTCCAGAGAACCCAAATTTTGGCTGCAGCTAGGAACCCTTAACTACGAGAGAGAGAGTTGATTTACACTGGCAGATCCCCATTCTGCCTGTGTGGAGCGATTATATATCTATTACGCGACATACAATGATGGCGATTCGCGCAATAGAACCAACCTCCCACAGTACAACTGCGGCTGCTGGTCTTCAAGTGGTTAAATCCGATGTTCTTGATTTTATCAAAATTTATTTTAATCTAAAGGATAGTTTTCTATTTAAGAAACAATTTAGTCTGTTCAGCATGAAATGGAGCATGAGGCTGTACATTCTGCAATATTTAAAAGTTTTACATTTTTTGTAAACTCATTCAATGAATTCAAGCTCTGCAAGAGACAAGATGCACCGCATGGATGCATTCCCACGATTTCACAATAACCATGAGATAAAACAAAGTTCAGGAATATTTCTTTATCCCATTGTTTTGCAAATCTATGTACACTACAAACTATATGATTGAATTGGTTCAGATATAGCCATTTTACTAACCTGACAGCTTATTCTAAATAGCAAACCTTCCATTTGTTTGCAAATATTAAAGATTCTAACTAACAGCAAGAATAATTCCTTACATTTAAAAAGGAGCACCTGTCATTTCAGATCCATCATGGCAACACCTGTTAGCGGGCATCCCTCACCTTGTTGAGTTACTGCCGCATCCCATTAACCGCTTCAGGTTCCTCAGGTTTTAGGCCGATATGTATTCTCCTACATTTTTGTTTTTTACCAAAAATATCACAATAAGCTTACACTGATTGGTTTTCACAAAAGTTATAGCGTCTACAAAATAGGGGATAGTTTTATGGCATTTTTATTTTAAATAATTATTTTTAAAAGTAATGGCAGCAATCTACGATTTTTATCAGGACTGCAACATTATGGCAGACACGTCAGACAATTCTGACACATTTTTGGGACCATTGGCATTTATACAGCGATCAGTGCTATAAAAAATGCATTGATTACAGTAAAAATGTCACAGGCAGAAAAGGGTTAACACTAGGAAGCGACTAGGGGTTAATAGTGTTCCCTAGTGTGTGTTCTAACTGAAGGTGGGGGGGGTGGGACTGTAGGGGAGAGGACAGATCACTGTTCATACTCTGTATGAACAGACGATCCGTCTCTTCTCTCCTCAGAGATCCCGGGTCTTTGTGTGCCACGAACGTTCGCGGAAGCCGGCGGTGATCGCGACCGCCGGGTACTCGCATCGGCTCTGCGGGCGAGCAGGGGGGCACGCAGGCATCCCTAGTGGCCAAAAAAAAGGAAGCGCCGTAACAGGAGCCATGTTGCCGCAGCTTGTTGGCAAGCTGTTAGAGTGAATGGGACTGTCAACAGCGGGTCAGAGGAGGAGCCACTACGGGACAGAGATGACCGTTGCTCTTTAGAAAATTATGGCTTGAAATCAAAATCCACCCTGTTCACTATAGAAACAGACCGTACAATCTCACTTAGATTTACCAAACACTTTATAAGGCTACTTTCACACTGGGGCGTTGGGGGCGCTGGCGGTAAAGCGGCGCTATATTTAGCGCCGTTTTAGCTGCGCATTTCGGCCACTAGCGGGGTGGTTTTACCCCCCGCGAGCGGCCGAAAAAGGGTTAATACCGCCCGCAAACCGCCGCTGCAGCGGCGTTTTGCGGGCGGGTTTGGAGCACTGCCCCATTGTTTCCAATGGGAACGGGCGCTACAGGAGCGGTAAACATACCGCTCCTACAGCGAGCCAAAGATGCGGCTTGCAGGACATTTTCCAGCGTCCCTCGGGCTTGCACACTGAAGACACAGCAACAGCTGTTTCTGGTCGGTTTGCAGGCACTATTTTTAGCGCAATAGCGCCTGCAAACCGCCCCAGTGTGAAAGGGGCCTAATAGAAGGACACAGCCATCTAATCACTCTGTACCCAATCAGGCTGGCCCTTGCATTACATAGTTGCATGCAGATCTAAAAGGAGAATGTATATAGTGTATGATGAGCTTTACAGTCTTCCAGGGACACATTTCTCCTGTTTTCAATACTACAGCTCTGCTCCACATAGGCTGTTACGTTATGAATGATCTATGCAAGATGGAGGTAACATACAAAATGATCGATTACAAGTTTTCTTGTCCCAAATACGCAAGAGTAGCTTTCTATAGGAGACACAGGAGGCTGAGGTGTCCTGGAAGATAGAGAAAGCTTTTTCTTTTATGCAACCTAGGTACATTAATGATATACTGGTGCATATTGAAGCTGGAATTTAGAAAAAAAGTGAACTTAGCCTTTACCACCTGAGATCCGCACTATAGCCGAATGATGGCTACAGTGCGGATCTAACTTGCCGCGACTACGTCCATTGACGTCGTCCCGTTCACGAGTGGCCTGCGCGCGCGGCACGCTCTGTGATCAGCGAGTCTGAGACTCGCTGGATCACAGATCCGAGTAAGGGGTCGATGCCGACCCCTTACCACGTGATCAGCTGTCAGCCTATGACAGCTGATCATGTGATAACAGAGCCGGTAATCGGCTTTTTTCCCTCCTCGCGCTGACAGCACGAGGAGAAAAAAAAAAAAAAGCCGATCACCGGCGGCAGTGAGGGGGACATCAGTCCCAATCACTGCAATGTGCCCAAGGTCCATAGTGCCCACCTGAGCCCTATACAAGTGCCGCCTACCAGTGCCCACCAGCTCCACCTGTCAGTGCCCACAGTGCCATCTGTCAGTGCCCACAATGTGCTCTTACAGTGCTCGACATTAGTGTCACCTACCAGTGCTCATCAGTGTCACCTACCAGTGCAGCCTATCAGTGCAGCCTCATCAGCGCATATCAATGAAGCAGAAAAATGACCTGTTTGCAAAATTTTATAACAAACTATTAACCACTTGACCACCGGGCACTTAAACCCCCTTAATAACCAGACCAATTTTCAGCTTTCGGTGCTCTCACATTTTGAATGACAATTACTCAGTCATACAACACTGTACCTATTTGAAATGTTTGTCCTTTTCACACAAATAGAGCTTTCTTTTGGTGGTATTTAATCACCGCTGGCAAAATTTAGCAAATTAGTAATTTTTCTTCATATATTTTGGCCAAAATTTATACCCCTACATATATCTTTGGTAAAAATAACCCAAATCGGTGTATATTATTTGGTCTTTGTGAAAGTTAGAGTCCACAAAATGGTGCCAATCTCTGAAAATTGATCACACCTGAAGTACCATCTCATTTCTTGAGACCCTAACAAGCCAGGAAAGTACAAATACCCCCCAAATGACCCCTTTTTGGAAAGTAGACATTCCAATGTATTTAGTAAGATGCATGGTGAGTTTTTTGAAGTTGTAATTTTTTCCCACAATTTTTTGCAAAAATCAAGATTGTTTTTTTTTTTTTTTTCCCCCTCACAAAATTGTTATATTAGCAGGTTATTTCTCACACACAGCATATGCATAGCACAAATTACACCCTAAAACACATTCTACTACTTCTCCTGAGTACGGTGATACCACATGTGTGAGACTTTTCCACAACGTGGCCACATACAGAGGACCAACATGCAGGGAGCGCCATCAGGTGTTCTAGGGACACAAGTTTCAAATCTAATTTGACTACCTATTACACTTTTGTGAGGCACTGTAGTGGCATGGATGTGACATGGCAGAGCATGAATGAGCTTGGATGGACGGGTACTGCAGAGCATGGATGGAGAGTATGGACAGGTATGCAGAGCATGGATGGAGAGCATGCACCGGTATGCAGAGCATGGATGGAGAGCATGCACCGGTATGCAGAGCATGGATGGAGAGCATGGACGGGTATGCAGAGCATGGACGGGTATGCAGAGCATGCAAAGTATGGCTGAGATCGGTGAGCAAGGATGGATGGATGGATGGATCTCACTGAGCAGGCTGTGGGTACTACACATGCAGCCCACAGCACTGCTGCCACCGATCTCTCCCCGCTCACACTGGACAGAGGGGAGGGAGGAACCGGAAATAACGCTGTTTTTTTTACATGTGATCGCGCCGTTGTTTGACGGTGCGATCACGTGGTAAACGGCCGCGAACAGCGGCCGTTCACCGTGATCCATGATGCGTCGGGCCCTCTGGACCCGGCGGTCACGGAAGTTCTCGGATGCGTACCCCAGGGGGGCGCGCGAGAGCTGAATTCTGGGAGGAAGTCAATGTACGCCCTCCCAGAGTTAACAAACCGCCCTGTAGCCGTCATTCGGCTATAAGCCGGTTATTAAACTGGTTAAACATGATTTTTTTTTTTCCAGCTTTTTTTGTTTATCAAAAAATAAAAATCCCAGCTGTGATTAAATACCACCAAAAGCTCTATTTGTGGGAAAAAAATAAAATAATAATTTCATTTGGGTACAGTGTTGTATGACCGCGCAATTGTCATTCAAAGTGCATCAGCGCCGAAAGCTGAAAATTGGTCTGGGCAGGAGGGGGGTTTAAGTGTCCAGTAAGCAGGTGGTTAAAGGCCAACTCTTTCTGCGTGCAGAAAGAGAAGTTGGGGCAGACAGATTTTGAAAAAAAGTGTCTCATGTAGGGCTGTAACTAACGATTAGTTGGCCGATTAATCTAAACTATCAGGTAACAAAAAAATTAAAATAAATAAAAAATAAAGACAATTTATTCTTGAATATCCACATGCAGTGGTAAAATATTAAAATAAGCAGCTATATGGTTAGGGAACAAAATCTCAAATACATAAGACAAAAAAGAGATATACAGTATCTCACAAAAACGAGTACACCCCACACATTTTTGTAAATATATTTTATTATATCTTTTCATGTGACAACACTGAAGAAATTACACTTTACATTGTAGCAAAAGTAGTGAGTGTACAGCTTGTATAACAGTGTAAATTTGCTGTCCCTTCAAAATAACTCACAGCCATTGTCGGGTCACCTGAGACCAGGTGACAGATGCACTCCGTAGGAGTCGGAAGTGCACCGCTAAGGTAGTGGACCCTAGGACTGCCAGCACTGCCTTAACCCTCTTGAGCATGGAGTTCACCAGAACT
Organism: Lithobates sylvaticus; assembly: GCA_028564925.1. Taxonomy (NCBI): domain Eukaryota; kingdom Metazoa; phylum Chordata; class Amphibia; order Anura; family Ranidae; genus Lithobates; species Lithobates sylvaticus. The sequence goes on along the minus strand of CM053027.1, from coordinate 221,174,992 downwards.
TAACATGTTGCCACTGGAATCCTGTTCCACTCCTCCATGGCGACATCATGGAGCTGGTGGATGTTAGAGTCCTTGCACTCCTCCACCTTCCATTTAAGGATGCCCCACAAAGATGCTCAATAGGGTTTAGGTCTGGAGACATGCTTGGCCAGTCCATCACCTTTACTCTCAGCTTCTTTAGCAAGGCAGTGGTCATCCTGGGAGGTGTGTTTGGGGTCAATATATTGGAATACTGCCCTGCGGCTCAGTCTCTGAAGGGAGGTGATCATGCTCTGCTTCGGTATGTCACAGTACATGTTGGCCTTCATGGTTTTCTCAAAGAACCAATAAAACGATTAGATAAGCACCTGAACTACCACAACATACAGGGATATACAATGCAATACGGACAGAAAAATCACACAGATCGGTTGGACTTGATGGACTTTTTTTCCAACCTCGCCCGCTGTGCAAATGTAGCTCCCAGTTCCGGCAGCACGCATGCAGCCCCAGACTATGACACTCCCACCATCATGCTTGGCTGTCGGCAAGTCACACACGCTTGACACCACCTGAACCAAATAAGTTTATTTTGGTCTCATTAGACCACAGGAACCTCAGCAAACTGTTTGCGGGCTTTCTTGTGCATCATCTTTAGAAGAAGCTTCCTTCTGAGAATTCTTTGCCATGAGGTGCCATGTTGAACTTTCAGGGGCAAGTAAGAGTGAGAGCGATAACACCAAATTTAAACACACCTGATCACCATTCACAGCTGAGACCTTGTAACACTAACTAGTCACATGACACCGGGGGAGGGGAAATTGCTAATTGGGCCCAATGTAGACATTTTCACTTACGGGTGTACCCACTTTTGTTGCCATTAGACATTAATGGCTGTGTGTCGATTTTGAGGGGACAGCAAATTTACACTGTTATACAAGGCTGTACACTCACTACTTTACATTGTAACAATGTGTAAATTTCTTCTGTGTTGTCACATGAAAAGATATAATAAAATATTTACAAAAATGTGAGGGGCGTACTCACTTTTGTGAAATACTGTATATACTATTAGAGATTGAATCTGATACATGTCCGACTCCGAGATCAACATTTATTTATTTTTAATAAAAAAAATAAAAATAATAATATCGAAACAATGATGCTGTACGGTAAGGCTCCTTCACACTCCACCCCTTCGGCACCAGCCATTCAGCATGCACCATGGCCAAACCCCTCCCCTCTAGTCTCCATGCGCAGCACTGTCAAGCAGGAAGGCAAGCAGAGTCCAGCCCACACCGCATGACAGACACCACAACACACAAAAAACTCCACCCCAACAATCTCAAGTGTCAAAGCCCAAGAGCCCCAAAAGGGACACTCATCCCCCAAAACCACCCAGTGAGAAAGTCGCCCCACCCAGCAGCACTGCAACCAAATGAGACAACCGCCCGACCCCCAATTTTTTTTTTTTTTTTTTTTTTTTTCTCTCTCATTACAATAAAAAAATTAAAAAACACCACACAAAACAACAACTGTCAACTTTTTTAGCTGGTATTTGGATTAAAAACTAATTTGTCAAGCACTGCCTTATATTATCTCCAGTTGATCAGACTCCAGCTGCTCTGGGTTCAGATGCTGATCTTCCCGGCACAGAGCTCTTAAAGTGTAAAATGTCAGATTTTTTTTTATTTTTATTTTTTAACCACTTCAGCCCAGAAGGATTTACCCCCTTAACCACTTCAATACCGCGCCTATTCTGGCACTTCTCTCCTACATGTAAACAAATCATAATTTTTTTTCTAGAAAATTACTCAGAACCCCCAAACATTATACATGTTTTTTTTTTAGCAGACACCCTATGGAATAAAATGGCGGTCATTGCAACTTTTCATCTCCCACGGTATTTGCGCAACAATTTTTCAAACGCCTTTTTTTTTTTATAAAAACGGTTTCATGAATTAAAAAACAAAAACAGTAAAGTTAGCCCAATTTGTATAATGTGAAAGGTATCCATTTACTCAGCGTAACATCATCTAACATTAGAGCTGCACAATTAAATCATTAAAAAATCGTGATCTCAATTCAACCCCCCTGACGATCTCTATTGCAGAGTTTGCCGATTCTTTCATATAACAAGTGAAGAGACTTCTCTGCTCACTCAGCTGTCAAAAGAAAACATCCGGCCAGTCTGCCAAGTTTTTAAAATGAAACATTGTAACTAAATTCCTTCTTAGATCAAAAGGGAAACTTCTGTGTGTAAAGAAAAACCTGCAAATGCAGGAAGTTCAACCACTTGCCGCCTGCCATATAGCAGAATGACGGCAGCAAAGTGGTTTCAATATCCTGACCCGGACGTCATATGATGTGATCAGGATATTAAGCCTAGCACGCCCCTGGTAGCGCGCATCGCGGCGAACGTTGTTGCAGGGTGTCAGTCTGACACCCTGTAACACCGATCTAGGTAAAGAGTCTGACGGAGACTCTTTACCACGTGATCAGCCGTGTCCAATCACGGCTTATCGCTTATCACGATTTAAATAGTAAGAGCCGGTGATCGGCTTTTCCTCACTCGCGTCTGACAGACGTGAGTAGAGGAGAGTCGATCGGCGGCTCTCCTGACGGGGGGGGGGGGTCTGTGCTGCTCCCCCCCCCCCCTCGGATCCCGCCCACGACCACCATAATGCCGCCCAGGACCACCAGGGACGCCACCACAATGGACCACCAAGTATGCCCCCCTAGAAATGCACATCTGTGCCCAGGCAGCTTTTTATTTTTTTCACTTTTATTCCTTGATCACTTTTATTCCTATTACAAGGAATGTAAACATCCCTTGTAAAAGGAATCTATTGGACAGGTCCTCTTTATGGAGAGATGCGGGGTCATGACCCCACATCTCTCCTCCAGGCTGAAAAGCATGAGGTCGTGAAAAAAAAAAAAAAAAAAGGAAAAATTCACCGATCTCGTTTACATCCGGGAACCCGGGCGCAACGTCATAACGACTCTATCGTCGTCAACCAGCGCCGGACAATTCTTTCTCAGGCACGGAAGAGCACCGGATGGCGGCGGCAGTTGTGCTCATAAGTTTACATACCCTGGCAGAATTTATGATTTCTTGGCCATTTTTCAGAGAATATGAATGATATTTTTTCACTCATGGTCAAAAGTTGACACAAAGGGGTCTGTCTGTCATTATATTATATATATATATATATATATACACACACACACACACACACACACACACACATATATATATACACACATATATATATATATATATATATATATATATATATATATATATACATACACACATACATATATACACACACACACACACACACATATATATACACATATACACATATATACATACACACATATACATACATACATACACACACACCTCACATTTTCTGCTCGCCTACTCGCATTTTACGAGTAGAAAATGAGGGCTGGCGAGGAGCTGATTGGGGGGGGGGGGGGGGGAGTTGACCGGGAGCTGTTCTCCCGGTGGAAGAGTGCCATGGAGTTAGAGGAGAGCCACAGGATCGCAGAGCGGTAATACACGGGGCTGTGAGGCTGAGCAGAGACAGTTTTAATGTCAGCTGATACGGCGTGTATTACCGCTCGGCGATCCTGGCTCTCTTCCATCTCATCATGATCCGGCCGCCCTCTCACTTCCTCTGCCCTGGCAAGGCTGCAATGTGGGGCACGGTGAGGCTGCAATGTGGGGCACGGTGAGGCTGCATTGATGGGCACTGGTGAGGGGAACTGATGAAGTTGTTGTTAAATGTTTTATGCAGTTAAGTTACAAAAATAAATATTAAAGTGCAATTTCATGAGATAATTTTTGATGGCGTGATTAGGGGCGAGTAACCCTTGAGACCTGGCTAGTAGCGCAGGACTTGAAATGAGGAGAGGGAGGAGGGAGAGGGAGAGGGAGAGATTCTGGACTCCTGACAGACCCTTGCATCTTTCATCCAGAAACTGACATTTGTGGATTCGGAGTCATGGGGAAAAGTCAAAGAATATTTAGAAAGGATCTGCGGGAAAAGGGAGTTGAACTGTATAAAAACAAGAAATGGATATAAAAAGATATCCAAGGAATTGAGAAAGTCAATCAGCAGTGCTCAAACTCTAATCAAGAAGTGGGGGGGGGGGGGGGGGGTTCTGTTGAAACCAAACCAAGGTCAGATAGACCAACTAAAATTTCAGCCACAACTGCCAGGAAAATTGTTCGGGATGCAAAAAAGAAAAACCCAGAAACAACTTCAAGTGAAATACAGGACTCTGAAAACGTGGTTTGGCTGTTTCCAGATGCACAAAAAGGAGGCACTTGAAGAAAGATGGGCTGCATGATCGAGTCGCCAGAAGAAAGCCATTACTACGCAAATGCCACAAAGTATCCCATATTTACAATACAAACAGCACCGACACAAGCCTCAAACCTTCTGGCACAAAGTCATTTGGAGTGATGAGACCAAAATTGAGCTTTTCGGCCACAACCATAAACACTTCATTTGGAGAGTCAACAAGACCTATGAAGAAAGGTACACCATTCCTACTGTGAAACACGGAGGTGGATCGCTGATGTTTTGGGGATGTGTGAGCTACAAAAAGGCACAGGGAATTTGGTCAAAATTGATGGCAAGATGAATATTAGTATATTAAAATATACTGGGGTACATTTGCATTCATCAGCCAGGAAGCTGCGCATGGGACGTACTTGGACATTCCAACATGACAATGAACCAAAACACAAGGCCAAGTCGACCTGTCATTGGCTACAGCAGAATAAAGTGAAGGTTCTGGAGTGGCCATCTCAGTCTCCTGACCTCAATATCATTGAGCCACTCTGTGGAGATCTCAAAACGTGCAGTTCATGCAAGACAGCCCAATAATTTACAGGAACTAGGAGGCTTTTTGCCAAGAGGAATGGGCAGCTCTACCATCTGAGAAGATAAAGAGCCTCATCCACAAATACCACAAAAGACTTCAAGCCATCATTGAATTTAAAGGGGGCAACACACGGTATTAAGAACTAGGTTATGTAAACTTGTGATCAGGGTCATTTGGGTAGTTTCCGTTTTCATTATGATTTAAAAAGAGTAACAATGTTGATTGATAATAAATGGCTTCAGCCAAACACTAACCATGAGTGAAAACCTACGTTAGACTTACCGGTAACGGTATTTCTATGAACCTTCCAGGACGGCATACATGAGAGATGAGGGCTCCTCCCTACAGGAAACACAATCACATGACAGATTTGTTATAAGCCCCACCCTCTCCCTTGATCCCCAGTATGTAATAAAGTAATCCTGAACCGGTTCACAAGGAGCATTGCTCTACGTAGGTACTTACCACCTAGCGTTTAGCTAGTCTTTCCCTCCACATAGGGTGGGAAGTAGGCCTGCCGTCCTGGAAGGTTCGTAGAAATACCGTTACCGGTAAGTCTAACGTAGGTTTTCTCATATAACCTTCCAGGACGGCATACATGAGAGGATAATAAAGCAACCCCCAGGCCTACCTTCAGGGTGGGACCACCGCCTGTAGGGCCTTCCAACCGAAAGCCCAATCTGGTTGTGGCAACACTACCACACGGTAGTGCTTTAGGAACGTATCCTGACTGGAACAAGTGGCTGCTCTGCAGATTTGTTCCCAGGAGGCCCCTGCCTTTTTTAGCCCAGGACATTGCTAGTGACCTGGTTGAATGAGCTTTAGCTTTTGCTGGTGCTGGAACTCCAGAACTTCGTACGCCACAGAGATAGTATCTAGATGGATCAGAGAAGCTAAGGCCTTTGAAGCCTGTAGCCCTTTTCTAGACCCAGCGTATAAAACTAGCAGGTGACTGGACCTCCTAAAACTCTTTGTCTTTCTAGATAGGTAAGGAGGCATTCTTAGATCTAGACCATGAATATTTATTTTCTCATTTTTTTGGTTTATCATAGAAGGATGGCAACATCATGGCTTACGTCCTATGAAATGAGGATGCTACCTCTGGTAAATATAAGGGATCTGCCCTAGGGGCGACCCTAGCTGGCTGTACCAAATAGGAAGGGTTCCTTCATGGACGGACCTTGCAGGTCCCCGACCCTTCTGGCCATAGCAACTGCTAACCTAAATTATCATTTTAAGGTTAGACAACTTAAAGGGAACCTCCTATAGAGGTTCAAAAGGGTGTTTAGATAACACCTATAATACCCTTGTTAGATCCCATGGATGGAAACTACTTTTAAACGACAGGAAACATCCTTTTCCTGGCCAACAGAAAAAGGTTGGATGAGGATTTTCTTTTGCCAACCTTATATCGAGGTAGACCGAGAGGGGCGCTATCTGAACCCGAAGGGTGCTGCCCCACGTCTACTCAGTCCTGGAGAAACTCCAGGACAACTGGAACAGTGGCGGAGGTTATCTGCCTTTCTTTTACCCCAGGAACAAAAGGTCTTCCACACTTTGGAATAAATCTTTTAAGTCACTGGTTTTCTACCCAGGAAGAGGGTATTTAATATTCTCTCTGAGCAGTCCTTGCTCTTTAGGATCTGGCGCTCACCAACCAGGCAGTCAGAACCTCTGTTCCTTCCATGTGCATGGAAAATAAAGTCTAAAATAAAAAAAGTGACAATTATATAATTAACATCACAGATATACATGCCATAAACCTTGAATTTCTGAGAGGTAGTCCACTCAGGCTTTATATGGAACACAAACAGGGAGACACACCCAGCCTTCCCTGTTGCATTTTCTGATGTACACCTTAAAAATGTGTGCTTATGTTCAACAAGATAAGGTCATATATCTAACAGAAATGACACTAACCAATGCAAAAAGTAGTGCTTTTCTGAGTAACCAAAATGAAAAACAGAAGACGCTGACATCTTTCACTGTTATGTTTTCTGATGTTCCGTAAGGTAATATATACCGGACAGAAAGGCCAAGAATCAGTATGGTGTTGTGAACTCCTGATACAGGGGGTCCCCGACTTACGAACACCCGACCTACGAACAACCCCTACTTACGAACGGGGTGCTGCGGGGACCCTCCGCCATTTTTCGGTGGTTTTCGCCGTCTTTCGGCCGTTCTGCGCATGCACGGCCATACGGAGCGCCGGAAATGTCCGTAATTTGCCGCGCATGCGCAGAACGGCAACAGACGGAACATCGGAAATGTACGGAAATCTCCGTATTGGTCGGTCTGCGCATGCGCGCCGACTTACAAACATTTCCGACTTCCGTACACGGGGCCAGTCCCTAACGAGTTCGTAACTCGGGGACCCCCTGTACTGAACTCATATGGCCATATAACCCACAGAAATTACACTCACACCTGGAGTTCATTTCTAGTGATCAAGACAATGCAGTCGCATTAGCCAGCCCCGTATGATAACCGACAAGACACCTGTGACCTACGGTCGTGTATTGTTGGTGCTGGGCCACGTACAGTCATAACCAGAGTGACACTGATTAACAACAGGTTATAGTCAAAGAATCAGAGACGTTACCAATGGTTCAATGTTGCGCACTTCTGATAAGTGACACTGCTCAGTCCTATAACAGATGTCACTAGCAACGAACTCAACGATGTGCGTTTTTTTAAACAGCGACTTGTACAGTCGCATAACCAGCAGAAGTATCACTAGCAAAAACCCAATGTTGTGCGTTTCTGAATATTAGCTTGTACAGTCGTGTAACCAACAGAACTGTTACTAGCAAGACAACTCAATGCTGTGCACGTCTGATTAACAATACTGCACAGTCTCATAACAGCAATGTTACTAATAACAAACTCAATGCTGTGCGTTTGAGTAGCAACTTTGTACGGTCGTGTACTCAACCGAACCGTCACTAAGAAATCCAGCTGTGCACCTCTGATTAACAATACTGCACAATCCCATAATAGCAAAGTCGCTAGCAACGACTCAAAGCTATGCGTTTCTAATTAGCAACTTGTACCGTCGTATAACTGACCGAACTGTCACTAGCAGGGACTCAATGCTGTGCACCTCTGATTAACAGTATTGCACAGTCCCATAACACCGTGGTCATCAACCCTGTCCTCAGGGCCCACTAACAGGCCAGGTTTTATGTATTACCTTGGGGAGATGCAGACTAGAATACTGCAATCACTGAGCAGCAAATGATATCACCTGTGATGCATTTCAGTTATCTTGCAAACCTGGCCTGTTGGTGGGCCCTGAGGACAGGGTTGATGACCACTGCCATAACAGAAATGTCACTAGCAACAAAATCAATGCTGTGCGTTTCTGAATACAGGGGGTCCCCGACTTACAAACATCCAACTTACAAACGACTCCTACTTACAAACAGAGGGAGACACCAGGAAGTGAGAGGAAATCTACCCCTAGGAAGGGAAATTCACTCCTGTAAGAGTTAATATGGGAAAAAGGTGTCTCCACTGATGCTTTATCACCAGTCCATGCTTCCCTAACAACCCAAAATTTTCAAAATCCAATTGTCATTGGGACAGAAGGTGAGGTGAAATCTTCTGAACAGGGGCATAGACAGCAAAACAAATGTTACAGGGGTGATAACCCTTCTCTATCCTATCAAAAAAACGTAAAAATAGATTTTTTTGGCTGGAGCTACACTTAAAAAATGTACCTGTTCCGACTTACAAACAGATTCAACTTAAGAACAAACCTACAGTCCCTATCTTGTTTGTAACCCGGGGACCCCCTGTAGTAAGTTGTGCAGTCGTGTACCCAACAGAACTAGCACTAGTAAAGTCTCAGTGTTGTGCGCTTCTGAATCTCAGCTTGTACAGTCGTATAACCAAACAAAAACTGTCACTAGCTAGGACTCAATACTGTGCACCTCTGTTTAACAGTACTGCACAGTCCCATAACAGAAATGTCGCTAGCAACAAAATCAATGCTATGCGTTTCTGAATAGCAATTAGAACCGCCATATAATCAAAAAAGGCTGCTGACACATTTTTGTTGTACCTTTCTAATTGGAAATAACATACAGTTATGTCACAACTCATTCCATGTTATGCGTTTCTGATATGCCACAGAGTACAGTCACATAATCAGTCTTATGCATTACTATTAAGCCATGAGCTAGTTAAACCACAGAAAAGACACCAAACCAACTCCCCATGGAGTGTATTTCTGGTATGTGGTCCGACAGACAATTTATCCTAGCCTAAATTTCTGATATAAATCCCTCACCGGTGACGGAGCACGATAGCTCCAAATAGTGGAGGTCTGAGACTATACCACGGTAGTGGTATTTGTTACCCTACTACTGCATAAGTTTGAGTAGGGGGTAACTGATCCACCACAGGTGGAAGCGAGTTCAAGCATCTAAGGTCTTGACCCACAGAGATCAGTCACAGAGGGATGATCACAATCTTGGCCTGGGAGGTAATCAGACACCTGTAGGACTTCCACTAGATACAGGCTAGTTTTGTAGAGTTTTGTCCCAGGAAGTCATCCAATAATGGTTGCGGGTTAGCATTTTATGTTTCTAGTACCGCTCATAGGTGAGTTGTAACCTAACCCACAGGGGGGTTTTGATTAACTCTTGCACACTGATTGCAGCAGTGTAAGGGGGAGGTAATCGGTTGAAACTTGAGATGTTCACACAGGTACCCTTCCCCCTCTCAATGCACCATTATGAAGCCACCTGCTAAACTCATAGCAGCTGGCCTAGATTTTGGATTACCTGGTGTGCAATTTGCTTACCAGGGGAAACCCATTTTATTCCTGGGATTCTCAGGTTCCTGTAAAAAACACCTCACAAAATTCCCTGTTTGGTGGTAGGAACAGCCTAAAAGACGGTGTCTAACAGAGCACCCCTCTTCACTAAATTCACCCATATTGACGTGTTATTTTTAGGGTTTATAGTGGTCAGCTGGAAAGCTAGTTTTGCAATAATCACAGTATCTGATTTACAAGGAAGCTGTGTATATTAGTCTAGCTGAAGTTCTTTGGGCTATTTGTTCCCAGACACAAGGGAAAGGGAAATGGCACTCTGGATTGAGGGAGGGAGTCCTATCTTAACCCCCTCAACCCCTTTGGCTATTATTAGGGACTCAGCTGTTAAGCGCCCAAGGTAAAAAAGGGGAGTACGTATTGCCCCAGCCAAAGGGCTCGCTTTTCCAACCTCAGGATCCCAGATAGGTTGTGTGACTTACACACATACCTCTCCTGGGACCCCCCCTTTTTCAAAAAGGGGAGAGGAAGGAGCCAGGACCAAACATTTTTCGTTCGGATCTATGGCTATCCTCTCTAGGTAAGCAGGGGTGACTGCGGGGGTAGGATAGGGGCACTAGGCCCCCTTCCAGAGGGCTTTATAGGTTGCCCACATTTCTGTCTGTATGGACGAGAGAAAACTATCAGTGCCGCGGCTTCTTTACCTGCTAATTTATTTATAGCAGGATGTGGGTGAAACTTTGGGAGTCTCTTTACAGTACCCACATTTTTTTGAGGAGCTATACCCTAAAGCAGCAGGAAGGCGTTTATCTGGGGCCTCCTGGGCTCCGCTGGGGGACTCTGTTAAACAGGAGACATAAACATACCACATTATATGTCTTCCCCCCCAATACTGCGGGTTTGTACCGGAGAGAGAGGAAGGGTTAAGTAAGAGACCAGCCTGTCCTGCCTCTATCACCGACTCCTTCCCAGGAGTCTACTTATCCCCTCGTCCGCTCTCTTTCCAAAGGGGGGTTTGTACTCACCGGGCCCCGACTTGGATCTGCCCGCAGTAGACGCTTTTCCCTCTTCTTGTCCATGAAGAGGAGTTAGCAGGGTCTTTGCTGCTAATACCGTCTGGTGGGGGAAGGTATAGCTTGGTGACCGCTTCACTCTGCCCTTGCTGCAGCTGCTCACCATGCCGCTCTCCCCACCGCTCTGCACGCTTCTCCCAGTGCTGACTTCCGGGTTGTGCGGCGCCGCCCACTTCCTGTGATGCGATCGTTCTCAGAGCGAGGCTTGGAGGGCAGAACCTCCTGTTTGGAGTGGTGGAGAGCGGCTGGGTGGTGAAATCAAAAATAGCTTTAGCGATGGCGTGCCTCCCTGCAGCCAGAGCGCTGTTACCAGCTTTGGGGCGACCTGTGAGAAAAGGACAAGCCTTACAGGTTAGTTCAGCCCTCCCCGGCTTCCCTAAGAACCTGTCTCAACAGGGGTACCGTCAGACCCTTCCCTGGTCATCTGGTTTAGCAAAGAAACAAACATGTGCTGTGTTCGGGAGAAACACAATCAATACTGGGGATCAAGGGAGAGGGTGGGGCTTATAACAAATCTGTCATGTGATTGTGTTTCCTGTAGGGAGGAGCCCTCATCTCTCATGTATGCCGTCCTGGAAGGTTATAGGAGAAAGAAAAGTTTTTTTGTGTTATATAAATTTAGTCTCTGAAAAATGGCCAATAAATCAAAATCTGCCAAGGTATGTAAACTTTTGAGCACATAAGTTTACATACACATACCTTAGTTAGTTAGAGTTGCCGGTGATGATATTTCTACGAGCATTTCAGGACAGCACCTTGGAAAGCTTAGCTCCACCTCTACAGGAAACACTGCATGACAACGCCCCTTTAAAATCAGCTGCTTCCACCATTCCATCAGTAGTTACCAAGAAATCCTCTGACATACAGGAAGATATAAGCAGACAATACCGATCACCAGCGATTTTTAGAACCACACACAATAACCTAGGGAGGGAAGTAGATGCTGTCCTGAAAGGCTCGTAGAAATACCGTCACCGATAAGCAACTACGGTTTTCTCGCTTCGCCTCTCAGGACAGCACCTTGGAGATAACCGAGAACTTAATTCAGGGTGGGCCCACTGCTTGTAAAACCTTCCTGCCAAAAAAAAGACTGGTCTGAGGCTGACAGCAAATCCAACCTGTAGTTTATGAAGGTCGAGAAGCTGGACCAAGCGGCAGCCTTGCATATCTGCTCTGGTGATTCCCCAGCCCTCTGTCCATGAAGCCACTACTGCCCGTGTAGAGTGAGGCAATATTACGGAGGTTCTTCCCCAAAGGTCAGGTATGCTTCTTTAATAAACCAAAGAAAACTTCCAGCGCTAAAAAACAAACAGTCATATAAAAATCAAAATATCTGGAATGGAATGGATTCAGAACCCAGGCAGCTGTTTAACTTACGGAGCAAAGTTCAGAGTATATACAGAAGACAGCGCTCAATGGGATCATAATAAAAAAAGTTAATTTAATCAAAAGTACAATCCAATGACAGGAAAAACAAGGGACAATTCAATCCAGTACTGTTCACATCAAAGGAATCTGGTAAAACAATGAATGAAAAACTGCACAATACCACCTCAGGTCCTGGGAACAAAGGGTCAACCAAGATGTTTGATGGTTCTCACTCCGGTCTATACATGAGGTGACTCCAGACTCCATACGATGTGGAACAGATGGTACTAGGAGGGAGCCGCTCATCAGCTGCTGTGAATGCTGCTAGACACAGGAAGATGTGCTGTGTATGTACTGCTCAACTGTGCCCCATCAGCCAACAACGATCGGGCGTCCTGAACGGTATACTGTTGTGGCGGAAGCATAACCCACAGAGACCAGGAGAAAGCATCCGCTGGTCAGGATCACAGTGAGGCAGAGTGCACGCTTACTGGGTTGGTATGGCAACCGTGAGTGTCATGTTTCGCGCACCTGCGCTTTGTCAAAGTCCTTGCTTCTTTAATAGCCTGGTTTTAGCCACCTTGCTAGGGTACTCAAGGAAGGAAGGAAGGAAGGAAGGAAGGAAGGAAGGAAGGAAGGAAGGAAGGAAGGAAGGAAGGAAGGAAGGAAGGAAGGAAGGAAGGAAGGAAATCCTGACACTTCATTGCCTACAGGTATTTTAGTGTAGACACCTTTTAATGTCCAGAATATGGGAGGGTTCTTCTCCCAGCACAGAGCATGGGGCAGAAAGTATGATCTCCTGTGTGCGGTAAAAGACCAAATTTACTTTAGGTAGGAAGGCTGGATCTGTCCTCAGCACTATCCTGTCTGGCAGACACCTCATAAAGGGCTCCTTGATTCATAATGCCTGTATTTCGCTGATTCTAGGTGCAGATGTTTTTGCAAACCAGTAGCATTGTCTTTAAGGTCAGTAATCTTAAAGCGGAGCTCCACCCTAAACTTCCACTTATCGGATTCCTCCCCCCCTCCAGTGCCACAATTGGCACCTTTCAGGGGGGAGGGGGGGGGGGGGTGCAGATACCTGTATAATCCAGGTATCTGCACCCACTTCTGGGACTAGCCAGCCGCCCCTAGCCGCAGATGCCTGCCCCCCCTTATCCCCCCCCCCCCCCCCCGTTGTGTCCTGGGAAACACACAGTTCCCAGGACACAACTGGGACCAGTAAAGACGCGGAGCGCGCCTCGCGCATGCACAGTAGGGAACCGGGTAGTGAAGCCACAGCGCTTCACTTCCCGATTCCCTGACAGAGGATGGTGGCGGGGGCAGCCGAGAGACGAGCGATTGCTCGTCATCTTCTGCCATCATCGCTGGAACCTGAAACAGGTAAGTGTCCATTTATTTAAAAGTCAGCAGCTGCAGTATTTGTAGCTGCTGACTTAATATTTTTTGTGCAGGTGGCCCTCTTTAACCGCTTCCCGACCGCCTCACGCAGATATACTGCGGCAGAATGGCACGGGCAGGCAAAATCCCGTATATAAACGTGATTTTGCATTTGCCTGCCTGTGGGTTGCGCGCGTGCGCCGCCAGCGGCGCGGTCGGGAGCTCTGTGACCCCGGCCGCGGGACCAGCGGACCCGATCGCCGCTGGTGTCCCTCAATCGGGTCACGGAGCTGAAGAACGGGGAGAGGTATGTGTAAACAAACCTCTCCACGCGCTTCCTACTCTGCCTGTCATTGATTGGCTGTTCCCGGTCATCGGGAAAGCCGATCAATGACGTCAGCCCCGCCCCCTAATGTAAAAAACACACACAAACGTCACAGCCCATAACCCCTCCCCTACCCCTAGTGGTTAACCCCTTCACTACAACTGTCATTTAAACAGGAATCAATGCATTTAAATAGCATTGATTGCTGTATAAATGACAATGGTCCCGAAAATGTGTCAAAAATGTCCGATGTGTCCGCCATAATGTCGCAGTCACAATAATTAATTATATATATTAAAAAAAAATGCTATAAAACTATCCCCTATTTTGTAAACGCTATAACTTTTGCGCAAACCAATCAAATCGCTAATTGCGTTTTTTTTTTTTTACGAAAATATGTAGAAGAATACGTAGCGGCCTAAACTGAGGAAAAAAAAAATTTTATATGTTTTTTGGGGATATTTATTATAGCAAAAAATATTGCATTGTTTTCAAAATTGTCGCTCTATTTTTGTTTATAACGCAAAAAATAAAAACCGCAGGGGCGATCAAATACCACCAAAAGAAAGCTCTATTTGTGGGAAAAAAAGGACCCCAATTTTGTTTTGGAGCCACGTCGCATGACCGCGCAATTGTCAGTTAAAGCGACGCAGTGCCGAATCGCAAAAAGGGGCCTGGTCCTTGGCTGCCAATTGGTCCGGGGCTGAAGTGGTTAAAGATGTCTCTTCTAGCAGCTCGAACAGTGACTTAGCAAGTCCCTGAAGAACCGAAAGATAACCAAGAGGCCTAATTTTTGCCATAGCCAAAAAAAATTCCAAAAATCTGACTATCAAGGATTCCCTTGACAGGGTCTTTTCCATAAAACAAATAAAAAAAAGATAATGCAGCTAAACCCTTCCCCATGCTTTCCTGGAGAAATTCTAAAACTGAAATAGTACTAATAAAATTAAAGTTCTTGCTGGAACACCAGGAATTGTAACACTTCCAGACTTTGAAGTAAATCGCCCTGGTGACCTTCTTCCTACTTCCTAGAAGGGTGTAGATAAGCTTTTCCGATAAAAACCAGAAGGTTAGATTGGAGGTATGTTGGAACTGGATGAAGAATTTGACCTTGCCACAGAAGGTACTCCCTGATTGGTAATCTCCAGGGGGAGGTTTGGCTGATAGATACATTAGGATTGAGAACCAGGGTCTCTTTGGCCAACAGGGAGAGATTAGGATCAGATCCGTAGACTCTGTTCTGAATTTTTCTAACACTCTTGGTATTAGTTGAAATGGGGGGGGCAGGAGCATAAGACAGGGGGAAGTCCCATTTGTGAGCCAACGCATCCACACCAAGTGACTGATCCTGTTTTTGCATTTATTTGATTTGCAAAGAGGTCCACCTGAGGAAGACCCCAACTTTGTGGTCGTCTGGAATATCTCTTGGTTTAATTACCATTGTGCTTTCCTTATGTCCCTTCTGCTGAGAAGGTCTGCTAGGGTGTTATCCGTGCCTTTCAAATGGACTGCGGACAGCAAGGCCAGATTGTCTTCTGCCCAGATCAGGATTTGGTGAGCTAGTTCCATCAGGGTCTTGCTCTTTGTGCCCCTGCTTTGTTAGGTACAGTACACCTTGCAAAAGTATTTACCCACCTTGCCTCACAACCTGGAATTAACATGGATTGTTTGAGGATTTGCATCATCATTTAATTTACAGAACATGCCCACAACTATGAACATATTTTTTTTATTGTGAAGCAAACAGAAAAGGTGTGCATAACTATTCACCCCCCCTAAAGTCATTACTTTGTAGAGCCACCTTTTGCAGCTATCACAGCTCCAAGTCGCTTCGCATAAGCCTCTATGAGCTTTCCACATATTACCACTGGGATTTTTGCGCATTCCTCCTTGCAAAAAACTGCTCCAGCGCCAAGTTGGATGGTTTGTGCTTGTGAACAGCAATCTTTAAGTCTGACCACAGATTTTCTATTGGATTGAAGTCTGGGGTTTGACTAGGCCATTCCAACACATTTACATGTTTCCCATTAAACCACTCAAGTGTTGCTTTTGCAGTGTGTTTGGGGTCATTCTCCTGCTGGAAGGTGAACCCCCCATCCTAGCCTCAAATCACACACAGAGTGGTACAGGTTTTGCTCAAGAATATCCCTGTATTTAGCACCAGCCATCTTTCCCTAAACTCTGATCAGTTTCCCAGTCCCAACTGCTGAAAAACATGCCCACAGAATTTCACTGTGGGGATGGTGTTCTTTGGGTGATGTGATGCGATGTGTTGGGTTTGTGCCAGACATAGCGTTTTCTTTGATCGCCAAATAGTTCAATTTTACTCTCATCAGACCAGAGCACCTTACTCCATTTTGGGAGTCTCCCACATGCCTTTTCGCAAAACCAAAACGTGCCCTTTTGTTTTTTGCTGAAAGCAATTGCTTTCATTTGGTCACTCTGCCATAAAGCCGAACTCTATGGAGCGTAAGGCTTATCGTCCTACGTACAGATACTCCAGTCTCTGCTGAGGAACTCTGCAGCTCCTCCAGGGTTACCTTAGGTCTCTGTGCTGCCTCTCTGATTAATGCCCTCCTTGCCCGGTCCATGAGTTTTGGTGTGCGGCCGCTTCTTGGCAGGTTTGCTGTTGTGCCATGTTCTTTCCATTTGGTCATGATAGATTTGATGGTGCTCCTATGGATCAAAGATTTGGATCTATTTTTTTTTTTTTTTGTTTTATAACCCAACCCTGACTTGTACTTAACAACATTGACCTTTACTTGTTTGGAGAGTTCCTTGGTCTTCAAGGCAGAGTTTGGTTAGTGGGGCCTCTTGCTTAGATGTTGCAGCCTCTGGGGCCTTTCAAAAAAACTTTATATGTAATGACAGATCATGCAACACTTAGGATTGCACACAGGTGGACATCATTTCAGTAAATTATGTGACTTCTGAAGGTAATTGGTTGCACCAGAGCTTTTATGGGCTTCATATAAAAGCACCCCCTTTTATATGGCATGTGCATATGTATTCACCCCAATACATACGCACATGCCAATTATCAGTTTTTTTCTGAAAATTCAAGTTAGGCTTACCGGTAACTTGTTTTCCAAGAGTCTTTCAGGACAGCACCTGAGAGTGACTCCTCCCCTTGCCAACAGGAAATACCTCTTCCACCAAACTTTAAAAAGGAGGCTCCTTCCCACACAGTCACACACACACACACATATATATACATATATACACACACACACACACACACACACACACACACACACAGACACACGGGATGCTGCTGCCAAAAGCCTGATCCCCTGCTGACAGGAGATCCAGCCTGCAATGACGGACAAATGTTGACAAACTTGACCATGTAGCCGCCTTACAAATTTGATCTGGGAGTGGCACCAGCTCTTTCTGCTCATGTAGTGGCCTGGGCCCTTGTTGAATGAGCCCCAATTCCCATCTGGGGAGATAGACCCACCTGAGAATAGGCTACAGAAATAGCGGTCTTAAGCCATCTAGCCAATGAAGACTTCGATGCTTGTTGGTCTTTCTTGTTTCCAGAAAAAAGAATCTGAAGATCTGAAACCTCCTGTTTAGGGTTGAGCGAACCCAAACTGTAAAGTTACTTTTGTACCCCCTTACCATTTCACACGGGGGGGCTGGGATATGGGGTCCCCTTGTTTAAGGGGGCTTCCAGATTCCGATAAGCCTCCCACAACCACCAGCCAGGGTTGTGGGGATGAGGCCCTTATCAACATGGGGACAAGGTGCTTGGGGGGGGGGGGGGGGGAAGCACAAAGCACCCTCCCAATGTTGAGGGCATGTGGCCTGGTACAGCTCAGGAGGGGGGGGGGCGCACTCTCGTCCCCCCCCCTCTTTTCCTGCGGCCTGCCAGGTTGCGTGCTTGGTTAAAGGGTCTGGTATGAATTTTTGGGGGAACTCCACGCCATTTTTTTTTTTTATTTGACGCGGGGTTCCCCTTATTTTCCATACCAGAAGGGACTGGTAATTGAATTTGGGGGAACACCACGCTTTTTTTTTTTTAATCAATGACTTTCAATGACTGTTCTGTATTAAGGGGAGCCGACAATTCATTATAGCCACGAATGCTTTTAAATAACTTTTTTTCCTACAGAAATTACACTTTGTGCAGGGACAGTTCTAAGCACGGGAAACATGCGCCCCTTTACAGGTATACTATACACCACCCCCCCAGGTACGAAATTTAAAAGGAATATTACACTTTCATTGTTTCACTTTAAGCATTAAGCGCTTTTAAAACTTTTTTTTGCATTGATACATGTCCCCTGAGGCAGGACCCAGGTCCCCAAACACTTTTTAAAAATCAATGACTTTCAATGACTGTTATCTGTATTTACGTGGACGGGAGCAGACAATTATAGCCGTGTGCTTTTAAATGACTTCAACCTCAAAAGTTCGGGTCCCAGTTGACTTCAATGGGGTTTTCGGGTCAAGTTCGGTCCCGAACTCAAACTTTTTTGCAAAGTTCGGCCGAACCCCTCGAACCCGAACATCCAGGTGTCCGCTCAACTCCTGTTGCCTCCAAATAATGTAATAGGGTACGTCTCACGTCCAAGTTGTGAAACTGCTCTTCCTTTTTACCCGAAGGGTTAGAACAAAAAGGTTGGAAGAATAATTCCCTGGGATCTGTTATGAAAACTTGCCAAATTCGGCAAAAACCCTGGGTCTACTTTAAGGACAATCCTATCTGAGAAAATTGACAAAAAGGGCTATTTCACTGACAGTGCGTGCAGTTCACTAATCCTTCTTGCTGAAGTAATTGCTACAAGAAAAATCGTTTTCAAAGTTAAATTCTTTAGTGATATGTCCTGCAAGGGCTCAAATGGTTCTTTTGCAAGGGCTTGCAAAACCACGGAGAGATCCCAATTTGGAAAACACTTCACCGTGACCGGTCTTGACCTGGAAAGTGCCTTGAAAAATCTCAAGATCAGGGATTCTGAAGATAAGGATCTCTCCAGATAAACCCCTAAAGCGGCCACCTGCACTTTAAGAGTGCTGACTGCAAGACCTTTGTCTGCACCTTTCTGCAAAAACTCCAATACTGACATCTCTATATTCTGAATGACAGAAAGAAGCATAGACTCTCCATACCTTGGCATAAATAGCTCTAGTTAACCTTTTCCTACTAGAAAGTAACATGGTTATTAACTGTTCCGAAAAGCCCTTGCTTCGCTACAATTGCTCTTCAGAAACCAGGAAGTGAGCTTTAATCTGCCTACATCCTGATGATGAACTGGCCCATGTGTCAACAAATCGTGACTCAGTGGAATTTGCCAACCTGGTTAGACTGCCAACTGTAGAAAACCCAAGCTCTTTGGCCAAAATGGGGTAATCAAGATTACCGATACCCTTCCGTTTTGTATTTTTCTCAATACCAGTGGAATTAACTGGAACGGGGGGAAAAGCATACCCCAGGTGAATATTCCACAGATGTGCCAGAGCGTCTGTCCCTTGAGAACAGTCGTCTCTTCGTAAGGGAGAAAAAAAAAAAAAAAAAAAAGTGGGAGCCGAGTGTTCTGCCTCGAGGCAAACGGGTCTACTTGTGGAAGGCCCCAAGTCCTGGTGATCAGAGCAAACACCTCTGTGTTCAGGCTCCATTCTGCTTCCTGAACCCTCTGTCGGCTCAGATAATCCGCTACCTCGTTTAAAACGCCCTTGAGGTGGACTGCGGATAGAGATAGTAGATGGTTTTCTGCCCACTCCAGAATCTCTACCGACAGTAAGTGAAGAGATCTGCTCCTTGTACCTCCTTGTTTGTTCAGGTAGGTTACGGTAGTGGCATTGTCCGATAGTATCTGGAAATGGCAACCTAGGAGGTTTGGAGAGAAGACAGTTAATGCTAGGACAACCACTTTTAGCTCTCTCCAATTTGACAATCTTTTGGACTCGGCCTGGGACCATGTCCCCTGTGCCAAGTCCTGATCCATGTGGGCACCCCATCCCCACATACTGGCGTCTGTTGTGACCACTTTTCTGGTTGTAAAAAACCAAAGAAGACCCTTTTGCAAAACTATGTGATTTATCCACCACCACAGAGAACGTCTGACTGGTGGGAATCCTTAGCCTTGTGTCGAGGCTCTCTGTCCTGTGGTTCCATGTTCTTAAAAGGAACCTCTGGGGAGGCCTGAAATGCAGCCTTGCCCACTGTATGGCTGGCATTGAAGAGGTTAATGTCCCCAAAGCCGACATAACCCTTCGAACCTAAATCTGCTGATTCGTCTGAAGAGTCGTTCCTGCCCTCTGGATCTTGATCTTTTTCTCCTCTGGGAGAAAAATCTTTTGTTCCACCGAATTTATCAGGTATTCCAAAAGAAGTACCTGCTGGGCTGGAATGAAATTCGATTTTTGAACATTTACTAGCCACCCCAGTGACTCCAAGTGACTTCGGGCCCTGTCCAGATCCCCCTGGATGGGGTGAAGAAGAGGAGGTCGTCCAGGTATGGGATTACCGCAACCCCTGCTGACAAAGAGGGGCAAGGGCTTCCGCCATTACTTTTGTAAAAATACGTGGAGCTGACGACAGACCGAAGGGAAGGGCCCTGAATTGAAGATATAAAATCTCCTTTCCCATATTAACCGCAAATCTCAGAAATTTCTGAGACTGAGGTGCCATAGGGATATGCAGGTAAGCATCCTTCAGATCGATTGATGCCATGAAGCATTCCTCGTTCAGCATATTCTTGACCGTAAAAATTGAGTCCATACAAAACTTTTTGTACAGGACTGACTTCTTTAATGGTTTCAGGATTAACCGGTAGTTTCCGGATGGTTTCTTTATCAAAAAAAAATGTGAGAATAGAATCCCTGACCCTGTTCCTCTGGAGATACTGGTATCACAACCCTCTGGTGTCTCAGATCCTTTAGAGGGTTCTTCATGGCCAGGGCCTTTGTTAACTCCCTTGAAAGGTTTGTCACAAGAGTATCCTTCTGGAGGTTGATCAGAAAACTATCCTGTAACCTTGGGACAGCATATCCAGAATGTATCGACTTTGTTATGCTGGCCCAAAGGGGGGAGGAAACTTTGAAGCCTTCCCCCTACTGGTAAGTACAAGTCATTGCGTTTTACCGGAGGCCACAGGAGGATGGAAAAGGGCATTTCCCTTTCCTTTTACCTCCTGTGATGACCAGTTTCTTACCTTGTTCTTGAGCCCTTTGGGGACAAACAAACCTCAACTGTGTTTTTTCTTTGATAGGAAAAGATTTATTTTTATCAGCTGTTTTATCTAGAACTGCATCTAAGTCAGTGCCAAAAAGGAAAGCCCCCCTGAAATGGTATCGCACACAGCTTATTTTTGGATGCCACGTCTCCCGGCCAAGTCTTCAAACAGAGCCCTTCTGGCCGAGTTAGTTAAGGCTGCTGATCCAGCAGTCATCTTGATAGACTCTGCTGAGGCATCAGATATAAAATCTACAGCGGCTGAAAGGGTCGAGAAGGAATCCAAAATTTCCTGTTTTGGAGTCTGCGAAATATGGGCTTTAAGTTGATTCAACCAAAACTCCAAATTCCTGGAGACGACAGTAGTCGCCATAGCAGGCTTTAGATTTCCCATGACGGATTGCCAAGCCCTTTTAAGCTGCTGATCCATCCTCTTATCCATGGGGTCTTTTAATACACCCATGTCCTCAAAAGATTTTTGTTCCAAACCTCTGCCGGGTCTTCGTCAAAAGGAAACCGTCTCTTTAAGGCTTTAGGAAAAAAAAAAGGTTTTCCTTTCTGGCTCTGCCCACTCCTTTTTAATAGTCTCAGAAATAACTGGAGTGTACTGGGAAATTGCGATTTTTTGGTTTGCCAAGTCCTGCGTACATCTTGTCATGCAGGGATAACTCCTTTCTTTCCTCCTCTAGACGCAGTGTGGTATAGATTGCTTTTAACAGGCCATCTACCTGTTCAAAAGACAATTTATATTTTGAAGGCAAATTCTCGCCTTCCTCATCAGATTCTTCTCTAGACTGGGAGGGGGAATGTCCCTCTTGGGTAAGGAGATGGCTCAGTCTTCATCATTGGGATCATAGGTGAGCCTAGGGAGGACTGTGAGGTAGATGGCTGACTCAGGGATGGGTTTGCTAGCGAAGAGCGAAATGATTGGATAGTCGCATCAAGCTCTCTTTCTTAACAGATGCAGGATTGACAAAGTCTTCTTCCATCCCTCCGGTAATTTTGCCTTACAGAAGGGGCATTTCCTTTTTGCCACTGGATCAGAGCGCTTGGCCTGCCGTGAGAAAAAACAAGGAAAAAAACAGAAACCATCCTAGTGAGACAACCTGTCCCTTTTATAAAGGAGGCTCACCACAGGTGCAGTGAGAAAAGCAAACTGCCTCATGTGCCCAGACAGGCCCCAGACCACAGTAAAAAGGAGGACAGTGTACAACTGCCCCTTACCTGGGCCTTGCTGGTGCCTGTCCCACTCGCTGCCACCATCAAAACCATCGAGGCGTGCTGCGTTGCTGTGTGTGGTTCCGGACTCCAATAGCGCCACTGCGCCGGACCGGAACCGCCAAATAAGCACCAGCCCTGTTCCTCCCTTCTCCCCCTGCGACTTCCAGCAGAAATGACGCCATACGCCTGCTCCGTGGGCCCCACCCCCTCCGGATGCCTCACTTCCGGCGAATGGAGCACAGCATGCCATCCCTAAGATGGCGGCGGCGTCACAGGCAACAGGCGGCGGGCCGAGGAAAAAATAATCCTATAAAAAAATAAAAAAAAGGGAATCTTCACTTTTGATGCGGAATCCCCTGACCAGGTTTTCAAGCAGAGTTCCGCTAAAAAAAAAAAAAATTTATTAAAAAGACAGCAGATAAATAGTGTAGCTGCTGACTTAATCAGACACTTACCTGCCCCACGGTCCAGCGATGTGGGCGTACAAAGCCCCGCACCTCTCCACGGCGCTGGACATCCTTACTGTGGGCACCCGACACTGCTATGAATGGCCGGGCAATACTCTGGGACCTGTGAATGTGTCCCAGAAGATTGCAGGGGGGGTGTGAACTTCCTTCCGATTACACGGAGCCCCAGGAAGAAGTGGGAGCTGAGTATCCACATATCCAAATGTAGCAAGTCAGGGGGTCACTTAAAGCGGAAGCTCCATTTTTGGGTGGAACTCCGCTTTAAGCCAGAGAGCCCTCCTGGCTGAATTAATAAGGGATGAAGATCTGGTCGACATTCTGATGGATTCTGCCATGTACTTGACCTCTCTTAAAAGGGTAGGGAAAAACTCTAGCAAAGCCTTCCTAGAGGTGCCCGCTACCACATGGCCTTTAAGTTGTTCCAGCCAGCACACCATGTTTCTGGCTACTACTGTAGAGGCCAATACCGGCTTTAGGTTAGATAAGGACTGTGACAGACCTAGCCGGGACAGAGGCTGTTGGAGGGGACTGAATGCGAGCCTCTTGCCTTGCGATTATGGGCCCTAGCATTTGGGGGAACGGTGCTCTTTGAGCTGCATGCCTGGGGACCCCTGAGCTGGTGTTACTTGGATTCAGGTCCATGCCACCCCCCACTATCACAGGATGTTGCTTTATGGGGTATTTGCTCCAAATTACCTGCCCCCCTATGGGAAACACTACATGTTTCTCATATGGTTTTTCCCCTTTTGATTTTATTGGTATTCCCCTTTTTTTGCCATCATTGGTGCAGTTATATGTGTATCCTGGTGGGCTCTGGTGTTTGGCTGTCATTTCTGTCAATCATCCAGGAGCTGCGAGGCATGTCAGGGCCTATACCCCTATGTCCGCTTTGGCAGGATATGGAGGATCGAGTGGGTTTGCCCTCTGCATCAGCGTCACGCCTCCACATGAGGTCGGACACTCCCGCACTGGCGCTGCATTTCCCATATGGTCAAACCCATGGAGGGCGGCGTCTCCACCTGCTGCGCTGAAATAGGCTCCCTTCCTGTTTGTACGGTGTGATGCTAGGTGGAGCTTAGCACATAAAGGATCCCCATTCAGTGCTGGCCTTGTCTTTTGGAAGCACGTCTTCGCCAGAGGGCATTACTTTCAGCCATCGTATATTACTCCATAAGGTAAAGACATTCTACTACACTGGCATTATGTTAATATCTATGTTTTTGGGTTCCGGTAACTCTTTAGTTATACTTCATACACATTCAAATTACATTTTAATTATTTCTAAAATCCATATAATTACCAGTTTGGATTATCACCAGCACACTCCATGGGGTTTTCCTTGTGCACCTAGCCTCCCCTCTTTGGGCTCTTCCCTCTACTCCCAGACTTGACCCATTTGGCAGCCTGCAGCTACTGCCCCCATGTGGTTTACACGTCATTGGCATGCGAGTATCTATTGGGGATGAGTGAATCTTTCCTTCCCCTTTAACAATGCACACTGTACTTTATAGAGCGATCCATAAATATATATATATATATATATATATATATATATATATATATATATATATATATATATATATATATATATATATATATATATATATATATATACACATACACACACATACACACACACACACACACACGTGCCAGGACCACTCGCTGCTATGCCCCACTAGAAGTTCCTGCCCCCCGGGCCTTGGAGCCGACATGCCGAGACCTGACAGGCACGCTCATTCCAAGCACGCCCGCTCGCTCGCGCCCCCCCCACCCCCAAGCGCAAGGAGCAGGAAAAAAACGGCGGACCATTACTCCTGTGAGCCAGCGGAGGAAGCGAGTAAAAGAGGCAACCCCCCCTACAGCAGGGGGGGAGCTGGTCTGGTCTGATGATCAAAACCGCTGAAAGGTACTGCCAAAACACCCTCCTTGGAGAGAGTGCAGCCCCTCTGGTTCCCCAGCAGTGCTTCCACCACGGTGGGGGAAACACTAAAACTTAGGGCATGTTGGAAGCAACTGATTTTAAAGGGGCGTTGTGTCGCAGTGTTTCCTGTGAAGAGGTGGAGCTATTCTCTCCAAGATGCTGTCCTAAAAAGGCGAAGAGAGAAAAATCACCATAACATTGATTGGTTTGCACAAAAGTTATAGCATCTACAAAATGGGGGAAATATTTATGGCATTTTTATAAAAAAATAATTAACTAGTAAAGGCGGTGATAGATTTTTAGCGAAATTGCGGCTGACAGATCAGACACTTGACACCAGTGATCAGAGCTTAAAATAACTGTATAAATTACATTGGCAGGGAAGGGGGGGGGGGGGGAAGAGAGAGAGAGAGAGAGAGAGAGAGAGAGAGAGAGAGAGAGAGAGAGAGAGAGAGAGAGAGAGAGAGAGAGAGAGAGAGAGAGATTCCTGATCACTAGGTACAGATGATCTCTCTACTCCCCGGACAGAGAGGGGGGGGGGTCTGTTTGTTTACATTGGCATCCCCGGTCTAGCTCTCTGAGAAGCGATCGCGGGTGGCTCAGGTGACGCGGGCACCTGCTAGAGCAAATAAAGGGACTGCCGTATCAGTATGACGATTTGCGCAGCCGAGCCAACCTGCCACAGTACAACTGTGGCGGCTGGTCAGCAAGCAGTTAAACTTGTTATCTTATCTGCCCCGATTCTCTTCTTCTGGGGCCCCCACCAGTGCCTTTGATTCCTCCTGCCTTCAGAGTGTTCCTATAGCAAGCCGCAAAGAGTGCCTCTAAAGCAAGGTTTTAAAAAAAAAAAAAAAAAAAAAAAAAAAAAACCACACACACACCACCACAAACCCACACACTTCTGCCTTTAGAAACCCTTTAACCACTTCCAGCCCAATGACGTCATATGACATCCTGGACTTTCAGTGGGAATATCTGAATGACTGCAGCTACAGGCATCATTCAGATATCCTTGTTTTCAGGCGGCGATTCTGTGCACCATAAGAACAATCATAGCAGCAGTTCCACCGCTTGATTATTCTTATAGGCGACATCACCCCCCCTCCCGTCACCGTCCAGTGCTTCTCCGGGCTCTCCCGTGCCATCGGGGACACAAAAAAAAATTAATCGGCGGCCGCAGAATGACGAGCATAGAAGTCTCTATGACCGTCCGAGGCCTGGGCGTGACGTTATGAAGTCACGTCCGGGCCGCGGAGGTAAAACAAAAGCCGTGGCTGATAAGCATGAGATCGTGGATTTTTTTTCCGATCTCATGCTTTCCAGCCTGGAGGAGAGATATGGGTTCTTATTGACCCCCCATCGCTCCATTAATGATTCCTATTACAAGGGATGTAAATAAACCGTAGCTTATGGAGATTTTTCAGTACCGAAGTTTGGTGTCATTCCATGAGTGTGCGCAATTTTAAAGTGTGACATGTTGGGTATCTATTTACTCGGTGTAACATCATATTTCACATTAAACAAAAAAAACTGGGCTAACTTTACTGATGTTATTTTTTTTTAAACCAAAAAAAACGCGTTTGAAAAATTGTTGCGCAAATACAGTGCGAGATAAAAAGTTGCAATGTCATTTTATTCCCTAGGGTGACTGCTAACAAAATTATATATATTATATATTTTTTTTATTTTTATTTTTTTTATTATGTTTGGGGGTTCTGAGTAATTTTCTAGCATAAAAAATAAAATACGATTTTTATATGTAGGGAGAGGAGTGCCAGAATAGCCCCGGTATGGAAAAAACTTCCTTCTCCTACCCGGGACATGTATCATGAGGCATTGCTCCTCACACATTCAGAAGTTGTCAGACACTTACTGACATGTATGGATGGTGTACTGAGCTGTACTGCACTGTATTTTCTGATATGTAAACAAATAATCAATTATGAAAATAGTTGACAACTATTTTCATATTATTTGTCAATTAGTTGTTTCAGCCCTAGCCTCACGTGCATTCTAAAAGTGGTGCAGCACGTGCCAAATCCAAAGACAAGCACATGCTGCACCATTTTTTAGAGAACATGGGACACTTTCACAAAATCTGCTTGAGGCTGGGTTCACAATTCGCATTCACAGCAGGGGCACGGTGCTTCCCTGTTCTCCATTTCAAGGAAACATCTTGGCATTCAGAGCTGAATCTTTGTCTGAATTCAGATCTGAAACTGAGCTAAATACGCACAGGACCCATGTGCAATTTGCACCGCAGCCGCCACAGGGGAGATGTGTAAACCAGCTCCATTGAAAGCCAGACACACTCTCCTGTCATGCGAATTGGGTGTCGGTTTCCCAATTTGCACTAGTGTGAACCCAGCCTGAAAGTAATTTATAGAATTAAAACTGATAATCATGATTTGCTATGTTTATTTAAAAAAAAATAAAAAAAAATAAAAAGTGTGCACACAGGGACAGGTGAAATGCAAGTATGGTTTGGGACTTTTACCAGATAAATTATAAAAAGCACACCAAGTCTTGTAGTTCTACAGACAAGAGAGTGTTAACACTTTCACGTTTGTATCTAAGCATAGCATATGCAAATCTGCAAAAACAAATCTTACCTCTTATCTAGTGGCGGTTGCTGGGCACCATATACAGGCAATATACTGACAAAGAGAAAAATACAGATAAACGAGCCAGTTAGGACCTCTTTGTGGGAAAACCGTTAATCGTACACATAGACATTTAAAAACAACTACACAGAAGACTAGAACAGCAAAACAAACAGTTACCGATTGGCTGACATTTACACGACACACAGCTCACTGTAAACGAACCTTCCCGGTACTTTGGAACTCCTCTTCCAGAACTGCCGCCTATTCTCTGACATCCCGTTGGCCTTGTTAAATCCCACCTGCTAAGAACACTTAACCACTTCCACCATGACAAGCAACCAAGTATACAGCAGAAGGAGCGGAACCCGGAAAACATCGGGTAAGCCTTGTTTTTGGATGAGCTCCCCCTGCTGGTGCCTGTTGGCACTTGCCGTCCGACTGCTAATGTAAGCGGGAGTGTTCTGTCGAGAAGTGCTTTCCGTCGAAACGTCACATCACCCCAGCCGATTCCCTGATTTCCCACATGCGCAGTTCGTCAGATGCATTTTCCGATGGGAGGCAAGCCACGGGGAGCGCGGGAGGGAGAGGTTCTTAAAGTGGAAGTAAACCCTTCCATATGACTTTGGCCTACAGGTAAGCCTAGATTAAGGCTTACCTGTAGGTCCAATAAATATCTCCTAAACCTAGACAGTGGCGTGCAGGCGCACTGAGGGCGCACTGAATATGCCGAGATCACGGCGATATGCCGATCTCGTGCGCATGCGTGGGAGTGACGTCTCGCCGCTCCAGTGAATGATAGCGCTGGAGCGGCGAGACCCGGAAGTCACTCCGGCCCTGGATGGCAGCGAAGAAGATCGAGGATAAGGACGGCTTCGGGGGCTTCGTTTTCAGGTAAGTTTTTCATAATGAGCTAGTATGCTATGCATACTAGCTCATTATGCCTTTGCCTTGCAGGGTGTCTTTTTTTTTTTATTTTTTTAACTTTACTAGGCTTTACTTCCTCTTTAAAAGATTCGGCCTCGCTCTCTGTGGCATGACGCATGCGCAGTTCGTTGGATGCATTTTTCGACGAAAGGCAACCCACATGAGCGCACGGAGAGAGAACACTGACCTAAGTGCTAGTTCACACCAGACGCAGTTCCGTGCGCTTTTTTTCTGCACTAAAAATGCATGCACAGTGTTTTACCATGTATTCCAATGGCTCTAGTTCACATGATGCAGCCAGTTTCCGGTCATGTATAGGTGCAGAGAAAACGGAACTGCATCTGGTGTGAACTGGCCCTAAAGGCGAACTCCACAGGGAACACTGAAGTAGAGGAAAACTCCACAGGGGACACTGAGGTAAGGAAGAACACCGCAATGAACACTGATGTAAGGGAGAACTCCGCTGGGAATACTGAAGTAAAGGAGAACTCCGCAGGGAAGACTGAAGTAAAAGGAGAACTCCACAGGCAGGGGCGTAACTAGAAATCACAGGGCCCCATAGCAAAATGTTGTATGGGGCCCCCCCTGTAAACAGCCCCCCCCCCCCCCCACAAAAAAATAAATGAATTGTGCAAAACAGATGACAGTCTGTCTCCCACTCCCTTCCTACCTCTTTTCTAGACTTCAGAGCCTCCTCATGTGCCGAAAACGATGTCCCTTCACAGGCGCGTTCGAGTGTTCTGCCCCGCCCACTCTGCTCTGTGCTCCTGCCTCCTGCTTTATGCAGCTGCGTGTGTCGGGACACGGCCGGACTCGAGGGGCCCGGGAGGCTTAACAGTAAACTTACATTCCTCATCCTCACCTGGACAATTTTTTTTGTCGGTGGGTGGAGTCTTTATTAAAATTAGGGGGTGGACATTTGTTTGTAGGTGTGGCCTAGTGGGGAAAGCCTATGGGCGTGACTCAAAGGGGTGTGGTTAGAGTCTGAGATGAACGAGGGATGGAGGGAGAAACAAAGAAAGAAAGAGAGAGAAGGGAAAAAAGAGGAATGAAGGGACAGCAGGCCCAGATCCTACACCACAATAGAAATATGTGTATTCTAGAAAGTTTAGCAATCAGCAGATAAAGATATTCCAAACACCTGGTGTTAGCACTTCAATCATCCCGTCACCATGGTTGTTATGGTGTCAGGGTGATTGAAGCTCATTATTTCTATTAACCACTTCAGCCCCGGACCAATTTGCAGCCAAAGGACCAGGCCCTTTTTTGCGATTCGGCACTGCGTCGCTTTAACTGGCAATTGCGCGGTCGTGCGACTTGGCTGCCAAACAAAATTGGCGTTCTTTTTTTCACACAAATAGAGCTTTCTTTTGGTGGTATTTGATCGCCCCTGCGTTTTTTATTTTTTGCGCTATAAACAAAAATAGAGCGACAATTTTGAAAAAAATTCTATATTTTTTACTTTTTGCTATAATAAATATCCCCAAAAAATATATAAACAAACATTTTTTTCCTCAGTTTAGGCCGATACGTATTCTTCTACATATTTTTGGTAAAAAATAAAAATAAATAAATAAATAAAAAAATCGCAATTAGCGATTATTGATTGGTTTGCGCAAAAGTTATAGCGTTTACAAAATAGGGGATAGTTTTATAGCATTTTTATTAATATTACCGATTTTTATTGTGACTGCGACATTATAGCGGACACTTCGGACATTTTTGACACATTTTTGGGACCATTGTCATTTATACTGCAATCAGTGCTATTTAAATAGATTGATTCCTGTATAAATGACACTGGCAGTGAAAGAGTTAACCACTAGGGGGCGGGGAGGGGTTATGGTCTGTGACGTGTGTTTTTTTTTTTACATTAGGGGGCGTGGCTGACGTCTGACGTC
Organism: Lithobates sylvaticus; assembly: GCA_028564925.1. Taxonomy (NCBI): domain Eukaryota; kingdom Metazoa; phylum Chordata; class Amphibia; order Anura; family Ranidae; genus Lithobates; species Lithobates sylvaticus. Next base: position 221,144,959 of record CM053027.1, on the reverse strand, counting down.
ACTGATCGGCTTTCCCGATGACAGGGAACAGGCGATCAGTGACAGGCAGTGTAGGAAGCGCAGGGAGAGGTTTGTTTACACAGACCTCTCCCCATTCTTCAGCTCTGGGACACCAGCGGCGATCGGGTCCGCTGGTCCCACGCGCGACCCCACAGCTAGGCAATTAAAGGGGACGTACCTGTACGCGCTTTTGCCTAGCCGTGCCATTCTGCCGACGTATATGTGCAGGAGGCGGTCAGGAAGCGGTTACATTGTAATATAAAATGAAATACTTTCACTACTCACCATAATGCAGAATCAGTGGGAACCCTGAGTGTGTCACTTGCCACGTCGCCTGCCACCAGATGCCATCAGGTGTCCCCAGCGGAGTGCTTCCTTACATCTCAGGTGTCCCCAGCGGAGTGCTTCCTTACATCTCAGGTATCACTGTCCCCAGCCAGCGGAGTGCTTCCTTACTTCTCAGGTGTCACTGTCCGCAGCCAGCGGAGTGCTTCCTTACTTCTCAGGTGTCACTGTCCCCAGCCAGCGGAGTGCTTCCTTACTTCACAGGTGTCACTGTCCCCAGCCAGCGGAGTGCCTCCTTACTTCTCAGGTGTCACTGTCCCCAGCCAGCGGAGTGCCTCCTTACATCCCAGGTCCCCCCCTTCCAATTGGAGCCCTCATACATATAGATTATACACACACATATATATATATATATATATATATATATATATATATATATATATATATATATATATAACAGCATATATATGTCTCTGCTGCCATTACTGAAGGCCAAGGGGGAACAAAAGAGAGGCGGAGCCGGCCGGCTACAATAGAAATTTAGCTGCAGCACCGCCCACCCCCCACCCCTTTACACAGCAGGTCACAGATGACAGACAGACCGGGGCGGGGTGTGGGCGGAGCCACAGCTCTATTTTTATTGTAGCCACTCGGCAGGCTCCCCTCTCGTCTCTTAACTCTGGTCTTCTGGAAAATGGCGGCCGCGGACCTCTAGCGGCGGTGGCGGCGGGCAGCGAAAAAGAGAAATTTTAATAGCAACTAGGACCGGACCGCACTTGGCTGCGGACCCTACTAGGCTGCGGGCCCCATAGCGAATGCGTGTGTCGCTATGGCGGTAGTTCCGCCATTGTCCACAGGGAACACTGGTGTAAGGGAACACTGAGGTAAGGGAGAATTCCACAGGGAACACAGAGGTAAAAGTGATCTCTGCGGGGAACACTGAAGTAAAGGAGAACTCCGCAGGGAATACTGAAGTAAAGGAGAACTCCACAGGGAACACTGAAGTACATGAGAACTCCACAGGGAACACTGAAGTACATGAGAACTCCACAGAGAATACTGAAGTACATGAGAACTCCACAGAGAATACTGAAGTAAGGGAGAACTCCGCTGGAAACACTAAGGTAAGGGAGAACTCCGCAGGGAACACTGAGGTAAGGGAGAACGCCGCAGGGAACACTGAGGTAAGGGAGAACTCCATAGAGAATACTAAAGTAAGGGAGAACTCTGCTGGGAACATTGAAGTAAGGGAGAACTTCACAGGGAACACTGAAGTAAAGGAGAACTTCACAGGGAACACTGAGGTAAGGGAGAACTCCGCAGGGAACATTGAAGTAAAGGAGAACTCCACAGGGAACACTGAAGTAAAGGAGAACTCCACAGGGAACACTGAAGTAAAGGAGAACTCCACAGGGAACACTGAAGTAAAGGAGAACTCCACAGGTAACACTGAGGTAAGGGAGAACGCTGAAGGGAAAACTGAGGTAAAGGAGAACTCCGCAATGAACACTGAGGTAAGGGAGAACTCTGCTGGGAACACTGAAGAAAAGGAGAACTCCACAGGAAACACTGAAGTAAGGGAACACTGATGTAAGGGAGAATTCCGCAGGGAACACTGAGGTAAAGGTGATCTCTGCAGGGAACACTGAAGTAAAGGAGAACTCCGCAGGGAATACTGAAGTAAAAGGAGAACTCAAGAGAGAACACTGAAGAAAAGGAGAAGTCCACAGGGAACACTGGAGTAAGGGAGAACTCAGCTGGAAACACTGAGGTAAGGGAGAACTCCTCAGGGAACACTGAGGTAAGGGAGAACCCTGCAGGGATCACTGATTTAAAGGAGAACTCCGCAGAGAACACTGCGTTAAGGAAGAACTCCACAGGGAACACTGAAGTTAGGGAGAACTCTGCAGGGAACACTGAAGTTAGGGAGAACACCGCAGGAAACACTGAGGTAAGGGAGAACTCCGCAGGGAACACTGAAGTAAATGAGAACTTCACAGAGAATACTGAAGTAAGGGAGAACTCTGCAGGGAACACTGAGGTAAGGGAGAACTCTGTAGGGAACACTGAGGTAAGGGAGAACTCTGTAGGGAACACTGAGGTAAGGGAGAACTCCACAGGGAACACTGAGGTAAGGGAGAACTCCACAGGGAACACTGAGGTAAGGGAGAACTCCACAGGGAACACTGAGGTAAGGGAGAACTCCACAGGGAACACTGAGGTAAAAGAGAACTCTGCAGGGAACAATGAAGTATGGGAGAACTCCGTAGGGAACACTGAAGTTAGGGAGAACTCCACAGGGAACACTGAAATTAGGGAGAACTCCGCAGGAAACACCGAAGTAAAGGAGATCTCCCTTACCTCAGTGTTCCCTTTGGGAATTCTCCCTTACCTCAGTGTTCCCTGCGAATTTCTCCCTTACCTCAGTGTTCCCTGTGAAGTTCTCCCTTACCTCAGTGTTCCCTGCGGAGAACTTCGCAGGGAACACTGAGGTAAGGGAGAAATTCGCAGGGAACACTGAGGTAAGGGAGAACTCCCAAAGGGAACAGTAATGTATGGGAGAACTCCTCAGGGAAAGCTGAGGTAAGGGAGAACTCCCAAAGGGAACACTAATGTATGGGAGAACTCCACAGGGAACACTGAAGTAAAGGAGATCTCCGCAGGGAACACTGATGTAAGGGAGAACTCCGCAGTGAACACTGAGGTAAAGGAGAACTCCACAGGGAACACTGAAGTAAAGGATAACTACACAGGGAACACTGAACTAAAGGAGATCTCCGCAGGGAACACTGATGTCAGGGAGAACTCCACAGGGAACACTGAGGTAAGGGAGAACTCCACAGGGAACACTGATGTATGGGAGAACTCCACAGGGAGCACTGAAGTAAAGGAGATCTCCGCAGGGAACACTGATGTATGGGAGAACTCCACAGGGAACACTGAGGTAAGGGAGAACTCCGCAGGGAACACTGAGGTAAGGGAGAACTCCACAGGGAACACTGAGGTAAGGGAGAACTCCACAGGGAACACTGAGGTAAGGGAGAACTCCACAGGGAACACTGAGTTAAGGGAGAACTCCACAGGGAACACTGAGTTAAGGGAGAACTCCTCAGGGAACACTGAGGTAAGGGAGAACTCCTCAGGGAACACTGAGGTAAGGGAGAACTCCTCAGGGAACACTGAGGTAAGGGAGAACTCCCAAAGGGAACAGTAATGTATGGGAGAACTCCACAGGGAACACTGAAGTAAAGGAGATCTCCGCAGGGAACACTGATGTAAGGGAGAACTCTGCAGGGAACACTGAGGTAAGGGAGAACTCTGCAGGGAACACTGAGGTAAGGGAGAACTCCACAGGGAACACTGAGGTAAGGGAGAACTCCACAGGGAACACTGATGTATGGGAGAACTCCACAAGGAAAACTTCAGTAAATGAGAACTCCACAGAAAACACTGAAGTAAAGGAGATCTCCGCAGGGAACACTGATGTATGGGAGAACTCTGCATGGAACACTGAAGTAAATGAGAACTTCACAGAGAATACTGAAGTAAGGGAGAACTCCACTGAAAACACTGAGGTAAGGGAGAACTCTGCAGGGAACACTGAGGTTAAGGATAACTCCGCAGGGAACACTGTGGTTAAGGATAACTCCGCAGCGAACACTGAGGTAAGGGAGAACTCTGCAGGGAACACTGAGGTAAAGGATAACTAGGCAGGGAACAATGAAGTAAGGGAGAACTCCGCAGGGAACAATGAGGTAAGGGAGAACTCCGCAGGGAACACTGACGTAATGGAGAACTCCGCAGGGAACACTGAGGTAAGGGAACACTGAAGTTAGGGAGATCTCCGCAGGGAACACTGAGGTAAGGGAGAACTTCGCAGGGAACACTGACGTAAGGGAGAACTCCGCAGGGAACACTGAGGTAAGGGAACACTGAAGTTAGGGAGATCTCTGCAGGGAACACTGAGGTAAGGGAGAACTTCGCAGGGAACACTGAGTTAAGGGAGAACTCTACAGGGAACACTGATGTATGGGATAACTCCACAGGGAACACTGATGTATGGGAGAACTCCACAGGGAACATTGAAGTAAATGAGAACTCCACACACAACTGTCACAAACAGGTAAGACCAGATTGTGTGGACTGCAAAGGAGGAACCCAAAACGCAAGTAAAAGTAAATAAGAATAACGTTTATTAAGATAAGTGATATAGATATATATATGTAGACACCCCAAAATACAACAGTGCTCAGCCACAAACAGAAACCCACAGACAACAGATAAATATATACAGGCACAGGGAAGTACCGAAATCAACACGTCTGCCAGGCCAGGGTCATACACGGGAAGATCAATAGATAACAAGTGCAGTCCAGAATCACAAACAGTAGCCAGGCCAGGGTCATACACGGGAGATCAGCAGATGAACAAGGGCAGGACGGGAGAGGGAAAATAAGGAAGGGCAAGGCAACAAGGGAACAGGAACTCAGGAACACAGGATAAGGATCAGGATGGGTACAGGTACAGGTCACAGGTTCAGGGCACATGGAAGAGAGACACCAAGGCAAGTGTGTGAGGGCTGGCCGGGTATTTATAAATCTGCCAGTGATTGGCCTCATGTGACAGCTGAGCGCAGAAAGAGCTGTCTGCTCCACACTGCCAGGATCCATCCGCTGGTGGACGCCAGTACTGCGGCCCAAAGATGACATCCCAGCAGGGAAGGCCTCTCCTGACAATTACAAACTGCCAGGAGACACCTGCTGGTGGACCACAGTACTGCACGCCAAATGATGGGTCCTACCAGCGGACGGATCCATTCCTGACAGTACCCCCCCTTAAAGGAGCGGCCTCCGGACGCTCCAACTAGCTGCTGCTGGGACAAGTCCATGGCACCGAGGTGGGCAGAGGGCACTTCAAGCTGGGCAGCAGGCACTTTAAGCTGGGCGGCAGACAGGAACTCATCAGGCTGGGCAGCAGACAGGAACTCATCAGGCTGGGCAGCAGACAGGAACTCATCAGGCTGGGCAGCAGACAGGAACTCATCAGGCTGGGCAGCAGACAGGAACTCATCAGGCTGGGCAGCAGACAGGAACTCATCAGGCTGGGCAGCAGACAGGAACTCATCAGGCTGGGCAGCAGACAGGAACTCATCAGGCTGGGCAACGGACAGGAACACATCGGGCTGGGCGGCAGACAGGAACTCATCGGGCTGGGCGGCAGACAGGAACACATCGGGCTGGGCGGCAGACAGGAACACATCGGGCTGGGCGGCAGACAGGAACACATCAGGCTGGGCAGCAGACAGGAACACATCAGGCTGGGCAGCAGACAGGAACACATCAGGCTGGGCAGCAGACAGGAACTCATCAGACTGGGAAGCTGGCAGCGGGTCATCAGACTGGGAAGCTGGCGGCGGGTCATCAGACTGGGAAGCTGGCGGCGGGTCATCAGACTGGGAAGCTGGCGGCGGGTCATCAGACTGGGAAGCTGGCGGCGGGCCATCAGACTGGGAAGCTGGCGGCGGGCCATCAGACTGGGAAGCTGGCAGCGGGTCATCAGACTGGGAAGCTGGCAGCGGGTCATCAGACTGGGAAGCTGGCAGCGGGTCATCAGACTGGAAGGCTGGGACATCAAACAGGAGGGCAGGCAGTGGGTCATCAGACTGGAAGGCAGGCAGCGGGGCATCAGACTGGAAGGCAGGCAGCGGGGCATCAGACTGGAAGGCCGGGGCATCAGACTGGAAGGCCGGGACATCAGAAGGAAAGGCAGGCAGCGGGTCATCAGACTGGAAGGCCGGCACTAAGACATCAGACTGGAAGGCTGGCACCAGGACATCAGACTGGAAGGCCGGGACATCAGACTGGAAGGCAGGCAGCGGGGCATCAGACTGGAAGGCCGGGGCATCAGACTGGAAGGCCGGGGCATCAGACTGGAAGGCCGGGACATCAGAAGGAAAGGCAGGCAGCGTGTCATCAGACTGGAAGGCCGGCACTAAGACATCAGACTGGAAGGCTGGCACCAGGACATCAGACTGGAAGGCCGGGACATCAGACTGGAAGGCCGGGACATCAGACTGGAAGGCCGGGACATCAGGCTGGAAGGCCGGCAGTGGGTTAGACTGGAAGGCTGAGACGTCAAGCTGGAAGGTTGGAACATCAAGCTGGGGGGCTGGCACCAGGACATCAGGCTGGAAGGCTGGGGCATCAGGCCAGAAGGCAGGCAACAGGACATCCGACTGAAAGGCTGGGACGTCAAGCTGGAAGGCTGGCACCAGGACATCAGACTGGAAGGCTGGGACATCAGGCTGGAAGGCCGGCACCAGGACATCAGACTGGAAGGCCTGGACATCAGGCTGGAAGACCGAGACATCAGGCTGGAAGGCAGGCAGTGGGACATCAAAGTGGAAGGCTGGAACGTAAGGCTGGAAAGCCGGCAGCGGGTTAGACTGGAAGGCCGGGACGTCAAGCTGGAAGGCTGGAACATCAAGCTGGGGGGCTGGCACCAGGACATCAGGCTGGAAGGCTGGGGCATCAGGCTGGCAACGGGACATCAGACTGGAAGGCTGGGACGTCAGGCTGGAACATCAAGCTGGGGGGCTGGAACCAGGACATCAGGCTGGAAGGCTGGGGCATCAGACTGGGTGGCAGGCACTAGAGCGTCAGACTGGGTGGCAGGCACTGGAGCGTTGGACTGTATCAGGTTGGTTGGTGTGGAGGCAGGTTGGGTTACTGGCAGGATTGTGTGGGTCGGAAAGAATTTTCGCTTCTTTTTTGGTTTAGCCACTGCAGCTTTGTACGTAGGTGCAGGGCTGTAGGAAAAGAACGTATCTGGGCAAAATGAAGACCAGGGAACTGTGGCTGGAGGAGGGTTTTGTGGGTTTGTTACAGGTAGAGGAGAAGAGGCAGGTGGGTTAAAGGCAGGATAGGTGCGGGGAGTAGAAACAGGGTATTGATACTTTGTGGGGAGCAGGGTAGATTGGACGGTAGCTGAGGTTGCCTGGGGTGATGGGAGAAAGGACGCCTGAGCTGGCAGGTGTTTAGTAATGGGTCTGGGTTGAGGAGAGCTGACAGAAGCTGGGCATAACAGGTCTGACCATGCCTGAAGTATAGGCAACACAAAAGTGGGCTCACATACCCTCTGTCTGACCAGGGACTGCACTTCAGCTATACAATCCTCCAACAACTGTTTGGGACAAACTGAATAGTGCTCCACAAAGGATGCAGCGTCATCCTCCAATAGCCATACCAAGGACGCAACCTGGTTAATGCTGAAGGGGGGAGAAAAGTCATCACGACCCTTTGGGATACAAGGCAGAGCCAGCTCTGTACACATTCTAATCAAAGGCTGAACATCCTCAAACAATATACTGCCCTGATCGACCACAGTGTGAGCTAAACGGATAATCTCCAGCAGCTGATCACTGGACCATCCTTTCAGTGTCTGCCAGAGGTAGTCAGAACTCTGTTGCCAGCAGAGCATAATAGGCAATTATATCTGAATCCATTCCAAAAATGGGAAACAGAACCGAGATGGTTCCCCTGTGCAGCCACTTCTGGTCAGAGATGGCCTTGGTGTTCTGTCACAAACAGGTGAGACCAGATTGTGTGGACTGCAAAGGAGGAACCCAAAACACAAGTAAAAGTAAATAAGAATAACGTTTATTAAGATAAGTGATATAGATATATATGTAGACACCCCAAAATACAACAGTGCTCAGCCACAAACAGAAACCCACAGACAACAAATAAATATATATAGGCACAGGGAAGTACCGAAATCAACACGTCTGCCAGGCCAGGGTCATACACTGGAAGATCAATAGATAACAAGGGCAGTCCAGAATCACAAACAGTAGCCAGGCCAGGGTCATACACGGGAGATCAGCAGATGAACAAGGGCAGGACGGGAGAGGGAAAATAAGGAAGGGAAAGGCAACAAGGGAACAGGAACTCAGGAACACAGTATCAGGATAGGATAGGTACAGGTCTCAGGTCTCAGGTACAGGTACAGGTACAGGTACAGGTACAGGTACAGGTACAGGTACAGGTACAGGTACAGGTACAGGTACAGGTACAGGTTCGGGGTACAGGGCACATGGAAGAGAGACACCAAGGCAAGTGTGTGAGGGCTGGCCGGGTATTTATAAATCTGCCAGTGATTGGCCTCATGTGACAGCTGAGCGCAGAAAGAGCTGTCTGCTCCACACTGCCAGGATCCATCCGCTGGTGGAAGCCAGTACTGCGGCCCAAAGATGACATCCCAGCAGGGAAGGCCTCTCCTGACAATTACAAACTGCCAGGAGACACCTGCTGGTGGACCACAGTACTGCACGCCAAATGATGGGTCCTACCAGCGGACGGATCCATTCCTGACAACAACACTGATGTAAGGGAACACTGAGGTAAGGGAGAACTCCGCAGGGAACACTGAGGTAAAGGTGAACTCCACAGGGAACACTGAAGTAAAGGAGAACTCCGGAGGGAATACTGAAGTAAAGGAGAACTCCACAGGGAAAACTGAAGTAAAGGAGAACTCCACAGGGAACACTGAAGTAAAGGAGATCTCCGCAGGGAACACTAATGTAAGGGAGAAATCCACAGGGAACACTGAGGTAAGGGAGAACTCCACAGGAAACACTGATGTATGGGAGAACTCCACAGGGAACACTGAAGTAATTGAGAACTCCACTTAGAACACTGAAGTGAAGGAGATCTCCGCAGGGAACACTGATGTATGGGAGAACTCCACAGGGAACACTGAGGTAAGGGAGAACTCTGCAGGGAACACTGAGGTAAATGAGAACTTCACAGAGAATACTGAAGTAAGGGAGAACTCCACTAAAAACACTGAGGTAAGGGAGAACTCCACTGAAAACACTGAGGTAAGGGAGAACTCCGCAGGGAACACTGAGGTAAAGGATAACTCTGCAGGGAACACTGACGCAAGGGAGAACTCCGCAGGGAACACTGAGGTAAGGGAGAACTCTGCAGGGAACACTGAAGTAAAGGAGATCTCCACAGGGAACACTGAAGTAAGGGAGAACTCTGCAGGGAACACTGAGGTAAGGGAGAACTCCGCAGGGAACACTGACGCAAGGGAGAACTCCGCAGGGAACACTGAAGTAAGGGAGAACTCTGCAGGGAACACTGAAGTAAAGGAGATCTCCACAGGGAACACTGAGATAAGGGAGAACTCCACAGGGAACACTGAAGTAAAGGAGAACTCCACAGGGAACACTGAGTTAAGGGAGAACTCCACAGGGAACACTGAAGTAAAGGAGAACTCTACAGGGAACACTGATGTATGGGATAACTCCACAGGGAACACTGATGTATGGGATAACTCCACAGGGAACACTGAGGTAAGGGAGACCTCCACAGGGAACATTGAAATAAATGAGAACTCCACACAGAACACTGATGTAAGGGAACACTGAGGTAAGGGACAACTCCGCAGGGAACACTGAGGTAAAGGTGAACTCCACAGGGAACACTGAAGTAAAGGAGAATTCCGCAGGGAATACTGAAGTAAAGGAGAACTCCACAGGTAACACTGAAGTAAAGGAGAACTCCACAGGGAACACTAAAGTAAAGGAGATCTCCGCAGGGAACACTGAGGTAAGGGAGAACTCCACAGGGAACACTGAGGGAAGGGATAACTCCACAAGGAACACTGATGTATAGGAGAAGTCCACAGGGAACACTAAAGTAATTGAGAACTCCACAGAGAACACCGAAGTAAAGGAGATCTCCGCAGGGAACACTGATGTATGGGAGAACTCCACAGGGAACACTGAGGTAAGGGAGAACTCTGCAGGGGACACTGAAGTAAATGAGAACTTCGCAGAGGATACTGAAGTAAGGGAGAACTCCACTGAAAACACTGAGGTAAGGGAGTACTCCACTGAAAACAGTAAGGTAGGGGAGAACTCCACAGGGAACACTGAGGTAAAGGATAACTCTGCAGGGATCACTGAGGTAAGGGAGAACTCTGCAGGGAACACTGAGGTAAGGGAGAACTCCACAGGGAACACTGAGGTAAGGGAGAACTCCACTGAAAACACTGAGGTAAGGGAGAACTCCACTGAAAACACTGAGGTAAGGGAGAACTCCACAGGGAACACTGAGGTAAAGGATAACTCTGCAGGGAGCACTGAGGTAAGGGAGAACTCTGCAGGGAACAATGAAGTAAGGGAGAACTTCCAGGGAACACTGAGGTAAGGGAGAAATCCGCAGGGAACACTGAGGTAAGGGAGAACTCTACAGGGAACACTGATGTATGGGATAACTCCACAGGAAACACTGATGTATGGGATAACTCCACAGGGAACACTGAGGTAAGGGAGAACTCCACAGGGAACATTGAAGTAAATGAGAACGCCACACAGAACACTGATGTAAGGGAACACTGAGGTAAGGGAGAACTCCGCAGGGAACACTGAAGTAAAGGAGAATTCCGCAGGGAATACTGAAGTAAAGGAGAACTTCACAGGGAACACTGAAGTAAAGGAGAACTCCACAGGGAACACTGAAGTAAAGGAGATCTCCGCAGGGAACACTGAGGTAAGGGAGAACTCCACAGGGAACACTGAGGTAAGGGAGAACTCCACAGGCAACACTGATGTATGGGAGAACTCCAGAGGGAACACTAAAGTAATTGAGAACTCCACAGAGAACACTGAAGTAAAGGAGATCTCCGCAGGGAACACTGATGTATGGGAGAACTCCACAGGGAACACTGAGGTAAGGGAGAACTCTGCAGGGAACACTGAAGTAAATGAGAACTTCGCAGAGAATACTGAAGTAAGGGAGAACTCCACTGAAAACACTGAGGTAAGGGAGAACTCCACTGAAAACACTGAGGTAAGGGAGAACTCCACAGGGAACACTGAGGAAAGTGAGAACTCTGCAGGGAACAATGAAGTAAGGGAGAACTCCGCAGGGAACACTGAGGTAAGGGAGAACTCCGCAGGGAACACTGACGTAAGGGAGAACTCCCCAGGGAACACTGAGGTAAGGAAGAACTCTGCAGGGAACACTGAAGTTAGTGAGAACTCCGCAGGGAACACTGAAGTTAGTGAGAACTCCGCAGGGAACACTGAAGTTAGGGAGAACTCCGCAGGAAACACTGAAGTAAAGGAGAACTCTGCAGGGAACACTGAAGTAAAGGAGATCTCAGCAGGGAACACTGAGGTAAGGGAGAACTTCGCAGGGAACACTGAGGTAAGGGAGAACTTCGCAGGGAACACTGAGGTAAGGGAGAAATCCGCAGGTAACACTGAGGTAAGGGAGAACTCCACAGGGAACACTGATGTATGGGAGAACTCCACAGGGAACACTGAGGTAAGGGAGAACTCCACAGGGAACATTGCAGTAAATGAGAACTCCACAGAGAACACTGAATTAAAGGAGAACTCCGCAGGGAACACTGAAGTAAAGGAGAACTCCACACAGAACACTGATGTAAGGGAACACTGAGGTAAGGGAGAACTCTGCAGGGAACATTGAGGTAAAGGTGAACTCCACATTGAACACTGAAGTAAAAGAGAACTCCGCAGGGAATACTGAAGTAAAGAAGAACTCCACAGGGAACACTGAAGTAAAGGAGAACTCCTCAGGGAACACTGAAGTAAAGGAGATCTCCGCAGGGAACACTGATGTAAGGGAGAACTCCGCAGGGAACACTGAAAATAGGGAGAACTCTGCAGGGAACACTGAGGTAAGGGAGAACTCTGCATTGAACACTGAGGTAAGGGAGAACTCCACAGGTAACACTGATGTATGGGAGAACTCCACAGGGAACACTGAAGTAAATGAGAACTCCACAAAGAACACTGAAGTAAAGGAGATCTCCGCAGGGAACACTGATGTATGGGAGAACTCCACAGGGAACACTGAGGTAAGGGAGAACTCTGCAGGGAACACTGAAGTAAAGGAGAACTCTGCAGGGAACACTGAAGTAAAGGAGATCTCAGCAGGGAACACTGAGGTAAGGGAGAACTTCGCAGGGAACACTGAGGTAAGGGAGAAATCCGCAGGTAACACTGAGGTAAGGGAGAACTCCACAGGGAACACTGATGTATGGGAGAACTCCACAGGGAACACTGAGGTAAGGGAGAACTCCACAGGGAACATTGCAGTAAATGAGAACTCCACAGAGAACACTGAATTAAAGGAGAACTCCGCAGAGAACACTGAAGTAAAGGAGAACTCCACACAGAACACTGATGTAAGGGAACACTGAGGTAAGGGAGAACTCTGCAGGGAACATTGAGGTAAAGGTGAACTCCACATTGAACACTGAAGTAAAAGAGAACTCCGCAGGGAATACTGAAGTAAAGAAGAACTCCACAGGGAACACTGAAGTAAAGGAGAACTCCTCAGGGAACACTGAAGTAAAGGAGATCTCCGCAGGGAACACTGATGTAAGGGAGAACTCCGCAGGGAACACTGAAAATAGGGAGAACTCTGCAGGGAACACTGAGGTAACGGAGAACTCTGCATTGAACACTGAGGTAAGGGAGAACTCCACAGGTAACACTGATGTATGGGAGAACTCCACAGGGAACACTGAAGTAAATGAGAACTCCACAAAGAACACTGAAGTAAAGGAGATCTCCGCAGGGAACGCTGATGTATGGGAGAACTCCACAGGGAACACTGAGGTAAGGGAGAACTCTGCAGGGAACACTGAAGTAAATGAGAACTTCACAGAGAATACTAAAGTAAGAGAGAACTCCACTGAAAACACTGAGGTAAGGGAGAACTCCGCAGGGAACACTGAGGTAAAGGAGAACTCTGCAGGGAACAATGAAGTAAGGAAGAACTCCGCAGGGAACACTGAGGTAAGGGAGAACTCTGCAGGAAACACTGAAGTAAGGGAGAACTCCGCAGGGAACACTGAGGTAAGGGAGAACTCCGCAGGGAACACTGAAGTTAGGGAGAACTCCGCAGGGAACACTGAAGTTAGGGAGAACTCCGCAGGAAACACTGATGTAAAGGAGAACTCCACAGGGAACACTGAAGTAAAGGAGATCTCCGCAGGGAACACTGAGGTAAGGGAGAACTTCGCAGGGAACACTGAGGTAAGGGAGAACTTTGCAGGGAACACTGAGGTAAGGGAGAAATCCGCAGGGAACACTGAGGTAATGGAGAACTCTACAGGGAACACTGATGTATGGGATAACTCCACAGGGAACACTGATGTATGAGATAACTCCACAGGGAACACTTAGGTAAGGGAGAACTCCACAGGGAACATTGAAGTAAATGAGAACTCCACACAGAACACTGATGTTAGGGAACACTGAGGTAAGGGAGAACTCTGCAGGGAACACTGAGGTAAAGGTGAACTCCACAGGGAACACTGAAGTAAAGGAGAACTCCGCAGGGAATACTGAAGTAAGGGAGAACTCCACAGGGAACACTGAAGTAAAGGAGAACTCCACAGGGAACACTGAAGTAAAGGAGTTCTCCGCAGGGAACACTGATGTAAGGGAGAACTCCACAGGGAACACTGAGGTAAGGGAGAAATCCGCAGGTAACACTGAGGTAAGGGAGAACTCCACATGGAACACTGATGTATGGGAGAACTCCACAGGGAACAGTGAGGTAAGGGAGAACTCCACAGGGAACATTGCAGTAAATGAGAACTCCACAGAGAACACTGAATTAAAGGAGAACTCCGCAGAGAACACTGAAGTAAAGGAGAACTCCACACAGAACACTGATGTAAGGGAACACTGAGGTAAGGGAGAACTCTGCAGGGAACATTGAGGTAAAGGTGAACTCCACATTGAACACTGAAGTAAAAGAGAACTCCGCAGGGAATACTGAAGTAAAGAAGAACTCCACAGGGAACACTGAAGTAAAGGAGAACTCCTCAGGGAACACTGAAGTAAAGGAGATCTCCGCAGGGAACACTGATGTAAGGGAGAACTCCGCAGGGAACACTGAAAATAGGGAGAACTCTGCAGGGAACACTGAGGTAACGGAGAACTCTGCATTGAACACTGAGGTAAGGGAGAACTCCACAGGTAACACTGATGTATGGGAGAACTCCACAGGGAACACTGAAGTAAATGAGAACTCCACAAAGAACACTGAAGTAAAGGAGATCTCCGCAGGGAACACTGATGTATGGGAGAACTCCACAGGGAACACTGAGGTAAGGGAGAACTCTGCAGGGAACACTGAAGTAAATGAGAACTTCACAGAGAATACTAAAGTAAGAGAGAACTCCACTGAAAACACTGAGGTAAGGGAGAACTCCGCAGGGAACACTGAGGTAAAGGAGAACTCTGCAGGGAACAATGAAGTAAGGAAGAACTCCGCAGGGAACACTGAGGTAAGGGAGAACTCTGCAGGAAACACTGAAGTAAGGGAGAACTCCGCAGGGAACACTGAGGTAAGGGAGAACTCCGCAGGGAACACTGAAGTTAGGGAGAACTCCGCAGGGAACACTGAAGTTAGGGAGAACTCCGCAGGAAACACTGATGTAAAGGAGAACTCCACAGGGAACACTGAAGTAAAGGAGATCTCCGCAGGGAACACTGAGGTAAGGGAGAACTTCGCAGGGAACACTGAGGTAAGGGAGAACTTTGCAGGGAACACTGAGGTAAGGGAGAAATCCGCAGGGAACACTGAGGTAATGGAGAACTCTACAGGGAACACTGATGTATGGGATAACTCCACAGGGAACACTGATGTATGAGATAACTCCACAGGGAACACTTAGGTAAGGGAGAACTCCACAGGGAACATTGAAGTAAATGAGAACTCCACACAGAACACTGATGTTAGGGAACACTGAGGTAAGGGAGAACTCTGCAGGGAACACTGAGGTAAAGGTGAACTCCACAGGGAACACTGAAGTAAAGGAGAACTCCGCAGGGAATACTGAAGTAAGGGAGAACTCCACAGGGAACACTGAAGTAAAGGAGAACTCCACAGGGAACACTGAAGTAAAGGAGTTCTCCGCAGGGAACACTGATGTAAGGGAGAACTCCACAGGGAACACTGAGGTAAGGGAGAACTCCACAGGGAACACTGAGGTAAGGGAGAACTCCACAGGGAACACTGATGTATGGGAGAACTCCACAGGGAACACTGAGGTAAGGGAGAACTCCACAGGGAACATTGAAGTAAATGAGAACTCCACAGAGAACACTGAATTAAAGGAGAACTCCGCATGGAACACTGAAGTAAAGGAGAACTCCACACAGAACCCTAATGTAAGGGAACACTGAGGTAAGGGAGAACTCCACAGGGAACACTGAGGTATAGGTGAACTCCACAGGGAACACTGAAGTAAAGGAGAACTCCGCAGGGAATACTGAAGTAAAGGAGAACTCCACAGGGAACACTGAAGTAAAGGAGAACTCCACAGGGAACACTGAAGTAAAGGAGATCTCCGCAGGGAACATTGATGTAAGGGAGAAATCTGCAGGGAACACTGAAAATAGGGAGAACTCTGCAAGGAACACTGAGGTAAGGGAGAACTCCGCAGGGAACACTGAGGTAAGGGAGAACTCCACAGGGAACACTGATGTATGGGAGAACTCCACAGGAAACACTGAAGTAAATGAGAACTCCACCGAGAACACTGAAGTAAAGGAGATCTCTGCAGGGAACACTGATGTATGGGAGAACTCCACAGGGAACTCTGAAGAAAGGGAGAACTCCACAGGGAACACTGAAATAAATGAGAACTTCACAGATAATACTGAAGTAAGGGAGAACTCCACTGAAAACACTGACATAAGGGAGAACTCCGCAGGGAACACTGAGGTAAAGGATAACTCCGCAGGGAACACTGAGATAAGGGAGAACTCTGCAGGGAACACTGAGGAAAGGGAGAAATCCACAGGGAACACTGAGGTAAAAGAGAACTCTGCAGGGAACAATGAAGTATGGGAGAACTCCGCAGGGAACACTGACATAAGGGAGAACTCCGCAGGGAACACTGATGTAAGGGAGAACTCCGTAGGGAACACTGAGGTAAGGGAGAACTCCGCAGGGAACACTGAAGTTAGGGAGAACTCCGCAGGGAACACTGAAGTTAGGGAGAACTCCGCAGGGAACACTGAACTTAGGGAGAAATCCGCAGGGAACACTGAAGTAAAGGAGATCTCCGCAGGGAACACTGAGGTAAGGGAGAACTTCCCAGGGAATACTGAGGTAAGGAAGAAATCCGCAGGGAACACTGAGGTAAGGGAGAACTCCACAGGGAACAATGAGGAAAGGGAGAACTCCGCAGGGAACACTGAGGTAAGGGAGAACTCTTCAGGGAACACTGAGGAAAGGGAGAACTCCACAGGGAACACTGAGGTAAAAGAGAACTCTGCAGGGAACAATGAAGTATGGGAGAACTCCGCAGGGAACACTGACATAAGGGAGAACTCCGCAGGGAACACTGACGTAAGGGAGAACTCTGTAGGGAACACTGACGTAAGGGAGAACTCTGTAGGGAACACTGATGATAAATGGAAAGGCCTGGAAAACTCACTATAAAATGTACCTCATCCCGATTTAATTGATGAAAAGATGAAGGGGGACAGAAATAGGGGATTATAGCGGTACTGGTATAATAAAGAGAACACTCGTGAATTTTTCAAAAAAATTACAGAAACATTTATTGAGAAGAAAATATACATAGGTAATAATGCAGATTAAAAAAATATGGTTCAGTCAGCATGAGACCCACTAGAGAAAAGGGGAAAAAGGAGGCCTCATCGTTGGCTGAGACACCATGAATGACCTAATAACTTTAAAGACAACTTTCGAGATCTATGCAGGTATAGAACAAAGGTACGGCTATGTTCTCAGATGTGGATGACCAACATGTTTCGCCAAACATTGGCTTCTTCAGGGTCACTAAAACAGTCTGTACCCAAATAGACAAGTCTAGATAAATATAAAAGAAAATTTTGTAATATATATACTCAAAAAATCATGCCACAGATTGATCAGTGTTTTCATTGCATGTCAAAATAAGCTGATCCTCGCCCAAACCCCCAAAGGATTACCCCAGATGAGCGCATTTGCAAAGTGATACGTACCGTCAGGCCAAAAAGCAGGGCCAAACCAACACCACAAGTATGGTCGAGTATAGGTGCCAAGAGGAGAGGGACTGCAGGGGGCGTGTATAAAACCTGGTAAAAACAATAGGTTGTGTTGTAATGGTTAAATAAGCTGGCTTCAAATTATTTGAATGCCAACAATGGCTTTTATAGCCCAAAATAATAAAAAACAAACAATTACCAGGTAAAAATGAATCATAAGTATAGGGGGCGCCAGAGTATAGAAATAAATACAGGGTCTGTATAATTTGTACGTATTATAAGTACTGTGAACGAAAAGGAAAGGAAATAACCTAAAACTGGGTTGCAGAAAGCCAGGAAAATAATGACTGGGTTTAAGTATGTCAGCTGCTTACTCACCTACAGGGAGCAGAGATGCAGATAACAGAGGCTGAGAGCCTGGAACGATTTTTAAGTATTGCTGTCCAAATTTGAGACAGCCAGTCCAGAAGCGCAGATAGAGAAACTTCTGCATAAAAGGACAATGACAAGTAAATATGAGCTATAGGTTATAAAGCTATAAGGGGAGAAGAGTAACAAAAACTGACCTTTTGCAACAGTAATCCAAGTATGCTGGCGCCCTAGAGTCCATCACCAAAGCGGTGTGGATAAGCAGGCTATATACGCCCCCCACACCTGAACAGGAGAACTCGTGATCAGGCGGCGGGCGAAAAGTACCTCCGGCGCATGCGCAGAAGCAGATGCGCCATTTTGGCCTACATTTCCCATAAGTCACCATGAAAGATGCGCACGCAGCACACAGCGTTCGCACCACATGGGAATTGAGCCAGAAAAAGCCGCTCAGAGGATGGGATGTGTACTGCGGACAATTAGCGATGTGTGTCACAGAGACAGACAATGCTAGTGACAGTGAAAAACCACTTGGGTTAGATACTGTATAACATGAAAGATGGATAGAAGGGGCTACTAGTTTACTGGATGGAAATAGTATTGGGTATGAGTGGCCAAATTTAGAGGTAAACAGGGTTGGGTTAAAACAATCCCAACCCTTGGGTGCCCATACAGAACCAATGCTGTTGGACACTAACAGGACATAACAATGTACCTGGGTATGTACATTTGGACACGCAATGGCGCGACCATACGAACCACAAGCAGAGCGCTCTGATGGGAAAGGGGGGGAATCACTGAAGGAGAAATGAGGGAGAGGAATAACAGCCGGTGACCCCAATTATCCCCAGAAGTAAAGGGGCCCCTAAGTGACATGCAAGGAGCAATACCCAATGGGGCTTACATCACAATTTTGTGTAAAACCGAAGTTCATATATCAAAATCAATTGTTGAGAAAAAATATAAGAAAATGTACACAGTTTTGATAACAATTAAGTAAAAAGATAGTAATTGTTATAACAGTTTATTATAATTTCAAGATATAAAGTCAGATAGTAAAATCAACAAATTAGATTGATATTTGAAGCCCACAAAAAAGGAGAAAAAGAAGAAAGAAGCAAAACATATGATTACATAATTACCCGGGTGGCCCGGAGAGCTCACTGTAACCCAATGGCGTGGACACTGTTGACTGAGATTGTTGTGGAGCCATAAAGCAACATGTCAATAATGCATAAATATAGCTAACCATTGTAATATTCATAGTTTTGATTGCAGCAAGACAGTAGGGAGATAATGTACAGCTGAGTGTACTATAAAAATGGTTTAAAGCTGATGTGTTCATTAAGGCCTGGGAAATGGGTGGCATTAAGGTTATGTATCCATTTAGTCTCGAGTTGTAGGAGTTATTCATCTATCCCTTCACCTCTAATGTGCGTTAAGACATGTTCAAGTGCCGAAAAGCATATGCAGAGGGGATCAAAATTATGTACCAGGCCAATATGTCTATTGATGGCCGTGGTAATCATACGTTTGTAGGTAGGCTTGATATGATCACGAATACGGACTTGAAAGGGCCGTTTGGTTTTAACAATGTAAAAACATCCACAGGTACATGTGGCTAAATAGACTATACCGATAGTCCTACAGTTAACATGGTGCATTACCTGATGGAAACATCCATTCGGTAATTGCATGGTTTTAGAGTTCGAAATGAATTGACATATGTCACACGATCCACATGAGTAGGTGCCGTTCTCTCAACGTATTTGAGTTATACGTGGGGAGTGATGGCTTCTGGTGAGACGATCTCTAAGGGAAGGACATCTTTTATAAGTAATATCTGGGCGTGCGCCAATGAATTTACTTACTGTAGGGTCAGCTAGAAGCAGTGGCCAAAAATTGTTCACTACTTCTTTAATCTGAGTGTGCATGGAGGAAAATCGAGTGATCAGTCTCACTGGTTGAGCGTTGGTCTGATCTTTTGTAGTGTGTATCAGTTTTGATCTATCAAGGTTCCTGACCTTATTGAATGACCGTTTGAGTAAGGCATGACTGTAGCCTCTGTTTTTCAGTCTATGGTAAAGTTCCTTAGAAGCATTGTGAAAATCAACGTCAAACGTACAGTTCCGTCTGATCCTGAGATACTGACTATATGGAATACTGTTCAGTAGTGATTGAGGGTGAGCGCTTTGGGCATGTAAGATAGTATTACCTGCCAAGGGTTTTCTAAATAGGGAGGTACTGATGTTGCCAAATTTATCAAGGGAAATAGTCAAATCGAGAAAGTTCACAGATGATTGGCTAGATTGCATCGTAAATTTTAGGTTAAAGTCATTAGTAAATAGTGATTCAAAAAATAGTTTGAGGTCATCCTGTGACCCAGACCAAAATAACAGAATATCATCAATATATCTGTACCAGTGTATGATTCTAGATTTAATGTTAGGACAAAGATTAGAGAAGAGATGCCGTTCCCACCCCCCCAGGTACAGGTTGGCATATGAGGGCGCGCATTTGGTCCCCATAGCCACCCCCTGCACCTGGAGGAAGTGGGAAGTTCCAAAGATGAAATGATTCTTAGTCAGGATAAATTTCAATAGGTCAAGTACAAAATTGGCATAGTTACCAAATTGGGGACCACGTTCCAGGAGTAGGCCACGTATGACCTCAAGACCCCTGAGATGTGGAATACAATTATATAGACATTCAATGTCCAGAGTTACCAACCAAGTATTGGGGGGGGGAATTCATATTTTGTAGTAGTTTGAGAAGATGAATGGTGTCCTTGACGTAAGATGGCAAGGAGGTAACATGGGGTGCTAAGTATTTATCAACAAGAGCACTGGCATTTTCTGTTAGACAATGACATCCTGATACAATGGGACGTCCGGGGGGACAGGAAATAGATTTGTGTAACTTGGGTAGGGCATAGAAAGTAGGGATAGTTGGTTCGTTGATTTTCAAAAAATTCCAAGTATTGAGATCAATAGTAGCGGCTTGATAGGCCAAAAAAATAAGTTGGTCAAATTGATTTGAAATTTTTTTTATCACTGAGGGGGCAATAGGTCTATACCATTCTGAGTTGTCAAGAATGTTGCAGCACATGATTTCATAGGCAGCAACGTCCATGACCACGACATTCCCACCTTTATCGGCCAGTTTAATGACCAAGTCTGGGTGGGTTTGAAGAGATTTCAATGCTTGAAGACTAGGGGTAGTTAGATTGGATTTATCTGTGGAAATATATTCCAGATTTTTTATGGCCAAGCATGTTTGTTGTACAAATGCAGAGATATTTGGATTAGTAGATAATAAGGGAAAATTTTTTGATTTAAGTTTAAAAGAGGTCGGGGGGGGGGAGGAGACACTGAGGGCGACAACAGCCGACTCGTCGGCTTCGTCGGCATCGATGGCACCCTCCTCCCAAAGCGACATGAGTTCATCAATAGCCTGCATTTCTTCAAATGTTGGCGCTTGATTAGAGGAGGTAGTGACAGAACTGGGTGGTTGGGAAGAAGGATTATCGTACAGGACCTTATAAATAAGTTTGCGTGCAAAAAGATGGATATCTTTAATGAATTTGAATTTATCGAAACTGGCTGATGGGCAGAATGTTAAACCCAATTGTAGGATTTTTATCTGTTCACTGGTAAGTGAAACAGATGACAGATTCACTACGTCAAGTCCAGCAGGTGGTGATAAATCAGTGGGGGGAGGTGCTATACAGGGTTTGGTGAAGTGTCTGGGGTCAGGGCTAAAAAAATAGGTGCAATTTTGGGATCAGAGGAAGATCAATTTTGGGGAAACATAGAGGGTAATACTGGTTCACTGCCGCGTCTAGTGGCAAGTGAAGGGGAAAAAGCGGTAGTGATAGTGGGTAAATTAGAAGCGTGAGCAATATTTATTTGTGAGTTAGACAAACTGGTGGAGGTCTGTAGAGTAGGAGTAGAAATCTTATTAATTTTAGGACATAATTTAGATGGTTTGGCATTAAGTGCAGGTACAGGGGTGCGAATGGGAACGTCCACTAGGATGGAGGATCTATCCCCCTTTCTTTTTTTAAAGTTACGGTCATGTGATAGGTCCTGATAAATAGTAGAAGTGCTGGAAGAAAAAGAAGCAAAAGGAGTATTGGGTTGTTCATTGGTATTAGGTTGTGTAGGGAAGGTTTGTGCTCTAAATGCAGGCTTACGTGTAATGGGGTTGTTCCATTTGTAAGTGTATTCATTATCATAAGCAGATTTGTCTCTCTGATATTTGCTTTCTTTGGTACTGATGATATCTAGAGTATAAGTTTCAAGATGTGCGCGTAAACTTTTATCTCTCTTAAGAAATCTAGGGGAAGATGCAAGAGGAGCATGCTCATCATGCCATATATTTATAGCTAAATCCAATTGATCTAACTCATGTTCATATTGCTTACAAAGTATTGAAATCATGCTAAAAGAACAGGATTGTAAATTATATTCCCAAGAGGTCTTGAAAATATCATTTATCTTTTTAATATTTGGAAAAATTTGAATTCTTAGGCCCCAAGGGGCTATTTGATTTGTGCTATATATTTTTAAAAATATGTTTTATGCCAGTAGACACGGACCTTTTTTTCAAGAAGGCGTTGAAGTCTCATAAACGATTTGTCCAGCTCATCATCAGTGATATTGGCAGTATTTTGTGATATCTGTATCTTCTCCATTAGACCCCTCCAAGCATCACCACAGTAATCCGCCATGGTCAGAGGAGCAAACAGGCCACCCCGGTATTAGTAACTAAGCAAGTTCAATATACAAAAAGTTAATTATACAATTCTAAATATGATTAATACAATACACCGATATGTAGAGGATTGATTCATATAGAGTCAAAAACCACGAGTGTGCACAAAATATACATAAAGATGTTATGAGTAAGTTTAGAGTGTTTCCTGCCAGAAAGGAATAGCACATTAAAGTGCGAATAGAAGATAAATGGAAAGGCCTGGAAAACTCACTATAAAATGTACCTCATCCCGATTTAATTGCTGAAAAGATGAAGGGGGACAGAAATAGGGGATTATAGCGGTACTGGTATAATAAAGAGAACACTCATGATTTTTTCTAAAAAATTACAGAAACATTTATTGAGTAGAAAATATACATAGGTAATAATGCAGATTAAAAAAATATGGTTCAGTCAGCATGAGACCCACTAGAGAAAAGGGGAAAAAGGAGGCCTCATCGTTGGCTGAGACACCATGAATGACTTAATATCTTTAAAGACAACTTTCGAGATCTATGCAGGTATAGAACAAAGGTACAGTTATGTTCTCAGATGTGGATGACCAACATGTTTCGCCAAACATTGGCTTCTTCAGGGTCACTAAAACAGTCTGTACCCAAATAGACAAGTCTAGATAAATATAAAAGAAAATTTATCTGCATCTCTGCTCCCTGTAGGTGAGTAAGCAGCTGACATACTTAAACCCAGTCATTATTTTCCTGGCTTTCTGCAACCCAGTTTTAGGTTATTTCCTTTCCTTTTTGTTCACAGTACTTATAATACGTACAAATTATACAGACCCTGTATTTATTTCTATACTCTGGCCTATACTTATGGTTCATTTTTACCTGGTAAGTGTTTGTTTTTTATTATTTTGGGCTATAAAAGCCATTGCTGGCATTCCACTAATTTGAAGCCAGCTTATTTAACCATTACAACACAACCTATTGTTTTTACCAGGTTTTATACACGCCCCCTGCAGTCCCTCTCCTCTTGGCACCTATACTCGACCATACTTGTGGTGTTGGTTTGGCCCTGCTTTTTGGCCTAACGGTACGTATCACTTTGCAAATGCGCTCATCTGGGGTAATCCTTTGGGGGTTTGGGCGAGGATCAGCTTATTTTGACATGCAATGAAAACACTGCTCAATCTGTGGCATGATTTTTTGAGTATATATATTACTAAATTTTCTTTTATATTTATCTAGACTTGTCTATTTGGGTAAAGACTGTTTTAGTGACCCTGAAGAAGCCAATGTTTGGCGAAACATGTTGGTCATCCACATCTGAGAACATAACCGTACCTTTGTTCTTTACCTGCATAGATCTCGAAAGTTGTCTTTAAAGATATTAGGTCATTCATGGTGTCTCAGCCAACGATGAGGCCTCCTTTTTCCCCTTTTCTCTAGTGGGTCTCATGCTGACTGAACCATATTTTTTTAATCTGCATTATTACCTATGTATATTTTCTACTCAATAAATATTTCTGTAATTTTTTAGAAAAAATCACGAGTGTTCTCTTTATTATACCAGTACCACTATAATCCCCTATTTCTGTCCCCCTTCATCTTTTCATCAGGGAACACTGAAGTTAGGGAGAACTCCGCAGGGAACACTGAAGTTAGGGAGAACTTCGCAGGGAACACTGAAGTTAGGGAGAAATCCGAAGGAAACACTGATGTAAAGGAGAACTCCACAGGGAACACTGAATTAAAGGAGAACTCCGCAGGGAACATTGAGGTAAAGGATAACTCCACAGGGAACACTGAGGTAAGGGAGAACTCCGCAGGGAACACTGAGGAAAGGGAGAACTCCACAGGGAACACTAACGTAAAGGAGAACTCTTCAGGGAACAATGAAGAAAGGGAGAACACCTGCAGGAAACACTGAGGTAAGGGAGAACTCCGCAGGGAACACTGAAGTTAGGGAGAACTACGCAGGGAACACCGAAGTTAAGGAGAACTCAGCAGAGAACACAAAAGTAAAGGAGAACTCCGCAGGGAATACTGAAGTAAAGGGGAACTCCACAGGGAACACTGAAGTAAAGGAGAACTCAACAGGGAACACTGAAGTAAAGGAGACCTCCGCAGGGAACACTGAGGTAAGGGAGAACTTCGCAGGGAACACTGAGGTAAGGGAGAACTCCGCAGGAAACACTGAGGTAAGGGAGAACTCCACAGGGAACACTGATGTATGGGATAACTCCACAGGGAACACTGAGGTAAGGGAGAACTCCGCAGGGAACACTGAGTTAAGGGAGAACTCCACAGGGAACACTGAAGTAAAGGAGAACTCAGCAGACAACACAAAGTAAAGGAGAACTCCGCAGGGAATACTGAAGTAAAGGGGAACTCCACAGGGAACACTGAAGTAAAGGAGAACTCCACAGGGAACACTGAAGTGTAGGAGATCTCTGTAGGGAACACTGAAGTAAAGGAGATCTCTGCAGGGAACACTGAGGTAAGGGAGAACTTTGCAGGGAACACTGAGGTAAGGGAGAACTCCACAGAGAAGACTTAAGTAAGGGAGAACTCCGCTGGGAACACGGAAGTAAAGGAGAACTCTGCAAAGAACACTGAAGTAAAGGAGAACTTCACAGGGAACACTGAAGTAAAGGAGAATTCTGCAGGGATCGCTAGGGTAAGGGAGAACTCTGCTGGGAACACTGAAGTAAAGGTGAACTCCGCTGGGAACACTGAGGTAAGAGAGAACTCCTCTGGGAACATTGAAGTAAAGGAGAACTAATCATTGCACAATGAGGTAAGGGAGAACGCCGCAGGGAACACTGAGTTAATGGAGAACTCCACAGGGAACACTGATGTATGGGAGAAGTCCACAGGGAACACTGAGGTAAGGGAGAACTCCGCAGGGAACACTGCAGTAAATGAAAACTCCACAGAGAATACTGAATTAAGGGATAACTCCGCTAGAAACACTGAGGTAAGGTAGAACTCCGCAGGGAACACTGAGGTAAGGGAGAACTCCGCAGGGAACACTGAGGTAAGGGAGAACTCCGCTGGGAACACTGAAGTAAAGAACTCTGCAGGGAACACTGAAGTAAAGGAGAACTCCGCAGGGAACACTGAAGTAAAAGAGAACTCCGCAGGGAACACTGATGTAAGAGAACACTGAGGTAAGGGAGAACTCCGTAGGTAACACTGAGGTAAAGGGGAACTCCACAGGGAACACTGAATTAAAGGAGAACTCCGCAGGGAACACTGAGGTAAAGGATAACTCCGCAGGGAACACTGAGGTAAGGGAGAACTCCGCAGGGAACACTGAGGAAAGGGAGAACTACACAGGGAACACTAACGTAAAGGAGAACTCTGCAGGGAACAATGAAGTAAGGGAGAACACCTGCAGGAAACACTGAGGTAAGGGAGAACTCCGCAGGGAACACTGAAGTTAGGGAGAACTACGCAGGGAACACCGAAGTTAAGGAGAACTCAGCAGAGAACACAAAAGTAAAGGAGAACTCCGCAGGGAATACTGAAGTAAAGGGGAACTCCACAGGGAACACTGAAGTAAAGGAGAACTCAACAGGGAACACTGAAGTAAAGGAGACCTCCGCAGGGAACACTGAGGTAAGGGAGAACTTCGCAGGGAACACTGAGGTAAGGGAGAACTCCGCAGGAAACACTGAGGTAAGGGAGAACTCCACAGGGAACACTGATGTATGGGATAACTCCACAGGGAACACTGAGGTAAGGGAGAACTCCGCAGGGAACACTAAGTTAAGGGAGAACTCCACAGGGAACACTGAAGTAAAGGAGAACTCAGCAGAGAACACAAAGTAAAGGAGAACTCCGCAGGGAATACTGAAGTAAAGGGGAACTCCACAGGGAACACTGAAGTAAAGGAGAACTCCACAGGGAACACTGAAGTGTAGGAGATCTCTGTAGGGAACACTGAAGTAAAGGAGATCTCTGCAGGGAACACTGAGGTAAGGGAGAACTTTGCAGGGAACACTGAGGTAAGGGAGAACTCCACAGAGAAGACTTAAGTAAGGGAGAACTCCGCTGGGAACACGGAAGTAAAGGAGAACTCTGCAAAGAACACTGAAGTAAAGGAGAACTTCACAGGGAACACTGAAGTAAAGGAGAATTCTGCAGGGATCGCTAGGGTAAGGGAGAACTCTGCTGGGAACACTGAAGTAAAGGTGAACTCCGCTGGGAACACTGAGGTAAGAGAGAACTCCTCTGGGAACATTGAAGTAAAGGAGAACTAATCATTGAACACTGAGGTAAGGGAGAACGCCGCAGGGAACACTGAGTTAATGGAGAACTCCACAGGGAACACTGATGTATGGGAGAAGTCCACAGGGAACACTGAGGTAAGGGAGAACTCAGCAGGGAACACTGCAGTAAATGAAAACTCCACAGAGAATACTGAATTAAGGGATAACTCCGCTAGAAACACTGAGGTAAGGTAGAACTCCGCAGGGAACACTGAGGTAAGGGAGAACTCCGCTGGGAACACTGAAGTAAAGAACTCTGCAGGGAACACTGAAGTAAAGGAGAACTCCGCAGGGAAGACTGAAGTAAAGGAGAACTCCGCAGGGAACACTGATGTAAGAGAACACTGAGGTAAGGGAGAACTCCGTAGGTAACACTGAGGTAAAGGGGAACTCCACAGGGAACACTGAATTAAAGGAGAACTCCGCAGGGAACACTGAGGTAAAGGATAACTCCGCAGGGAACACTGAGGTAAGGGAGAACTCCGCAGGGAACACTGAGGAAAGGGAGAACTACACAGGGAACACTAACGTAAAGGAGAACTCTGCAGGGAACAATGAAGTAAGGGAGAACACCTGCAGGAAACACTGAGGTAAGGGAGAACTCCGCAGGGAACACTGAAGTTAGGGAGAACTACGCAGGGAACACCGAAGTTAAGGAGAACTCAGCAGAGAACACAAAAGTAAAGGAGAACTCTGCAGGGAATACTGAAGTAAAGGGGAACTCCACAGGGAACACTGAAGTAAAGGAGAACTCAACAGGGAACACTGAAGTAAAGGAGACCTCCGCAGGGAACACTGAGGTAAGGGAGAACTTCACAGGGAACACTGAGGTAAGGGAGAACTCCACAGGAAACACTGAGGTAAGGGAGAACTCCACAGGGAACACTGATGTATGGGATAACTCCACAGGGAACACTGAGGTAAGGGAGAACTCCGCAGGGAACACTGAGTTAAGGGAGAACTCCACAGGGAACACTGAAGTAAAGGAGAACTCAGCAGAGAACACAAAGTAAAGGAGAACTCCGCAGGGAATACTGAAGTAAAGGGGAACTCCACAGGGAACACTGAAGTAAAGGAGAACTCCACAGGGAACACTGAAGTGTAGGAGATCTCTGTAGGGAACACTGAAGTAAAGGAGATCTCTGCAGGGAACACTGAGGTAAGGGAGAACTTTGCAGGGAACACTGAGGTAAGGGAGAACTTTGCAGGGAACACTGAGGTAAGGGAGAACTCCACAGAGAAGACTTAAGTAAGGGAGAACTCCGCTGGGAACACGGAAGTAAAGGAGAACTCTGCAAAGAACACTGAAGTAAAGGAGAACTTCACAGGGAACACTGAAGTAAAGGAGAATTCTGCAGGGATCGCTAAGGTAAGGGAGAACTCTGCTGGGAACACTGAAGTAAAGGTGAACTCCGCTGGGAACACTGAGGTAAGAGAGAACTCCTCTGGGAACATTGAAGTAAAGGAGAACTAATCATTGAACACTGAGGTAAGGGAGAACACCGCAGGGAACACTGAGTTAATGGAGAACTCCACAGGGAACACTGATGTATGGGAGAAGTCCACAGGGAACACTGAGGTAAGGGAGAACTCCGCAGGGAACACTGCAGTAAATGAAAACTCCACAGAGAATATTGAATTAAGGGATAACTCCGCTAGAAACACTGAGGTAAGGTAGAACTCCGCAGGGAACACTGAGGTAAGGGAGAACTCCACTGGGAACACTGAAGTAAAGAACTCTGCAGGGAACACTGAAGTAAAGGAGAACTCCGCAGGGAAGACTGAAGTAAAGGAGAACTCTGCAGGAAACACTGATGTAAGAGAACACTGAGGTAAGGGAGAACTCCGTAGGTAACACTGAGGTAAAGGGGAACTCCACAGGGAACACTGAAGTACAGGAGAAGTCCACAGGGAACACCGAAGTAAAGGAGATGTCCACAGGGAACACTGAAGTAAAGGAGAACTCCGCAGGGAACACTGATGTAAGGGAGTACTCCACAGGGAACACTGAGGTAAGGGAGAACTCTGCTGGAAACACTGAGGGAAGGGAGAACTCCGCAGGGAACACTGAGGTAAAGGAGAACTCTGCAGGGAACACTGAGGTAAGGGAGAACTCCGCAGGGAACACTGAGGTAAGGGAGAACTACGCAGGGAACACTGAGGTAAAGGAGAACTCCGCAGGAAAACTGGTGTAAGGGAGAACTCCGCAGGGAACACTGAGGTAAGGGAGAACTCTGCAGGGAACACTGAGGTAAGGGAGAACTCCACAGGGAACACTGAGGTAAAGGAGAACTCTGCAGGGAACACTGAAGTAAAGGAGAACTCCACAGAGAACACTGAAGTAAGGGAGAACTCCGCTGGGAACACTGAGGTAAAGGAGACCTCAGCAGAGAACACTGAAATAAAGGAGAACTCAGCAAAGAACACTGAAGTAAAGGAGAACTCCGCAGGGATCACCAAAGTAAAGGAGAACTCCACAGAGAACACTGAGGTAAGGGAGAACTCTGCTGGGAACACTGAAGTAAAGGAGAACTCCGCAGGGATCACCAAAGTAAAGGAGAACTCCACAGAGAACACTGAGGTAAGGGAGAACTCTGCTGGGAACACTGAAGTAAAGGAGAACTCTGCAGGGATCACCAAAGTAATGGAGAACTCCACAGAGAGCACTGAGGTAAGGGAGAACTCTGCTGGGAACACTGAAGTAAAGGAGAACTCCGCTGGGAACACTGAGGTAAGGGAGAACTCCACTGGGAACACTGAAGTAAAGGAGAACTACGCAGGGAACACTGAGGTATGAATGAATGAATAAATGAATAATTTGTATAGCGCTACAATGCGAACCGAATCGCCTCAAGGCGCTGTATTAGTGCTTTGTTGTCAAGCTTCTTAGAAGAGGTGGGTCTTGAGTTTTTTACTGATGGCCTGATGGTTTTCTTCCATGCGGATGTAGGTTGGTAGAGCATTCCATAGCCGTGGTCCTTGGACAGCGAATCTTCGTTCCCCTTTTGATTTGTAGCGGGACTTGGGGATGAGGAGGAGGTTTTGGTTGGACGATCAAAGACTGCGATTGGGTGTGTAGTGTTTTATTCTATTGAGGAGCGTCTCCGTGGGTGCATTTGTGGGTGAGGCAGAGGGTCTTGAATATGACCCGATTCTTTACGGTTAGCCAGTGTAGGCTCCTCAGGGAACGGGAGATGGATTCCCATGTTTTTTTCCTGTTATCAGCCTTGCCGCCGTGTTTTGGATAAGTTGTAAGCGCGCAAGTTGATATTGGGATGGTCCTATGTAAAGGGAGTTTGCGTAGTCAAGTCGTAAATTAATGACTGTTCCAACTACCACTGCTTTGTCTTCCTTTGGAATGAAGGGGATGAGTCTGCGTAGCAGGCAAAGGCGATGGTGAGATCCACTAACTACCGATCCTATTTGTGCATCCATTGACATTTCTGAGTCAAAAATGACTCCGAGGCTCTTGGCCTTGGTCCTTGGGGAGATGGTCTGTCCAAAGATGGTAGGAGGTGTCCAAGGGATCTTGGTTCGGGAGTTTTGGTTTGCATGTAGAATAAGAAGTTCTGTTTTTGATTCGTTGAGTTTAAGAGAGCTGGTAGTCATCCAGTCGTCTATCAGGGTGAGGCAGTTTTCTAATTGCTGATGATGGTATTTTTGTCCGGTGATCCGAAAATATAATTAGGTGTCATCAGCGTATGAGTGGAAGCAGAGGTCCGATCTTCTGATTATTTTGAGGAGAGGGCGGATGTATATGTTGAAGAGCACTGGCGACAAGGGTGATCCTTGAGGGACTCCACAAGAGACTGCCCGTGTTTCAGAGGTGAAGGCTCCTAGTTTCACTGCGGGAAAACGATTTCCTAAGAAGGATGCGAACCATTGTAGATCTGCGTCTGTGACTCCTCCTACTTTAGTAAGGCGGATGAGTAGAGTATTGTGGTCCACAGTATCAAACGCTGCACTGAGGTCCAACAGCACCAGGAGACATGATTCTCCTTCATCTGCTGCTTCGAGGGCGTCGTCCCATATCTTCAGGAGTGCCGTTTCTGTACCATGGCCTGGGCGGAAGCCTGATTGTAGAGGGTTCAGGAGTTTGTGTGTGTCCAGGTGGCGGTGTAGATGTTGTACTACCGCTTTCTCCATAATCTTGGAGATGGTGTTGAGGCTTGTTATCGGTCTGCGGTGGTTAGGGTCCTGAGGGTCGAGGTTGGGTTTCTTTAGCAGGGGTTTGATGATGCCTTGTTTGAGGGCGACAGGAACAATCCCTTCTTTGACCGATTGATTTATGAGGTGAGTTAGGGTAGGAGCCAAGATGTCGGAGCATTCTTGCAGGAGTTTTGTGGGGATGCTGTCAATAGGAGATGTGCTGTCTCTGAGGTTTTTGATGATGTTTTTAGTGGTGTCCGTGGTGATTGGGATCAAAGAAAACTTTGGTGGATGTGGGATATTCGTGATAATATCTTCTTTTCGCTCTGGTTGACTGAGGTTAGATGTTTTTTTCTGATGAATTATTTTCCGGATGTTGTCGATTTTGTCAATGAAAAAATCTGATAACTCATTGCAGAAATCTTGGGTTTCGTTTGCTGGGGGCTCTAAGCATACCGGGTTCATCGACTGAGCGACTATTTTAAAAAGTTCCCGAGGGCGGTTTAGTGCCGATGAGATGGTATTTGCGAAATTATCTTTTTTAGCTTTGAAGATTGCTTTGTGATAATTCTCTGTTAGTCCTTTGTAGTTTGTCTGATTTTCCTTGGTAGGATTTCGGTAGGATGCTCTTTCGGCTCTTCTGTGTTCTTGCTTGAGTAGCGTGAGAGAGCTATTAAACCATCCCGAGTTTTTCCTCCGGATGAGTGTTCTGCGTTTTGGAGCCACTGAGTCTGCTGATTGTAGTAATACCTTGTTTAGGGAGCTGAGTGTTTGTTCCGTTGAGTGGGTTAAATTCAGCTTTGCTATTTTGTTTGCTAAAGTGATTTTGAAGGTTTCGGAGTGTAGTTTCTTCTGCGATCTGGTCCAATGAGTTGTTGTTGCAGTTTTTTTTATTTGCTGGGTGGTATTAGTGGAGATTTTAAATATGATGGTTCGGTGGTCTGTCTATGGTAGTGGTATGGTGTTGCAGGGGCGGATCCAGAGTCTAGTCTCGGGAGGGGCACTGCCAGAAAATTGGGTGTTGCTTACTTAAAAATTATTGTTCAACGCCATTACTAGTAAAAAATAAATAAATAAAAAATGCCATTAATCTATCCCCTATTTTGTAGACGCTATAACTATTGTGAAATCCAATCAATATACGCTTATTGGGGGGGGAATGGTTGTTTACCAAAAATATGTAGCAGAATACATATTGGCCTAAACTGATGAAGACATTTTTTTATAGCAAAAAGTTAAAAATATTGTTTGTTTTTTTCAAAATTGTTGGTCTTTTCTTGTTTATTTTGCAGAGAATAAAAACCGCAGAGGTGATCAAATACCACCAAAGGAAAGTTCTATTTGTGAGAAAAAAGGACATCGATTTTTTTTTGGGTAGAGCGTCGCACGACCGCGCAATTGTCAGTCAGTTAAATGAAAGCAGCGCAGTATCGCAAAAAATGGCCTGTTTATGAAGGGGGGTAAAACTTTCCGGAGCTGAAGGGGTTAACATTGAACAAATTTTTTTTTTTGTTTACAAACGGTTTTTATTATGGATAAGGTCATAGTACAAGATTTTGACAGTGGTGGAAAACATACAAGTGAAGGATACAGTTAGATATTACATTATAGCTGAGAGAAGACATATCATATGGCAGGATACATACGTTCAATTATCCGTTTAAGTAACATTTGCTTGGATGGGTCCATGGATGTGCTAAAGTAAAATAACATTAATGGACATTACCCAGTAGTGAGGAATCCCATAGAGCCCATTTTTTTTGGTATATATGCATGGTGTCATATAACGTGTGGTGTATTCGTTCTGATAGTTTTATGTTTGCCATACGGTTGAGAACCTGAGGCCATGGTATATTGGGAGAACGCCAGTTGAAAGCTATGGTCCAGTGGATAGAACTAAATAGAGTGTGGATTAATTTAGAACTGGCTATTGGTATATCTTAAGAGGCACATTTGTGGTGTTAGTGGGGTCTTTCTACCTGAGATTCGATCAATCATGAGATTGGCATTGTGCCAGATGTTTTTAAGATGGGGGGAATCCCAAAATATATGTAAAAGTGTCCCATGTGTAGGGCAACCCCTGAAACAGAGTGGAGAAGTTGAAGGGTAGAATGAATTTAGTTTGGCGGGGGTAAGATACCACCTATAAAGTAGTTTGGTAGCAGATTCCCTGATGGTGGTAGTTTTGGTGCATTTATGTAAGTTCTCAAAGATGGTATCCCATTGTTCGGGGGAGAATGAAACGTTCAGATCTGATTCCCACATTGAACAAGTTTTAAGGCCATTTTTTTCATACATAATGACAGTTATGGCACACATCTATTTTGCGATTTGACACATAAATTTTTTCTTTTACTCACTTTTAGTCAAATATTTTGCTGCTCTGGACCTCTGCTGGGGGGAGGGGCTTCCATGCAGGTCGCAGGAGCAATGAGATGGATCCGGTAATTGCACTAGTCTGTCCACACTCCACAGGCAGCATTAGATGACATTAGATGTCCTGGGTTCACGCCGTTCTGCACTGCAGATTGGAGAAGATGGAGTGAGGAGGTGGGTGGAGCCAACACCAACTCAGGGGCGGAGGCCTACAGTATGGACTGTGGAGAAGATGGAGGGAGGAGGAGCCAGGGGGTGGAGCCAACACTCTCACTCAGGGACAGAGGCGGTCGGAAGAAGACTCGGCTCTCAATGCTGGGGCTCTCTCTCGCTTTTCTCCTTAGCAGCGGCAACGTGACTCACTGAGGTCACTGGTTGCTAGGCACTAGCAACCAGTGTAAGGAATACAGACAGAGGCCAAGCCAGTGGCGCGGCTCCACCCACCTCCTCAGTGCGGCGACGTAATAAGGGTCTCTCTCTCTCGTCGCCGCAGATCGGCTGGTGATGATACGGAGAGAGAGACTCTGGAGTCGGGACTGCGCTGCAGTCAGTGATATTTTCAGGGGGGGGCAATTGCCCTGTTGCCCCCCCTGGATCCGCCCTGTGTTGTTGAGTATGTTGATGTTCAAATTTTGTTTGAAGATGAGGTCCAGGGTGTGTCCTGAGCCATGTGTTGGAGTCTTTATCAGTTGCTGGAGACCCAGTTCTTCCAGTTGGTTGATGCAGGCGGTTGCGATAGGATCTTGGGTAGAATTTTCCCAGAGATTAAAGTCTCCAAGTACCAGGACGTTTTTGGATTTCAGGGTGTGTATTGAAATGAATTCCGTGAGGGGTGTAAGAAGAAGGTCTTTGGTCCTGTAGTTCTCCGGCACCAATTCGGTAAGGATTGTGTTGCAGTCGGGAGTTAGCCAGCTTTCCGTGATGAAGAGGCAATCTACGTTGTTTCGGGTGATGAAGTCATGTACTTCCAGTCTGTGTTTGGCTGCAGACCTGGTGTTGATCATGGCACATGCTAATTGCTGAGGTTGAGCTGGTATCTTCCTGTGTTTGATGGTTGATCGTAGGTCGGTCTTTAGTAGTTGTTCTTTCCGTAGAATTTTTTGAATGGAGGCTGGCAATGTTGAGGTCGCATTCCTTAGCCTGTGGAGAACTTCTGCTGAATATTTGAAGTAGCACATGGCGGGAGGATGAAGTTGATGGTACTAGGATGACAGTGCTGATGATCCTGATCCGGGTTTTTCCTGTTATCAGTCTAGGTATCAGACTTGCCGCCGTGTTGAGGCTATTTGTAAGCGCGCTATAGGTAAGGGGGAACTCTGCAGGGTACACTGAAGTAAAGGAGAACTTACCAGAGAACACTAAAGGAGAACTTACCAGGGAACACTGAAGGAAAGGAGAACTCTGCAGGGAACATTGAGGTAAGGGAGAATTCCGCAGGGAACACTGAGGTAAAGGTGATCTCTGCAGGGAACACTGAATTAAAGGAGAACTCCGCAGGGAATACTAAAGTATAGGAGAACTCCGCAGGGAATACTGAAGTAAAAGAGAACTCCACAGGGAACACTGAAGTAAAGGAGAACTCCACAGGGAACACTGAGGTAAAGGAGAACTCTGCAGGGAACACTGAGGTAAGGGAGAACTCCGCAGGGGACACTGAGGTAAGGGAGAACTCCGCAGGGGACACTGAGGTAAGGGAGAACTCCGCAGGGAACACTGATGTAAGGGAGAACTCCGCAGGGAACACTGAGGTAAAGGAGAACTTCGCAGGGAACACTGAGGTAAAGGAGAACTCCGCAGGGAACGCTGAGGTAAAGGAGAACTCTGCAATGAACACTAAGGTAAGGGAGAACTCTGCTGGAAAAACTGAAAAAAAGGAAAACCCCACAGGGAACACTGAAGTAAAGGAGAACTCCACAGGTAACAGTGAGGTAAAGGAGAACTCTGCAGGGAACACTGAAGTAAAGGAGAACTCCACAGAGAATATTGAAGTAAGGAGAACTCCGCTGGGAACACTGAGGTAAAGGAGACCTCAGCAGAGAACACTGAAGTAAAGGAGAATTTCGCAAGGAACACTGAAGTAAGGGAGAACTCTGCTGGGAACAGTGAAGTAAAGTAGAACTACGTAGGGAACACTGAAGTAAAGGAGAACTCTGGAGGGAACACTGAGGAAAGGGAGAACTCCACAGGGAACACTGAGGTAAGGGAGAACTCCGCAAGGAACACGGAAGTAAAGGAAAACTCTGCAGGGAACACTGAAATAAAGGAGAACTCCGCAGGGAATACTGAAGTAAAGGAGAACTCCACTGGGAACACTGAAGTAAGGGATAACTCCACTGGGAACACTGAAGTAAAGGAGAACTCCGCTGGGAACACTGAGGTAATGGAGAAATCCACTGGGAACACTGAAGTAAAGGAGAACTACGCAGGGAAGACTGAGGTAAGGTGGAACTCTGCAGGGTACACTGAAGTAAAGGAGAACTCAGCAGAGAACATTAAAGGGGAACTTCACAGGGAGCACTGAAATAAAGGAGAACTCCGCAGGGAACACTGAGGTAAGGGAGAACTCTGCTGGGAACACTTAAGTATAGGAGAACTCCGCAGGGAACACTGAGGTAAGGGAGAACTCCGCAGGGAACACTGAGGTAAGGGAGAACTCCGCAGGGAACACTGAAGAAAAGGAGAACTCCACAGGGAACACTGAAGTAAAGGAGAACTCTGCAGGGAACACTGAAGTAAAGGAGAACTCTGCTGGGAACACTGAAGAAAAGGAGAACTCCACAGGGAACAGTGAAGTAAAGGAGAACTCCACAGGGAACAGTGAGGTAAAGGAGAACTCTGCAGGGAACAGTGAGGTAAAGGAGAACTCTGCAGGGAACACTGAAGTAAAGGAGAACTCCACAGGGAATATTGAAGTAAGGGAGAACTCCACTGGGAACACTGAGGTAAAGGAGACCTCAGCAGAGAACACTGAAGTAAAGGAGAATTCCGCAAGGAACACTGAAGTAAGGGAGAACTCTGCTGGGAACACTGAAGTAAAGTAGAACAACACAGGGAACACTGAAGTAAAGGATAACTCTGCAGGGAACACTGAGGAAAGGGAGAACTCCACAGGGAACACTGAGGTAAGGGAGAACTCCGCAAGGAACACGGAAGTAAAGGAGAACTCTGCAGGGAACACTGAGGAAAGGGAGAACTCCACAGGGAACACTGAGGTAAGGGAGAACTCCGCAAGGAACATGGACGTAAAGGAGAACTCTGCAGGGAACACTGAAATAAAGGAGAACTCCGCAGGGAATACTGAAGTAAAGGAGGAGAACTCTGCTGGGAACACTGAAGTAAGTTAGAACTCCACTGGGAACACTGAAGTAAAGGACAACTCCGCTGGGAACACTAAGGTAAGGGAGAACTCCACTGGGAACACTGAAGTAAAGGAGAACTACCCAGGGAACACTGAGGTAAGGGGGAACTCTGCAGGGAACACTGAAGTATAGGAGAACTCCGCAGGGAACACTGAGGTAAGGGAGAAATCTGCAGGGAACACTGAGGTAAGGGAGAACTCCACAGGGAACACTGAGGTAAAGGAGAACTCCGCAATGAACACTGAGGTAAGGGAGAACTCTGCTGGGAACACTGAAGAAAAGGAGAACTCCACAGGGAACACTGAAGTAAAAGAGAACTCCACAGGGAACACTGAAGTAAAGGAGAACTCCGCAGGGAACACTGGTGTAAGGGAACACTGAGGTAAGGGAGAATTCCACAGAGAACACTGAGGTAAAGGTGATCTGTGCAGGGAACACTGCAGGGAATTCTGAAGTAAATGAGAACTCCACAGAGAATACTGAAGAAAGGGAGAACTCCGCTGGAAACACTGAGTTAAGGGAGAACTCCACAAGGAACACTGAGGTAAGTGAGAATTCCGTAGGGAACACTGAGGTAAGGGAGAACTCCGCAGGGAACACTGAGATAAGGGAGAACTCCGCAGGGAACACTGAGGTAAGGGACGTAAGGGAGAAATCCGCAGGGAACACTGAAGTACAGGAGAAATCCACAGGGAACACTGAGGTAAAGGTGAACTCCGCAGGGAACACTGATGTAAGGGAGAACTCAGCAGGGAACACTGAGGTAAGGGAGAACTCAGCAGGGAACACTGAAGTAAAGGATAACTCCACAGAGAATACTGAAGGAAGGGAGAACTCCGCTGGGAACACGGAAGTAAACGAGAACTCAGCAAAGAACACTGAAGTAAAGGAGAACTTCACAGGGAACACTGAAGTAAAGGAGAATTCTGCAGTGAACACTGATGTAAAAGAAAACACTGAGGTAAGGGAGAGCTCCGCAGGGAAAACTGAGGTAAAGGGGAACTCCACAGGGAACACTGAAGTAAAGGAGAAGTCCACAGGGAACACTGAAGTACATGAGAACTCCACAGGGAACACTGAAGTAAAGGAGAACTCCGCAGGGAACACTGATGTAAGGGAGTACTCCGCAGGGAACACTGAGGTAAGGGAGAACTCTGCAGGGAACACTGAGGTAAGGGAGAACTCCGCAGGGAACACTGATGTATGGTCGAACTACACAGGGAACACTGAGGTAAGGGAGAACACTGCAGGGAACACTGAAGTAAAGGAGAACTCCATAGAGAATATTGAAGTAAGGGAGAACTCCGCTGGGGACACTGAGGTAAGGGAGAACTCAGCAGGAAACACTGAAGTAAAGTAGAACTATGCAGGGAACACTGAAGTAAAGGAGAACTCAGCAGGGAACACTGAAGTAAAGGAGAACTCTGCAGGGAACATTGAGGTAAGGTAGAACTCAGCAGGGAACACTGAGGTAAGGGAGAACTCTGCAGGGAACACTGATGTAAGGTCGAACTCCACAGGGAACACTGAGGTAAGGGAGAACACTACAGGAAACACTGAAGTAAAGGAGAACTCCGCTGGGAACACTGAGGTAAGGGAGAACTCCGCAGGGAACATTGAGGTAAAGGAGAACTCCGCAATGAACACTGAGGTAAGGGAGAACTCTGTAGGGAACACTGAGGTAAGGGAGAACTCCGCAGGGAACACTGATGTATGGTCGAACTACACAGGGAACACTGAGGTAAGGGAGAACACTGCAGGGAACACTGAAGTAAAGGAGAACTCCATAGAGAATATTGAAGTAAGGGAGAACTCCGCTGGGGACACTGAGGTAAGGGAGAACTCAGCAGGAAACACTGAAGTAAAGTAGAACTATGCAGGGAACACTGAAGTAAAGGAGAACTCAGCAGGGAACACTTAAGTAAAGGAGAACTCTGCAGGGAACATTGAGGTAAGGTAGAACTCTGCAGGGAACACTGAGGTAAGGGAGAACTCTGCAGGGAACACTGATGTAAGGTCGAACTCCACAGGGAACACTGAGGTAAGGGAGAACACTGCAGGAAACACTGAAGTAAAGGAGAACTCCGCTGGGAACACTGAGGTAAGGGAGAACTCCGCAGGGAACATTGAGGTAAAGGAGAACTCCGCAATGAACACTGAGGTAAGGGAGAACTCTGCTGGGAACACTTAAGAAAAGGAGAACTCCACAGGGAACACTGAAGTAAAGGAGAACTCCACAGGGAACACTGAATTAAAGGAGAACTCCGCAGGGAACACTGGTGTAAGGGAACATTGAGGTAAGGGAGAATTCCACAGGGAATACTGATGTAAAGATGATCTCTGCAGGGAACACTGAATTAAAAGAGAACTCCACAGGGAACACTGAAGTAAAGGAGAACTCCACAGGGAACACTGAATTAAAGGAGAACTCTGCAGGGAACACTGGTGTAAGGGAACATTGAGGTAAGGGAGAATTCCACAGGGAATACTGATGTAAAGATGATCTCTGCAGGGAACACTGAATTAAAAGAGAACTCCACAGGGAACACTGAAGTAAAGGAGAACTCCGCTGGGAACACTGAGGTAAAGGAGACCTCAGCAGAGAACACTGAAGTAAAGGAGTATTCCGCAGGGAACACTGAAGTAAGGGAGAACTCTGCTGGGAACACTGAAGTAAAGTAGAACTTTGCAGGGAACACTGAAGTAAAGGAGAACTCTGCAGGGAACACTGAGGAAAGGGAGAACTCCACAGGGAACACTGAGGTAAGGGAGAACTCCGCAAGGAACATGGACGTAAAGGAGAACTCTGCAGGGGACACTTAAATAAAGTAGAACTCCGCAGGGAATAATGAAGTAAAGGAGGAGAACTCTGCTGGGTACACTGAAGTAAGTTAGTACTCCACTGGGAACACTGAAGTAAAGGAGAACTCCGCTGGGAACACTGAGGTAAGGGAGAACTCCATAGAGAATATTGAAGTAAGGGAGAACTCCGCTGGGGACACTGAGGTAAGGGAGAACTCAGCAGGAAACACTGAAGTAAAGTAGAACTATGCAGGGAACACTGAAGTAAAGGAGAACTCAGCAGGGAACACTGAAGTAAAGGAGAACTCTGCAGGGAACACTGATGTAAGGTCGAACTCCACAGGGAACACTGAGGTAAGGGAGAACACTGCAGGAAACACTGAAGTAAAGGAGAACTCCGCTGGGAACACTGAGGTAAGGGAGAACTCCGCAGGGAACATTGAGGTAAAGGAGAACTCCGCAATGAACACTGAGGTAAGGGAGAACTCTGCTGGGAACACTTAAGAAAAGGAGAACTCCACAGGGAACACTGAAGTAAAGGAGAACTCCACAGGGAACACTGAATTAAAGGAGAACTCCGCAGGGAACACTGGTGTAAGGGAACATTGAGGTAAGGGAGAATTCCACAGGGAATACTGATGTAAAGATGATCTCTGCAGGGAACACTGAATTAAAAGAGAACTCCACAGGGAACACTGAAGTAAAGGAGAACTCCACAGGGAACAGTGAGGTAAAGGAGAACTCTGCAGGGAAAACTGAAGTAAAGGCAAACTCCACAGAGAATATTGAAGTAAGGGAGAACTCCGCTGGGAACACTGAGGTAAAGGAGACCTCAGCAGAGAACACTGAAGTAAAGGAGAACTCTGCTGGGAACACTGAAGTAAAGTAGAACTTTGCAGGGAACACTGAAGTAAAGGAGAACTCTGCAGGGAACACTGAGGAAAGGGAGAACTCCACAGGGAACACTGAGGTAAGGGAGAACTCCGCAAGGAACACGGACGTAAAAGAGAACTCTGCAGGGGACACTGAAATAAAGTAGAACTCTGCAGGGAATAATGAAGTAAAGGAGGAGATCTCTGCTGGGTACACTGAAGTAAGTTAGTACTCCACTGGGAACACTGAAGCAAAGGAGAACTCCGCTGGGAACACTGAGGTAAGGGAGAACTCCATAGAGAATATTGAAGTAAGGGAGAACTCCGCTGGGGACACTGAGGTAAGGGAGAACTCAGCAGGAAACACTGAAGTAAAGTAGAACTATGCAGGGAACACTGAAGTAAAGGAGAACTCAGCAGGGAACACTGAAGTAAAGGAGAACTCTGCAGGGAACACTGATGTAAGGTCGAACTCCACAGGGAACACTGAGGTAAGGGAGAACACTGCAGGAAACACTGAAGTAAAGGAGAACTCCGCTGGGAACACTGAGGTAAGGGAGAACTCCGCAGGGAACATTGAGGTAAAGGAGAACTCCGCAATGAACACTGAGGTAAGGGAGAACTCCACTGGGAACACTGAAGTAAAGGAGAACTACGCAGGGAACACTGAGGTAAGGGGGAACTCTGCAGGGAACACTGAAGTATAGGAGAACTCCACAGGGAACACTGAGGTAAGGGAGAAATCTGCAGGGAACACTGAGGTAAGGGAGAACTCCACAGGGAACACTGAGGTAAAGGAGACCTCCGCAATGAACACTGAGGTAAGGGAGAACTCTGCTGGGAACACTGAAGAAAAGGAGAACTCCAAAGGGAACACTGAAGTAAAGGAGAACTCCACAGGGAACACTGAAGTAAAGGAGAACTCCACAGGGAACACTGGTGTAAGGGAACACTGAGGTAATGGAGAATTCCACAGAGAACACTAAGGTAAAGGTGATCTCTGCAGGGAACACTGCAGTAAAGGAAAACTCTGCAGGGAATTCTGAAGTAAATGAGAACTCCACAGAGAATACTGAAGAAAGGGAGAACTCCGCTGGAAACACTGAGTTAAGGGAGAACTCCACAGGGAACACTGAGGTAAGTGAGAACTCCGTAGGGAACACTGAGGTAAGGGAGAACTCCACAGGGAACACTGAGGTAAGGGAGAACTCCGCAAGAAACACTTACGTAAGGGAGAAATCCGCAGGGAACACTGAAGTTCAGGAGAAATCCACAGGGAACACTGAGGTAAAGGTGAACTCCGCAGGGAACACTGATGTAAGGGAGAACTCAGTAGGGAACACTGAGGTAAGGGAGAACTCAGCAGGGAACACTGAAGTAAAGAATAACTCCACAGAGAATACTGAAGGAAGGGAGAACTCCGCTGGGAACACGGAAGTAAACGAGAACTCCGCAGGGAACACTGATGTAAAAGAAAACACTGAGGTAAGGGA
Organism: Lithobates sylvaticus; assembly: GCA_028564925.1. Taxonomy (NCBI): domain Eukaryota; kingdom Metazoa; phylum Chordata; class Amphibia; order Anura; family Ranidae; genus Lithobates; species Lithobates sylvaticus. The sequence continues at coordinate 221,103,197 of CM053027.1, read as the reverse complement.
GAGCTCCGCAGGGAAAACTGAGGTAAAGGGGAACTCCACAGAGAAAACTGAAGTAAAGGAGAAGTCCACAGGGAACACTGAAGTAAATGAGAACTCCACAGGGAACACTGAAGTAAAGGAGAACTCCGCAGGGAACACTGATGTAAGGGAGTACTCCGCAGGGAACACTGAGGTAAGGGAGAACTCTGCAGGGAACACTAAGGTAAGGGAGAACTCTGCAGGGAACACTGATGTATGGTCGAACTACACAGGGAACACTGAGGTAAGGGAGAACACTGCAGGGAACACTGGAGTAAAGGAGAACTCCATAGAGAATATTGAAGTAAGGGAGAACTCCGCCGGGGACACTGAGGTAAGGGAGAACTCAGCAGGAAACACTGAAGTAAAGGAGAACTCAGCAGGGAACACTGAAGTAAAGGAGAACTCTGCAGGGAACACTGAGGTAAGGTAGAACTCTGCAGGGAACACTGAGGTAAGGGAGAACTCCGCAGGGAACACTGATGTATGGTCGAACTCCACAGGGAACACTGAGGTAAGGGAGAACACTGCAGGAAACACTGAAGTAAAGGAGAACTCCGCTGGGAACACTGAGGTATGGGAGAACTCCGCAGGGAACATTGAGGTAAAGGAGAACTCCGCAATGAACACTGAGGTAAGGGAGAACTCTGCTGGGGTTCACTTAAAAAAAGGAGAACTCCACAGGGAACACTGAAGTAAAGGAGAACTCCACAGGGAACACTGAATTAAAGGAGAACTCCGCAGGGAACACTGGTGTAAGGGAACATTGAGGTAAGTTAGAATTCCACAGGGAACACTGAAGTAAAGGAGAACTCTGCAGGGAACACTGGGGAAAGGGAGAACTCCATAGGGAACACTGAGGTAAGGGAGAACTCCGCAAGGAACACGGACGTAAAGGAGAACTCTGCAGGGAACACTGAAATAAAGGAGAACTCCGCAGGGAATACTGAAGTAAAGTAGGAGAACTCTGCTGGAAACACTGAAGTAAGTTAGAACTCCACTGGGAACACTGAAGTAAAGGAGAACTCTGCTGGGAACACTGAGGTAAGGGAGAACTCCACTGGGAACACTGAAGTAAAGGAGAACTACGCAGGGAACACTGAGGTAAGGGGGAACTCTGCAGGGAACACTGAAGTATAGGAGAACTCCGCAGGGAACACTGAAGAAAAGGAGAACTCCACAGGGAACACTGAAGTAAAGGAGAACTCTACAGGGAACACTGAAGTAAAGGAGAACTCCGCAGGGAACACTGGTGTAAGGGAACACTGAGGTAAAGGTGATCTCTGCAGGGAACACTGCAGTAAAGGAGAACTCCGCAGGGAATTCTGAAGTAAATGAGAACTCCACAGAGAATACTGAAGAAAGGGAGAACTCCGCTGGAAACACTGAGTTGAGGGGGAACTCCACAGGGAACACTGAGGAAAGTGAGAACTCCGTAGGGAACACTGAGGTAAGGGAGAACTCCGCAGGGAACACTGAGGTAAAAGAGAACTCCGCAGGGAACACTGAGGTAAGGGAGAACTCCGCAGGGAACACTGACGTAAGGGACGTAAGGGAAAAATCCGCAGGGAACACTGAAGTACAGGAGAAATCCACAGGGAACACTAAGGTAAAGGAGAACTCTGCAATGAACACTGAGGTAAGGGAGAACTCTGCTGGGAACACTGAAGAAAAGGAGAACTCCACAGGGAACACTGAAGTAAAGGAGAACTCCACAGGGAACACTGAAGTAAAGGAGAACTCCGCAGGGAACACTGGTGTAAGGGAACACTGAGGTAAAGGTGATCTCTGCAGGGAACACTGCAGTAAAGGAGAACTCTGCAGGGAATTCTGAAGTAAATGAGAACTCCACAGAGAATACTGAAGAAAGGGAGAACTCCGCTGGAAACACTGAGTTGAGGGAGAACTCCACAGGGAACACTGAGGAAAGTGAGAACTCCGTAGGGAACACTGAGGTAAAGGTGAACTCCGCAGGGATTACTAATGTAAGGGAGAACTCAGCATGGAACACTGAGGTAAGGGAGAACTCAGCAGGGAACACTGAAGTAAAGGATAACTCCACAGAGAATACTGAAGGAAGGAAGAACTCCGCTGGGAACACGGAAGTAAACGAGAACTCAGCAAAGAACACTGAAGTAAAGGAGAAGTTCACAGGGAACACTGAAGTAAAGGAGAACTCTGCAGGGAACACTGATGTAAAAGAAAACACTGAGGTAAGGGAGAGCTCCGCAGGGAAAACTGAGGTAAAGGGGAACTGCACAGGGAACACTGAAGTAAAGGAGAAGTCCACAGGGAACACTGAAGTAAATGAGAACTCCACAGGGAACACTGAAGTAAAGGAGAACTCTGCAGGGAACACTGATGTAAGAGAGTACTCCGCAGGGAACACTTAGGTAAGGGAGAACTCTGCAGGGAACACTGAGGTAAGGGAGAACTCAGCAGGGAACACTGATGTATGGTCGAACTACACAGGGAACACTGAGGTAAGGGAGAACACTGCAGGGAACACTGAAGTAAAGGAGAACTCCATAGAGAATATTGAAGTAAGGGAGAACTCCGCTGGGGACACTGAGGTAAGGGAGAACTCAGCAGGAAACACTGAAGTAAAGGAGAACTCAGCAGGGAACACTGAAGTAAAGGAGAACTCTGCAGGGAACACTGAGGTAAGGTAGAACTCTGCAGGGAACACTGAGGTAAGGGAGAACTCCGCAGGGAACACTGATGTATGGTCGAACTCCGCTGGGAACACTGAGGTAAGGGAGTACTCCGCAGGGAACATTGAGGTAAAGGAGAACTCCGCAATGAACACTGAGGTAAGGGAGAACTCTGCTGGGAACACTTAAGAAAAGGAGAACTCCACAGGGAACACTGAAGTCAAGGAGAACGCCGCAGGGAACACAGGTGTAAGGGAACATTGAGGTAAGGGAGAATTCCACAGGGAATACTGAGGTAAAGGTGATCTCTGCAGGGAACACTGAATTAAAGGAGAACTCCACAGGGAATACTGAAGTAAAGGAGAACTCCACAATGAACACTAAGGTAAGGGGGAACTCTCTTGGAAACACTGAAAAAAAGGAGAACTCCACAGGGAACACTGAAGTAAAGGAGAACTCCACAGGGAACAGTGAGGTAAAGGAGAACTCTGCAGGGAAAACTGAAGTAAAGGCAAACTCCACAAAGAATATTGAAATAAGGGAGAACTCCGCTGGGAACACTGATGTAAAGTAGACCTCAGCAGAGAACACTGAAGTAATGGAGAATTCCGCAGGGAACACTGAAGTATAGTAGAACTATGCAGGGAACACTGAAGTATAGGAGAACTCTGCAGGGAACACTGAGGAAAGGGAGAACTCCACAGGGAACACTGAGGTAAGGGAGAACTCCGCAAGGAACACGGACGTACAGGAGAACTCTGCAGGGAACACTGAAATAAAGGAGAACACCGCAGGGAATACTGAAGTAAAGGAGGAGAACTCCGCTGGGAACCCTGAAGTAAGTTAGAACTCCACTGGGAACACTGAAGTAAAGGAGAACTCCGCTGGGAACACTAAGGTAAGGGAGAACTCCACTGGGAACACTGAAGTAAAGGAGAACTACGCAGGGAACACTGAGGTAAGGGGGAACTCTGCAGGGTACTCAGAAGTAAATGAAAACTCAGCAGGGAACATTAAAGGAGAACTTCACAGGGAGCACTGAAGTAAAGGAGAACTCTGCAGGGAACACTGAGGTAAAGGAGAACTCTGCTGGGAACACTGAAGTATAGGAGAACTCTGCAGGGAACACTGAGGTAAGGGAGAAATCTGCAGTGAACACTGAGGTAAGGGAGAACTCCACAGGGAACACTGAAGTAAAGGAGAACTCCACAGGGAAAACTGAAGTAAAGGAGAACTCTGCAGGGAACATTGGTGTAAGGTAACACTGAGGTAAGGGAGAATTCCACAGCGAACACTGAGGTAAAGGTGATCTCTGCAGGGAACACTGAGGTAAAGGTGATCTCTGCAGGGAACACTAAAGTAAAGGAGAACTCCGCAGGGAATTCTGAAGTAAATGAGAACTCCACAGAGAATACTGAAGTAAGGGAGAACTCCGCTGTAAACACTGAGTTAAGGGAGAACTCCACAGGGAACACTGAGGTAAGTGAGAACTCCCGATGGAACACTGAGGTAAGGGAGAACTCCGCAGGAAACACTGAGGTAAGGGAGAACTCCGCAGGGAACACTGAGGTAAGGGAGAACTCCGCAGGGAACACTGAGGTAAGGGAGAACTCTGCTAGGAACACTAAAGTAAAAGAGAACTCCGCTGGGAACACTGCGGTAAGGGAGAACTCCGCAGGGAACACTGATGTAAGAGAACACTGAGGTAAGGGAGAACTCCGTAGGTAACACTAAGGTAAAGGGGAACTCCACAGGGAAAACTGAAGTACAGGAGAAGTCCACAGGGAACACTGAAGTAAAGGAAAACTCTGCAATGAACACTGAGATAAGGGAGAACTCTGCTGGGAACACTGAAGAAAAGAAGAACTCCACAGGGAACACTGAAGTAAATGGGAACTCCACAGGGAACACTAAAGTAAAGGAGAACTCCGCAGGGAACACTGGTGTAAGGGAACACTGAAGTAAGGGAGAATTCCACAGGGAACACTGAGGTAAAGGTGATCTCTGCAGGGAACACTGAAGTAAAGGAGAACTCTACAGAGAATTCTGATGTAAGGGAGAACTCAGCAGGGAATACTGAAGTAAAGGATAACTCCACAGAGAATACTGAAGGAAGGGTGAACTCCGCTGGGAACACGGAAGTAAACGAGAGCTCAGCAAAGAACACTGAAGTAAAAGAGGACTTCACAGGGAACATTGAAGTAAAGGAAAACTCCACAGAGAACACTGAAGTAAATGAGAACTCTGCAGGGAACACTGAAATAAAGGAGAACTCCGCAGGGAATACTGAAGTAAAGGAGAACTCCACAGGGAACACTGAAGTAAAGGAGAACTCCATAGGGAACACTGGTGTAAGGGAACATTGAGGTAAGGGAGAATTCCACAGGGAATATTGAGGTAGAGGTGATCTCTGCAGGGAACACTGAAGTAAAGGATAACTCCACAGAGAATACTGAAGGAAGGGAGAACTCTGATGGGAACACGGAAGTAAACGAGAACTCAGCAAAGAACACTGAAGTAAAGGAGAACTTCACAGGGAACACTGAAGTAAAGGAAAACTCCGCAGGGAACACTGAAGTAAAGGAGAACTCCGCAGGGAACACTGATGTAAAAGAAAACACTGAGGTAAGGGAGAGCTCCGCAGGGAAAACTGAGGTAAAGGGGAACTCCACGTGGAACACTGAAGTAAAGGACAAGTCCACAGGGAACACTGAAGTAAAGGAGAACTCCACAGGGAACACTGAAGTAAAGGAGAACTCCGCAGGGAACACTGATGTAAGGGAGTACTCCGCAGGGAACACTGAGGTAAGGGAGAACTCTGCAGGGATCTCTGAGGTAAGGGAGAACTCCGCAGGGAACACTAATGTATGGTCGAACTCCACAGGGAACACTGAGGTAAGGGAGAACACTGCAGAGAACACTGAAGTAAAGAAGAACTCCATAGAGAATATTGAAGTAATGGAGAACCCCACTGGGGACACTGAGGTAAGGGAGAACTCAGCAGGAAACACTGAAGTAAAGGAGAACTCAGCAGGGAACACTGAAGTAAAGGAGAACTCTGCAGGGAACACTGAGGTAAGGTAGAACTCTGCAGGGAACACTGAGGTAAGGGAGAATTCCGCAGGGAACACTGATGTATGGTCGAACTCCACAGGGAACACGGAGGTAAGGGAGAACACTGCAGGGAACACTGAAGTAAAGGAGAACTCCATAGAGAATATTGAAGTAAGGGAGAACTCCGCTGGGGACACTGAGGTAAGGGAAAACTCAGAAGGGAACACTGAGGTAAGGGAGAAGTCCGCAGGGAACACTGAGGTAAGGGAGAACTCCACAGGGAACACTGAGGTAAGGGAGAAATCCACAGGGAACACTGAAGTAAAGGAGAAATCCATAGGGAACACTGAGGTAAAGTTGAATTCCGCAGGGAATACTGAAGTAAATGAGAACTCTACAGAGAATACTGAAGTAAGGGAGAACTCCACTGGAAACACTGAGGTAAGGGAGAACTCCACTGGAAACACTGAGGTATGGGAGAACTGTGCAGGGAACACTGAGGTAAGGGAGAAGTCCGCAGGGAACACTGAGGTAAGGGAGAACTTCACAGGGAACACTGAGGTAAGGGAGAAATCCGCAGGGAACACTGAAGTAAAGCAGAAATCCACAGGGAACACTGAGGTAAAGGTGAACTCTGCAGGGAACACTGATGTAAGGGAGAACTCAGCAGGGAACACTGAGGTAAGGGAGAACTCAGCAGGGAACACTGAAGTAAAGGATAACTCCACAGAGAATACTGAAGGAAGGGAGAACTCCGCTGGGAACATGGAAGTAAACGAGAACTCCGCAAAGAACACTGAAGTAAAGGAGAACTTCACAGGGAACACTGAAGTAAAGGAAAACTCCACAGGGAACACTGAAGTAAAGGAGAACTCCGCAGGGAACACTGATGTAAAAGAAAACACTGAGGTAAGGGAGAGCTCCGCAGGGAAAACTGAGGTAAAGGGGAACTCCACATGGAACACTGAAGTAAAGGACAAGTCCACAGGGAACACTGAAGTAAAGGAGAACTCCACAGGGAACACTGAAGTAAAGGAGAATTCCGCAGGGAACACTGATGTAAGGGAGTACTCCGCAGGGAACACTGAGGTAAGGGAGAACTCTGCAGGGAACTCTGAGGTAAGGGAGAACTCCGCAGGGAACACTAATGTATGGTCGAACTCCACAGGGAACACTGAGGTAAGGGAGAACACTGTAGAGAACACTGAAGTAAAGAAGAACTCCATAGAGAATATTGAAGTAAGGGAGAACCCCACTGGGGACACTGAGGTAAGGGAGAACTCAGCAGGAAACACTGAAGTAAAGGAGAACTCAGCAGGGAACACTGAAGTAAAGGAGAACTCTGCAGGGAACACTGAGGTAAGGTAGAACTCTGCAGGGAACACTGAGGTAAGGGAGAATTCCGCAGGGAACACTGGTGTATGGTCGAACTCCACAGGGAACACGGAGGTAAGGGAGAACACTGCAGGGAACACTGAAGTAAAGGAGAACTCCATAGAGAATATTGAAGTAAGGGAGAACTCCGCTGGGGACACTGAGGTAAGGGAAAACTCAGAAGGGAACACTGAGGTAAGGGAGAAGTCCGCAGGGAACACTGAGGTAAGGGAGAACTCCACAGGGAACACTGAGGTAAGGGAGAAATCCACAGGGAACACTGAAGTAAAGGAGAAATCCACAGGGAACACTGAGGTAAAGGTGAATTCCGCAGGGAATACTGAAGTAAATGAGAACTCTACAGAGAATACTGAAGTAAGGGAGAACTCCACTGGAAACACTGAGGTAAGGGAGAACTCCACTGGAAACACAGGTATGGGAGAACTGTGCAGGGAACACTGAGGTAAGGGAGAAGTCCGCAGGGAACACTGAGGTAAGGGAGAACTTCACAGGGAACACTGAGGTAAGGGAGAAATCCGCAGGGAACACTGAAGTAAAGGAGAAATCCACAGGGAACACTGAGGTAAAGGTGAACTCTGCAGGGAACACTGATGTAAGGGAGAACTCAGCAGGGAACACTGAGGTAGGGGAGAACTCAGCAGGGAACACTGAAGTAAAGGATAACTCCACAGAGAATACTGAAGGAAGGGAGAACTCCGCTGGGAACATGGAAGTAAACGAGAACTCAGCAAAGAACACTGAAGTAAAGGAGAACTTCACAGGGAACACTGAAGTAAAGGAAAACTCCACAGGGAACACTGAAGTAAAGGAGAACTCCGCAGGGACCACTGATGTAAAAGAAAACACTGAGGTAAGGGAGAGCTCCGCAGGGAAAACTGAGGTAAAGGGGAACTCCACATGGAACACTGAAGTAAAGGACAAGTCCAAAGGGAACACTGAAGTAAAGGAGAACTCCACAGGGAACACTGAAGTAAAGGAGAATTCCGCAGGGAACACTGATGTAAGGGAGTACTCCGCAGGGAACACTGAGGTAAGGGAGAACTCTGCAGGGAACTCTGAGGTAAGGGAGAACTCCGCAGGGAACACTAATGTATGGTCGAACTCCACAGGGAACACTGAGGTAAGGGAGAACACTGTAGAGAACACTGAAGTAAAGAAGAACTCCATAGAGAATATTGAAGTAAGGGAGAACCCCACTGGGGACACTGAGGTAAGGGAGAACTCAGCAGGAAACACTGAAGTAAAGGAGAACTCAGCAGGGAACACTGAAGTAAAGGAGAACTCTGCAGGGAACACTGAGGTAAGGTAGAACTCTGCAGGGAACACTGAGGTAAGGGAGAATTCCGCAGGGAACACTGATGTATGGTCGAACTCCACAGGGAACACGGAGGTAAGGGAGAACACTGCAGGGAACACTGAAGTAAAGGAGAACTCCATAGAGAATATTGAAGTAAGGGAGAACTCCGATGGGGACACTGAGGTAAGGGAGAACTCAGAAGGAAACACTGAAGTAAAGGAGAACTCAGCAGGGAACACTGAAGTAATGGAGTACTCCGCAGGGAACACTGAGGTAAAGGAGAACTCCGCAATGAACACTGAGGTAAGGGAGAACCCTGCTGGGAACACTTAAGAAAAGGAGAACTCCACAGGGAATACTGAAGTAAAGGAGAACTCCACAGGGAACACTGAAGTAAAGGACAACTTCGCAGGGAATACTGGTGTAAGGGAACATTGAGGTAAGGGAGAATTCCGCAGGGAACACTGAGGTAAAGGGGATCTCTGCAGGGAACACTGAATTAAAGGAGAACTCCACAGGGAATACTGAAGTAAAGGAGAACTCCGCAATAAACACTAAGGTAAGGGAGAACTCTGCTGGAAACACTGAAAAAAAGAACTCCACAGGGAACACTGAAGTAAAGGAGAACTCCACAGGGAACAGTGAGGTAAAGGAGAACTCTGCAGGGAACACTGAAGTAAAGGCGAACTCCACAGAGAATATTGAAGTAAAGGAGAACTCCGCTGGGAACACTGAGGTAAAGGAGACCTCAGCAGAGAAAACTGAAGTAAAGGAGAATTCCGCAGGGAACACTGAAGTAAGGGAGAACTCTGCTGGGAACACTGAAGTAAAGTAGAACTACGCAGGGAACACTGAAGTAAAGGAGAACTCTGCAGGAAACACTGAGGAAAGGGAGAACTCCACAGGGAACACTGAGGTAAGGGAGAACTCCGCAAGGAACACGGATGTAAAGGAGAACTCTGCAGGGAACACTGAAATAAAGGAGAACTCCGCAGGGAATACTGAAGTAAAGGAGGAGAACTCCGCTGGGAACACTGAAGTAAGTTCGAACTCCACTGGGAACACTGAAGTAAAGGAGAACTCTGCTGGGAACACTGAGGTAAAGGAGAACTCCACTGGGAACACTGAAGTAAACGAGAACTACGCAGGGAACACTGAGGTAAGGTGGAACTCTGCAGGGTACTCTGAAGTAAAGGAAAACTCAGCAGAGAACATTAAAGGAGAACCTCACAGGGAGCACTGAATTAAAGGAGAACTCAGCAGGGAACACTGAAGTAACGGAGAACTCCGCAGGGAACACTGAGGTAAAGGAGAACTCCGCAATGAACACTGAGGTAAGGGAGAACTCTGCTGGGAACACTTAAGAAAAGGAGAACTCCACAGGGAATACTGAAGTAAAGGACAAGTCCACAGGGAACACTGAAGTAAAGGAGAACTCCACAGGGAACACTGAAGTAAAGGAGAATTCCGCAGGGAACACTGATGTAAGGGAGTACTCCGCAGGGAACACTGAGGTAAGGGAGAACTCTGCTGGAAACACTGAAAAAAAGAACTCCACAGGGAACACTGAAGTAAAGGAGAACTCCACAGGGAACGCTGAGGTAAGGGAGAACACTGCAGGGAACACTGAAGTAAAGGAGAACTCCATAGAGAATATTGAAGTAAGGGAGAACTCTGCTGGGGACACTGAGGTAAGGGAGAACTCAGAAGGAAACACTGAAGTAAAGGAGAACTCAGCAGGTAACACTGAAGTAACGGAGAACTCCGCAGGGAACACTGAGGTAAAGGAGAACTCCGCAATGAACACTGAGGTAAGGGAGAACTCTGCTGGGAACACTTAAGAAAAGGAGAACTCCACAGGGAATACTGAAGTAAAGGAGAACTCCACAGGGAACACTGAAGTAAAGGAGAACTCCGCAGGGAACACTGGTGTAAGGGAACATTGAGGTAAGGGAGAATTCCGCAGGAAACACTGAGGTAAAGGTGATCTCTGCAGGGAACACTGAATTATAGGAGAACTTCACAGGGAATACTGAAGTAAAGGAGAACTCCGCAATGAACACTAAGGTAAGGGAGAACTCTGCTGGAAACACTGAAAAAAAGGAGAACTCCACAGGGAACACTGAAGTAAAGGAGAACTCCACAGGGAACAGTGAGGTATAGGAGAACTCTGCAGGGAACACTGAAGTAAAGGCGAACTCCACAGAGAATATTAAAGTAAAGGAGAACTCCGCTGGGAACACTGAGGTAAAGGAGACCTCAGCAGAGAACACTGAAGTAAAGGAGAATTCCGCAGGGAACACTGAAGTAAGGGAGAACTCTGCTGGGAACACTGAAGTAAAGTAGAACTACGCAGGGAACACTGAAGTAAAGGAGAACTCTGCAGGAAACACTGAGGAAAGGGAGAACTCCACAGGGAACACTGAGGTAAGGGAGAACTCCGCAAGGAACACGAATGTAAAGGAGAACTCTGCAGGGAACACTGAAATAAAGGAGAACTCCGCAGGGAATACTGAAGTAAAGGAGGAGAACTCCGCTGGGAACACTGAAGTAAGTTAGAACTCCACTGGGAACACTGAAGTAAAGGAGAACTCCGCTGGGAACACTGAGGTAAAGGAGAACTCCACTGGGAACACTGAAGTAAACGAGAACTACGCAGGGAACACTGAGGTAAGGGGGAACTCTGCAGGGTACTCTGAAGTAAAGGAAAACTCACCAGAGAACATTAAAGGAGAACCTCACAGGGAGCACTGAAGTAAAGGAGAACTCCGCAGGGAACACTGAGGTAAGGGAGAACTCTGCTGGGAACACTGAAGTAAAGGAGAACTCCGCAGGGAACACTGAGGTAAGGGAGAAATCCGCAGGGAACACTGAGGTAAGGGAGAACTCTGCAGGGAACACTGAGGTAAAAGAGAACTCCGCAATGAACACTGAAGTAAAGGAGAACTCCATAGGGAACACTGAAGTAAAGGAGAACTCCGCAGAGAATATTGAAGTAAGGGAGAACTCCGCTGGGGACACTGAGGTAAGGGAGAACTCAGAAGGAAACACTGAAGTAAAGGAGAACTCAGCAGGGAACACTGAAGTAACGGAGAACTCCGCAGGGAACACTGAGGTAAAGGAGAACTCCGCAATGAACACTGAGGTAAGGGAGAACTCTGCTGGGAACACTTAAGAAAAGGAGAACTCCACAGGGAATACTGAAGTAAAGGAGAACTCCACAGGGAACACTGAAGTAAAGGAGAACTCCGCAGGGAACACTGGTGTAAGGGAACATTGAGGTAAGGGAGAATTCCGCAGGAAACACTGAGGTAAAGGTGATCTCTGCAGGGAACACTGAATTATAGGAGAACTTCACAGGGAATACTGAAGTAAAGGAGAACTCCGCAATGAACACTAAGGTAAGGGAGAACTCTGCTGGAAACACTGAAAAAAAGGAGAACTCCACAGGGAACACTGAAGTAAAGGAGAACTCCACAGGGAACAGTGAGGTATAGGAGAACTCTGCAGGGAACACTGAAGTAAAGGCGAACTCCACCGAGAATATTAAAGTAAAGGAGAACTCCGCTGGGAACACTGAGGTAAAGGAGACCTCAGCAGAGAACACTGAAGTAAAGGAGAATTCCGCAGGGAACACTGAAGTAAGGGAGAACTCTGCTGGGAACACTGAAGTAAAGTAGAACTACGCAGGGAACACTGAAGTAAAGGAGAACTCTGCAGGAAACACTGAGGAAAGGGAGAACTCCACAGGGAACACTGAGGTAAGGGAGAACTCCGCAAGGAACACGAATGTAAAGGAGAACTCTGCAGGGAACACTGAAATAAAGGAGAACTCCGCAGGGAATAATGAAGTAAAGGAGGAGAACTCCGCTGGGAACACTGAAGTAAGTTAGAACTCCACTGGGAACACTGAAGTAAAGGAGAACTCCGCTGGGAACACTGAGGTAAAGGAGAACTCCGCTGGGAACACTGAGGTAAAGGAGAACTCCACTGGGAACACTGAAGTAAACGAGACCTACGCAGGGAACACTGAGGTAAGGGGGAACTCTGCAGGGTACTCCGAAGTAAAGGAAAACTCACCAGAGAACATTAAAGGAGAACCTCACAGGGAGCACTGAAGTAAAGGAGAACTCCGCAGGGAACACTGAGGTAAGGGAGAACTCTGCTGGGAACACTGAAGTAAAGGAGAACTCCGCAGGGAACACTGAGGTAAGGGAGAAATCCGCAGGGAACACTGAGGTAAGGGAGAACTCTGCAGGGAACACTGAGGTAAAGGAGAACTCCGCAATGAACACTGAAGTAAAGGAGAACTCCATAGGGAACACTGAAGTAAAGGAGAACTCCGCAGGGAACACTGGTGTAAGGGAACACTGAGGTAAGGGAGAATTCCACAGGGAATACTGAGGTAAAGGTGATCTCTGCAGGGAACTCTGAATTAAAGGAGAACTCCGCAGGGAATTCTGAAGTAAATGAGAACTCCACAGAGAATACTGAAGTAAGGGAGAACTCCGCTGTCAACACTGAGGTAAGGGAGAACTCCACAGGGAACACTGAGGTAAGTGAGAACTCCGTAGGGAACACTGAGGTAAGGGAGAACTCTGCAGGGAACATTGAAGTAATGGAGCACTCCGCAGGAAACACTGAAGTAAAGGAGAACTCAGCAGGGAACACTGAGATCAGGGAGAACTCCGCAGGGAACACTGAGGTAAGGGAGAACTCTGCAGGGAACACTGAGGTAAGGGAGATCTCCGCAGGGAACACTGACGTAAGGGAGAACTCCACAGGGAACACTGAGGTAAGGGAGAACTCTGCAGGGAACACTGAGGTAAGGGAGAACTCTGCTAGGACCACTCAAGTAAAAGAGAACTCCGCTTGGAACACTGCGGTAAGGGAGAACTCTGCAGGGAACACTGATGTAAGAGAACACTGAGGTAAAGGAGAACTCCGTAGGTAACACTGAGGTAAAGGGGAACTCCACAGGGAAAACTGAAGTACAGGAGAAGTCCACAGGGAACACTGAAGTTAAGGAGAACTCCGCAATGAACACTGAGATAAGGGAGAACTCTGCTGGGAACACTGATGAAAAGGAGAACTCCACAGGGAACACTGAAGTAAAGGAGAACTCCGCAGGGAACACTGGTGTAATGGAACACTGAGGTAAGGGAGAATTCCACAGGGAACACTGAGGTAAAGGTGATCTCTGCAGGGAACACTGAAGTAAAGGAGAACTCCGCAGGGAACACTGGTGTAAGGGAACACTGAGGTAAGGGAGAATTCCACAGGGAACACTGAGGTAAGGGTGATCTCTGCAGGGAACACTGAAGTAAAGGAGAATTCCTCAGGGAATACTGAAGTAAATGAGAACTCCGCAGGGAACACTGAGGTAAGGGAGAACTCTGCTGGGAACACTGAGGTAAGGGAGAACTCCACTGGAAACACTGAGGTAAGGGAGAACTCCGCAGGGAACATTGAGGTAAGGGAGAACTCCGCAGGAAACACTGATGTAAGGGAGAACTCAGCAGGGAACACTGAGGTAAGGGAGAACTCAGCAGGGAACACTGAAGTAAAGGAGAACTTCACAGGGAACACTGAAGTAAAGGAAAACTCCGCAGGGAACACTGAAGTAAAGGATAACTCCACAGAGAATACTGAAGGAAGGGAGAACTCAGCAATGAACACTGAAGTAAAGGAGAACTTCACAGGGAACACTGAAGTAAAGGAAAACTCCGCAGGGAACACTGAAGTAAAGGAAAACTCTGCAGGGAACATTAATGTAAAAGAAAACACTGAGTTAAGGGAGAGCTCCGCAGGGAAAACTGCGTTAAAGGGGAACTCTACAGGGAACACTGAAGTAAAGGAGAAGTCCACAGGCAACACTGAAGTAAAGGAGAACTCCACAGGGAACACTGAAGTAAAGGAGAACTCCGCAGGGAACACTGATGTAAGGGAGTACTCCGCAGGGAACACTGAGGTAAGGGAGAACTCTGCAGGGAACACTGAGGTAAGGGAGATCTCCGCAGGGAACACTGATGTATGGTCAAACTCCACAGGGGACACTGAGGTAAGGGAGAACACTGCAGGGAACACTGAGGTAAAGGAGAACTCCATAGAGAATATTGAAGTAAGGGAGAACTCCGCTGGGGACACTGAGGTAAGGGAGAACTCAGCAGGAAACACTGAAGTAAAGGAGAACTCCGCAGGGAACACTGAAGTAAAGGAGAACTCTGCAGGGAACACTGAGGTAAGGTAGAACTCTGTAGTGTAGTGGATATTTCGCCACACTCTTGCGCTAATAAGCGCCTTTCAATCTTATGATATAATGCACCCTCTGATCGTATGCCTCCCTGGATCCCCAGCTCCCAAAAACAGACATTACCAGCAGCTTCACGTCATCCTCTCATCATCAGCATCCAAACCTCACCAGCCAAGCATTCCATCTAAGCCCCTGGATTCCCATTGCCCAGTAAACAGCCATCAACAGCAAGTATTCTTACAGCCTCATCTTTGCCTGGTCAGCCAGCCATCCTTCTGGCACACTCCCCAGCATGGCCTTTTTATTATCACAAAAGCTTTCAAACAGGAAGTGCCTGCCTCCAACAGCAGACACTCCCACAATACAAAATGACATCACAGGAAGTTACATACAGTAAAAGGGTAGGGCACTCACAAAAGGAATTGCACATGATTAAATCAGACACAGGGAGACAGATGACAATCTATAAAAACATACATCCTAGAATAAAATGTCCACATAAATTTTATACAATATAATTTCCACAACAGTCCTTCCTTTTTTGTCATATGCTCCTATGTGTCCCACAATGAATTTCGATCTTCTTACACCTGGAAATGAATCAGTCCTTACAGTCCATATGAGTCCATAAAAAGGAGAACACGGCTTGACATGGAGACTCTGTTCTTCAGTAGAGATGACATGGTGAGCTGTAGTAGTCGCTGGTCGGTCTGGGATCCTCTGTGTCTTGTTTGCAGGTCGGGCGTCTTGTTGAGGAAAATGTGGTCATCTGCTCGGGCTCTGGTCACGCGTCCAAATCAGGCAGCAGGAGCACCTCATCACGATATATATAAGGAATAGAAACCAAAAACATGAGTAAATATACCCCTACTTCCTTCAACTATGATCCACTGCAAAAATAAAAATTAAATCACCACAGATTCCCAGACCCTTTAGAGAATTCCAACCTTCACTAGCTATAGATCTGGCTTTGCCTCTCAGGGATCCAAGCCCCATTCATATGGGCCTGAACTTTGTCACTAGTATCCCCGATTCAGGTATAACAATCTTTACTTATGAATTCCCAGGACCCCCCTTTGGATTGTGGGAACTTCCTTGTAGCTTCAACAGTTACATGAAAACATCCCATCCTCAATGGATGATACACTTTTCAATCGTTTCATAAGCTCAAGTCCCCACCGTGTACAAGCAATTCCCTTCTAGGTGTCCCTGTCATTCTTACCTTCCCTCGCGCCATCAGATCCTCGCGATCGGCCGCGACATAAGATTCTGGGACAAGATTCACCAGCACACATGAATCTCTTCCATTAGGGGAATTACTTTATAAGCTGTAGATCCGAAGCTTTACTTTATAAACTGTGGGCTATCTAGTTATCCCGATACCAAAGCTGGTGAGAACCAGAGCTCTTGTCAAAATAATTAATTTTACCCTCTAGAAATGTATCAATAAATTCCATTTAGAAATGTCTGTTTGGAGTCTTTACTAGTTTGTCACAACTCCTCACACCAATATACCTATATATCATACACCGCTGTCATCACTGGGGCACCAGAGCTCCGTGGAGACTCAGACTAGACCCAACCATGTGTCCTGTTCACTTTTTTTTAGCTAGTTAGAAAATACACTTTAAAAATATAAATAAAGATACTTCTCATCCTTGTTGTCTTGTTCATCAATCTTCTCTGCAACGACCGAGTCACCTGTCACCTGTCACCTGTCACCTGTCACCTGTCACAAACTTGGCTAGAATTAAAGTGTTTAGTATCATTGGTTTAAAAAAAAATTGTCACTCAGCCCATCCTCTTCCCCCCTTTTCCTCATCTTTACAAAGTGGAGGAAAACATTCAGGGTTTAGAATGGTGCAGAGCCTCAGAAACTCCTTGGACCTGAAAAGATACTTATACACACAAGTTATTAATCTGTCAGTCATAAACAATACAACATTCGTGTCCATTGGTAAATTGTCAATGGCATTCGTCGAAACCGATAATACTTTTTTTACTAAAATACAACACCCACAACACGACTGTCGCGGTAGGTTCAGACTTATTCTTGTTACCACATAGAACATGAGACAGCTAAAACTTTAGACAAACATTTTGATACTTATGTGGGGGAGATATTTCATAGTTCCTAAATCAAAAATTTAAATTAAAACCAACCAGATGGAATTCTGCCTTCACTCTTAGCGATAGAAAAAAAATACATACAATTTGGAAAAAACACAACAGTAGTTTGAAATCTTTGCATGGACCAGCCGCACAAAGTTCAAAAACAGGCCTGAAAATGTTTTTATTTTATTTGTTAATCTATTTTTCTTGATCCCGCCAAAATAAGTTGGTTACATTGGAAGAATTATCAGAGGAAA
The DNA here is from genome assembly GCA_028564925.1 of Lithobates sylvaticus. Classification (NCBI taxonomy): domain Eukaryota; kingdom Metazoa; phylum Chordata; class Amphibia; order Anura; family Ranidae; genus Lithobates; species Lithobates sylvaticus. The sequence goes on along the minus strand of CM053027.1, from coordinate 221,086,157 downwards.
CTACAACAGATCTAGTGTTGGTGGACCCAGCCTGCCTCTCAGCATTGGATCACCAGTCACTGCTATCCCCTCGGGCCAGGTGTACATAAATGCGGTTCCTTCCGGACTGAAACCACCCCCTGTACACCCCCTCCCGCTCTACCATAATAAACTTCTGAAACCACAGCTGAGATACACATTTCATGCACTGTGCCATACTGTCTGACTGTGGGAAATCTCTATTATTTCCCGTACATGAACCCGTAGTGTCCATGGCAATTCGAATTGGCTTATCGTCTTACCCCCGCGTCCAGGGAAACCGTCGCACCTAAATTCGGAGATCACCACCCAGGTGCCTGCTTTTGCGGTGAATCGTCAGACTACAGCTAGTCCTTCAACTAGAAACCTGAACGAGGGCGTCATCACCCCCCCGGATCAGATCTCTACCCCTCACAGTGTATGCATACACAAACGCATTGCGCTGTACGACCGTACACTGCGTCGCCAGACAACACTACACAGAGCACTTATGCCTGCTCAATAATGTGGCTTTTCTTAAAAAGAAATAAAAATAAAATGGGGACAGCCGTGTTCTCAGTAGTTATATGATCAACCTAATAATAAACTAACAATCTGGGCATGAACAAAAACAATGTACTACATAATGCAAACTATATAGTGAATATAAAACAAGTTTTTTCTTAAAACCAAAGTCTTTTCTACAAGACTCAGCTAAAGCTATAAAAACCAAAACAAATGAAGACTAAAAATGACCCACACCACTAAAAGTACAAAAATTCAGTTAAAGCTAGTCTTGTTATCCATTGAATTTATAGAGACTTAATAGTACAATAACTTCAATGCCTTCTTCCAGACGCAAGTCAAAAAAAGCCCCTCCTGTGGATACATTAGGCATGAACTCATCAAACTGGTTCATTTAAATATCAATGAAGAGGAAGAGCCTAGATTTTCAAATGCAGGCTTAAACAATACAAGCCTAAAAAGAACAATGAATTACCATTTGAGACACTCCCATAAACTTGCAAAGCTAGTTTCATTATACACTGAAATCCAGTGCAGATTCCAATGTAAACCAAAATTCAATACAGAAAATGCAAAAGCTTTACTTTGAGAGTTGAAAAGCACAAAATCCTTCAAAATGTGATTTCTCCTGCATAAAAGGCTAACAAGATCAAACTGCCCCTCTAAATCACCTTTCTAAAACAGGACAGACCGTACTATTTACCTCGCACTAAGCATTGAAAATCTGCCCCAAAGGCTGAACACAGCAGATACAACAAGATGGCAGATGGTAGCAATCAAAGGCCAGACTTCAGCAAGATGGAGTTTTTCCCGCCAAACGAAAACAGCTAGCCTATAATAGCTTACATTAAATGAGGCCTAGAAACAAGCATGACAAGGGCTAGGCTACAACATGGAGAATTTTCCCGCCAAAACTAGCACATGGTTTCACACACAAAGGAATGATGTTTGCCCCTTCCCCTATAGGAAGGCCCAGCCCAGCAACTTAAGACAAAATACACTTCTTGTCCCCCCCAAAGTTACTCACTTACTGTGGCATCAACTTCCATAACAAGCCAACCCTTCTCCCCATGCATAGCCAAACAATTTACTTATAAACTGCTCAGCCAGCCACATTGTAAGATGCACCTAAAATGCCACATTTATACTGACTAATTATATCCAATACACAGTTCGTTACTTACACCACATACACACATTCACACACATAGACACGATCACACACACACAGACATACATACATACATACATACATACATACATACATACACACAGACATACATACACACACACAGACATACATACACACACACAGACATACATACACACACACAGACATACATACACACACACACACACAGACACACATACATACCATCACACACACACAGAGACATACATACATACAGACATACACATACGATCAAAATTCCAGCATTATACTGAAAGACAAAACATTTGTTCTTTTTGCAAAGCTGAGTTTTCCCAATGCATCAGGCAGAGAAAACGCAGCCCTTTTGTCTCAGGACAACAAACGTGTCTTGGACGGTGCTCCATTTTCCCCCTTTCTCTGCCTGTGAAGAGGCAAAGCTCTGTTTTCCCTTTAAAGACCTGGCCCGCCATTAACTGTAGTGGATATTTCGCCACACTCTTGCGCTAATAAGCGCCTTTCAATCTTATGATATAATGCACCCTCTGATCGTATGCCTCCCTGGATCCCCAGCTCCCAAAAACAGACATTACCAGCAGCTTCACGTCATCCTCTCATCATCAGCATCCAAACCTCACCAGCCAAGCATTCCATCGAAGCCCCTGGATTCCCATTGCCCAGTAAACAGCCATCAACAGCAAGTATTCTTACAGCCTCATCTTTGCCTGGTCAGCCAGCCATCCTTCTGGCACACTCCCCAGCATGGCCTTTTTATTATCACAAAAGCTTTCAAACAGGAAGTGCCTGCCTCCAACAGCAGACACTCCCACAATACAAAATGACATCACAGGAAGTTACATACAGTAAAAGGGTAGGGCACTCACAAAAGGAATTGCACATGATTAAATCAGACACAGGGAGACAGATGACAATCTATAAAAACATACATCCTAGAATAAAATGTCCACATAAATTTTATACAATATAATTTCCACAACAGTAGGGAACACTGAGGTAAGGGAGAACTCCAAAGGGAACACTGAGGTAAAGACTTAGTGCTTGCTTATTTTTGTGTAGTTCACAAAAACTGGGATTGAACTATCTATACCGACCTCCATTTAATTTCTGAATACATTAAACAGAACTGGTCCCAGGGCAGAGCCTTGGGGTACCCCATTTACCACTCCAGACCAGTCTGAGTATGCGTTATCACCACCTTTTGTACAAGCCCCCTTTAACCAGTTTTCTATCCATGAAAAAACTCTATGGTCTATGCCTACAGACCTCAGTATGTAGATTAAGCGTTTATGGGGAACTGTATCGAATGCTTTTGCAAAATCCAGATATGCCACATCCACCAGCCTATCTAGATGGCAGCTCACTTCCTCATAGAATGTTAACAGATTGGTCTGGCAAGAACAACCCATCGTAAACCCATGCTGATTTCTGCTTATGATACTGTTTTCATCAGCAAATTCTTGGATATAGTCTCTTATCATCCCCTCCAACAGTTTACATACTATTGATGTTAGGCTGACTGGCCTGTAGTTGCCCGGTATATGTATCTGCCCTTTTTTGAATATTGGTACCACATGGGCTTTTCTCCAATCAGCTGGTACCATTCCTGTCAAGATGCTGTCCATAAAGATTAGTAAAAATGGTCTGGCTATAACCCGACTGAGTATTTTGACGACTCTCGGGTGTAAGCCATCCGGTTCTGGTGATTTATTTGTGTTACGTTTTTCTATGTTAGAAACCATGAAATCAGACTGAGACAGAAGAGAGCCCATTCACACAGGGGCAACACGACTTCCAGCGCGACTTTGCGAGGCAACTTGGACACGACTTGAGTATGAATCAGAGTGCGACTTGGGGTGACTTCAGCGCGACTTGGGGCGGCTTACAACATGACTTGAAGTTGCCTCCAGGACAGGGAACTTTACAAGTGGCCAATCAGAGCTTATCAGCTCTTGTGACATCATTCTTGTTCCTGTTTTCTTCCTTGTTCCCTGTTCCATGTTGTTCTGTGTCCAAAATGCTCTCTGTGCGTTACTTAATGTCAGCTGTCATAACAGCTGGTTTGGCAGTATTGATGGAAGAGGAAGAGGAAGAAAGGAAGTGAAGGATGAGGATGAGAAAAAGACGTTGCTACTGGATCCATCCAAACATTGCCAATAGACTTAACAGAGGGCAGTCCTGGGCCATGTAGGAGAACTTGCGTGGTTGCGTGGTTTTGAGGACAAGTTTTTCAACTATACCCGGATGTCAATCGCAAGGCAAGTACATGCTGTATGTCATGGGTGCTCAACCTGTGGCCCTCCAGCTGTTGCGGAACTACAAGTCCCATGAGGCATTGCAAGGCTGACAGTTACAAGCATGACTCCCCAAAGGCAGAGGCATGATGGGACGTGTAGTTCAGTGACAGCTGGGGGGCCACAGGTTGAGCACCCATGCTGTATGTGTATATAAATATAGCCTATTTTTCATTTATTAGATTTTTACTATGGATTTTTTGCTCGACAAAGTCTTTATGAGCCCCATTTGATATATATTTTGTAGCATTGTCCCTAGAGAATAAAATGGCGAATGTTGCTATTTAGCAGAATCTATTTTTATCCACCTATACCAACTATTCACTCTACTGGATGTTACTGGGGTGATGGGTGAACTTGCATGCCTCCCCCCAGCAGAACCCCCTAATACTGAGGCCGCATATTTGCATATGGTTGGCTAAGCAGTAATGTGTGTGTGTAGCTACCATTGGTTGATATTTCTTATTTTCAATATAGTAAATTGCATTCTTTTTTTTAGTTTTTTATTGCAGTTTTGGCGAATTGCTTGGTCTGGTTGACATCCATCTTGGGTGACAGAATACATCTTACGGGAGGAGTATCTCATCCACTGAAAGACTTATTATTACACTAAGGTAAACTATCTTTTTTTATGCACATTAGTAGCATATTTTCCACATTAATAAAGTCCAAACTGCGCTCATTTGTCCGGTCTTCTCCAACGGGTCAAATGAGTGCAGCTGCCTTGACTGATGGCAGTCCCAGCCTCTCAGCAAGCCGCTCTCCGCCCCTTCAAAGCTCAGCACTCTAATGAGCGTGGAGGAGCAGAGCAGGAGAGTTGCTGACTGACAGTCAGCAGCTCTCAGCTCATAGGGGGGAGAGAAGCGAGCCATAGACGTTGTTTGTTGACTCAGTTCTGTGTGAAGAAGTGGCAGTGGACAGATGTAGCATCACTGTGATGCTGCATACACCTACATAATTATTTTTTTTTAAAAACATATTGTGTAATACACATTTTAAAATTTAGCACACAAACATACCAAAAATTTTGAGAAATCTAAACTTTTTAATATTTATAACACTATATATAACAAAATGTTTTAATATTTATAAAACAGTAGTTTTTTTTAGCATAACAGTAGAAGCACATGAAACTTTTTAATTTTTAAAACATGAAAAAATAGACAACAGTCAAAAAATAATTTACAAAAATTACAATTTCGATGGTATGTTGGTTGGTTATGAGCAGAGCTGGAGTAAGGCCTTGGGGAAGGTGTGGGTGGCATTTCAAATGAGTCTTTATTGAATCATTGATTCCCTGGTGCGCCAAGGGTACATGTAATAGGGGACGGTGATGGATAGGGGATCAGGGCATTTCCTGGGTTTATGGCATTGCCATACTCGTCTGAGTATGGACGGTAGTGAGAGGGATAGTAGGGATGGGTTCTGGGTGGCGAAGGGTTAGGAAAATCGTAGTAAGGGCCTGGTGGGGTTGGTGGGGGGCCATAAATTGGTGAGGGGGCAGTGGCTGGCTCATTTAGCATGTTAGCCTCCAGAAGGTCCATCACAGCTTTCTTAACATAGTTTTTTGTTCGTGCTGGACTTTCTTCCGCATTCCTGCCACCATAATACCAAAGCCACTGTCTTCAGTCTCCAGGGCGTCCAGTTTTCGATCAATTTTTTCCATGAGTGTTGCAAACCGCTCCATGTTTTGGGTATTTCTTCCCCCTATGGGTCTGCTGGATCTTTGTGTGAAAGGCATTGGCCTAGCTGGTTTCTCGACTTGGGGCTGCTCGACCTCTGGCAGGGCGATCTGTGGCAGCTGGACCTCTGGCAGCTCAAGCTGGGAAGAAGGCTCAGCAATGTTGGTCTCCTGAGTGTCTTGAGTTTCCTCAGCTGAATGATGCGCAGACCGACACTGTGGCCCTCCTTCTTCAGCGCATGCTATCTCTCCACCTACCTGCTGTCCGTCATCCCTGTCCTCCTAACTTGATTGTGCTCTGCATTAAACATATAATACAATTTTAGCACACCCTTCTTACCGGGCCTATTCTGGCACTTCTCTCCTACATGTAAAAATCATCAATATTTTGCTAGAAAATTACTCAGAACCCCCAAACATTATATATATATATATTTTTTTAATATCTTTATTTATCAAAATTTTCTTTTACAACATTTTACATTACACTTACACACAGAGTATATTTTAGATACCTTATTGGTTATATTTACTTTATAATTTAGAATATTTATTTCCATACTTCACTATATATATAACCATATAGATTCCTTCATATCACCTTATGCCGCGTACACACGAAGGGACTTTTCCCGGCGGACCTAGTCCAGCGGACAATCCGCCGGACTTTCCAGCTGGCTTCGCCGGACTTTCCGAGCATGTGGACTTGCCCACACACGCCCGGACTTCTCCGGCGGACAATCCGCTGGACAAAGTCCGCGGGACTTTTGAAAATGAACGGACTTGCCCACACACGGAGCAGTCCGTTCATTTAGAACGTAACTTCAGGTACGTAGCTAGCGTAGGCAGTAAATGCCGGCGCGCTAGCTCCGTCACCTGGCATGGATTTAAAGGGAATCCCCACGCCGAAAAACGGCGTGGGGGTCCCCCCCCAAATCCATCTCAGACCCTTATCCGAGCACGCAGCCCGGCAGGCCAGGAAAGGGGTGGGGACGAGCGAGCGCCCCCCTCCTGAGCCGTACCAGGCCACGTGCCCTCAACATGGGGGGTGCCCTGGGGAAAGGGGGGCTTTGCGGCCCCCCCACCCCAAAGCACCTTGTCCCCATGTTGATGAGGACAAGGGCCTCTTCCCGACAACCCTGGCCGTTGGTTGTCGGGGTCTGCGGGCGGGGGCTTATCGGAATCTGGGAGCCCCCTTTTATAAGGGGGCCCCCAGATCCCGGCCCCCCACCCTATGTGAATGAGTATGGGGTACGATGTACCCCTACCCATTCACCTAAGGTGTAAAATGTAAAGTAAAAAAACCACACTTTTGAAAAAATATTTTATTGCACTGCTCCGGGGGTCTTCTTCCGTCTTGGGGGTCTTCTCGCCGGACTCCTCCGCCATTTACCTAGCTCTTTTACCGAGCGGAGAAGTCCATCTACCTTCTTCGTCGTCGCCGCCGTCGTCTGGGGGTCTCGATCCGCCTTCGGGGGTCTTCCGGGGTCTTCCGGGGTCTCTTCTGTTCTTGCCGCTGTCGTCGCTTTCTGCGCCGCCTTCTTCTTCTTCTTCCGCCTTCTTCTTCTTCTTCTTCTGATGTTGACACGTCGCTCTCTCTGGCCGGAATGGCAGAGCCGTGCTGTGCTGGGACTTATATAGGGACAAGGGGACAGGGTCACATGCTCATGTCACATGGTGACCCCGCCCCCTTGTGATGTCACAGTCCCGGAGGATGCTGGGACTGTGACATCACAGGGGGCGGGGTCACCATGTGATATGAGCATGTGACCCTGTCCCCTTGTCCCTATATAAGTCCCAGCACAGCGCGGCTCTGCCATTCCGGCCAGAGAGAGCGACGTGTCAACATCGGAAGAAGAAGAAGGCGGAAGAAGAAGAAGAAGAAGGCGGTGCAGAAAGCGACGACAGCGGCAAGAACAGAAGAGACCCCGGAAGACCCCCGAAGACCCCGGAAGACCCCCGAAGGCGGATCGAGACCCCCAGGCGACGGCGGCGTCGACGAAGAAGGTAGCCGGACTTCTCCGCTCGGTAAAAGAGCTAGGTAAATGGCGGAGGAGTCCGGCGAGAAGACCCCCAAGACGGAAGAAGACCCCCGGAGCAGTGCAATAAAATATTTTTTCAAAAGTGTGTTTTTTTTTACTTTACATTTTACACCTTAGGTGAATGGGTAGGGGTACATCGTACCCCATACTCATTCACATAGGGTGGGGGGCCGGGATCTGGGGGCCCCCTTATAAAAGGGGGCTCCCAGATTCCGATAAGCCCCCGCCCGCAGACCCCGACAACCAACGGCCAGGGTTGTCGGGAAGAGGCCCTTGTCCTCATCAACATGGGGACAAGGTGCTTTGGGGTGGGGGGCCGCATGGCCCCCCTTTCCCCAGGGCACCCCCCATGTTGAGGGCACGCGGCCTGGTACGGCTCAGGAGGGGGGGGGGCGCTCGCTCGTCCCCACCCCTTTCCTGGCCGGCCAGGCTGCGTGCTCGGATAAGGGTCTGATATGGATTTGGGGGGAACCCCCACGCCGTTTTTCGGTGTGGGGAGTCCCTTTAAATCTATGCCAGGTGACGAAGCTAGCGCGGCGTAACCTGAAGTCACGTGCTAAATGAACGGACTTGCCAATGAGCGGCAAGTCCGTTCATTTAAAAAGTCTGGCGGACTAGCTTACTAACGGCGGGATTGTCCGCCGGATTGCCAAGTCCAGCGGATAATTTTAAAACCAAACTTAAAACTTTGGTCCGCCGGACTTTGGCGCCAAAAAGTCAGCCGACGCCCACACACGAGGGGATTGTCCGCTGGACTTGAGTCCAGAGGATAATCCCGCGGGATTGTCCCTTCGTGTGTACGCGGCATTAGGTTTACTAATACTTCTGTTTCATTCTTTTCCTACCCTTTCATTCCATTCATTCATCACCAACAAGAAAGGAGGAAAAAAAAGGGGGTGGGGAGTAAAGGGGAGGGGAAAGGGGAAAGGGGAAAAAGGAAAAAAAAAATCCTTCATCCCTCTGCCTCTCTCTTCTTCGTCCCCTTATGTTTTCATTTATTTTAAAGATTCCTTCCATCTAGGTTGTAAAACATTAAATTCAATCCAGGTCTGCCATGCAGTCCTTGTCTCTTCTTTAAGCTCCTTTTCAATTTCCATTCTTTTTTCCAGTGCACACATTTCGTTCATTTCCATCTCCCATTCCTTTATATTAGGGCTTGTACTATTTTTCCACTTTCTAGCTATAATAGTACGTGCTGCGGTAAGAAAATACTTCAAAGTACCTTTCCTAACCTTTTTTACCGATCCCATATTCATTGATAGTACTGACATCAGGATGTCAGGTTAAATTTCTATTCCTGTGATTAATGCATATATTTTGTATATTTGCTCCCAGAAGCTATAAACTCCGGGGCAATAATACCAAACATGTGACATATCTTTATGACATCTCCAACACTTGTCTTTATTCTCTGGATTTATTTTATTCATGTCAATTGGACATCTGTACCATCTAACTAAAAGCTTATAGTTCCTTTCCTGATGTTTACTGGATTTCGATAATTTGTGTATTATTTTGAATGCTTCATTCCATTTCTCTTTGGGGATATTTAATCCTAGTTCTTCTTCCCATTTTTTTATATGTATTATCTCTTGCCTATTGTTATTTTTCATTAAATGTTTATATATATTAGACAAATTATGGGTTGGTTTTTGTTCATCTATCAGGGTTTCCTCGAAATCTGTCAGGGGTCTATTAAGTACACCTTCTTTCGCTATATAGGAAATATATTTGTATAATTGCCAGTATTGTATCCAGTATTCTATACCTATAGCCTCTAAAGGTATTAGCCTATTTTGTTCAGTTATCTCCCATACTCTGTATCTTGCTTTTTATTCCACTTCAAAAAGGTTCCTGATTTCATTGCTGGTGGAAATTCTGGATTGTCAAATATAGGGGTCATTTGGCCTATATATGAGAATCCCTTGCCTTGTCTTACCAGACCATCCCATACCTTCATTGTCAGGACCACAAAGAAAGGCATTTCGCTATCCATAGGGCGTTTTTCTTTTTTAACCCATGGTAATGATTTCAATCTAATGGCCGTGAGCTCTTCCTCCAGTCTAACGCATTGTTTAGAATCCTTGTTTTGAAACCAATCTACTATTCTTGTTATTAGGGCCGCTTTTAAATATATTGAGAGATCTGAGAGTGCCAACCCTCCTTCTTCTTTTGTACCAGTGTCAGGAAAGCCCCTCCATGAGCACGCACGGGAACACGCACGTCCATGCGCGGCGCCGGGCGCGGGAGCGCGCGCGCGGCCGCCCTGACGCTGTTTGGCGCCAAGAGCGCTATTTAAGCTGGACCCAGTCATTGCTGCCTTGCTGCCCGATCAACAGCGTTTCCTGTGTATACCCTGTGACCTGTAAAACCTGACCTATCTGATCCGTGCTGAAACTTGGCTTGCCTCTGACTCTTCTGACCTCTGCCTGCCCCGATCCCGGCTCTGGACTTTGACTACTCTTTTGTATGCCCCTCCTGTGCCTGATCTGCCCATCTGTGTTTGACCCTGCTTGCCTGAGACCCGCCTTTACCTGTTGCTTCCTACTGCTGGACTACAGGACACCTCCTTGTGTCTGCTGCACATCACCTGTTGCTTCCTGCTGCTGGACTACAGGACACCTCCTTGTGTCTGCTGCACATCACCTGTTGCTTCCTGCTGCTGGACTACAGGACACCTCCTTGTGTCTGCTGCACATCACCTGTTGCTTCCTGCTGCTGGACTACAGGACACCTCCTTGTGTCTGCTGCACATCACCTGTTTGCTTCCTGCTGCTGGACTACAGGACACCTCCTTGTGTCTGCTGCACATCACCTGTTTGCTTCCTGCTGCTGGACTACAGAACACCTCCTTGTGTCTGCTGCACATCACCTGTTGCTTCCTACTGCTGGACTACAGGACACCTCCTTGTGTCTGCTGCACATTACCTGTTTGCTTCCTGCTGCTGGACTACAGGACACCTCCTTGTGTCTGCTGCACCTTACCTGTTTGCTTCCTGCTGCCGGACTACAGGACATCTTCTGGTTCCAGCTCTGCACAGACCTTCAGCCCTCTACTCAGCTTACCAGCCAGGCACTTGTGCTCCTCTGTGCTCCCGAGCCCCTGTCATACCTACCAGGGGTTCCCGAACCAAGGGTTTACGAGGGGCTGCTCCCTGCACTGCGGGCTCTGCCTTAAGGTACGTGACAGTATCGGGCAGCCATAACTGAGCCCACGCAGGGAGCCGCGGCCATGGAGGACTTGTGCCGTCACCTGGCCGGGCTGACACAGGCCGTTAAGGCCCTACAGGAAGGGTACTCCCGTCTAGAGGAACGCGTGCAGGTCTTAGCCACCGCGGGGCCCACAGCGCCTGGTGCGTCTTCCACACCATCAGTGGTCATGTTGCCTCCTGAGCCCAAGGTCCCCACTCCAGAAAGATTCTCCGGTGACCGGAGTAAATATAGGGCATTCCGCAACGCCTGTGAACTCTTTTTTGCACTTCAACCCAGAACTTTCTCTCTTGAATCCACTAAGGTGGGGTTTGTGATCTCACTACTACAAGGTGAGCCTCAGGCCTGGGCCCATCGTCTGGTGGAACAGAAGCATAAATGTCTTAGCAACCTAAGCGCTTTCTTCCAGATCATGGGCTTTCTCTATGAAGACCCACAACAGGCAGCAACCGCGGAAGCAGCACTATTTTCCTTGCAACAAGGCCGTAGGGCGGCAGAGGATTACGCATCCGAGTTCAGGCGTTGGAGCGCTGACACGAATTGGGACGCAGCCTTGCGTCACCAGTTCCGCATGGGCCTCTCCGAATCCTTAAAGGACGAGCTGGCCAGAGTGGGCATTCCAGAGACTCTTGAAGATTTGATTAACCTGTCCACCCAGATAGACAGGCGTCTGAGGGAGCGTAGGACTGAACGCACGGCGGGTCCCTCTCGTCCTGTATGAATGTTACCCCGGGTACCTAACCCGTCTGCCCGCTCCATGACTGTATCTTCGGAGCCTATGCAGCTAGGCGTCCTCCGCCCTTCGCTTACTTCAGAGGAGCAACAACGCAGGCGGATCCAGAACCTGTGCCTTTACTGCGGGGAACCCGGACATTATGTGAGGACCTGTCCCGCGAAGTTCTGTAAGCACTCCTCTCTGTCTTCCACTGTTCTGCCTGCAGTACTTAACAATGCCTCTCACCTGACTGTCTCCCTTTTCACTACAGCTCCCAGGAGGGAATACTCTGGTCCCCGCCATAATTGACTCTGGAGCCTGTAGCGGATTCATGGACCAGACATTCCAGGAGTTCCAGGTCCCTCTACGTCCCAGAGCCAGGGGACTGTCGGTACACCTAGCCGACGGGTCGGCTATCAAGTCTGGGCCTGTGACCCAAGAGACGGTTCCCTTACATACCACCATTTCGGGTAACCACAGTGAGCTACTCTGCTTGGACATCATTGAGTCCCCTCTTTTCCCTGTTATCTTGGGCATACCCTGGCTCAAGGCCCATAATCCCCAAATTGACTGGCCCACAGGGGACATCTGCTTCCTCTCACCCTACTGTTTTCAACACTGCCTACAAGGGACCACCAACGTCTTACCTTCCCTGCTCTGTCTGGAGGTCGACGTTGAGGCCGTAGGGCTGTCCCAGAAGAATACCACAGCTTCCTGGATGTGTTCAGTCAAAAAGGGGCAGAGACACTCCCTCCACACAGGCCCTACGATTGCCCAGTTGAACTTTTACCAGGAGCAGAAATCCCTTTTGGGAGAATCTTCCCTTTAACAGGATTGGAACTGGAGACTCTCAAGACATACATCGATGACAACCTGAGGAAAGGGTTTATACGTCCTTCCACCTCCCCAGCCGGAGCGGGGATTTTCTTCTTGGAGAAGAAGGACCATTCTCTACGCCCCTGCGTAGATTATCGGGACTTAAACAAAATCACAATCAAGAACCGGTACCCTTTGCCCCTGGTACCGGATATGTTCCAGAGACTTGGAACAGCTGTGGTGTTCACCAAGCTGGACCTCCGTGGGGCATATAACTTGGTTCGTATCCGAAGCGGGGACGAATGGAAGACTGCCTTTCGCACCCGCTTCGGACACTATGAAAACGCCCCTGCGACTTTTCAGCACTTTGTAAATGACATTTTTAGAGATTATCTTGACCTGTTTGTTATAGTCTACCTGGATGACATTTTGATTTTCTCCCCCTCTTTGCCTGCTCACAGGGAACACGTCAGGAAGGTCTTAACCCGTCTCCGCCAGCATGGTCTGTATGCGAAGCCTGAAAAGTGCGAGTTCGAACGCCAGAGTATCCAGTTCCTAGGCTTGGTCATCTCAGTAGACGGAATTAAGATGGACCCACAAAAGGTGTCTACCATCCTGGATTGGCCTGCCCCTACGGACAAGAAGGGAATTCAGCGGTTCGTAGGATTCGCGAATTTCTATCGCAAGTTTATCAAGGGGTTTTCTAACATCATCGCCCCCATCACGAGACTGACCAAGCAAGGTACCAAGTTTCAGTGGTCTCCAGAAGCTCAGTCTGCCTTCTCAACATTGAAGGATCAGTTTGTGTCGGCCTTCATTCTAAAACACCCAGACCCTGCGCTTCCTTACATCCTGGAGGTTGACGCCTCTGAAGTGGCGATAGGGGCAGTCCTCTCCCAGAGACAAGGCCTCAAGGCGCTCCTCCACCCGGTGGCTTTCTTTTCCCGCAAACTGACCGATGCGGAGAGAAACTACGACGTCGGGGATAGAGAGCTATTGGCCATTAAAGCCGCACTCGAGGAGTGGCGTTACCTCTTGGAAGGAGCTGCCCATCCCATCCTGGTCTACACGGACCACAAGAATTTAGAATATTTAAAGGTAGCCAAGAGATTGCGACCGCGCCAGGCTAGATGGGCGCTCTTCTTCACACAATTTTCCTTCCATATTACCTACAGGCCGGGTTCCAAGAATACCAAGCCCGATGCACTTTCACGAATGTTCAGTGAGTCTGCAGTTCCGCCACCTCCAGACACCATACTCACCCCAGGTAATTTCCTCCTGCTGCATGAGGATCTTCTGTCTCAGATCAAGCAAGCCTCGGCATTGACCCCTCACCGGCCGGACAGCGACTTACAGTCCAGGGATGGTCTGCTATGGCATAAGGAGAAGATCTTTGTACCCCAACAGTGACGGGTGGCCGTCCTGAAGTCCTGCCACGACCACGAATTGGCTGGCCACTTTGGAGCATGCAAGACCTCCGACCTTCTCCTACGCACCTTCTGGTGGCCCAACCTCCTGAAGGACTGCAGGGCGTACGTGGAATCATGTACCACATGCAACCAAAATAAGGGCAGCAAGACAAGGGCCTGGGGCTTATTGAACCCCCTTCCGGTCCCGGAGAAGCCATGGAGGATGATCTCCATGGACTTCATTGTCGAATTACCCCCGTCTGAAGACTTCACGACCATCTTCACGGTGGTAGACAGGTTCTCGAAGATGGCCCACTTTCTACCAATGAAAGGCACCCCCTCGGCTCACGAGACCGCAAGGGTCTTCATTAAGGAGATCGTGAGGCTCCACGGAATCCCTGCCAATATCGTGTCTGACCGAGGGGTACAATTTACGTCCAGGTTCTGGAGGGCGCTATGTGCGGCCCTGAAGATTGATCTTCTGTTCTCTTCCGCCTACCATCCTCAGACCAACGGCCAAACCGAACGGACCAACCAGACCCTGGAACAATACCTGCGATGCTACTCATGTTTTTCTCAAGACAACTGGGTCCCCCTCCTACCTCTTGCTGAATTTGCCTACAATAACTCTGTTCATTCTGCAACCAACCAGTCTCCATTTTTTTCGAATTACGGCTTTCACCCCTTGTTCCTGTCCAATAGCATTCCAGAATGCTCTGTTCCAGCAGCTCAGGAAACCCTAAATTTTTTCAGCACCAACAACAAGTTGCTCCAGGAAACAATGCTGAAGACCCAGGAACGAAATAAGGCGATATTTGACAAGAGGAGGAGAGGGGACCTCAACCTAAATCCAGGAGACTTGGTCTGGCTGTCTACCCAGAACCTGAAACTGGCGTGCCCTTCTAGGAAGTTGGGGCCAAGGTTTGTGGGTCATTTTCCCGTAACCAGGAAGATCAACAATGTGGCCTATGAATTAAAACTGCCTGACTCATTCAGAATCCACCCATTTTTTCACGTGGCTCTCCTAAAGCCTTCAACCTCAGATCCTTTTGCCAACCAGGAATACGGGCCCTCCTGAACCTGTGCTGATCAATGGTGAAGAAGAATTTGAAGTGGAGACTATTGTGGACTGCAGGACAAGACGTGGCCCGGTTCAGTACCTTATAAAGTGGAAGGGCTATGGGCCAGAGGAGAATTCTTGGGAGCCAGAGGCCAACATCCATGCCCAGAGGTTGATCTCGGCCTTCAAGAGGGCCAACCCAAGTAAGTGGGCCCAGTTAGGCATCCGGAGGCTGCCCATTGGAGGGGGGCAATGTCAGGAAAGCCCCTCCAGCAGGTGTCCCAACATCCCCAGGAACAGGAGAATCCCCCGGCTCAGAACGGGCCCTCTGCGCCCACACATGCGCAATAGCGTGGCTGACAGCGCGCATGGACGTGCGGGAGCGCGCACGGGAACACGCACGGGAACACGCACGTACACGCGCGGCCGCCCTGACGCTGTTTGGCGCCAAGAGCGCTATTTAAGCTGGACCCAGTCATTGCTGCCTTGCTGCCCGATCAACAGCGTTTCCTGTGTATACCCTGTGACCTGTAAAACCTGACCTATCTGATCCATGCTGAAACTTGGCTTGCCTCTGACTCTTCTGACCTCTGCCTGCCCCGATCCCAGCTCTGGACTTTGACTACTCTTTTGGATGCCCCTCCTGTGCCTGATCTGCCCGTCTGTGTTTGACCCTGCTTGCCTGAGACCCGCCTGTACCTGTTGCTTCCTACTGCTGGACTACAGGACACCTCCTTGTGTCTGCTGCACATCACCTGTTGCTTCCTGCTGCTGGACTACAGGACACCTCCTTGTGTCTGCTGCACATCACCTGTTGCTTCCTGCTGCTGGACTACAGGACACCTCCTTGTGTCTGCTGCACATCACCTGTTGCTTCCTGCTGCTGCACTACAGGACACCTCCTTGTGTCTGCTGCACATCACCTGTTTGCTTCCTGCTGCTGGACTACAGGACACCTCCTTGTGTCTGCTGCACATCACCTGTTTGCTTCCTGCTGCTGGACTACAGGACACCTCCTTGTGTCTGCTGCACATCACCTGTTTGCTTCCTACTGCTGGACTACAGGACACCTCCTTGTGTCTGCTGCACCTTACCTGTTTGCTTCCTGCTGCCTGACTACAGGACATCTTCTGGTTCCAGCTCTGCACAGACCTTCAGCCCTCTACTCAGCTTACCAGCCAGGCACTTGTGCTCCTCTGTGCTCCCGAGCCCCTGTCATACCTACCAGGGGTTCCCGAACCAGGGGTTTACGAGTGGCCGCTCCCTGCACTGCGGGCTCTGCCTTAAGGTACGTGACAACGAGTTAATATTGTCCTACTTATTCTAGCGTGTTTTCCTGCCCAAATAAAACTCCCAATCGCCTTCCGTAGTTGGTTTAATATGTTCTTTGAAGGAAAAAGTAGTATGGCCTGGAATATATATAATATTTTAGGTAGTATGTCCATTTTTATTATGTTTATTCTTCCTATCCATGAATGAATCCCTTTTGTATATTGTTGTAATGTCTTTATTATCTTAGTTGTAATTGGAAGATAATTGAGTTCATATAGTTTATCCAGTTCCTTGGGAATATATATTCCAAGGTATTTAATTGCTATTGGTTGCCATTTAAAGGGAAAATTAGTCTTAATTAATTCCACTTTATCTGAAGAAAGTGAGATGTCCATCATCACAGATTTATTGTAATTTACCTTAAAATAACTTACCCCAGCAAAACTCTCAAACTCTTGTATTAAATTAGGGAGTTTTATTATAGGGTTTGTTATATAGACTAATAGATCATCCGCGTAAATGGATATCTTATATTCTACCTGTTGTATTTTCAATCCTTGTATATTTTGATTATTTCGGATGGCTATCGCCAGATGTTCCATAACCGATACGTACAATAAAGGAGACAAGGGACATCCTTGTCTAGTTCCATTGGTTATATTTATGGGCTCGGATATTTCTCCAGCCGTTCTTATGCTGGCGATAGGTTTCCGATACAACACCATAATTTTTTCTAATAAAACTGGGCCTACTCCCATTGTTTCAGTGTCTCTTCGAGAAAACACCATCCCACCCTGTCAAACGCTTTTTCATCGTCCACGGCCAAAAGACAGGATGGGATGGGATGGTGTGTCTCTGAGCATATTCAATGAGTGTTACTGTCTTTAGAGTATTATCTCTGGCCTCCCTACCTTTTACGAATCCTGTTTGGTCTAAATGGATATAACTTGGAAGTATAGGGGTAATTCTGTTTGCTATAACCTTAGAATATATTCTAAGGTCAACATTTGTTAAAGAAATAGGACGGTAGTTTCCACAAATAGTGTGGTCCTTTTCAGGTTTGGGTATAAGGGAGATAAATGCTTGCATTACTTGCGGGACAAAAGGTTGCCCAATTGATACTGCATTAAACAACATAATTGGAATTAATAGTTCTTTAAACTTTTTATAGAACCGGGGGGTAAAACCATCCGGTCCTGGACTTTTCCCTACTACCAAAGAGTCTATTACTTTTTTGATTTCGTGCTCTGAAAATTCCTCTTCAAGTTGTTCTTTATCTGTATCTGTTAATATCTGTATTGGCGTCTCCTTTATATACTCCTGTGTTTTCTGTCGAAAAGTTTCGGGATTTATTTCTGCTAATTCATTAGGAATGTTGTATAACCTGGAATAGAAGTCCCGGAAAGTTTCCACAATGCCTTTTGGATCATAGGCATAATTGCCTGAATCAGTTTTTACTTTGATAATAGATGTTGAGTTTATACGTTGACGCAGTATATTTGCCAATAATTTACCAGGTTTATTACCTTGATGGTAGTGTAGGTATCGTATTTTATCTCTAATTTGTAAAGTTTGTTCATTTAGTAATATTCTAAGTTCCATTTTCTTTGTATTTAATTCCTTTAATATTTCCTGTATAGGATTTAGTTTGTGTTGTTTTTCAATTTTTTTATATAACATTTGATAGTTGCATTATTTGGTTTCCTTTTGTCTTTTTTAGTCTTGCCCCATGTTTTATGAACAGACCACGTATAATACATTTTAAGGTTTCCCATTGATTAGAGAGAGAAGTAGTGTCTTCTATGTGATCTGCCATAAAATTGGTTATTGCTAACCTGATTTCTGTTACGCATATCTCATCAAATAATAAGTTATCATTATGTCTCCAAGACCCTCTAGTTTTCCTTACTTTATCTATCGTCAGTGTTATATAAATGGGTGCGTGGTCTGACCATATTGCACTTCCAATTTCGGGGGAAGAGATCTCGGCCATTCCTAATTGGTTTATCAGGAAATAGTCAAGTCGGTGGTAAGTTCCATGGACTTTTGAACGGAACGTATAGTCCTTCTCAAGTGGATGAACGATTCTCCATATATCCATTAGTTGATATCTATTCATCATTTCTTTAAATTTTTTCCTTATATTTTTTTTTCTTTAGTTGGAGGGGCTGTAGTATCTATTTCCCGATCAAAGACAAAATTAAAATCACCACTAATTACCGTGACCCCTTCTGCCCTTTCCATTAGCTCTGATATAAGTTGTGACCCAAATTCAATCTGATCCTGATTAGGCAAATATATATTAATAAAAGTGTATTTTTTAATAGAAGTCCTCTTCCATCTTTATTCCTATAAAGTTCTAAGACTTGATGTGGTACTGATTTGTGTATTGCAATGGAGACTCCCCTGGATTTTGAGTATGCAAAAGAGTCATGATACCATGTTGGATAATATTCCGTTTGTGTGTTGGGTATGTGATCTGAACGAAAATGTGTTTCCTGGAACATAATGATACCCACATTTTGTCTATGGAGAGAATATAGAATCTGAGATCTTTTGGAGGGTACATTTAGCCCTCTAACATTATAACAGCATATTTTTATCATACTAAGGATTCAGAAGGGAGGGAAGAAAAAAAAAAAAAAAGGGGGGGTTTCAGACACTCCAATCCAGAAAACGATACCAAAATCCAAATGTTTGGAGATTGTACCTTCTACAAATGTTCTTTCTAATCCTTACATAAATTTCCTCATTCATTCCTTTAGTTACTCACATTCACACTTTTCCTAACGTTCGTTTCCACTTTCGATCTACTTGACTACTCTAAGTCTACCCTTACATATAAGGTCCCTAACTGGGATGTTTAAGAGCTTCCCCCAGCAGAACGGTGTCCTCCCCAGGCATCTAAATATATATTATATGTTTTTTATGCTTCTTTCCCAAATTGACGTGATTCATTCTAGGAAAAAAACAAACCAAAAACTAGATATACAAATAAAGGACTCTAAGAGGAGAGAAGAAGGAAGAGAAAAGAGTAGCTCAAGATAAAAAGTGTCGTGGGTATTTCACCACACTCTTGCGCTAATAAGCGCCTTTCAATCTTATGATATAATGCGCCCTCTGATCGTATGCCTCCCTGGATCCCCAGCTCCCAAAAACAAACATTACCAGCAGCTTCACGTCATCTCAGCATCAGCCCCTCTTCAATGGGCTAGCTTCCTTTTTATTCACACCAACAGAAAGCAATTACAAAGGATTGTGACCTCACAGGAAATTGAATGACCATATAAGGATTTGAACAAAAGGGTGGTGTCTTCACAGACAGCCAATAAAGACATTTGTTTTCCTTCAAAAGAACCAATCACAGACCTGTATACTTTTAAATAGTTTTAGCAAACTGACAATTCTGTTGATAGTAATCCTTAGTACACATTGTTCGAAGAGAACAATGTGTACCTGGAACCGGTCTCAACCAGCGTCAGTCTGCCCCAGTCAGCTCTTTAGAGCAGGCAGGGACAGAACGAAAACTGAGGACTCTTATGACAAAAATACATCTAAAACATCTTCATAAAATTTTCCCCAACAGTTCCTCCTCTTTGTCATATGATCCAATTTGTCTCTTGATGAATTTCGATCTTCTTGCACCTGGCCTTACAGTCCATAAAAAGGAAAACACGGCTTGACATGGAGACTCTGTTCTTCAGTAGAGATGACATGGTGAGCTGTAGTAGTCGTCGGTCGGTCTGGGATCCTCTGTGTCTTGTTTGCAGGTCGGGCGTCTCGTTGAAGAAGATGTGGTCATCTGCTCGGGCTCTGGTCACGCGTCCAAATCAGGCAACAGGAGCACCTCATCACGATATATATAAGGAATAGAAACAAAAACATGAGTAAATATACCCCTACTTCCTTCAACTATGATCCGCTGCAAAAATAAAAAATTAAATCACCACAGATTCCCAGACCGTTAAAAAGGCACACTTGTGGGCTACCTAATTATCCCGATACCGAAGCTGGTGAGAACCAGAGCTATTGTCAAAATTATAATTAATTTTACCCTCTAGAAATGTATCGATAAATTCCATTTAGAAATGTCTGTTTGGAGTCTTTACTAGTTTGTCACAACTCCTCACACCAATATACCTATATATCATACACCGCTGTCATCACTGGGGCACTAGAGCTCTGTGGAGACTCAGTAGACCCAACAACGTGTCCTGTTCACTTTCTTAGCTAGTTAGAAAATACACTTTTAAAAATATAAATAAAGATACTTCTCCTTGTTGTTGTCTTGTTCATCAATCTTCTTTGCAACGTCCCAGTCACCTGTCACCTGTCACCTGTCACAAACTTGGCTAGAATTAGAGTGGTTAGTATAATTGGTTTAAAAAATTGTCATTCTCAGCATTTTCATCCCCCCTTTTCCTCATCTTTACAAAGTGAAGGAAGACATGCAGGATTTAGAATGGTGCAGAGCCTCAGAAACTCCTTGGACCTGAAACGATACTCATACACACAAGTTATTACTCTGTCATTCTTAAACAATACAACATTCGTATATATTCGTAAATTGTCAATGACATTCGTCGAAACCGATAATAGCTAAACCCTCTGTAACCCTCATTTTCACGTTCTTACTAAAATACAACACCCGTTGTCGTGGTAGGTTCAGACTTATTCTTGTTACCACATGCAACATGACACAACTAAAGCTTGGGACAAACATTTTGATACAAATGTGGGGCAAATATTTCCTAGTTCCCAAATCAAAAATTAAAAATAACCAAATGGAATGCTGCCTTTACTCTTAGCGATAGAAAATACATACAATGGGACAGACACGAGAACATCTCAGAATATTGTATGGACCAGCCACACAAAGTTCTGAAATGGGCATCTGGATTTTAAGCACAGTTCCTCCCCTGAGAATCACAAAAGCATGTACTACACATCCATCAACGCACTCACCATTACAGATTTCTGAAGCCATAGCTGAACTACTTCCAAAATATTTTTTTATTCTGGGGTCTCGTACCACCAGACATCAAAAATACCTAATAAAGGAATACACCTTACTGTACCCTCTGACCATATATGTCACACTTTAAGGGGTCTCATGTCCGGAGCCCCAAACCCAGATCTCATGTGTAAGGCAGCTGTCTGACTGGTGTGGAGCCCTATTTTTTTTATCTCCAACGCATGGATGGCCAACATTACCCATGACAATTCGAATCGCTTATGAAGTGTCCCTGCGTCCAGGGCACCTTGCACTAATTTCCGGATCAGTACTGCTAGTGACTTCTTTTTACAGTACTGGCACCCGGCGGTCTCCGATTATTATACACGGCCTCCCGGTGTGCTAGCGTACTAATCCTCACATTTACATGCTCTACTACCGGTTATCGGCAGCCCCATAAATGTGTTGTCAGACAAACTACAAAACACCATGAAATCCTCCACTATTCAAAACAAATATTATGGCTTCTCTCTGTACCTCGCTATTACAATAATTTCAATGCCTCCCCAAAACAGTATTACAATATAAACCTTAAATTTACTTTAAAAATCAAAAAGATTTTGTCCTTAGTCAAAAGACCCCAGGCCCCTCCCATCAACTTCCTGTTGCACACCTGAACAGGAAGAGAGAGGGCGAGGGGAAGCCTTGAAAAGCTTCATATTTTGTCTATCAAGACATTAGAAAAATCTATGGCTAGCATCAGCAAATAAAAAAACATTTTTTTCCTGGTGTGGGTGGAATAAACCCCCATGTTGCAATCCCCCTTGACTCACATATCCCCTGGGAAGTCAAACCACAAGTTTTAAAACCAGAATACCACACAACAGCGCAACAAATGCTAAAACTCAAACTCCTGCAAAAAGACGGCTGAAAAAGGTCAATCAAAGCCCTTCCACTGCAAGCCACAAACAATCAAAAACAATACACACTGTTTTAAAAGTATAAAAACGGAAACGATTGAATTCACTTAAAAGGAAACGGTGCCTTAAACTGCGCCTCTATAAATAAAAATAGCAATTCCACCCAAACACAGCGGACACAAAATGGCAGCCGGGCCAAACGAAAATCAAGACCTGGCCCATGGTGAAAAATGGCGCCATTAATTCAGTACAAGATTTGGCTCGGGGCTAAAATTAGCAGACACAAAAAGGCAGTTGCAGTAATCGAAAATCGGTCAACGGCAAAATGGTGGATGAAATTCGGACTACAGAAAAATGGCCGACATTAATAAATGAAAACCAACACAAAAACAGGATTTCTCCCTACAAAAAAAACTGACCATACAATTGAGACACCAATATTAACACTTATCCCTAGACAAACACTTTAGGCTATGTCATTTAGGGTCTATACTAAAATATAGGCATATTCAACTAAACAGTATTGGGTGGCACAGTGGTGTGGTGGTTAGCACTTCCGCCCGGCAGCAAAAAGCTGCTGGTTTGAATCTCAACCACGACACTACCTGCCTGGTCTCTGCATGCCCTCCCTGTGCCTGTGCGGGTTCCCTGAGGGCAGGGACCGATGTGAGCATGTGATGCATGTGCAGGGCCCTGCGCAAACCGATGGTGCTATATAGGAAATGAGGCACAAACGCTCAGGACAACAAACGTGTCTTGGACTGGGCTCTGTTCTCTCCCCTTCTCTGCCTGTGAAGAGGGAAAGCTCTGTTTGCCCCTTAAATAACTCACTCGCCATCTTAACTGTCGTGGGTATTTCACCACACTCTTGCGCTAATAAGCGCCTTTCAATCTTATGATATAATGTGCCCTCTGATCGTATGCCTCCCTGGATCCCCAGCTCCCAAAAACAGACATTACCAGCAGCTTCACGTTATCTCAGCATCAGCCCCTCTTCTATGGGCTAGCTTCCTTTTTATTCACACCAACAGAAAGCAATTACAAAGGATTGTGACCTCACAGGAAATTGAATGACCATATAAGGATTTGAACAAAAGGGTGGTGTCTTCACAGACAGCCAATAAAGACATTTGTTTTCCTTCAAAAGAACCAATCACAGACCTGTATACTTTTAAATAGTTTTAGCAAACTGACAATTCTGTTGATAGTAATCCTTAGTACACATTGTTCGAAGAGAACAATGTGTACCTGGAACCGGTCTCAACCAGCGTCAGTCTGCCCCAGTCAGCTCTTTAGAGCAGGCAGGGACAGAACGAAAACTGAGGACTCTTATGACAAAAATACATCTAAAACATCTTCATAAAATTTTCCCCAACAAAAGTCAAGATCGAGCCAAGAAAGAGGGAGGAAGAAAAAGAGGAGATGGGGGGAAGGGGGCTGGACCAGAAAAAAGGATAAGAAGAAACAAAAAAAAAACAAAAAAAAAAACATCTATGTGATCCACTATTTACCCTTATTACTATCCCCATCAGGAAGGTTGAATAATAACCTCCATACATTATATACAATAAATCAGACTGTTCTTATAAGTGATTAAATTGTGACAAATATATATATATACATAACTTTATAAAATCTATATATAATACCAATGAATAAACAATGTGCATCGTGAGAGAGGCGAAAGAAAGGAAAGGGAAGAAAAAAAAAAAAATTAGTTTTCTTTCCATCTCCCTTTCCCTCAGTGTCCTCCCTCTCTCACCCTCCCCCACCCCCACATCCCTCCCTCCCCCTCCCATCCCCATATACATCCATGTGAATCCATCTCAATTCCAGTGTCAACTCATATCTCACACCATTATAATCGCACCCCATCAACTATGTGATGCAAAAAAAAAAAAAAAAAAAAAATCCCTCCCCCCCCTCTCATCCTTATTTATAGCAATTACATTTGCATTTATCTTTTTATCTTAAATCAAATAGTGTGTCTCATATTATTACAATCATAAACCAATATTTCTGTGATGTGTGAGGAGAGAGAAAAAAAAAAAAAAAAAAAGGGATGGTTTTTTTGCCCCTGAAAAAAAAAAATTCTTTCCCCTCTTAAAAAACCTCCACTCTCCTTCCCCTCCATCCCACCAACCCTCCACTGTCCCCTTTATCTTCTTCTATATAGTCCCCATGAGATGTCCGAATATGATTGTGGCCATGTTGGTAAGTCGATTAAAGGTAAATGAAGGGCACAGGCCTCTGGCGTGACCGGATGGAGGAGGGTGTGTGTGTGTGAGTGAGAGAGCGCACATCTCTCCTCTCTGCTCCCTCCACTTCTAAAACAACCTGTAGCTGAGGAATAATGATTGGGAAGCCGTGGACGCCAGCTATCTAGAGGAATATCTGCTTTTAAACCTATTAGAGATGGAGAATGGCTGGAATCTAAACGAATAGCCCCCTCTATTTCTTCAGTACTTTTCTTTTTTTTGAACCCTACCTGCTCCCCGCTTCTCCTGGAGTGTGCTCTGTGTCTGGACATTCTAAGGGGGTGGGGTTCTGTGAGCCCGTGTGAACCCACGGGTGAGTGGCGTTCTCTCTCTCTCCACTCTCCCCCCCGATGCCCCGGAAGTAGTCGGAGCCGCCCGAGATTAGAGTGGTGTGTCGGAGGTGCACCGGAGGATTTACCAGCAGGTACGAGGCAGCGTAGCCTGCAGAGATGTGGCGGTGAAGAACGGAACGGTGAGTGGTGAGTGCGGGGAGTGAGGCTCTTTTGACGGGGGTCATAGACATATGTGAGAGATGCAGTGGTGAGAGCCTGCACCTATTTGACCTACCAGATCCCTCCCGCATATATGGACTGTAGAACTGATAAAGATACTAATCGTGCCACTAGTGCGAGGTGAGAATCTGCCCCTACTTGATACTCTCAGTCCACTGGTACCAATGGTGTAACTACAATTCTACAGAGGAGAGAGCCTATGTGTGTCTATAGGTACTCACTGGATTGTAAATCAACAAAGAACCAGCAGAGAGGACTGGGAGAATAATACAGAAACCGAGAGTGCGGGGGTAAATCGTGTGCCCACTGGACATTTTTTAAGGTCTATTTGAACCAATCGGTGTACCCCTCAGGGAAGGGGGAACAGGAAAGGGAGAGCCCCCATATATCTGTGGGTGCCTGATCCCAATATGTGCAGGGGAATATAAGTGTGTACCTATTCTTGACTATCGCACTCCCCTAGTACCCTAGTGGTTACCCCGGAAGACACCTTTTCAACTACAGACTGTGGATAAACAGAACTAGCTTGGGAGAAGCAGTAGGGGTGAGAGCCCATATTTAGCAGACCCCCTCATACATAAAGGTGAACCACTGTACAGGACTGTGACCCCTAAAGTGACTAGCAGAGACATAAGAGCCAGTTACACAAGTCCATTGCCTGCACCTAGTGGAACGAGGGAATTCCCCCCCTCCCCCCTTTTTTTTTGTGGCATATTTCTTCTTCTGGTACATTCCATTTCACTGATTTAAAACAAGCTGGAGGAAATTCATGTGACACTTGGAGAGCCCGTATCTGTTTGACCCCTTCATAAATTGGTTAACACAAGATCAAGGTTGAAAACGGACGGGGGGTACTATCGTGAGTTTGCCCAAGTATAGCCCTACGCACGCCTGTTATCAGGCCTGGATCAGCTGACTGAAACTACAGCCCACGAGGACTATTGAGGACCCCCTCCTCCCCCCTTTTTTTGGATTTCTCTTCCCCCCCTCCCGCGTTTCTCCTCATTTTTTCTTGGAGTGTTTGCAGGACTACCTATGGGAGTATCTTCGTAGGTGAACGGGAGGACTATCGGGGAGGGTGATCGTGAATAGGGGGAGGGGGAGATTATGCAATTGTGGATGTGATTGTAAATATGACTGTTGGTACACCTAATTAACCATTGCATATCCCTGCCATACTATCTTGTCCCATACTCCTCCTTGCTGCTCCCCCCTGATTGCCTTTCCCCCCTCCCGGGTTTTCTTCCCCCCCCCCTTTTTTTTTTTTTCTTTCTTTCTTTTTCCTTTTTTGCTGGTGGGGGAAGTAAGGTGTAGTTTTATCCAATAGGTACCCGCAAAGATAGAACATGCCAACCCAACGTACCACCAAGGCCAGCCAGGCAGCAAGTCAAGCAAGCCAAGCGGCTGCTAAGCTTGAAAAATTTGCCCACACCCCTGGCCAAGGTCTTCAGACCCCTCCTAGAAATAACCAACAGATGCAACAAGGTCAGCCCAAGGTGGGGACCTCAGGGATAAGAAAGAGCCAGGGCCAGGGCCAGAGCCAGTCTGCAGGGCAAAATCATCCCCCAGTAGTAGTGGAGGTGGCGGAAGTGGGGGCCATAGGACAAGACCAGAGACACGAAGGGGCCCAGGGGCTACAAGTAGGGGAGGGAGACCCACTACACACCGAGCCATCACTAAAAGAAGTCCTTCAGGCGGTTAACTTGTGTAGAGTCTCTCTAACCGAAATGACGGTTCAGCTAAATTCAATCCAGGCGGATCTCCTATTAGTTAGACAGGATATACAAACAACTCAGGAAAGAACTACAGCTCTGGAGACACGAGTCGCTTTAATTGAGGATGACTTAGACCCTCTAAAAAGTGAAATAGCAGCTATGAGAGGACAATTAAGTAAACAGGAAACTAAGATAGATGACATGGAAAATAGGATAAGGAGAAAAAATGTACGAATTCTTGGGTTCCCTGAGCATAGCGAGGGCACGGATCCAGCAACTTTCCTTGAAAAGTGGCTCCAAGACACAATGGGCCCGGAGGTGCTCTCGCCCTTCTTTTCGATAGAACAAGCACACAGAATTCCGGCAAGACCCCCCCAGCCTGGCTCCTCTCCTAGACCCCTGATAGTTAAATTATTACACTTTCAGGACAAGGTGACCATTATGCGCAGAGCAAGGGAGATGGGTGAAATGAGGTATAATGGCTCTAGGATCTCTATATATCCGGATTTTTCACCGGAACTCCAGAGGAGAAGAGCTAGATTTACTGAAATTAAACGTAAATTACGCCAGGCACACATTACATACGCATTGTTATATCCGGCTAGACTGCGGGTGATAGGCAGTGGGGGGGACTAAATTTTTTGACACACCTGAAGGGGTGAGTGAGTGGCTGGCTACCTGTAATGAAGTAACATAAAGGAGGGGCTCACGAGAGAGATGGCCTTCCTCCTGTGCTTCGGGGGCAGACCCTCTTCTCTTTCCTCTTCCTTCCCCCACCTCCCACTCTCCCTACTCCCCACCGCATTTTTCCTGGGTTGGTCTACCCCAATATATAATAATATGGGGAGGTGATTGGGCGTGGGGGGGGGCATCGAGGGGGGTGTGGGGTTATTGTTTATAGCAAAATGAAAAGCGTGATTTCCTGTACGAACCTCACTCTTAGACACATTACAGGTCCGCCTCTATGTAGACCGAATGGCCTACATTTCTAAACCTCTGTTATCTGGGGAGGAAGGAGGGGGGAGAGGGGTATGGAGGGGTGAGTACATATGACGCATGGAATATGGAAGCATGCCCCTGTTATCTTTCCCCTTTCTTTTTTTTTTTTTTTTTGGGTTGTTCTTCGGGAACCGCACAGGGGTGTAGCCTATAACATATAATATATAATGTGGGAGGACTCAATCCTCAGTGCTTTATTTAGAAGGGGAGGGGGAAGGGGAGGAGGGATGTGGGGTATGTAAGGATGGGAGCAAAGAGCAAGATGCCCCTCTTTGCTCTTGACAAGAGGGGTGCGGCAAAATGTTCTCAGATTGTTTATGTTGTATTTCTGTGTTTTTTCTTTGTTGGTGGAGGTGGGGGGGGGGAAGTGGGGGGGTGGGAGGGAGGGAGGGAGGGTTAAGGGAGAGGGTGGAATGTTGAATGTATGGGGAGAGGGTGGAAGGTTTGTATCAAGTCTGGGGTATGGAAGGATAGGTCACAATAGGAAGCCCCTGGGTAGGCCTAGGAAGGCAGAGAGAAAGAAGATGGTATGTATGGCTTTGATGGTGGGTGGATACAGAAGCAAGGTGTGTATGTGTAATAGATAGGGAAGACTGGAAGGAACGTGTCTCTAAGTGGGAAGCTAGGTGTTTAATACAATTGCTCACTAAAATATTTAGATTTGAGTGGGTGATTAGATATGGAAGGTGGAGGTGGGTCAATAATAGGATTTGCTTGAGTAATAGATATTACTTTTATTTAAATCACACGACAATCGCACCAAAGGAACTAGGATTTAATGTAAAAGCAGCACAAAACAAAATTAGGGCTTACACTGTTACAATTAAAAACACTTCCACGTATATGGCTAACAATACACAGTTAAAGGTTAACAATACACGGTTAAAAAGGAACGCTATCACAATTTGTTCATGGAATGTAAGGGGACTAGGGGATCCAGGTAAAAGAGTGGCAGTCTTGAACACAGCAAATGCACATGGGGTTTCTATCCTGTGTTTACAGGAAACCCATTTCACAAACACTTTTATACCTCACTTGGGGTGGAGGGATTTTCAATTTCAATACCATTCTATTCACACGTCCTACTCAAGGGGGGGTCAGTATTTTTGTTAAGAAAAGGGTAGCATTTAATTGTTTCCAGAATAAGACTGATGAAAGTGGGAGATACGTTTTTCTTCACTGCAAGATAGAGAATAAGACCTTTGTCCTTGCTAGTGTGTACATACCACCACCCTTTAAGTTGGATATTTTTTATGAGCTAGCAGAGTGTGTACTGGATAAGCCTGACAGTCCGATCCTCATGATGGGTGACTTCAATATGGTCATAGACCAGGACCTCGATAGATTCCCACAACCAATTCAAGGGAGAGGTCTAGCGGATAAAAGACTAGTTCAAATAATGGGGGAAATGGGTCTGAGGGACCTATGGAGACTGCAGAATCCGGGAGACCGGGCCTATTCATGCTTTTCTAGTACACATTCTACACTCTCCCGAATTGATATGACACTAGGGAACGACGAGGCAATCATTATATCTGGTACCCCCAAATATTTGCCGAGGGGCCTCTCCGACCACTCCCCAATGACAATATCCTTGGAGATTGGTGGGGAGAATCAACCTTGGGAATGGAAAATTAGTCCAGTTTGGCTGGAACTCATTGGGGAGCCCCAGGAAGTTACCAGGGCTCTGACAGAGTTTATAGATGTAAACACTGGAACAGCACCACAGGGGGTCATTTGGGACACTTTAAAGGCATTCCTTAGGGGTCTGTTGATCCAGCAGATCTCAAGAATCAAGAGGGAGTCCAATAGGAAGGAGGTGGAGGCAGCACAAAGTGTGATACAATTAGAAGAACAATACATTAAAGATCCATCAGTAGGGAACCTGGGGGCATGGACAGAGGCACAACGAATCTATCGTTGGATAATGATGGGGAAAGCGGAAAAAAGATATATATTTCAAAAGCAAGTTAGTTTTGGGGAAGGGGAATGTGTAGGTCGGATGCTCTCACAACTGGTGAAATTTAATTCACCCTCGTCACTGGTGCCAATGATCAACACGACCACAAGGGGAACATCTTCTAACACCCCAGAAATTGTCGACTGCTTTAAAGAGTACTATAAAAATCTCTATAGCTCCAATCAAGAAGATATGGGTGATCTAATGGAAAACTTTTTTAAGGACCTGGCTATCCCCCGCCTCTCCGAGGATAATGGGAACAAACTAGATGCTCCCATTACACTAGAAGAGATACAGTACACGGTTCAGGCAATGGCGACCCGGAAGTCTCCCGGGCCGGATGGCCTACCAGTTGAGGTTTACCGCCATTTTGGAGGTGTCCTTCTCCCCGAATTATTGAAGACATTTAATTGGGCGCTGGCCAAAGGGGAACTCCCTCTCTCCATGAGGGAGTTAACCATAATAGTTATACCAAAAGAAAATAAGGATCCATTGGACCCTGCATCGTACAGACCTATCTCCCTACTTAATCTGGACGTCAAGATTTTGGCTAAGATCTTGGCGTCCAGACTGAACGGGGTGATAGAGGATCTTGTTCACCCTGACCAATCAGGATTTATACCTGGCAGGTCAACTAATATAAATATTAGACGCGTACATCTAAATTTACAAATTCCAACTGATGACGAGGGACATAGAGCCATCCTTTCTCTAGACGCCGCTAAGGCTTTTGACACCATAGAGTGGGGATATCTGTGGAGGATTTTGAGAGAGTTCCAAATAGGGCCAATGTTCTCTAAATGGGTAAAAATGATGTACAAATCACCAGTGGCAAGGGTGAG
Source organism: Lithobates sylvaticus (assembly GCA_028564925.1). NCBI lineage: Eukaryota > Metazoa > Chordata > Amphibia > Anura > Ranidae > Lithobates > Lithobates sylvaticus. The sequence continues at coordinate 221,055,808 of CM053027.1, read as the reverse complement.
GGTTAACAATGAACATTCTGCAAGGTTCCAATTGCTAAGGGGGACGAGGCAGGGATGTCCTCTGTCCCCCCTTTTGTTTGCCCTCGCAATCGAACCTCTGGCCATATCTCTTCGATCCTGTAAGGAGATTAGGGGTTTTAAAAGAGGTCTGGAGGAGGAAAAAGTGGTCCTATTTGCATACGACCTACTCGTACTCCTTGGGGATGTACAGAACTCCTTAAAACAAACTATGGGTAAAATCAGCAAATTCGGTGAATTTTCTGGGTTAAAGATTAATTGGGGAAAATCTACTCTACTCCCAATTGACCCTCTAGATAGTTTACTACCTCAAGAAGCTAGACGACTGCAGGTAGTATCTCAGATGAAGTATCTTGGTGTAATTACTACGAGAGACCCCAAAGTATATATAGCAAACAATTTGTCCCCACTGTTAGCCAGGTTTAAAGAGAAAACTAGGATCTGGAGGAGGTTTCCATTATCCTCGATGGGCCGCTGTAACCTAATCAAAATGATTTTTCTGCCACAAGCCCTGTACATCCTAGCTAACTCCCCAGTTTGGATCTACAAAAAATGGTTCTCTAGGTTTGATACTATATTTAGAGAACTGATATGGAAGGGTAAAGCGGCGCGTATTAGTCTAAAAATCCTCCAACTTCCGACTAATGAAGGGGGAGCGGCAATCCCACACTTGTTTAGATACTTTTTAGCATCTCAACTACAATACATGAGGAATGTTGGGGCGGGGGGAAATCTTCTCCAGATACTCCTAAAAAGACAAACCGTTGAAATCGGCGAGGCAGGTACGGTGATACGGGGAATCCCCACCCTGGATCTAATGAACAAGGTATGGATAGCGGCTAAGGAAATATTGGGGTACAGAGGCTATACGGAACACTCACCATTATGGGAAAATAATAATCTAAGCGAGGTACAAAAAATAGGACCGATTAGGGAGTGGGAACGAAGAGATATAAAATATCTACACCAGCTTTATACCAATGGGCAATTAAAAACATTTCAAGAGCTTAGAGAGGAGTTTATAATACCAAGGAAATCTTTCTTCCGATATCTCCAACTTAGGCATGCACTCGCAGTACAGTTTGAGGACTCACCACTAGAATGGTGTAATATTTCGACATTAGTGAGATTAACGGAAACAGAGTCAACCAAAGGGCTCACGTCAGGGACATACTCGATTCTACACAAAGACGCCAGGGGCTGCCAGTACACCTCTGTCTTTAGAGATAAATGGGTAAGGGATGGGGGCAACATTACAAGTACCGAATGGGATAGGATTCTGGAGCTAGCACCATGGGTTTCTCTCTCTCCACCTCAAAGGATGTCGCACCTGCTTCTTTTATATAGAGCTTACTTTACCCCTAAAAAACTATTTAGCTTTGGATGTAGAATAGACTCCTCTTGCCCTAGATGTGGAAGGACAGAAGGAGATATGATACACATGTTTTGGAGATGCCCCAAGTTACATCGCTACTGGATGGAGGTAGTGGAAACAATCTCTCAAGTTTTTGAATTCTCTATTGAGACAGAACCCAAGATCTGCATACTAGGTTGGGTAGATGGAAAGGGAAGGCCCAAAGATACCAATGTGGCAATTTTGAGATGCCTATTCCAGGCGCGCAAACTTATAGCCCAGAGATGGCAGTCGCCCACCCCTCCATCTAGTAGAGAATGGGAGCAGGGCGTGAATACTATGATACTAAAGGAAAAAACACTTTATATAAGACAAGGATGCACTAAGAAATTCGAAAAGATGTGGAAAATTTGGTGTGATAAGAAGAATATAGACACATTATAAACTTTTGAATAAGGACGGATGAACCAAAGAGACACGTGGGAAGGTAGATGTGTGAATGATCAAGATACGATAGTGAATGAATGTGGGAAACATACTAACCAGACGGGAATATAGGGGAAGAGAGAGGGAGTATACTTTTAGAGGCACTAACCGTATCCTCCTTCTCTCCACTAAACTGTGTTTGCTCTTCCTTTGTACTCCCCTCCTCTTTTGTACCATTGGGGAATGATTGGCTTTGCCACTTTCCCTTTTAAATGAAAATGTTGGGATGTAAGAATGTGATGTTTATCTTGTAAAACTGAAAAATGATCAATAAAAATATAAAGTTAAAAAAAAAAAGGTAAATTAAGGTTTTTCAAAAAATCTGGAAGATATCTCGGGTCACGAAATATATTCTTTTGTCCATTTTGATGGACTATGATCTAAAACGGGAATCCCCATTTATATAGGATATCTTTCTCTCTTAATAAGTCTAATAATGGTTTCAATGCTTTTCTCTTTATCAGGGTGTATTTAGACAAATCCTGCAAAAAAATCAGTGGGACGCCTTCATACTCAAAGTTTCTTTGTTTCCGTGCCTCTGCCATGATATTCTCTTTAACCTGATAAAAATGTATCCTGCAGATCACATCTCTGGGTTTTGTTAGGTCCTTATCTTTAAATCCTTGTGCTCTATGTGCTCGGTCTATTTCGATAACAGTTGTATTCGGTCGTTTTAATACCATATTAAATATTTCTTGTAGTGTATTTTTCAACTCTTCTGGTCTCTTTGTTTCTGACAAACCTCTGATCCTTATATTATTTAGTCTGGTTCTATTTTCCAACTCATCAGTTATATTCATTAGTTGGTTTAAATATCTATCCGTTTCCTGATTTTTTTCCTCCAAATCAAGGATTTTTTGATTTATATCTTCTATTTTAGTACTTATGCTTTCAACTTTATTTTGCGTGTCCAATACTGATACCTTCATTGTTTATATTTCAGTCTTATAAGAAGTCTGTAGCCTGTATACATACTTATCCATATCCTCTCTTGTGGGTAATAATTTTATGTATGACTGCATATCCCAGTTCTGCCCTCTTACAGCTCCTTCCATATGTGATACTTTATGTTGTATGATACCTTCCGGGCTGTCGTTTACTGTTAGCTCTGTATCTTTACGGGGAGTCCCAAAATCCAGTTCAGACATCATGGAGTTTTCCAATTGTGTTTGCGGATTCGGGTTTTTAAAGAACCCTTTTATGTCTTGTTTTTTGGGCCGGACTAGGTTTTAAGAGATTTGGAGGGTTTTTCGTCATTCCCCCTGCTGACCCTCTTTTTGTTTTCTGTGAGTGGGTGCTTTTAGGTGGCATTTCCAAAAGGCCAGAGGGAGCAAAGCGAAAGGGAGTGTCTCTATGATGATATATCTTAAAGTATACAGCTAGGTGTGTATCTGGTTAGCTTAGAATATTATTTCTTCAGGCCGCTTTTCCTCGATTCACCTATGGCTACTAACCTCTGTAATGTATTTAAATCCCTTTAGAAGGAATAGTGGGTTTAAATGTCCTGTATAGGTATTTTTTTACCCTTTTGTATTCAGGCAGAGGTAAACAATATAACAAGGAAAAGAGAGGAGAAAAAAAAAAAAGATAATAATAAGAGCCAGACCTTGTTGCAGGGCGCTTCTATCTCTTTAGCCTATATCCTATACAGTCCATACACTATAGGCAGACCTGGGCTGGCGTGAGGTATCTCGTCCACTGCCCCCGTTCTCGTGTCTGTTTGTTCCAGGGTTCCGGAGTCTCTGTGTTGCTGTGCTCACTGTCAGCGGGCTCGTGGTTCTTTCGGCTGTTTCCGTCTGATCCCGATGCTCTTCGGTAGCGCTCGGCCACACTCAGGGCCGATGTCCGGACTTCGGTATTTTCCGGCCCTGCTCGCTCACACACGGAGCCGGCGTCTCTTACCGGCGCTTCGCCCAGCTCAGTCCGAGGGAACACATCCGTACTGCAACACGGGGAGCGCCGATCGGCTTAGTCAGCCTCTACGCTTTCTGTCTCCATCCGTCCAAAGCCACGGATCATGCAGGGTTGCTGGATTCTTCAGGTATACAGGGATATTATAGTATTGTGGTACGATCGACAATACGTTTTCCGTAGAATATACCGAGAGTAAACCAGAAATCTGCCAGTCTTGGGAAATATCTGTCTTCTCAGTAAGTGCTATAGCTTCATACTAAGCTTTTCGCATGAGCTCTGATCAGCTCATTTAGGGCTTTCAGCTGATTGCCTGGGGAGGGGAAGTGCGGTGCTCAACACACGTCTGCTCTGGTCAGCATCTCCTCCCCCCATGTTGATATATTTTTTTTTAGCAGACACCATAGGGAAAAAAATGGCGGTCATTGCAACTTTTTATCTCACACGGTATTTTTTTTTTTAACTTCGGAACATGGTCCGTCTGGACCAGCAATTTACATCTTAATACAATATACAAAACAGTCATTGATCTTCAACCAATAAAGAAGACAAACATGTATAACAGAATGGTCCTTATAAATCGTTCCCTGTGTGAACAGATAACAGGGTGAATGTATATGTCTTAACAGGGATTCTTTCCCCTACCTCTGCTGGGCATGAATATCGTGTGTATGGTTGGAAAGAACTGCGCGAGTTATTGTCTCCTGATGTGGTTCAGAGGAAGAACTCCATCGTTCATGTATCTAGGTCTTCTAGAACCTTAAATGGACTGTGTATGAGTTGGCAGCCCATGTTCCTTATTTTCCTTTTTCTATTTGTATCTGCTTATGTGTAGAGGGTCCCCCCCCCTCCAACCTCTCACCCCGGCCCCTCTATATGTAGGGGGGGGGGTCTGCCGTGGTTCAGGGTCCCAGGGGGGGGGGAAGCAAGAGGAGAAAGAAAGGAAGGAAAAACAAAACAAAACAAAACAAAATAGAATAAAAGAAAAAGAAAAAAGGGGTAAGATGGGTGGAGATAGCATGGAGTGGGGGTGGGGGGGCTATGGAGTAAGTAAAGAGAGAGAGAAGAGAGGGAAGGGAGGTGTGACAGGGGGGGAAGGGTGGGAGAGGGATGAGGGGGGGGGGGGGTCGCTTGCAGCCATGGAGCGCCGGGTGGGTGGATGGTGTGCATATGCCTCCCGTTCCCAGTTCTGGGTGGGCATGTGTCGGTAACCGTAAACCGTAACACCCCCTAATTAGGGGTTCGGTTCGGAGTCGCGTAGGGTTTGGCCTTCTGCAGAATATATGAACATAGTCCATACTTGCCAGGTTTTGGTAAAGGTCTCCTGTCTTTTTTGCGCTGTGAGGATGAGATCTTCCATCCTCTTAATGTCGTCAACTTTTTGGAGCCATAGGTCTATGGATGGTGGGAGGGTGGACTTCCAACATAGTTGAATGCATGCCTTGGCGGCGTCGAGTAGGTGTCGTATGACCGATTTCTTATATTTTCTGTTGGGGATGTCATTCGCGTGGAGGAGGAAAAATGCTGGATCGTCTGGAATGGTCCTTTCCATGAGCTTTTGTATTGTCTCACGGATGACCCCCCAGAAATGCTGTAGCTTTGGGCATGTCCAGAAGATATGCAGCAGGGTCCCTTTCTCAGTTTGGCACCGCCAACAAAGATCTGATGTCGTCGGGAAGATCTTATGTAACAGTACCGGGGTTTTGTACCACCTCGACATGATCTTATAATTGGTCTCCTGGGATTTTGCACAGATAGATGATTTATGAGTATATTGGAGGATGTGTTGTCTTTTGGTGGGGCTGAACTGAGTCCCCAATTCCTCTTCCCATTTGAGTATGCCCGGTGGTACAAAGTCCTCTGCGGGGCTGTTTATCAGGGTGTAGGTAAGGGATAGGGCATGAGGTAGGGTTCCAGTGTCATTACACAGGTCCTCTAATGTTGTGAATTGTTGGCCGCCGTCTGGGGGTGGTGGGATGGTCCTGAGAAAATGATGAATCTGTAGGGCTCTCATAAAATCTAGGTTGTAGGGGCCTGTGGGATCTGTAAGTTCTACAACCAACTTCCACCTCCCCCCGAGCTGAAGTGGTGGGCTTGGTGTACGCCTGATTCTGCCAGATGCCTAAAGGGGCCATTTTCCATTCCTGGGATGAATAGGGGGTTTCCCAGTATCGGGTATATTGGCGAGTCTGGGGTAGAGATCACCATCAGGGAGATGAGGTGTGCGCATATCTTTGCCGTGTTCCCTATCAGTGGGTGTTTTTTAGTGTCTGGTGGTAGTCCCGTGTAGCACCATGGAGTGCCCTGGAGGGGGGTCATACTTTGGGCCTGTTCTACCTGCGTCCACAACTTGGTCTTAGTCCAGGAGTCTTCCCAGGTGGACTGCATGGTAGTAGGCTCGTATGTTAGGCAATGCCAGGCCACCAGACTGTTTGGGGAGGACCAGAAGCTTGTTGGCTAGTCTCGGCCTTTTACCGGCCCAGACAAATTGCGTGAATAGGGATTGTATCTGTTTAAAATAGGTGTGTGGTATGTGTATTGGTAGGGCCTGCATCAGATAGAGAAATTTTGGGAGGATGGACATCTTCAGGATATTGCAGCGCCCCAGCCACGAATGTAGGCCTGATTGCCACTTCTGCAGTAGTAACCTGACTTTTTTTAGGAGTGGGGGGAAGTTCAGCTCATAGATTTTCGTGAAGTCCTGGGGAATGTATGTGCCTAGGTATTTCAAGGCTGACGTCGTCCACTTCAACTTGAAGCTGGACTGGAGATGTGTCAGGTGCACCGACGATATGTTTACTCCCATCGCTTCAGATTTGGAAAAATAGATTTTTAAATTGGACAGTGCCCCATATAGTTTGAACTCTTCCAGTAAGTTAGGGAGCGAGATTGTCGGGTTAAGTCGTCAGCGTACGCCGATACTTTGTATTGATTTTGTTGTACTTGGATCCCTGTGATATTTATGTTTTCCCTTACATGGGCCAAGAACGGTTCTAATGAAAGTGCGAATAGGATGGGTGAGAGTGGGCATCCCTGACGTGTCCCGTTCTTGATTAGGAAGGGGTCTGATAGGATCCCGTTGGCTTTTACTCTTGCCGACGGCATTGTATATATTGCTGCCACCCAATTTAACATGTTAGTTAGGCTAAGGCCCATGTGCTTCAATGTGGCAAACATAAAGTCCCAGTTCACCCTATCGAAAGCTTTCTCAGCATCGGTGCTGAGAAAGACACTTGGGGTTTTGGTGAGGGTTGTGTGGTGTAAAAGGTTTAGCACCTTCGTAGTGTTGTCCCTCGCTTCTCTTGAAGATACAAAACCGACTTGATCTAGGTGGATCACTCAGGGGACATGCGTTTGGAGTCTCATGGCCAGGATCTTTGTGAACAGCTTCAAATCTGTGTTCAGCAGAGATATCGGGCGGTAGCTCCCACATTGTCCCGGGTCTTTCCCCTCTTTTGGTATCACCGCTATTTGGGCCTGCAGTGTGGTGTCATGTAGTTTCCCCCCCTTGCCGAGGTCATTTGGAAGCGATACCAAATGGTTGCCTAGTGATGGGAGGAACGTCTGGTAGTAGTGGACCGTGAGGCCATCCGGCCCCGGAGCCTTACCCTTTTTAGAGTTTGCTAAAGCTCCTTGCAGTTCTGTCAGGGTTATGGGTTCTTCTAGAAGCTGACATGTTTCTGTCTCTAAGGTGGGCATCCTGGAGTCTCTTATATAGTCCCCAACCTGAGTTAATGATGGTCGCGTAGTGTTCAAGTTGTATAGAGAATCATAATACGACTTAAACTCCTGGGCTATCTGTTTGGGTAGCGTTTTTTTCATACCTGTCGGGTCATGTATGTGTGGTATATAGGATGCTGCCGTCTGGGCTTTCAGTGATTGCGCTAGTAGCCTACCACACTTATTTCCTGACTCATAGGCCTGTCTACGTGAGATCTGCAGTGCCGCCTTGGCTTTAAATAGGAGTAAGTCCAACAGTTTTGTCCGTACTTCGTCAAGTGTGCTGCCTATTGTCCTGGTTGGTGTCTGTTTATGTTCTGCTTCTAATTTCTGAAGTTTGTCTAATAACTCCGCTATCTGGGTTGTTCTCTTCTTCTTGATCCTCGCCTCGTGCTTTATAAGCACTCCTCGGATCACTGCTTTGTGCGCTTCCCACACAAGCCCCATGTTACACTCGGGGGTAATGTTTGTGCGGAAGTAATGACCTATTTCCTTTGTGACGTCTACTAGGGTTTCTGGGTTTTGGAGTAAACTTTCGTTGAGCCTCCACGTTTGTTTTTGTTTCGTGTTGTAGTCAGTTAGTGCATATGTCATTGTCACTGGTGCGTGATCCGACCATGTGATTGAACCTATGGTCGTGTTTTTGACTGCTTGTATTTGGTGGTGGGGGATCAAAAAGTGGTCTAGTCTTGAATATACCTGATGTGTGTGGGAGAAGAACGTGTAGTCCCTTTTACCGGGGTGAAAGAGGCGCCAGGCGTCTACCAGTCTCGCTTCATGCAGTGCTGCATGAATCACTCTACGTGCCCCTCTAGAAAATGAGGAGGTTCCTGTGGATGTGTCCTCTGTCGGGTTCAGTGGCGTGTTCAGATCCCCCCCTATTATAAGTTGTCCTTCCGAGAAATTTCGGAGGATCTCTAAATGTTTCTTAATGAAGTAATCTTGTTGGTTGTTTGGGACATAAAGGTTTGCAATAGTCACCTTTTCTCCCCCAATCAACCCTTTTAGAAACAAAAACCTCCCTGCCGGATCTGTCTTCTGGCTAATTAACGTCCATGGGACCCTTGCTGCAATCTGAGTGGATACACCTCTGAACTTAGCATCCACATGGGTGGAGTGGTATTGTAAGGGCTTACCTTTGTTGGAGTCCATATTGCAGAGATGTATGCTCACCCTTGCAAATACACACAGCACTCGGTAGCAAGGTAAGAAGCTACCTGAGCCGTGAATCTGTGCACGGGGGCTTTAACAGGAAATTGCCAAGGAATAGTCAAGGTAAAGCCGTAGTCAAGGATTCCGGAAGACAGGATAAACAATAAACGGAGCCAGGGTCAGAAGCCGGGGTCAGTCTTGAAACACTGCAACAGAAACCAGGAACACTTGGCAAACATGAGACAATGAACTGACAAGGCCCTCAGAGTGAGGCAGTCTTTTATACCCAGCAGATTAGGCAACCTGTCTCAGCTGATTCAAGAGTGACAGGTGCAATCAGAGTATCACCCTCAATACTTCATGCTGAACTAGGCATGGTTGGAAAGCAGGCTGAAAGGAACTGAGGTGTGGCTCAGAGGTAGGAAATAGGAGCATTAAACAGAAGGCCATGAGTTCAAGACCAGCCAGGGCCACCTGGGATGCGACCTCGCCTGGCCGTCTGCTTAGCACGGTAGGGACCGTGACAGGTTTACTTACGGGTAGTGTCTGTTTTTCAGGATTGGGAATTTGCTCTCCCTAAAATGTGTTTCTTGTATTAGCACAATATCTGCCCTCATTTGTTTCATATCATGCAGTAGCATTTTCCTTTTTTCTGGGACGTTGAGTCCCTTTGCATTCAGTGAGACAATATGTATCGCTTCCATGGCTGCACAGACTCAGGGGAGGTGTAACAGGTGGGGGAGGGGTCGGGGAGTGAGGGATCAGAAAGAAAGGGGGAGTGGAGTTAGGGTTGCAGAGAGTTATAAAATAAAATAAAAAAGAGAAGAGATTAAAGGTGGGGGTAAGAGCGGGCTTGCCACTTACCCCTAGGTGTCTACTAAGCAACTATGTTTTCGGTGCGCCCCGTCCTGCGGATGCGTACCCTATAGTAACAGCTGACTTGCTGTGTGAACGTCTGTCGGCAGCAGCCGCCAGACGTTAACCTATTTGGGAGTGTGTCTAGCGATGGACCAACGGGGGGAGCTCGCCCCTCCCCAGTCCCCCAGACCTCTTGTTGTGGTGTGGGTGAGTGCGAATATATGCGATTGCATGAGGTATCCTATACGGATATGTGCGTTTCTACGAAAAGTGCGGGAGAGAACCAGATTCATAAATATTGTGTAATAACAGTGGCATAGTCATTTCCCAAAACATGTATGTCAAACCAAGCAGTAAGATATAACAATAAACTTAATCCCTTCAATCGGCCCTTATATTAGTTAGCTCACAAATTGAATACAGCATAGAACAAGACTTAACTCCTCTGTGCCCTTCTCCCCTGTCTCCCCCCATCTCCGGTGCCTTCTGGTCTATGGGTGTATTGCGCTGATTGGAGAGAGAGGGGGACACCACTACGCATTCCACGGGGTCTCCTTGGCGGGTGTCATCCTTGTAGCTGTTCAAACTGCGATAAGTTGAGCAGGTAACAGTTATGGCCTGGGCGATCGCCGGCCAATGCCCGCGGGGTCTCAGTCTAGGGGTCCGGGACACAAGGCCTCAAGAGGCAACAGGGGCTGTCAGTTCAGAGGTAACGTGGCCGAGTGGGATAACGGTAGACTTACTGCCTGGGGTGATGCTCTGTGCTTGTCTATGACTCACGTGTACCATCGGTCGTAGCAGATCTGGTCCTTCCTCTCGAGCGTTGTGGGCGTGCAGGTAGGTATGGGCCACCTCTTGATGTCCCCGTCCGTCCGGTTGGTCAGTCTGGTACGGTGATCGGTTCCGCTCCTATAAAAGAAAAAAATGCGGGAAGATCCTCCACTGAACGAGGCTCGGTCGTTGCGAAAAAGTACCGCTAGGGGGTACCCCCACCGGTATGTGCAGCCGAGCCTCCTGGCTACTTCAAAAGCCGGTTTTAGCATGGCGCGTCGTTGCAGAGTGGCTCTGGATAGGTCCGGTAGGATTAGTATGCGCGCACCATCAAAGTCTATTTCCCCGTGGTCCCATGCCTTGCGGAGTATTGATTCCTTCAGGGAATAGCGGTGCAGTCGGCACAGTACGTCCCTGGGTCTCTCCGGATCAGCCGACCTGGGGCCCAGGATGCGATGCACTCGGTCAAATTCCAGAGTGGGTGGTGGGTTCTCCATTAGGGTGTGCAATATAGCCGTTACCGTGGCGGCTAGGTCTTCCGAGCCGGTCGCCTCCGGGATCCCCCGCAGCCGCAAGTTGTTTTACGGCAGCTGCGGTCCTCGATTTCCTCCAGGCGCAGCTGTATCTCCTGGGCTGTCTTGGCACTTGTGTCCTGTGCTCGTTCCAGATCTTGTACCCTGGATGTCAGTGCTGCCATCAGAGTCTCCCCGGAGGACACACGCTCTTCTACTTCATGTAGTTCGTCTCTCACCTCCTGGAGATCTCTGTTGTGGGCTTCCTCTATTCTCTGTATGAGGCCTTCTATGTCTGCCCTCGTGGGCAGCGCTTCGATGTCTGCCCGTGTGGGGAGAGCCCGCAGCATGTTGCGTAGGTCTTCGTTCATAGTATGCTGTTGTTGGGCCGGGCCTGCCATGGCTGCACCGGGTCTCCCCGAGGAGCTTGCTGGGTTTACTGGCACTGGAGGGTTACTTATGACCCCAGTGAGTCTCCTGGCCTCTGCGTTGGTATCACGTGGCGCGGTCGTAATGGCACCCGTCGGAGCGTCTTGTATGCCTCTGAAAAATTTAGATACCTGTTGGTATTGCTCATGCCGCTCTCACTTCGTGAAGTAGGTGTTTTTCGGTCTGTTTAGGCTGGGTCAGGCCGGGAGCTCCTCCACACCACGTCTCTACACGGCCATCGCCAAGCCACGCCCCCTCACACGGTATTTTTGCAATAATTTTTCTAACGCCTTTTTTTATGGAAAAAAACATGGTTTCATGAATTAAAAAATAACAAAACAGTAAAGTTAGCCCAATTTTTTGTATAACGTGAAAGATAATATTACGCTGAGTAAATAGATACCTAACATGTCCCACTTTAAAATTACGCACACGCATGGAATGGCGCCAAACTTCGGTATTTAAAAATCTCCATAGGTGACGCTTTGAATTTTTTTTACAGAGGAGGTAGTGCTAGAATTGTTGCACACGCTCTAACGCACGCAGCGATACCTCACATGTGTGGTTTGAACAGCGTTTACATATGTGGGCAGGACTTGCGTGTGCGTTCGCTTCTGAGCGCGAGCTACCGGGGACAGGGGCTTTTTAAAAAAAATATTATTATTAAATTTTTTTATTTTACTTATTTTTACACTTTTTTTTACATTTTTATTTTTTTGATCACTTTTATTCCTATTACAAGGAATGTAAACATCCCTTGTATTAGGAATCTATATGAAAGGTCCTCTTTATGGAGATATGCAGGGTCTCTCCTCCAGGCTGGAAAGCATGAGATCGTGAAAAAAAATTCACCGATCTTCATGCTGACAGCCGTGATCACGGCTTTGTTGACATCCGGGATCCCGGGCGTGACGTCATAACGTTGCGCCTAGGCCTCCGACGGTCATAGAGATGACTGGTGACCATCTGGTCACCGGAAATATCTATCGACGTCATCCGGCACCGGACGATTCTTTCTCTGGGCCCCGATGGCCGTCACCTATAAGAACGATCAAGCGGCGGAACTGCCACTATGATCGTTCTTATCGTGCACAGAATCGGTGGCTGAAAAGAATGATATCTGAATGATGCCTGTAGCTACAGGCATCATTCAGATATCCCCCCACAAAGTCAGGATGTTTATGTACTATGGCCCAGTTTTGAAGTGGTTATAGAACGTTATAGTATATCACTTTACAAATATGAAAGATGTTATCTTACTCTCTTAGTTCCATGAAAGACCTCAGGAACTGCAGCTCTTCTGCATGGACATATGGAACAACTCTCTTCATTCCAGAGCCACTTCTACCCTCTTGTAATCTTCGTAGATAAAGCTTGAAGCAGTCCCTCAACCCTTTCCACCGATTTTGTAATCTTGCCACTGCAAAACATAAACAGAAACATAATGAATTAGGTATTTTTTATTTCAGATACCTGGCAACCGGTCATTCTATAGTAAGCCTACATTATGAGTTCATGGCGGGCAAGTCGACAATCAGCTACATCATCCGTGGAACCTGCCAAATTTTATGGGACGCCATAGTTATGAAGAGGCCTACACAAGAGAATTGGCGGGATATTGCTGATCTATTTTGGAGTCGGTGTAATTTCCCCAATTTTATTGGAGCTATAGATGGGAAGCATGTGCATGTCATTAAGCCTGTTGGTATCGGAAGTATGTTCTTTAATTACAAAAAATATTGCTCCTTTGTACTGCTTGCCGTGGCCGATTCCAACTACTGTTTCACCTACATAGATATAGGATCCTACGGAAGTACCTGCGATGCTCGCATTTTTGCTAATTCCTCCTTTAGGCAAAGGCTACTAGAGAATCGAATCGATGTTCCGGAAAACTGTCCTCTTCCTGGCACAACTGAATCCCTGCTACCCTATGTGTTTGTCACGGATGAGGCTTTTGCGTTGGGGGAACACATTATGAGGCCATACTCTAATAGGAACCTGACTACTCCAAAAAAGGTTTTCAACTATCATTTAACAAGGGCAAGAAGGGTGGTTGAGTGCAGTTTTGGAATTCTTGCCAATAAATGGCGTTTTTTACATACACCTATAGCCTTAAATATAGAAAATGCAATTATTGCTGTCAAAGCAGCATGCATGCTGCACAATTATGTCAGGATAGGTGATGGATACTGTTTTGAGGATTCCCTCATGCACGACATGGAAAGTGCACACCTCAGTGCTACGAGGGGATCCAGTGACGGTGCTACTGTGCGCGATCAATTTACTTCTTACTTTGTTTCACTGGCTGGTGAAATACAATGACAAATTGGACACCATTTGATAACTTTATTGCTATTAACTGCTTTCAAAAAATACATTTTTATTCAGTTGTTTTTTTCTGTAAAGTTTAATAGAGCCTTCAGGTATTGATTTTATATTTTTTTCATGCTATGTTATGTTATACTGGCGTTAATGTATTATATTTAATAAATTTTTTGGGTTAAAATTTTGTGATGTTTATTTTGGCTATGGTTATATTGTTCAATCATTACCTACATAAAATGACATTACAGCTAGACATCAGTGACAGACTTCACCAGGGTTCTCCATACTCTGGCCCTCAAGTTGTTCTAGAAACACTGCTTTTTTGCAGCAGGAACGTGGGGGAATACAGTTCAGGCACCTTTAGTACTCAGTGTATGGGGTGGTCTACTGTTGCAGGCAGGGCATGTACTGTTGCTGGCAGGGGATTAAGTGTTGCTGGCAGGGGATCTACTGTTGCTGGCAGAGGATCTATTTATACTGGCAGGGGATCAACTGTTGCTGACAGGGGATCTACTGTTGTTGGCAGGGGATCTACTGTTGCTGTCAGGGGATCTATTTATACTGGCAGGGGATCAACTGTTGCCAGCAGGGGATCTACTGTTGCTGGCAGGGATCTACTGTTGTTGGCAGGGGATCTATTGATGCGGGCAGGGGATCCACTGTTGCTGGCAGGTGATCTACTGTTGCTGGCAGGGGATCTACTGTTGCTGGCAAGGGATCTACTGTTGCCAGCAGGGGATCAACTGTTGCCAGCAGGGATCTACTTTGTTGGAAGGGGATCTAATGTTGCTGGCAGGGGATCTATTGATGCTGGCAGGGGATCTACTGTTGCTGACAGGGATCTACTGTGCTGGCAGGGGATCTACTGTTGCTGGCAGGGATATACTGTTGCCGGAAGGGGATCTACTGTTGTTGGCAGGGGATCTAATGTTGCTGGCAGGGGATCTACTGTTGCTGGCAGGGGATCAACTGTTGCCTGCAGGGGATCAACTGTTGCCGGCAGGGGATCTACTGTTGCCGGCAGGGGATCACCTGTTGCTGGCAAAAAGCCCTGTATGGAACTACAACCATCATGCCTAGTCAAAGATAACAGACATAAATATAATAAATGTTAAACTTACATTTGTCAGTGGGGTCGGTCTGAGACAATAGATCCCAATCCTCGAAAGAGAGGTGGCAGATGTCCAGCCAGGCATTGTCCCTCTTGATTTGATCTTTTTTCTTTCTTATGTATACAGGTGTTTTGGTAAACAAGTATACAGAGCTAACGGCAAAAATGTAAGTACTTTGTGTGTGAGAAGGAGGGGGCTGGCTGTTTAGTGAAGGGTACCTTGGTAAATTCCTTTCTGTTTCCTGTAAGCTTCCTGTAAAGTTGCCTCACTATGAACAGGGATCTGACTTGGAGGTGACTTCCATTGAAATCAATGGGTACAAGTCACCTAGAAGTTGGATTGAAGTAGTACAGGAACCTTTTCTGAAGTCAGAGCGACTTCTGTAGTGTGCATTAAAATGGCTTACCTGTAGGTCCAAGAAATATCTGTCTACAGTGCATGCGTGCCATAGACAACGGTGCAGACGCACTGGGCACGCCGCTAGTGAAGGCAAACATGCTGCAGCGATACCCGGAAGGAAGGTGGACGCTTCGCGGAAGAGGGGACATCGGTGACATCGCTTGCTCCTGTGTCAGGTAAGTGACACATAATGGGCTACTATGCGATGCATAGTAGTCCATTATGCTTTACCTTTGCAGGGAAACGAAGAGGAAGTAAACCCATCAGGGTTTACTTCCTCTTTAAGACGGCTCTCATTCACTTACATTGATTTTATCATGTTGCGCAACTTGGGGCGACTTCAAGTTGGATACAAAGTCACCCCTGTGTGAATGGGATCTTAAATCATACTTGTTTAATAATAAAAGTAAATAGAACAAAACGTAGTCAAAACATAGCCAGAGTTCAGGAACCGGAACAGATAGTCAGACAAGCCAAACGTCAGGGAGCTGACGATAAGCATAGTAAAACAGCAAGCAGGATCTCTAGCCAGAAGGGATGTCAGCCAAGCAAGTCTTTTAACAGGAATCTGGTATGGATACTTAGGGGGAACCCCACGTCATTTTTTTTTTAATTTGTCGCGAGGTTCCCCTTAATATCCATACCAGACCTGAAGGGCCTGGTAATTGAATTTGGGGGAACCCCACGCTTTTTTTTATCAATGACTTTCAATGACTGTTCTCTGTATTACGGGGAGCCAACAATTCATTATAGCCGCGAGTGCTTTTAAATAGCTTTTTTCCTGCAGAAATGACACTTTGTGCAGGGACAGTTATAAGCACGGGAAACATGTGCCCCTTTACAGGCATACTATACACACCCCCAGGTACGAAATTTAAAGGAATGTTACACTTTTATTGTTTCACTTTAAGCATTATTAAAATCACTGTTCCTGAAAAGACTTCCATTTTAAAACTTTTTTTTTTGCATTGATACATGTCCCTAAACACTATTTATGACAATAACTTTTTAAAAATCGATGACTTTCAATGACTGTTCTCTGTATTACGGGGACGGGAGCCGACAATTCATTATAGCCGTTTGTGTCCCCATTGACTTCAATGGCGTTCGGGTTCTGGGTCAAGTTCGGGTCAAGTTCGGTCCTGAACTTGAACTTTTTTCGGGTCAAGTTCGGCTGAACCCCTCGAACCCGAACATCCAGGTGTCCGCTCAACTCTACCTATAATCAATACAGTGTTCACCACTCTTCTTCACAAAGAAAAAACCAGCACCAGCAGGAGACGACGATTTGCAGATGAAACCTCAAGAAAGTGCGTCTGCAACATACTCCTCCATGGCCTTATCCTCCAAGACCAAAAAAGGGTAACCCCGGCCATGAGGGGGTATGGCACCAAGTTGAAGGTCAATTGCGCAATCATGTGGCCAGTGTGGAGGCAAACTACCGGCTTGACCTTTGTCAAAGACATCGCTAAAATCATGGTACTCCTCCAGCAGGGAGGAGAGTAAAGAGGTGCACAGGACCTTGGCTACCTTCTGGAAGCATGTCTTACTGCATGTCTTGTGGCAACCAGGAGAGAACCTCAGCATGGAGCCAATCAAAAGAGGAGTTGTGCCTCTGTAACCAAGGATAACCAATAACCAATGAAAACTTAGCTGAGGAAATAAGTTGGAATTTGATTATCTCATGGTGAAGAACCCCTACGGCCATGGACAACAGGACCGTCTCATGAGTCACATAGGCAGGCTGTAGTGGTCTCCCGTCAAGAGCCTCAGTGGCAAGTGTCACGCAGATGCAGTGGAATCAAGTGCTTCGATATAAAGGCAGCAGCAATGAACAGGCCTGCAGCCCCAGAGTCGATTAGAGCCTGTATCTCAATGGACGACTCAGCCCAAGAAAGGGTGTCCAAAACCAGGGGCTTATCCTTCTGGATAACTGGGGACAAAACAACGCCACCTAAGGTCTGTCTGTGACAGGACATTAAGGTTTGGGCGTTCCCTGGACGGGTAGGACAAGACTTCAAAAAGAGACCTGCCTGACCACAATAAAGGCACAATCTCTCCCTCCTCCTAAAGGTTCTCTCATCCGCAGAGAGACGTGTGAAGCCCAAGTGCATGGGTTCATCTTCACTGACTGACTCAGTATCAGGAGGCATGAGAGGTGAGGGAGGAACGGGTGGGACTGCAAAGCTCGGAAACAAATGTACAGGAGGCTTCCGCAAGTGTCCAGACTCAGAGTCTTTCTCTGAGTCTGGAGTCAATGAGGATGGCAAAGGTGATCAACTTCTCCAGCTCAGTGGGTATATCTCGGGCTGCTATCTCATCCTTGATGGTGTCAGAACATTTAGGGTTAAAATTATTTATATTCATACATATATAGGCCTTTATATTGTATATTTTTCAAATGATCATGATAGCAGCGATTTTTCCTCTAAAGTTAAATTAAAGAGGAGTTTCCATAAAAAAAATAAAATAAAAGTCAGCAGCTACAAATACTGCAGCTGCTGACTTTTTATAATCGGACACTTACCTGTCCCAGGGTCCAGCGATGCGGGGGATTGAAGCCCCGATCGGCGGCGCCGGCATTGTAACTGTGGGTGAAGCCACAGCCGGGCACCCACTGCGCATGCGCGAGCGGCGCAGCATGCCGTGATTGGCCGCACAGTCATCTGGGACCTGTCACGTGTCCCAGATGACTGACAGGAGGGAGGGGGCAGAGCGTAGCCCTTCCTGCGCCAAGGGGAAGTTATGTCACCAGCCCAGGCACTGAAGGAGGCAGACAATGAGGGACCCCCTAGCAACAGGCATTTAGAGGTGAGTTAAAAAAAAAATACAAATGTTTATTTTTAATTTTTTAGGGATTTTAATGATTTTTTTTGTGTGCAACCCCACTTAAAGTTCATAGCTCATGAATAGACAATGCAAGAGTTATTTTCTGTCTTACAAGGAATTGTTAGTTTTACTAGGAGTCTGGTTGTGCCATCTCCCAGGTTATAATTCAAAGATTTAGACACTTAGTAAAATAAACAACATAAGAAAATGGTTAGAGGCTCTTGTTGTTCACATGAGCACTGGAATCATCTTTGCATAAACGAAACAAGAGGGCTTAGTCCTATTGTATTATGTATTTTAAAAAATGTTTACTTTCATAATATGGTTATAGTATATCTGTATTAGTTATTCATATATGAACCGGTTTACTACATATACATTATTATTAATAGGTTGCAAATTAGGTAACCTATATTAATGGAAATGTTCATGAATAATTGTTATGTTCATCATTAGAATCCTGACTTCACTTTCATGGCATTTACGACCACGGTTAATTGTGTGGGGTACATTTTCTCATACACATATATTTAAAGAGGAGACGAGATGGCTAGAGTGGTTTGGCAGATTGTGACAGTTTTTGGAGAGTTTATGGTATTTCATTAAGCCGAGGTCAGAAGGTTATGTCAATCACATTAAATGTAATTTCTGATCCAGCACTGCCCCTAAGAGGTTGAAATTGGTAATTATTCAAGACGGATGCTAAACTTGGTTGTCAAGGTAACATATAAACTCCATCGTCATATGACATCATCAATTACATAATCATGAGACACACTCCCACTTTTGGGATGAGATAAAAAAGGAGAGAAAGATAGCAGGAAGAAAAAGTGATGGGAAGAAAAGAAAGGCTGAAGGAATGTGATCTATCAGGAGATCTCACAAAGAAGGAATAGAGGCTCTCTCTATGGGGCTGATTTACGAATCATTTGCGCCTTGAGTTGTGGCGCACGCCGCCGCGCAATGGCCGTTTTCGAATTTACAAAACATTTGCACCTGTAACTCAGCACAATTCCCCATTTACTAAAGTGTTGCCGGCGCACGGGCGGGCGCGATCTGTGCGCCGCTATAGACCTGGCGCATGGCATCTTCAACTGAGAAAATAAAAGAATCTGGAAGTGCCAATATTATGGGGGAGATGTGGGTTATGTGAGGAAGTGTAGATATGACTGTCCAACTAACAAACATGCCCAGAATAGAACGGAAAACTATCTTTATCTGAGCAGGCTTGCTGCGCCTGCAAATACACTTCTAACTACGTGAGGTCAATTTATGTACTGCGCATGCGCGAGCGGCATTTGCGCCCGTTCATGTGCTCTGGTTCACTGCGCCGGCAAAATCTTAGTAAATGTCAAGCCACGTAGGTTCATTTGCATAAGTTGAATGGGCGCACATCTCAACTTGATTTTTTCTTTTTTTTGCGCTGGTTCACTTCTAAGGGTTTTTTAAAGGCTATTTGAACACAGGTCATGTTAGCATTAAGAAAATAAAAAAATGAAGAAAAAAAATGCGTGGGGGTCCCCCCGAAATTCCATACCAGACCCTTCAGGTCTGGCATGGATTTTAAGGGGAACCCCGCACCAAAAAAAAAAAAATTACGTGGGGGTCCCCCTCAAAATCCATACCAGACCCTTATCCGAGCCCACAACCTGGCAGGCCGCAGGAAAAGAGGGGGGACGAGAGAGCGCCCCCCCTCCTGAACCGTACCAGGCCACATGCCCCCTCAACATTAGGAGGATGCTTTGGGGTCCCCCCCAAAGCACCTTGTCCCCATGTTGATGAGGACAAGGGCCCCAAAACCCTGGCCATTGGTTGTGGGGGTCTGCGGGCAGGGGGCTTATCGGAATTGCGCAATCATGTGGCCAGTGTGGAGGCAAACTACCGGCTTGACCTTTGTCAAAGACATCGCTAAAATCATGGTACTCCTCCAGCAGGGAGGAGAGTAAAGAGGTGCACAGGACCTTGGCTACCTTCTGGAAGCATGTCTTACTGCATGTCTTGTGGCAACCAGGAGAGAACCTCAGCATGGAGCCAATCAAAAGAGGAGTTGTGCCTCTGTAACCAAGGATAACCAATAACCAATGAAAACTTAGCTGAGGAAATAAGTTGGAATTTGATTATCTCATGGTGAAGAACCCCTACGGCCATGGACAACAGGACCGTCTCATGAGTCACATAGGCAGGCTGTAGTGGTCTCCCGTCAAGAGCCTCAGTGGCAAGTGTCACGCAGATGCAGTGGAATCAAGTGCTTCGATATAAAGGCAGCAGCAATGAACAGGCCTGCAGCCCCAGAGTCGATTAGAGCCTGTATCTCAACGGACGACTCAGCCCAAGAAAGGGTGTCCAAAACCAGGGGCTTATCCTTCTGGATAACTGGGGACAAAACAACGCCACCTAAGGTCTGTCTGTGACAGGACATTAAGGTTTGGGCGTTCCCTGGACGGGTAGGACAAGACTTCAAAAAGAGACCTGCCTGACCACAATAAAGGCACAATCTCTCCCTCCTCCTAAAGGTTCTCTCATCCGCAGAGAGACGTGTGAAGCCCAAGTGCATGGGTTCATCTTCACTGACTGACTCAGTATCAGGAGGCATGAGAGGTGAGGGAGGAACGGGTGGGACTGCAAAGCTCGGAAACAAATGTACAGGAGGCTTCCGCAAGTGTCCAGACTCAGAGTCTTTCTCTGAGTCTGGAGTCAATGAGGATGGCAAAGGTGATCAACTTCTCCAGCTCAGTGGGTATATCTCGGGCTGCTATCTCATCCTTGATGGTGTCAGAACATTTAGGGTTAAAATTATTTATATTCATACATATATAGGCCTTTATATTGTATATTTTTCAAATGATCATGATAGCAGCGATTTTTCCTCTAAAGTTAAATTAAAGAGGAGTTTCCATAAAAAAAATAAAATAAAAGTCAGCAGCTACAAATACTGCAGCTGCTGACTTTTTATAATCGGACACTTACCTGTCCCAGGGTCCAGCGATGCGGGGGATTGAAGCCCCGATCGGCGGCGCCGGCATTGTAACTGTGGGTGAAGCCACAGCCGGGCACCCACTGCGCATGCGCGAGCGGCGCAGCATGCCGTGATTGGCCGCACAGTCATCTGGGACCTGTCACGTGTCCCAGATGACTGACAGGAGGGAGGGGGCAGAGCGTAGCCCTTCCTGCGCCAAGGGGAAGTTATGTCACCAGCCCAGGCACTGAAGGAGGCAGACAATGAGGGACCCCCTAGCAACAGGCATTTAGAGGTGAGTTAAAAAAAAAATACAAATGTTTATTTTTAATTTTTTAGGGATTTTAATGATTTTTTTTGTGTGCAACCCCACTTAAAGTTCATAGCTCATGAATAGACAATGCAAGAGTTATTTTCTGTCTTACAAGGAATTGTTAGTTTTACTAGGAGTCTGGTTGTGCCATCTCCCAGGTTATAATTCAAAGATTTAGACACTTAGTAAAATAAACAACATAAGAAAATGGTTAGAGGCTCTTGTTGTTCACATGAGCACTGGAATCATCTTTGCATAAACGAAACAAGAGGGCTTAGTCCTATTGTATTATGTATTTTAAAAAATGTTTACTTTCATAATATGGTTATAGTATATCTGTATTAGTTATTCATATATGAACCGGTTTACTACATATACATTATTATTAATAGGTTGCAAATTAGGTAACCTATATTAATGGAAATGTTCATGAATAATTGTTATGTTCATCATTAGAATCCTGACTTCACTTTCATGGCATTTACGACCACGGTTAATTGTGTGGGGTACATTTTCTCATACACATATATTTAAAGAGGAGACGAGATGGCTAGAGTGGTTTGGCAGATTGTGACAGTTTTTGGAGAGTTTATGGTATTTCATTAAGCCGAGGTCAGAAGGTTATGTCAATCACATTAAATGTAATTTCTGATCCAGCACTGCCCCTAAGAGGTTGAAATTGGTAATTATTCAAGACGGATGCTAAACTTGGTTGTCAAGGTAACATATAAACTCCATCGTCATATGACATCATCAATTACATAATCATGAGACACACTCCCACTTTTGGGATGAGATAAAAAAGGAGAGAAAGATAGCAGGAAGAAAAAGTGATGGGAAGAAAAGAAAGGCTGAAGGAATGTGATCTATCAGGAGATCTCACAAAGAAGGAATAGAGGCTCTCTCTATGGGGCTGATTTACGAATCATTTGCGCCTTGAGTTGTGGCGCACGCCGCCGCGCAATGGCCGTTTTCGAATTTACAAAACATTTGCACCTGTAACTCAGCACAATTCCCCATTTACTAAAGTGTTGCCGGCGCACGGGCGGGCGCGATCTGTGCGCCGCTATAGACCTGGCGCATGGCATCTTCAACTGAGAAAATAAAAGAATCTGGAAGTGCCAATATTATGGGGGAGATGTGGGTTATGTGAGGAAGTGTAGATATGACTGTCCAACTAACAAACATGCCCAGAATAGAACGGAAAACTATCTTTATCTGAGCAGGCTTGCTGCGCCTGCAAATACACTTCTAACTACGTGAGGTCAATTTATGTACTGCGCATGCGCGAGCGGCATTTGCGCCCGTTCATGTGCTCTGGTTCACTGCGCCGGCAAAATCTTAGTAAATGTCAAGCCACGTAGGTTCATTTGCATAAGTTGAATGGGCGCACATCTCAACTTGATTTTTTCTTTTTTTTGCGCTGGTTCACTTCTAAGGGTTTTTTAAAGGCTATTTGAACACAGGTCATGTTAGCATTAAGAAAATAAAAAAATGAAGAAAAAAAATGCGTGGGGGTCCCCCCGAAATTCCATACCAGACCCTTCAGGTCTGGCATGGATTTTAAGGGGAACCCCGCACCAAAAAAAAAAAAAATACGTGGGGGTCCCCCTCAAAATCCATACCAGACCCTTATCCGAGCCCACAACCTGGCAGGCCGCAGGAAAAGAGGGGGGACGAGAGAGCGCCCCCCCTCCTGAACCGTACCAGGCCACATGCCCCCTCAACATTAGGAGGATGCTTTGGGGTCCCCCCCAAAGCACCTTGTCCCCATGTTGATGAGGACAAGGGCCCCAAAACCCTGGCCATTGGTTGTGGGGGTCTGCGGGCAGGGGGCTTATCGGAATCTGGAAGCCCCCTTTAACAAGGGGACCCCCAGATCCCGGCCTCCCCCCCTGTGTGAAATGGTAAGGGGGTACAAAAGTACCCCTACCATTTCACCAAAAAAGAGTTAAAAATGACAGGAGACAGTCTTTGACAATTCCTTTATTAAAGTCTTCTTTCTTCTGGTCTTCTTCCTTTCTTCATCTTCTTCCTCCATTTTCTTCTTCCTCCGATCCGCTTCTTCTTGCTCCGGTATTCTCGTCCGGCATCTTCCTCCATGGCGTCTGTTCTTCGTTATCGGGCTGCTCCGCGCAATGGGAGGCTCCCGCTGTGTGATGCTTCTCTTCTTCTTTATCTTCTTCTTCCTCCGATCCTCTTTTTGGTCCGGTGTTCTTGTCCGGCATCTTCCTCCACGGCGTCTCTTCTTCTGGGCCGCTCCTTGCAATGGGAGGCTCCCGCTGTGTGACGCGTCTCTTCTTCTGACAGGTCTTTTATAACGGAGGGCGGGGTCACCGGGTGCCCCCTCTGATACATGGAACCTTGTATCAGAAGGGGGTGGGGTCACCGGGTGGCCCGGCCCTCCGTTATAAAAGACCCGTCAGAAGAAGAGAAGCACAGCGGACGCCTCCCATTTCGAGGAGCGGCCCAGAAGAAGAGACGCCGTGGAGGAAGATGCCGGACGAGAACACCGGACCAAGAAGAGGATCAGAGGAAGAAGAAGAGGAAGAAGAAGAGAAGCGTCACACAGCGGGAGCCTCCCATTGCGCGGAGTGGCCCGATAACGAAGAACAGACGCCATGGAGGAAGATGCCAGACAAGAACACCGGAGCAAGAAGAAGCGGATCGGAGGAGGAAGAAGAAGATGGAGGAAGAAGATGAAGAAAGGAAGAAGGAAGAAGAAGACCAGAAGAAAGAAGACTTTAATAAAGGAATTGTCAAAGACTGTCTCCTGTAATTTTTAACTCTTTTGTCACCTTTTTTGGTGAAATGGTAGTGGTACTTCTGTACCCCCTTACCATTTCACACAGGGGGGGAGGCCGGGATCTGGGGGTCCCCTTGTTAAAGGGGGCTTCCAGATTCTGATAAGCCCCCCGCCCGCAGACCCCCACAACCAATGGCCAGGCCTTTGTCCTCATCAACATGGGGACAAGGTGCTTTGGGGGGGACCCCAAAGCATCCTCCCAATGTTGAGGGCATGTGACCTGGTATGGTTCAGGAGGGGAGGCGCTCTCTCATCCCCCTCTTTTCCTGCGGCCTGCCAGGTTGCGTGCTCGGATAAGGGTCTGGTATGGATTTTGAGGGGGACCCCCACACCATTTTTTTTTTTTGCGCGGGGTTCCCCTTAATATCCATGCCAGACCTGAAGGGCCTGGTATGGATTTTGAGGGGGACCCCCACACTATTTATTTTTTTTGCCACGGGGTTCCCCTTAATATCCATACCAGACCTGAAGGACCTGGTATGGATTTTTAGGGGGGACCCCCACGCCATTTTTTTTTTAAAGTTTGTAAATTAAAGTCGCCTGGCCTGGGGGCGACTTCAAGTCGTGTTGGAAGTTGCCCCAAGTCGCGCTGTGATTCACACTCAAGTACAAGTTGTCTCCCAAAGTCGCGCTGGAAGTCCTGTGGCCCCTGTGTGGATGGACTGTATGATACGGCGTGCGCTATTATCAATGGGAGATAATTTTTAGTTGGTAGCGTTGGTTTTTAAAGGTGAATTCCACACTACAGTGCTCTTGTGCCCTTATAATGCATAGTTTTTAGCCTAGACAAATTTTAGCTTTTAAAGGGGAACTCTACACTCCAATGCTCTTGTCTTCCCCTTAGAATGCCTATAATTCTTTTGAGCTAGCTTTTGCTTTTAAAGGTGAACTCCACACCCCATTCTCCAAAGGCTGTGAGCTGCCTTCACCAACCCAAAACAAATACTTTTCCCAGCATACAACAGGGCCAGCTAGGAAAGGGGCGAGAAGAGCGATCACCCAACTCTCTCCTGAACCATTCAAGGCCACATGCACTCAACATAGCTGGCTAAATGTAAATTTGTATGCATATAAATTCTGTCCAAAATTCTAAATTTCCTCTTCGAATTTTGTATCCTAAATCATAAGTAAAATTTGTAATTGTTAAGAAAAGTTAACTCACCAAAAAGCTATCAACCCAGGAAGTCAGCAAAGCACAGGGATGGTGGGAACCCCTCATAATGGGCACAGCGGGTGTACAGACCCGGGAACTCAGCACATGGATGGTGGGAACCCCTCATAATGGGCACAGCGGGTGTACAGACCCGGGAACTCAGCACAGGGATGGTGGGAACCCCTCATAATGGCCACAGCGGGTGTACAGGCACAGCGGGTGTACAGACCTGGGAACTCAGCAGCACAGGGATGGTGGGAACCCCTCATAATGGGCACAGCGGGTGTACAGACCTGGGAACTAAGAACAGGGATGGAGGGAACCCCTCATAATAATAAATTCATCATAACAAACTTTCGTTATTTTAATGAAAAGTTTACTAATCAAACGAAAATGCTAAGATCTTAGAAATAAACATTCAATTTCAAACACAAATGACAACATTTTTCTGGTTTATTCATACCAAACCCAACAAAATTTTGTTACGCGCCCATGTCTACCAATAACTAGAAGATAAGCCAGCCAAGTGGGGACTAGCAAAATTACCAAGTCAGTTCCCTTAGACTGCAATGGTATTTGTTGTTGTGCTTAATTGTGGACAGGGGGTGCCTTTTTTTGTGCTAGCTGCATTTGGTTTGTTCTGGGCATGCTCAGGGACTTAGCATGTTTTTTGCTGCTTTTTGTGTGTGAACAGCACTTGGATGTTTCTGGGCATGCTCAGAGAGTGTTTTTTGGGGGGGGGGGTTATTAATTTAAAGACATCATTTACAGGTGTACCCACTTTGAAGTTCTGTCTCTACATTGGGTGAACTTGCATTTTGTGTGTTTCTTGGACTGTGCATGTGTTTGCAATTGCCTCATTAGCACACAAACCTATGTTATATAAAGCTTGCAGATAGCATGCTTTACTTTGCCCTGAAAAGAGCCAAGATTGTGTGCAGCAGCAGCAGCAGCAGCAGCAGCAGCAGCAGCAGCAGCAGCAGCAGCAGCAGCAGCAGCAGCAGCAGCAGCAGCAGCAGCAGCAGCAGCAGCAGCAGCACATTTGAGTGTCCTGACCACTTTCTAACACGTGTATATTTTGTTTGTTATGTCTTTGCAAAACAGATGTGTTTTCTGCAATTTATTTGTTACTTTGGTTTGTTGTTTTTTTTTGGTGGTGGTTATTTTAACATGAAATATTTTTGATGTTGGCAATGTTTGTTGTTTTTACGTTCACTTTGATTTAATTGCCTGTGCTGCATTATTTTAAAAACTTTCTCAAGATGTGCCTAATGTAGTTTTAATCCTTTTTATATAGTTGTCCATTTTGTGTGTGCGCGCTCCTTTCAACTCTTGTTAATTAACAATGCAAAAGGGTCAAACCTCTAACAAATTCTGTTAGTGTCTCAAATTAACATGTATGTGTGTGTATTTTGATTTCCTTGCTGCTTCTCCAAGTCCTGTTGGTTTTTTTTTTTGGACCAATAAAATTGTTTGCAATGTTTTATGTGTGTTCTTTTCATGCAATGGATTTCCCAGCTGTAGCTTAACAAGGCTGATTGCCATGTGTTAGACAATTCCAGACATTTCAGAGCGGTAAGTCTTCAATTAGATTTTTGATTACTTTTCTCGCACGATTCTCCCATCATTGATTAGAAAATCAGTGTTTTTTTTCAGCCTCAGTGATCAAGTACCCCCATTGATTAGAAAATCGGTCGTTTTTCAAAAAATTTCCAACATGGCCGAGTCCTCAAATTTGATTTCCGAACGAAAATCGGCTGTTACCCCCACCCCACTCCCCCAGGACATGTTTAGGACATGTTTATTATCTAAAAATGTTTTTGTGTCCAAAATACCAAGCCATTGACTTTGATTTAAAACACCTGTGCAAGATGGAAAACCTACAAACATGGCCTGTTGGGGGTACTCGAAGACAGGATGAGGAGCTAAAATCAAGCTCAAAACAATCTTATTCTAATTGTGGACATTTCAGAGAAAGCCCAGACAATTTTTTTGGTGTTTTTATATTTTATTTTTTGGGGGGATTTTTTTGTATTTTTTTATTTATTTTTTGGGCTTTGTGTCCCTTTTCTTAAAATTTGCTTTGCTTCCTGTCACATAGCCAAACAAGAAGTGAGAGTAAAACCATAACATTATTTTTAGTTCTTGGGGACACAGGTTAATCTAACTAACTAGTGTCCCCGTTAGGCAAATTGCAGTCTAGCACTTTGTTGTGTGCACCCCAAATTATTAGGTATTTTGGGGTTTAGCAAAGAAAAATCCTTTATGCAATACAAGTGTAGTTGCTGAAAATCAGAGAGGAAGTACTGGTGATTTTATCATCCAATCATGGAGAGGCAAAGATGCGGTTTTGTTTCCCTTGCATGTTGCCCTCGCATCTCCATTTAGTGCACTTGTAGTGCAAAGTCGATTTCCCTTTAGTAAAGAAACCTCAAGATACCTAATAATTTGGGATGTACATAGCAAAATGCTAGAGTGCAATTTCCCGAATGGGGAAACTATTGAAATTGGCTTGTGTGTCCCCAAAGTAAGACACTGGTAGTGTTTTATCCTCACTTCCTGTTTGGCTTTGTGACAGGAAGTGAATCATTTTGAAGGACAAATTGTCAAAATGTGGGCGTTGTCTTCACCCTATCAGGGGTGTAGAGATCCCCCAAGCAAAATCGGAAAGGATTTTCTTTAGTTTAACTTTGCAAAGACACATTCCTAAAATCAATTGTGATGCATGTTAATGGCCCATTTAGACCTTTAATATAAAGTCATAAGTTGCCTTTGACTCTAGTTAATTTTGGCCAGTCCTAGAAATCT
This sequence comes from Lithobates sylvaticus, assembly GCA_028564925.1. NCBI lineage: Eukaryota > Metazoa > Chordata > Amphibia > Anura > Ranidae > Lithobates > Lithobates sylvaticus. The sequence continues at coordinate 221,027,896 of CM053027.1, read as the reverse complement.
ACATCTGTTTTTCTATTAACCACTTGGTGTCTGTGCTATATCCTAATTACGGCCACAGCGTGGACCGTAATTTCTGGGAGGCCGTCATAGGACGTGCTCCCTGCAGGGCGCACTGAGACTCAGGTGATCGCAGTAAGGGCCTATCTTGGCCCCTTACCACGCGATTAGCTGTCAGCCTTTGACAGATGATCACATGATGTAAAATAAAGCTTTGTAATTGGTTATTTGTGTGAGCATTACCAATAGAGTCCTAGCCAAATAGATCCTTGAGAAATACATTAAATACTAAATCGTATTTCTCCAAATGTAGTCCAGAGTGGGCCCTATCATTGATAAGATCATAAAGCTCACATTGGTTGTGGGCCAAAGACAATCCATAAGCCCTGGTTCACATTGGTAGTTGGGTACAATTTGACATGTCCAATTGGCAGCAAGTGGCAGCAATGGCATCGTCCTAATCAGTGCAATGCTGCATTTTCAGTGCTGAAACAATTGTTAAATATTTTATGGACTACTTTTTGCAATTTGGGGCTGCGATTTCCATTGATCTGGACTAACACGCTAGTGTTAAATTGTGCGAGTCCAGCTCAGCAATTACCTGGGCTAAATGTGCTTTGAACAAAACTATCTCAGGTAAGCACAGTCAAATAGAAACCGAAAAGCTGATTTTTGTAAACAATAAAGTCCTGTAAAAATCTCCATTACAAATGTTTAAATTAAGATGGTCAGACGCTACACAATCTGATTGTACAATCTCTGTCCAATTCAACATTAAGGCTTGGTTTCCACTATTGCAAACCCAAAGTCTCGAGTTTGGCCGCAACTTTTGGCCGCAACTTGAAGCAATGGCTGGGTATTTTTGTGGTGTAGGTACCTCAAGTTGCATCAAAGTGGGAACAAAGTAGTGCAGGGAATACTTTGAGGTTGGTGCGACTTGAAGTCGCAGACGTATGAACGATACTCATTGTAAATCATGGGGTACAACTTGTCATACAACTTTTCAGTCCCAAGTCGCATGCCAAGTCTCAATAGTGGAAACCAAGCCAAAAATGAACATTGTAAATCACGCAACTTTGGGTTTGAAATAGTGGAAACAGAGCATTAGGCTAAAGCGGTAATAGGAAGATGCACTGGAAGAATTACTTATAATTGTGGAAAATCAAACAGGCTTGTGCACTGAATTGAATTTATGAAAGATCTGATTGCCCAGTGTATGGTCACCTCTAACCACTTGCCGACTGCTCACTGTATATATACATCATTTATTTGAAGAGGGATATCTCGGTAACGGCAGCAGCTGCTGCCCCAACCGAGATATCCATCTTTACAGAGAGTGGTCGTGTTTACGATAATGGTGGTCTCTGCGGCGGGTTCACCACGAGATCACCTTTATCGGTGGCGGGAGAGGTGCCACCCCCCCGGAGGCGATCGGGTCCTGCTGCGTGATGGGTATGGAGACGAGTGAGGCTAAGATGGCTATATTGTCTCTAAACGTTAGACATGTGCGATTAGTTTCGTACGAATCGGAAATTGGTACGAATTTTTCGAAATTCGTACGAATCCGAATTACGAATTTTTACGAATACGAATTCTGTACGAAATACGAAATTTCGTTTACGAATTTCGAATCCAAAAAAAAAAAGAAATTATAGCAGATATAACGAATGATTCGAATGAATTCGAGATTTAGTATAACGAATATCGACACTCTACGAATAATAAAGAATTATCCAAAAACGTATTAACGTTACAAAACACAAGTCTATTGTCTATTGCTTACCAATCACTCAGAGGAAGTACGAAATATGAAATTTTGTATTCGTAAACGAAAGAGTGTCGATATTCGTAACGATTCGTAAAGATTCGTAACGATATTAACGATTCGTAGCGATTCATACGAAATTCGTATTTCGTACAAATCCTAATTAAATTTCGTACACGAATTACGAATTACGATTTTTTTTTATACAAACGGAACGGAACGAAACAAAACAAATTTTTTGACGGCTCCCATGTCTACTAAACGTCACTTCTGCCCATACATCTTAAAGGAACATTTTTTTTCAATGTCATTTTTTTAAATTACATTTTTTTTTTATTCCATTTAAGTCTAAATATGAGATCTGAGGACTTTTTGACCCCCCAGATCTCATATTTAAGAGGACCTGTCATGCTTTTTTCTATTACAAGGGATGTTTACATTCCTTGTAATAGGAATAAAAGTGGTCATTTTTTTTTTTTTAAACAGTGTAAAAATGAATAAATCGAAGTAAAATTAATAAGAAACCAAAAAATAACATTTTTGAAAACACGCTGTCCCGACGAGCTCGCGCTCAGAAGCAATCGCATACGTGAGTAGCACCCGCATATAAAAACGGTAGTCAAACCACACATGTGAGGTATCACCGCGATCGGTAGAGCGAGAACAATAATTCTAGCCCTAGATCTCCTCTGTAACTCAAAAGATGCAACCTGTAGAATTTTATTATGGAGATTTTTGAGGGTAAAAGTTTGACGCCATTCCACGAGCGGGCACAATTTTGAAGCATGACATGTTGGGTATCAATTTACTCGGCGTAACATTATCTTTCACAATATAAAAAAAATTGGGATAATTTTACTGTTGTCTTATTTTTTTATTCAAAAAAGTGATTTTTTTCAGAAAAAAGTGCACTCGTAAGACCGCTGCGCATATACGGTGAGAAAAAAAGTATTGCAATGACCGCCATTTTATTCTCTAGGGTGTTAGAAAAAATATATATAAAGTTTGGGGGTTCTAAGTAATTTTCTAGCAAAAAAAACTGTTTTAAACATGAAAACACAGAATCTGAAAAACAGGCTTGGTCCTTAAAGTGGAGGGCCCACAAAAAAAAATTAAAAGTCAGCAGCTACAAATACTGCAGCTGCTGACTTTTAATAATCGGACACTTACCTGTCCCGGGGTCCAGCGATGCGGGGGAACGAGACCCCCCTCGTTCCCGCTCCGCTTGCGGTGCCGGCATTATTAATGTGGGCATGCGCGAGCGGCTCCATGCGCCGTGATTCGCCGCTCACTCATCTGGTACACATAACAGGTCCATGATGACTGTGCGGCGCCTACAGGAAGTGATGTCATTGCCCGGGCAATAAAGGTGGCAGACTACGAGGGACCCCCTAGCAAGAGGCATTTAGAGGTGAGTAAAAAAAAAAATTTTTACAATTATTTTTTATTTATTTTTTTTATGATTTTTAAGCCAAATTTTTTTTTGGGGTGGCAACACCACTTTAAGTGGTTAAAGATATGAAAACATGAATTTCTGTTGTTTAGAAACACTTCTCTGTTCTTTGTATTGTATTGAAAGATTTGGATACAAAAAGAACCAACATTCAAAGATATATTAGAAGAACAAGAATTAGCTTGGTAACAAAAGGGGATAATTAAATGAGAACAGATACTAAGGCCGCGGGACAATTCTCCCATGTGTGGGCGCCGGCGGACTTTTTCCTCCCAAAAGTCCAGCGGACTAAGTTTTAAGTTCAGACTTAAAATTGTCCACTGGACTCGGCAGTCCGGAGGACAATCCCGCCATCTGTGTGCTAGTCTGCGGGACTTTAGTAATGAACGGACTTCCCTCATACACGGAGGAAAGTCTGTTCATTTAGAACGTGACTCCAGGTAGACGGGACTAGCGAAGGCAGTGAATGCCGCCGCGCTAGCCCCGTCACCTGGTATGGATTTAAACGGGAATCCCTACGCCGAAAAAACGGTGTGGGGGTCCCCCCAAATCCATCTCAGACCCTTATCCGAGCACGCAGCCCGGCCGGTCAGGAAAGGGGGTGGGGACGAGCGAGCGCCCCCCCCCTCCTGAGCCGTACCAGGCCGCGTGCCCTCAACATGGGGGGTGCCCTGGGGAAAGGGGGGCCCGCCACTATTTATTATTTATTGTCTATTTCCAGTTCAACATTATTATATCATCTTTCCCGCTGCAGGTTGGTCAACCTTATCCAAGGAACACACTCTTCCACCCCAGGGATTTGCCTGACCCCGCTGTATTACCCCGGTTGTTGGGTGACGCCACCATGCCTTCCCGACGAGGGGGAGGAGTCACGCTGTTTTCCACCTTTACGCGCCTCCCCTTTTCCACTGATTGACGCATCTGGGCTGGTCCCGTGCGACCAATCACTGGCAGCACCTCTCGTCGGCGGCGTCCCTGGACATCCCTGGACGGCGCTCCTCATTGCGCACGCGCGGGGCCCCGCCGGTGCGCATGACGAGCGTACGTCACGTGATTTACGTCAGGGATGACGTAACTACGGGCCACTTCCGGGCCGACAGGAACACCGGGGACGCCACACGCGGCCTGCCTACATGGCGGCCTTATTCACCTGGATGGAGACAGGAACTTGCGGGCACCTATCCACCAATGGGGTCAGCGTCTTGCTGACCACCCCCTGTGGCTCATTTCCGGCAATCATTGTCGATTGCCCACCCATTTAAAGGACTGGCAGTTAGTACACATCACTGCCACCATCCAAACAGGATCACATCCCATTGAGACTCCTATGCGGTATGTATGGACACCGTCCTAAGGCTATACCTATTGCCCTCACCTCCGCACACCATTCTGACGCTCTAATGGGATACTTTTTTCTGTTCAATTTTCTGTTTGCCCTAAAGAATATTATTATTATCTGTTTTCAGACTAGGTGATTTTCATCTTTTCGGCCCAAGGTCCTTTGGAAAAACTACCACGCCTGTGATCAGGACCTAGGATTCCCTCTCAGCGCATAATCTGCTATTGTGACATTCTATCACCGATAGTAGCCTTTGGCACTATCCCTGTGTCTTATACCCTCAGGTAGGACCATAGCCACCTATCCTCTCTATACACACACACACTGTCACCCCTTTCATCACTTTGATCAGTTTTGTCCAATACTGGTTCTTCCTTGCCTTCACAGCCCACCCCCCCCTCCTTTACCCACTCTCACCCCACTTCCCGATCCGTCCCTTCATGGACCATTTTTCCCACTCCCCCACACACGCACTCCCCACTTCTTTACCTCCCTTTTTACTGAGTTTCTGCGATTTAGGTTTCTTCCTTGTGGTTTGTTTTGGTTTGCCTCTTTTTTCACCCACACATCACACCCATTGCACGATATGGTCTATGGCTATCCTGTATGGCAATAATGACCACACACAGATGCCCATTTAAGAAATGTCCCCTCTAGGCTGTAGTATACTGCTTCGCTCTTCTCCCCCTACATACTAAATGGGGAAAGATAGATCGATGTTTTTAGCCCAGTCTGATACCAACCATTAATACAATCCTTACCTTTTGGATTTTGCCACAGGTGGTGCCCGCGCGTTTTCTGGTCCAACCCAGGTTGTTTTCCTCCCCTCTGGATACCCCTGCTTCAGCAGCGGGAGAAGAAGGAGAGGAATTCTAAGCGTGTGACCTCCCGTAAGGCTTTTGGCGCCCCAGGACCCGTGTGACTTCCAGTGGAGTCTCTCTGGCACACCCTATGGAAAGTGGATGGTGTCTTCCTTACTAAAAACTCTCCACGTGGGAATATCGTATATATTTTTTATCTTCAGGATATACAGCATTGTGGTAAATATAAATCCTATGATGCTTTGGCATTCTTTGCTCCCAACTTCGGAGCCTCTCTACTTTGCAAACTGTATTGTTGCCACTAACATTGACATTGTATTCCTTTTTGTCTAGCAGACCTTTTTCCCTCTGAGGAAGACCCTCGTATTGGGTTGAAACGCGTCAGGGATATTTTCTCATTTATACGACAGACTCTGTATTTACTGTTGTTATGTGAACTTTAGTCTGCTCAATGTATATCCATGTTCTTTTATATATATATACCAATTTTCCCACTGGAGCTCATGTTCTAATCTAATTGTCTTATTTTTTTATTAAATAAACTTTAAAACTTTTTTACATACCAACCCTGACTTTTTCATTGTACGCTGCCTAAAAACCCCAACGTGGGGGATTGTTCCTTTTTGCTTCCCGACAACCCTGGCCGTTGGTTGTCGGGGTCTGCGGGCGGGGGGCTTATCGGAATCCGGGAGCCCCCTTTAATAAGGGGGCCCCCAGATACCGGCCCCCCCACCCTATGTGAATGAGTATGGGGTACGATGTACCCCTACCCATTCATCTAAGGAAAAAAGTGTAAATAAAAAAAAACACTCAATTTTTTTAAATATTTTATTGCACAGTTCCGGGGGTCTTCTTCCGTCTTGGGGGGTCTTCTTGCCGGACTCCTCCGCTATCTTCTGCTCTTTTACCTAGCTCTTTCACGAGCGGAGGAGCCCGGCTTTTTTCTTCGTCGCCGCCGTCTGGGGGTCTTGTTCCGACGTCGGGGGTCTTCGGGGGTCTCTTCTGTTCTTCTTGCCGGGCCTCCGCTTTCTTCTTCCAGCTCTTTTATGAGCGGTGGCCCGGGCTTGTGTTGTCGCTGCTGTCACCGCTGTCCCCGCCGCCTTCTGCTTCTTCTTCTGCTTCTTGTTCTTCTTTCTTCTTCCGATGTTGACTCGTCGCTGTCTCTTATTAAAGGGGGCTCCCCGATTCCGATAAGCCCCCCGCCCGCAGACCCCGAAACCAACGGCCAGGGTTGTCGGGAAGAGGACCTTGTCCTCATCAATATGGGGACAAGGTGCTTTGGGGTGGGGGGGCCCCAGGGCAACCCCCATGTTGAGGGCACGTGGCCTGGTACGGCTCAGGAGGGGGGGCACTCGCACGTCCCCACCCTCTTTAGTGACCGGCCGGGCTGCGTGCTCAGATAAGGGTCTGAGATGGATCTGGGGGGACCCCCACGCCGTTTTTTCGGCGTAGGGATTCACCTTTAAATCCATACCAGGTGACGGGGCTAGGGCGGCTGCATTCGCTGCCTTCGCTAGTCCCGTCTACCTGCAGTCACGTTCTAAATGAACAGACTTTCCGATCGTGTGTCGGCAAGTCCCTTAATTTCAAAAGTCCTGCGGACTTTGGCTAAAACTATGTCCGAGCGTGTGGGGGCAAGTCCACACGTTCGGATGCGCATGCGTGGGTATGCGTGCGCCGTTCAATGCGCCGGTTCGCACCTCAATGCGCCGGTTCACGCGCTCAATTAATGCCTTATCAGGTGCACTAATTAAGGTGTGAACTGGCGCAGTGCATTAGCCTTAGTAAATCAGCCCCTATGTATCGCTACCTAGAGCTGTCTTTCTCTCTCAGGATGAGAGGAGGAAGAGAAAATGCGAACATGTTGAAAGAAGTTCCTTTGGGGACTTAACTTCTCAAGATGACAGACTTACCAAAGCTCTGGTAACGTATTCATTTTTTTTTACCTTTTTGGTAATTGAATTGTTTTTGCACACATATTAATAGAACCATTTAAATATATATGGCAGAGCAAATTGGAGTTGTATTATTTTTAACTGCAGTATGATGAGTTCTCCTTTACTTCAGTGTTCCCAGCAGAGTTCTTCCTTACCTCAGTGTTCCCAGTGGAGTTCTCCTTTACTTCAGTGTTGCCTGTGAAGTTCTCCTTTACTTCAGTGTTCCCTTTAAAGTTCTCCTTTACTTCAGTGTTCTCTGATGAGTTATCCTTTACTTCAGTGTTCCCTGCGGAGTTCTCCTTTACCTCAGTGTTCCCTATGGAGTTCTCCCTATTTTCAGTGTTTCCTGCGGAGTTCTCCTTTACCTCAGTGTCCCCTGCAGAGTTCTCCCTTACTTCAGTGTTCCCTGCAGAGTTCTCGTTTACCTCAGTGTTCCCTGTGGAGTTCTCCCTTACCTCAGTGTTCCCTGCAAAGTTTCCCTTACCTCGGTGTTCCCTGCGGAGTTCTCCTTTACCTAAGTGTTCCCTGCGGAGTTATCCTTTACCTCAGTGTTCCCTGCAGAGTTCTCCCTTACTTCAGTGTTCAATGCGGAGTTCTCCCTTACCACAGTGTTCCCTGTGGAGTTCTCCCTTACCTCAGTGTTTCTTGCAGAGTTCTCCCTTACCTCAGTGTTCCCTGCGGAGTTTTACCTTACCTCAGTGTTCCCTGCGGAGTTTCCCTTACCTCTGTGTTTCCAGCGGAGTTCTCCCTTAATTCAGTATTCTCTGTGGAGTTCTCATTTACTTCAGTGTTCCCTGCGGAGTTCTCCCCTACCTCAGTGTTCCCTGGGGAGTTCTCCCATACATCAGTGTTTCCTGCAGAGTTCTCCCTTACCTCAGTGTTCCCTGCGGAGTTCTCCCTTACCTCAGTGTTTCCTGTGGAGTTCTCCCTTAAATCAGTGTTCCATTACAACAGTGTTATGTGGGGAGTACTCCTTTACTTCAGTGTTCCCTGCGGAGTTCTCCTTTACTTCAGTGTTCCATGCGGAGTTCTCCTTTTCTTCAGTGTTCCCTGCGGAGTTCTCCCTTACCTCAGTGTTCCCTGCAGAGTTCTCCCTTACCTCAGTGTTCCCTGCGGAGTTCTCCTTTATTCAGTGTTCCCAGTGGAGTTCTACCTATCAGGGACCTGGTCCGCCGCGCGCCCCAGTGCGCAGGCGTATAGGTCCGGCGCGGCGGCGCACAGTAAGAGTCAGAGGGACGCTGTGGCGGCGCACGAACGTTCGCGGCCCAGCTGAACGGCGCGCGCGCATGCGCACTAGTGCACGTCCCATGTGACCTCCAGCCGACCTATAAAAGAGAGGCCCCTGGACCCAAACAGACGCTGGTTCGTCTCTCAGCTGTTCCCTTGTACCTGTACCCGTGCCTGCTGTATCTACCCGCCTACCCGTTGCCGACCCGGATTGTATTGGACCTCTCTGCTTTCTCCAGACTTGACCCTTGGCTTGTGTACCCGGATTTCCGTATCTCCCTTCTCCTGTGTTTGACCCTCGGCCTGTTTACTGGACTTCCGCTTCTGCCTCTTCAGTGTTTGACCCTCAGCCTGCCTTGACCCCTCCGCTTACGCCTGACCATTCTACCTGGACTTGCCCATCAGTGTTTGATCCTCTAAACCTGTACCTAACTTACCTTGTGTTTGATCCTCAGCCTGCTGCCTGTCCACCTATCAGTGTTGGAGTCTCCGCCAGTCTTCCAGCTTCTACTCCGTGATACCTGGATCCACGCCTAGCCACTACCCTACAGGTGGCTTGTGCCTCTTGGTGCCAACTGCCCCCTGTACCACCTTCAGGGGCAGTGGGCGCTGAGTCGCAAGGGCAACCGCTCTCGGCATCTTGGCCTCGGTGAGTACTTTAGTTCCTGATAGTACGAACCAGCTATGACAGAGGCCAACAGAGCGGGATCTCCTCTGGAGATGCTATGCCAACAGGTATCCGCCCTCATGGAAGCTGTACAAAAACTACAAGAAGGCTATGTACAAGTGGACAGTCGCCTCCAACAATTGGCAGCAGCTTCCCTTCCGGCAAGCCCAGCTCCTGGACCAACCAGTGGAGGTTCTGCACCACCAGCCCAAGGCCCACCAGCCATGATGATGGCTGTACCCGAACCCAAGGTACCAGTACCTGAGCGATTTTCAGGCGATCGCAGGAAGTTCAGGTCCTTCAAAAACGCCTGCACCTTATACCTTGCCTTACAGCCCCGCACCTTCTCTTCAGAAATCGTAAAAGTAGGATTTATCATGTCACTGCTATCCGAGGAACCCCAGACCTGGGCCCACGGCCTCATGGAGCAGAGGAACCCCCTGTTAAACACAGTAGACTCCTTCTTCGAAGCAATGGGCCAACTTTATGATGATCCCCAGCGTTCTGCCACAGCCGAAGCCACACTACATACCCTCTCCCAGGGTAAAAGGCTAGTGGAGGACTATACGGCAGAGTTCCGCAAGTGGTCAGCTGACACTACCTGGAATGAGGCTGCCCTCCGTTATCAATATCGGCTGGGGCTGAACGAAACCCTGAAGGATGAGTTAGCTCGTGTGGAGACCCCCACAACTCTAGAGGAGTTAATACAACTAGCCACCAAACTGGACCGACGCATGCGGGAGCGGCGTTCCGAGCGCCTACAAAATCCCCGACCAGTGTGGGTACCTCCTAGGCCTCCGCCTACATACCCTGCCTCCTCCTTTCCTCCGGGTACGCCGGCTCCAGAGGGGGAGCCCATGCAACTTGGCCTAGTGCGCCCCCGGCTTTCCCAGGAAGAAAGACAACGCAGACGCAGATCTAATTTGTGCCTTTACTGCGGGGGTTCCGGACACTACCTACTGAATTGTCCCATCCGGCCCAGTAAGTTGCCACCTCAACCCACTATCAACTGTCAGTCCATTAACATTGTCCAGGCTTATGTGACTCTTTCTGTCTCCCTACAGCTGGCGGGAAAGAAGATTCGGCTACCGGCCGTAATTGATTCGGGCGCCTGCAGTTGTTTTCTGGACATTTCCATCGCCAACGAATGGCATATTCCTTGCTTGAATAAAGAAAGACCCTTACTGGTTCACTTAGCTGACGGGTCCCTTCCACACTCAGGACCAGTAGTCCAGGAGACCCCACCTATCCTTACCACCACAGACTCCGGCCACCAGGAACTGTTACGATTTGACCTGATCTCCTCCCCGATGTTTCCCATCATACTTGGACTCCCCTGGTTACAGGCCCATGATCCCCAAATCCATTGGGACCGGAAGGAGGTCTCCTTCTCTTCTCCCTACTGTCACCAGCATTGCATCTCCCCGGCTCCGAGTTGCCACCTGGCAGTCATCTCGGCATCAGAGAACCTCCAGCACATTCCGCCAGTCTACCAGGATTTCAAGGATGTGTTCGATAAAAAGAAGGCCGACCATCTACCACCTCACCGGGCTTATGACTGCCCCATTGAGTTATTGACTGGCTCTGTGATCCCTTTCGGGCGCATATTCCCGTTATCTGAGACCGAATTAAAAGCGTTAAAAATCTACATTGACGAAAACCTTGAAAAGGGCTTCATTCGGCCCTCTACCTCGCCGGCTGGGGCTGGCATTTTTTTTGTAGGGAAGAAGGATGGGTCACTCCGACCCTGCATCGACTATAGGGAGCTTAATAAAATCACTGTAAAGAACCGGTACCCATTACCTTTAATTCCTGAGCTTCTCCAACGTTTTCGATCAGCTAAGATTTTCTCCAAGCTTGACTTAAGAGGCGCCTATAATCTTGTCAGGATCCGCGCAGGTGACGAGTGGAAGACAGCCTTCAGGTCCAGGTTTGGCCATTATGAATATTTAGTGATGCCTTTTGGCCTGTGCAATGCTCCAGCTACCTTCCAACATCTGGTGAATGACATCTTTAGGGAACACCTGGACGACTTTTTGGTCGTATACCTGGATGATATCCTCATTTTTTCCGCCACCTTGGATCTGCATCGGAAACACGTTAGGAGAGTACTTTCCATCCTTAGAACCCATCAACTTTACCTTAAAGCCGAGAAGTGTGAATTTGAGAAAACTACGGTACAGTTCCTAGGATTTATCATTTCTACCAAAGGCACTGCAATGGATCCCCAAAAGGTCAAGGCAGTAATAGAGTGGTCAGCTCCCAAGGACAAAAAGGCCGTCCAACGTTTCATCGGGTTTGCTAATTTTTATCGGAGGTTCATCGTCGGGTTCTCTACTATTGTTGCACCCATCACCCGCCTAACCCAACAACATGGCCGTTTCCAGTGGTCCCAGGAAGCCCAGGATGCTTTCTCCAAATTAAAGAGCCTCTTCACCACTGCTCCTATTCTTCGACATCCGGATCCGCTACTTCCCTTCGTACTAGAAGTAGATGCCTCGGAATCAGCCACAGGTGCCATTCTGTCACAACGTCACGGGCCAAAAGCCCTCCTTCACCCAGTGGCCTTTGCCTCTCGGAAATTGAGCCCGTCTGAAAGAAATTATGACGTCAGTGATCGTGAGTTATTAGCCATTAAGGCCGCTTTAGAAGAATGGAGGTACCTTCTCGAGGGGGCAACCCACCCAATTACTATTTTTACTGATCATAAAAACCTCGAATATTTACGTACCGCCAAGCGGTTGAGGCCTCGTCAAGCCCGCTGGGCACTTTTTTTTTCAAGATTCACGTTTCACATCTCCTACCGGCCGGGGTCCAAAAATGGTAAAGCAGATGCTCTCTCCCGAATCTCCCCGGAATCTTCTCAAGTGCCGGAACCAAGTACCATTTTGGCCCCCCAAAATTTTCTGCTCCTTTCGCCAGCAGATCTATCTTCTTCTCTCCTCGCTGCTTCAGCCCATTGCCAGGATCCCATTGTGTCTACCCTGGAGAAACGTGAAGACCTATTCTGGTCCCGAGATAAGATCTTTGTACCCCTAGAAGTAAGACCTTTAGTCTTGAAGACGCTCCATGACCACAAACTGGCAGGTCACTTCGGGAACCAAAAGACGGCTGAACTCATCTCACGCACCTTCTGGTGGCCAGGCTGGAGGCAGGACTGCCGCACATACATCTCTTCCTGTGTTCCGTGCCAACGAAACAAGGGTTCTAAAACCAAGCCCTGGGGATTGTTGAAGCCATTACCCATTCCGGAACGTCCATGGGCGGACATTTCAATGGACTTTATTGTGGAACTACCCCCCTCAGAAGGCTTTTCCACCATACTGGTAGTGGTTGATCGACTGTCTAAAATGGGCCATTTCCTGCCCATGGTGGGCACTCCCTCTGCCCTCGAAACTGCCAACATTTTTATTAAAGAGGTTGTCAGGCTCCATGGGGTCCCCAGGAGCATTGTCTCGGACAGAGGCTCTCAATTCACCTCAAAGTTCTGGAAGGAACTCTGCAAAACCTTAGGAATTAAGGCCTGTCTTTCCTCGGCATACCACCCACAGAGCAATGGTCAAACGGAGCGTACCAACCAAACGCTCGAGCAATATTTACGTTGTTTTTGTTCCTCTGTACAAGATGACTGGTCCTCCCTGCTGGCATACGCGGAATTCGCGTACAACAATTCCTCCCACTCAGCCACCAACCAAACTCCCTTCTGGGCAAATTCGGGCTTCCACCCATCTTTCCTCCCAAACTCGTTTCCTGAATCACCAGTTCCTGCTGTACAAGAACGTCTAGAGGCCATCCAAACCAATTTTAAAAAACTCCAGGAGACCATGCAACAGGCCCAAGAAGGGTACGAGAAGTATCACAACAGGGGAAGGAGGGAGAACCCCCATTTCAGAATCGGAGAAAAGGTGTGGTTGTCAACGGCTCATCTCAGGCTCTCTTGCCCTTCACGGAAACTGGGTCCCAAATTCATTGGGCCATTTGAGGTCAAGAAGGCAGTAAACCCCGTGGCTTTTGAGCTTTCGCTACCTAAGGCGTACAAGATACATCCTGTTTTTCATGCATCGCTACTGAGACCTTTGGTTCCAAGTCCCTTCCCAAACAGGGAGGAACCTCCTCCACCACCCGTCACAATCGATGGTATGGAAGAATTCGAGGTGGAATCACTTCTAGGGTGCAGAAAGGTGGGTCGTCAGCTACAATACCTAGTGAAATGGAAGGGGTACCCACCGGAGGATAATTCCTGGGAGCCATCGGGAAATTTCCATGCACCAAGGCTAATTAAGATTTTCCAGCAGGAGCATCCCGAACTAATGGATAGCCTGGGCGTCCGGAGTCCGCCCCTCAGGGGGGGGCACTATCAGGGACCTGGTCCGCCGCACGCCCCGGTGCGCAGGCGTATAGGTCCGGCGCGGCGGCGCACAGTAAGAGTCAGAGGGACGCTGTGGCGGCGCACGAACGTTCGCGGCCCAGCTGAACGGCGCGCGCGCATGCGCACTAGTGCACATCCCATGTGACCTCCAGCCGGCCTATAAAAGAGAGGCCCCTGGACCCAAACAGACGCTGGTTCGTCTCTCAGCTGTTCCCTTGTACCTGTACCCGTGCCTGCTGTATCTACCCGCCTACCCGTTGCCGACCCGGATTGTATTGGACCTCTCTGCTTTCTCCAGACTTGACCCTTGGCTTGTGTACCCGGATTTCCGTATCTCCCTTCTCCTGTGTTTGACCCTCGGCCTGTTTACTGGACTTCCGCTTCTGCCTCTTCAGTGTTTGACCCTCAGCCTGCCTTGACCCCTCCGCTTACGCCTGACCATTCTACCTGGACTTGCCCATCAGTGTTTGATCCTCTAAACCTGTACCTAACTTACCTTGTGTTTGATCCTCAGCCTGCTGCCTGTCCACCTATCAGTGTTGGAGTCTCCGCCAGTCTTCCAGCTTCTACTCCGTGATACCTGGATCCACGCCTAGCCACTACCCTACAGGTGGCTTGTGCCTCTTGGTGCCAACTGCCCCCTGTACCACCTTCAGGGGCAGTGGGCGCTGAGTCGCAAGGGCAACCGCTCTCGGCATCTTGGCCTCGGTGAGTACTTTAGTTCCTGATACTACCTTACCTCAGTGTTCCCAGCGGAGTTCTTCTTTACTTCAGTGTTCCCAGCAGAGTTCTCCCTTACCTCAGTGTTCCCTGCGGAGTTCTCCTTTACTTCAGTGTTCCCTGTGAAGTTCTCCTTTACTTCAGTGTTCCCTGTGGAGTTCTCCCTTACCTCAGTGTTCCCTGCAGAGTTCTCCCTTACCTCAGTGTTCCCTGTGGAGTTCTCCTTTACTTCAGTGTTCCCAGTGGAGTTCTACCTTACCTCAGTGTTCCCAGCTGAGTTATCCTTTACTTCAGTGTTCCCTGCAGAGTTCTCCCTTACCTCAGTGTTCCCTGCGGAGTTCTCCTGTACTTCAGTGTTCCCTGTGAAGTTCTTCTTTACTTCAGTGTTCTTTGCTGAGTTCTCCTTTACTTCAGTGTTCCCTGCGGAGTTCTCCCTTACCTCAGTGTTCCCTGTGGAGTACTCCCTTACATCAGTGTTCCCTGCGGAGTTCTCCCTTACCTCAGTGTTCTCTGTGGAGTACTCCCTTACATCAGTGTTCCCTGTGGAGTTCTCCTTCACTTCAGAAATCCCTGTGGAGTTCCCCTTTACCTCAGTGTTCTCTTACATCAGTGTTCCCTGCGGTGTGTACTCCCTTACATCAATGTTCCCTGTGGAGTTCTCCTTTACATCAGTGTTCCCTGCAGAGTTCTCCTTTACTTCAGTGTTCCCTGCAGAGTTCTTTACTTCACTGTTCCCAGCGGAGTTCTCCCTTACCTCAGTGTTGCCTGCGGAGTTCTCCCTTACTTCAGTGTTCCCTTCGGCATTCTCCCTTACTTCGGTGTTCCCTGTGGAGTTCTCCTTTACCTCAGTGTTCCCTGTGGAGTTGTCCCTTACCTCAGTGTTTCCTGCAGAGTTCTCCCTAACTTGAGTGTTCCCTGTGGAGTTCTCCCTTACTTCAGTGTTCCCTGCAGAGTTCTCCCTTACTTCAGTGTTCCCTGTGGAGTTCTCCCTTACCTCAGTGTTTCCAGCAGAGTTCTCCCTTACTTCAGTGTTCCCTGCAGAGTTCTCCCTTACTTCAGTGTTCCCTGTGGAGTTCTCCCTTACCTCAGTGTTTCCAGCAGAGTTCTCCCTAACTTGAGTGTTCCCTGTGGAGTTCTCCCTTACTTCAGTGTTCCCTGCAATGTTCTCCCTTACTTCAGTGTTCCCTGTGGAGTTCTCCCTTACCTCAGTGTTTCCAGCGGAGTTCTCCCTTACTTCAGTATTCCCTGCAGAGTTCTCCCTTACTTCAGTGTTCCCTGTGGAGTTCTCCCTTACCTCAGTGTTTCCAGCGGAGTTCTCCCTAACTTGAGTGTTCCCTGCAGAGTTCTCCCTTACTTCAGTGCTCCCTGCAGAGTTCTCCCTTACTTCAGTGTTCCCTGTGGAGTTCTCCCTTTTTTTTTTATAATTTATTCTTTATTAATTTTTTTTTTCATATATACAACCATAACAGTAAAAGTAATAAGAGACTATACATAGCAAGGTCATGTATTCTTCATTACATGGGGTCAATTCAGCACCAATCAAAATTTTCGCTCAGCCTTTTTGACTGCCATTTACTTGCTATTTGTTTCTAGCCTGAAATAGGCATCGCAACACTGCCATAGTTTTACTTTTACTCTCTTCCTGTTCTTCTCTGTATCCCAATATACAACCTTTGGGTTCCAACTCCACTTTGACTCCGAATGTCCCACTTATACTGTTAGTTACTCCCCTCCAGTAATAAACCTGTTTGGGGCATCTCCATAGCATGTGGATTAAATCTCCTGTTTTTTGGCATCTGTGGCATTTATCATCCCTTCATCACCCTTCTGCCAAAACTAAACAGCCGCTTAGGGGTATAGTATGCTCTATTAATTAACATCAAATGTGACACTCTCTGCTGGGGGGATACTGACTAGGGATGAGCCGAACACCCCCGGGTTCGGTTCGCACCAGAACCTTCGAACGGACCGAAAGTTCGAATTTTCAATCCCTATTCATTATAATGGACGCGAACGTTCGAAATCAAAATTGCTAATTACAACGGCCAATATGCATGTTAATGTCATAAAACAGGTTTTGGGACCCGGGTCCTGCCCCAGGGGACATATATCAATGCAAAAAGAACTTTTAAAAACTAACGTTTTTTCGGGAGCATTCATTTTAATGATGCATAAAGTGAAAAAAAGTGAAATTTTCCTTTAAATATGGTACCTGGGGGGTGTCTAAAGTATGCCTGTGAAGTGGCATGTTTTTCCCGTGTTTAGAACTGTCCCTGCACAAAATGACATTTGTAAAGGAAAAAAAAGAAGCCATTTAAAACCACTTGCGGCTTTAATGTCATGTCTTGTCCTGGCCGCCATATGGCTGAAAATCCTTGAGAAAAATGGCATGGCTACCCCATCATCCCCCCCCCACCCCAGCCCCTTTGGGTCTTGTATGGATATTAAGGGGGACCCCGCACCCAAAATAAAACCCTATATCTACAACCCTATATAGTGTGTACTGTTGGTAAAAAGATATATCTGTATGGAAGACTGCCCTTTATATCATCTACCCCCACCGCGCCACAGGTGTGAAGGCTATATAATTAAACCAGTGAAGGTATAAAAAGTGAAGGGGTAAACAATCAAATAATCAAACAGCAGCTACTTGAGTGAATAAAAATGTAAAATCTGCAATTCAACCTAAAAATGGAGCATAAATAGGGTAAATCAGTAGCGCTAGTGTAAAAAGTGATAAAAATAAAATGCAAATAAATACATACAGCAGGCCTCAAAATTTCAGGTCTTGAGCTACTAGCCAGGCCTTAAGAGTTACTCACCACCTGTTGCCCCACCCAAACCCTACCCTGCCCTGCCCCTAAACACGCCCTTGTATATGATCTAATGAAATAACACATGCTCAACACCTCCTACCTCCAACGCCTCCCACAGTACACCTCTACCTCCAACGCCTCCCGCAGTACACCTCTACCTCCAACGCCTCCCGCAGTACACCTCTACCTCCAACGTCTCCCGCAGTACACCCCTACCTCCATCACAGTACACCTCTACCCCCAACGCCTCCCGCAGTACACCTCTACCTCCAACGCCTCCCGCAGTACACCTCTACCTCCAACGCCTCCCGCAGTACACCTCTACCTCCAACGCCTCCCGCAGTACACCTCTACCTCCATCACAGTACACCTCTACCTTCAACACCTCCTCCAATGCCTCCCCTCTCCATCACACCTATGTCTCCAATCCCTTCTACCCTAGCACACCTCTATACTTACAATCTCTCTTCTTAGTATGTCTCTGCCTCCAATGCCCCCCCAGCAAACCCCCCCCATTCTATCATACCTATAACTCCGAATCCTGCCCTCCCCCATTCCATCATACATATGTACTTCAAATTCCCACCCCCCCTCCCATTCTATCATACCTATGACTCCAATTCAGCCCCCCCCTCCCCCCATTCTATCATACCTATGACTCCAATTCAGCCCCCCCTCCCCCCATTCTATCATACCTATGACTCCAATTCAGCCCCCCCTCCCCCCATCCTATCATACCTATGACTCCAATTCCCGCCTCCCCCCCCATTCTATCATACCTATGACTTCACTTCACCCCCCCCCCCCCATTCTATCATACCTAGGACTTCACTTCAGCCCCCCCTCCCCCCATTCTATCATACCTATGACTCCAATTCCCGCCTCCCCCCCATTCTATCATATTGTATGACAGGTTGGGGGGAGAGGGGCAGAATTGGAGGCATAGGTATGATAGAATGGGGGGAGGGGGGGCAGAATTGGAGGCATAGGTATGATAGAATGGGGGGAGGGGGGCAGAATTGGAGGCATAGGTATGATAGAATGGGGGGAGGGGGGGCAGAATTGTAGGCATAGGTATGATAGAATGGGGGGGGGGGGGCAGAATTGTAGGCATAGGTATGATAGAATGGGGGGAGGGGGGGCAGAATTGGAGGCATAGGTATGATAGAACGGGGGAGGGGGGCAGAATTGGAGGCATAGGTATGATAGAACGGGGGAGGGGGGCAGAATTGGAGGCATAGGTATGATAGAACGGGGGAGGGGGCAGAATTGGAGGCATAGGTATAATGGATTGGGGGGAGGGGATGATTCAGACCTATGCCTCCAGTTAACCCCCCCCCCCAATCCAGCATTCACAGTGTCACATTTTTAACATACCAGGCATTGTCCAGCAGCCGGGGGTCAGGCATCAGTGCATTCCTCGGATGTTTGGGAGGTGGAGAGGGGCGGTCCTCAGCGGCGCCAGAATGATGAATTTATTTTCAAAAGCCTGTGCGGGACAGACATGTGGAGAGGGGTGGCGCGATGTGTGGACGTTGGAGAGGGGCGGCGCTAGCTGGCACACTTCTTTGCAAAGCTCTGCTTTGCTGCTAGCCAGGACAGAGATGTGTGTGGAGGGGCGGTAATGTGTGGACGGTGGGGAGGGGCGGAGCTGGCTCCTGCAATAGCCTGTGCAGTGGGGATGTATCGGGGGTGGAGAGGGGCGGCGCTGCCTGGCACAATTTGTATTTGCAAAGCTCGCGCTGCGAGCCTGTGCGGGGCAAAGATGCAGGCAGCTGCATAGTTAACTGACAGCGGCGGCACAGCCCTACTCGCACTGCTGATAATTTAACTCGCCCAATGCGAGCAGGCGAGTATAATTTTTGAGCCCTGCATACAGTGTATATAAACAGTGCTAAATAAATATCAGAGTGCAAAAATAGTGCTGTATAGATGACTCAACGTATAACTCAATAGCAGCAGTGTATCTATTTCTCCCAGTGACAAGTGAAAAAGTTCATAAACATAAAATAGAGTCCAGACTGTAAATAAATAGGTGATTTTCCAAGTGTCTTCAAACAAGGTATCAAACTTGAGTCTTCTAACTGACTTGAATCTGCCACCACACCACGTGTTTGTGATCACACTCCCTCTGAAAGGCACACTCACCAGCTCACAAGGCCTCACACTCTCGTGTTTGGCAGCAGCGTATTTTACCCACTTCAGGGGTTAATACAGGTCATCAGCTTGCTTAATCCGTTTAGCTCTCAATGCGGTTCCATATGCAAAACAATGAATAAAGACTCCACATAGTGTGAAAAAGTATGACAAAATGTATTCACTGTTCACAAGCACTACAATGGTCAAACTCACATTTCAAAGATTAAAAACAAGCCTCCAATCCAAACACGGCAAGCCAAACAACGCTGATTTAAAAATGTACTGTGGTCTCGGCGGACCAAGAGTATCTCACCACCCTCCAAGTATGAGTCTCTGGTGGTAATATGGTTGTGAAACAAAGTGGCGTTAAATAAAAGTACAATCTTTTACTTGCTCTGTAGCCTCGTTCCCGACATGTTTCGTCGCGTAGACTTATTCATGGGTATGGCTACACAGCCCATCTCAGACTAATTTATAGTGGTAAGTAAGCTAGTCACATGAGTAATGAGCAGGTCATGTGTCATGCTGTGTGCAATCACGCGTGAGCTAATACACATGATTGTATGCATTCCCCTATACTAGCTAGCGAGAAAGACTATTGGTGGTGTTAATAGCAGTTGCACAATAATACATAAAAAGTACTACTGCCTGCTTGGTACTATATTTACATGGGTCTGCTAATACCTTAATAAATCACCAAGTGAGTATCCAGGTATATATGGTGCTAATCTATAATATGAATACTCGGCATGTAGGGGTGACTTTCCCAGTGTTACCTTTAAGCTCACTGGGTCTGTGTTTTCTGGGGGTCCCGATCCCTTACAAGGGCGCTGTTTATGGGGATCGCTGGCGCTTTGGAATGTATCTGTGTGTATTCACAGTGTAACAGATGCAGATAGGCATCCATCCACTGACTATACCAAAAGGCCCCTGTGCGCATGCGCGATGGCTGTGTGCGCGTGCGTGTCATGCCAGAGAGCGCGCACGCATCCCACAGCATCAGGTGCAGTTGAATGCCCATCCAATAGCTGTGACCAGTGATCCATGTGCGCGTGTGCACTGGCTATGTGCGCGCGCATGTCACATCGGCCAGTGCGCGCGCACCGCACAGCGTCAGATGCAAATAGGTGCCGGTCCAATGACTAAGAGCAGCTCGCGCCTGCGCAGTTAAGCGTCAACAACGGCGCATCGGCGCGCATTAGATGTCCCCACAGCTACCATATAGGACCCGGAAATATGCCTACATACTCTGTGCTGGTGATAAAGCTTATAAAACCCATCATCAACAATATTGAAGGCACAAATACCCTCTCCCCAAAAGTGGTTTACTAAAAGTGGATGTGTCACAAATATATAGTAAATAAGCCAATGTATAAAAAACATCAGAACTGAACACTTCTTAAATGAGTTTTAAAACAGCCTATTAGAATGCAAAACACTGTATCTCCATATTGGTATCAATCAGATATTGCATACATCGGGGATTTATGAATTGAAGACTATATTAGAGAGTTTAAAAAATTCAATCAAAATGATTAATTAAAATAAATAATAACATGTAATATTATTAAAAATATTCCATTAAAAAATGCATATATTATTTCATTAAAAAATACAAATGTATCTTTCAATGAAGAAAATGGATGAGTGAAGTTGTTATTTATGGTGGATTAACCGTATTATACGAATTTCATAGTGACTTTGACCCCATTATTGCTGACGGATAAGGTCGTCTCATAAAAGCTACATTCAATTTCATTAAAAATATACTGATTAAGGTAATTAAGATTAAGGTGATTGAAATTAAAATTTAATTAAAATAAAATGTGACTGTCGCACCCAGATTTTATTGGTGGATGCCGCAGCTACCGTTGTCACTGCTGAACATTTGTTAAAAAATATATATATACATCACTCTGAAACTCCTACTGTAACATGCGGATTAGAAATTATTAATGAAGCAGTTTAGATCCAGTTCTACGTTTAGTCCCCGCGGCGTCAAGCTTTTCAATAAAAAGATCCAGCGGGTTTCCCTTTGGCTGAGGTCTCTGACCCTATTTGAGCCTCTCCAAGAGGGATGAATAGTGTCTATTCCACAAAACTGTAAAAGTGTTGGATCCTGGTCATGTTTTTCTTTAAAGTGTAATGAAACACTATGGAATTGGAAACCTTTCCTTATATTTGCCAAGTGCTCCGATATCCGAATTCTCAGTAGTCTTTTCGTTCTACCCACGTAGAGCAACCCACATGGGCACCACATGAGGTACACGACGTGGGTTGAGTTGCAAGTGATAAATTCTTCTATTTGAAAAACCTCACCATCTCTGTTTGTGATTTCTGTTTTCCCCCTATTACTGACACGTGTAGTCCTACAACAGATGCATTTCCTGCAAGCGAAGAATCCCTTTAGATTTATTCTCAGGAATTGTCGGTGGATCTAAAAGTTTTTTGACAATTCGGTCTCCGAAGTTTATGAGCTCTTCTATATATAAATCTTGGTCGACTATTTAAAATGGCCCCCAAATGCCTGTCCCTACATAAAATATGCCAGTGTCTCTCATAAATGTTTTGTACCTCTTTATACTGACAGTGGAAGTCTGAAATAAAATTCAATTGGTGTTGTTCATTTTCGTGTTTATCTTTCTTCCTCAAGCACATCTCCCTTGGGATTAGAGCAACGTCATCAATAATTTTATCTAGTGATTTTTCCGTGTAGCCCTTTTGTGTGAACTTGTTCTTTAAGATCAATGACTGTTCATAATAGTCTTTCGCCTTAGTACAGTTCCGCCGAATCCTCAGCATTTGGCCCTTCGGAATGTTTTTGATCCAAGCAGGATGGTGTCCACTATGAATGGGCAAATAGCTGTTACGATCAGTGGGTTTGAAGTACGCTTTAGTGCATAGCCTCGCACCTTCTTTTTCTATAGTCACATCTAAAAAATTGATGGTTGTGTCACTCACTTGATACTCGAGTTTGATATTGTTGTTGTTCACATTTAGGTCCTCCAGGAACTCTATAACCGATTCCCTGGAGCCCTCCCAAATCAATAGGAGGTCATCAATAAATCTCCTATAAAATTTCAATTGCGGGAAGTTTTTGCTGAAAATGAACATATCCTCCCACTCAGCCATGAAGAGGTTGGCGAGGCTGGGAGCATGGTGAGTGTGCCTTTCAGAGGGAGTGTGATCACAAACACGTGGTGTGGTGGCAGATTCAAGTCAGTTAGAAGACTCAAGTTTGATACCTTGTTTGAAGACACTTGGAAAATAACCTATTTATTTACAGTCTGGACTCTATTTTATGTTTATGAACTTTTTCACTTGTCACTGGGAGAAATAGATACACTGCTGCTATTGAGTTATACGTTGAGTCATCTATACAGCACTATTTTTGCACTCTGATATTTATTTAGCACTGTTTATATACACTGTATGTATTTATTTGCATAGTATATATTTATCACTTTTAACACTAGCGCTACTGATTTACCCTATTTTTGCTCCATTTTTAGGTTGAATTGCAGATTTTACATTTTTATTCACTCAAGTAGCTGCTGTTTGATTATTTGATTGTTTACACCTTCACTTTTTATACCTTCACTGGTTTAATTATATAGCCTTCACACCTGTGGCGCGGTGGGGGTAGATGATATAAAGGGCAGTCTTCCATACAGATATATCTTTTTACCAACAGTACACACTAACTTTACATATTTTTACCCACTGCAGCCATGGAAGCTATAAATTTCCTGTCTAATAGACAGATGAACCCTGAAAACATTTTTTCAAACAACCATGATATGGTTGATTGTGAGGAAGATGTTACCGGCACTTTAAGATCGTTAGAAAACCTTTTAGAAAAGCAAGTTGAGACTTGGTGGGACATTTTTACATTTGAGCACTATGAGAAGGAGAATTTAATCTTTAGAAGCCTAAGATGGGAGGTCTCCCCACAGGACGGTCTAACTGACCAAAAATATATGGATGAGTGGTTGGAATTTTTCAATAGAAGAGGGAAAGAATTACAAGCCCTCGTTCTAAAAAGAAAACGTATTAAATTGAGTATTGTAAATCAAAAAATAAAAGATATACAATCTCAATTAGAACCATTGAAGGATTTCAATCAAGTTTTAGAATTTAACACAAATATGAAGAGAAAATTGGAAAAGATTGACCGTGAAACACAAAAGAAAAAAGTTAAAAAATACACCAGGGATTCGAATGACTTCCAGACAAACAATATATATGTCTGGCAGTCTCTTATCACGGAGAAAGGTGAATGTTCTCAGGCATGTGAACAGACATGCTCTGAGACGGAGAAGGAAGAAAAGAGTGAGAAAAACCCTAAAAAAATGACACACAAAAATATCCCGTTTGAGAAAGAGAAAACTAATGGGGGTACGGGACGGAAAATTCAGCCCGTAATGAATAGGACTGAACCTCCTACACAACCACCGTACCAGACGAGAACATACACACAAGATAGAGGTGGTGGATATTTTCCCCACTATTCAGAACCCCATACTCCTCGAGGAAATTCCCCATACCAGTACCAGTCGCTGAGAACGAATAGAGGGAATGGACAATATGTAAATAACCATTACCCCCCATATGAACCAACACATTGGCACCGCCATCCCCCACCACCCCCAAATCAATATTGGGACCAAAGAGGAGAGATACCAATGCATAACAGATATCAGGCATTGGCGGAAGACAACTACTATGGCAACTACCAACCCCCCCCTTTTTTAGGACAACGGGGGAGGGGTGGGAGAGGAGGAGGGACACCGAGGAAGCATGCCCAGGCGAACAAGGGAGGAGAGAGAAATCCACCCCCATATTACCAGAACAAAGCCAAGACTGGACCCCAAAGAGAAGAAGGGGGTGCAGATCGGGACGTCGGGCACAATTCAAAAAAGCGAATGTGGGACAACTGAATAGTGGGATATACAACCTAAGCAAAATCGAGCTGAATCAAAAAGAACTAAACATATTAAATCTTGGACTAAAATGTGCCCCTAAAAAGAAGTTTAACAAGTTTGATGTATTTATCGATACACACAAATTTATTAGAACACTTCATTTAAAAAAATATTTTTTAAGTGCTCCCATAAAGTTTAAGCCAGCAGTCTCTTACACGGTGGAGAAAGTTGACAGTGGTTTAAAAAACAAGTCAATTTTCAACCCCCAAATCCCAAGCAATCATTTTATTGAGGTGTTTAAGAATTTGGTTTTAAAGGATTTAGAAGAACTAATTCCAAAGAAACGTATTAACCCAGACTACATTAGGGAAGGTATCCGATCATTGGAGGAACAAAAAGAGATTATCATACGACCTGCAGATAAGGGTGGAGGTGTGGTGATAATGGATAAAACCTTCTACACTAGCCAACTCAATGAACTCCTAGCAGATACCCAGACTTATAAAAAACTAGGAGCAAACCCAACTGAGCCGTATAGGAACCAGTTGGACCTTCTTATTGAATGGGGATATCACATCAATGCACTAAATCTCAAAGAGAAACGATACCTGGTCCCCAGTGCATGTAGAATACCAATTATCTACATGCTCCCAAAGGTTCACAAAAATGCTGAAATCCCCCCTGCCCGGCCCATTGTAAACGGTATCGGATCGGTAACTGCAAGACTGGGGGAAGACTTAGATAAGTTTTTGCAAGCAAGTGTTACCAGTACAAGAGCATACCTGAAAGATACATCGGATTTACTGACGCTACTTGATTCAATTCAAATAAGTACCACCACTAACACCTTTTTAGTCACGGCCGATGTATGTTCATTATACACCATCATCCAACATGAAGATGCCGTCCTCTCATTAAATTGTAAAAGAGACGATATATCGCACTCCCAAAAAAGATTCATAGGACATGCGTTGGAGTACTGTATGACCCACAATTATTTTTGGTGGGACGACCAATTCTTCTCACAGCAAGTTGGCGTGGCTATGGGAGCTAAAAATGCTCCCAGCCTCGCCAACCTCTTCATGGCTGAGTGGGAGGATAGGTTCATTTTCAGCAAAAACTTCCCGCAATTGAAATTTTATAGGAGATTTATTGATGACCTCCTATTGATTTGGGAGGGCTCCAGGGAATCGGTTATAGAGTTCCTGGAGGACCTAAATGTGAACAACAACAATATCAAACTCGAGTATCAAGTGAGTGACACAACCATCAATTTTTTAGATGTGACTATAGAAAAAGAAGGTGCGAGGCTATGCACTAAAGCGTACTTCAAACCCACTGATCGTAACAGCTATTTGCCCATTCATAGTGGACACCATCCTGCTTGGATCAAAAACATTCCGAAGGGCCAAATGCTGAGGATTCGGCGGAACTGTACTAAGGCGAAAGACTATTATGAACAGTCATTGATCTTAAAGAACAAGTTCACACAAAAGGGCTACACGGAAAAATCACTAGATAAAATTATTGATGACGTCGCTCTAATCCCAAGGGAGATGTGCTTGAGGAAGAAGGGTAAACAAGAAAATGAACAACACCAATTGAATTTTATTTCAGACTTCCACTGTCAGTATAAAGAGGTACAAAACATTTATGAGAGACACTGGCATATTTTATGTAGGGACAGGCATTTGGGGGCCATTTTAAATAGTCGACCAAGATTTATATATAGAAGAGCTCCAAACTTCGGAGACCGAATTGTCAAAAAACTTTTAGATCCACCAAACCGACAATTCCTGAGAATAAATCTAAAGGGATTCTTCGCTTGCAGGAAATGCATCTGTTGTAGGACTACACGTGTCAGTTATAGGGGGAAAACAGAAATCACAAACAGAGATGGTGAGGTTTTTCAAATAGAAGAATTTATCACTTGCAACTCAACCCACGTCGTGTACCTCATGTGGTGCCCATGTGGGTTGCTCTACGTGGGTAGAACGAAAAGACTACTGAGAATTCGGATATCGGAGCACTTGGCAAATATAAGGAAAGGTTTCCAATTCCATAGTGTTTCATTACACTTTAAAGAAAAACATGACCAGGATCCAACACTTTTACAGTTTTGTGGAATAGACACTATTCATCCCTCTTGGAGAGGCTCAAATAGGGTCAGAGACCTCAGCCAAAGGGAAACCCGCTGGATCTTTTTATTGAAAAGCTTGACGCCGCGGGGACTAAACGTAGAACTGGATCTAAACTGCTTCATTAATAATTTCTAATCCGCATGTTACAGTAGGAGTTTCAGAGTGATGTATATATATATTTTTTAACAAATGTTCAGCAGTGACAACAGTAGCTGCGGCATCCACCAATAAAATCTGGGTGCGACAGTCACATTTTATTTTAATTAAATTTTAATTTCAACCACCTTAATCTTAATTACCTTAATCAGTATATTTTTAATGAAATTGAATGTAGCTTTTATGAGACGACCTTATCCGTCAGCAATAATGGGGTCAAAGTCACTATGAAATTCGTATAATACGGTTAATCCACCATAAATAACAACTTCACTCATCCATTTTCTTCATTGAAAGATACATTTGTATTTTTTAATGAAATAATATATGCATTTTTTAATGGAATATTTTTAATAATATTACATGTTATTATTTATTTTAATTAATCATTTCGATTGAATTTTTTAAACTCTCTAATATAGTCTTCAATTCATAAATCCCCGATGTATGCAATATCTGATTGATACCAATATGGAGATACAGTGTTTTGCATTCTAATAGGCTGTTTTAAAACTCATTTAAGAAGTGTTCAGTTCTGATGTTTTTTATACATTGGCTTATTTACTATATATTTGTGACACATCCACTTTTAGTAAACCACTTTTGGGGAGAGGGTATTTGTGCCTTCAATATTGTTGATGATGGGTTTTATAAGCTTTATCACCAGCACAGAGTATGTAGGCATATTTCCGGGTCCTATATGGTAGCTGTGGGGACATCTAATGCGCGCCGATGCGCCGTTGTAGATGTTTAACTGCGCAGGCGCGAGCTGCCCTTAGTCATTGGACCGGCACCTATTTGCATCTGACGATGTGCGGTGCGCGCGCACTGGCCGATGTGACATGCGCGCGCACATAGCCAGTGCGCACGCGCACATGGATCACTGGTCACAGCTATTGGATGGGCATTCAACTGCACCTGATGCTGTGGGATGCGTGCGCGCTCTCTGGCATGACACACACGCGCACACAGCCATCGCGCATGCGCACAGGGGCCTTTTGGTATAGTCAGTGGATGGATGCCTATCTGCATCTGTTACACTGTGAATACACACAGATACATTCCAAAGCGCCAGCGATCCCCATAAACAGCGCCCTTGTAAGGTCAGGACCCCCAGAAAACACAGACCCAGTGAGCTTAAAGGTAACACTGGGAAAGTCACCCCTACATGCCGAGTATTCATATTATAGATTAGCACCATATATACCTGGATACTCACTTGGTGATTTATTAAGGTATTAGCAGACCCATGTAAATATAGTACCAAGCAGGCAGTAGTACTTTTTATGTATTATTGTGCAACTGCTATTAACACCACCAATAGTCTTTCTCGCTAGCTAGTATAGGGGAATGCATACAATCATGTGTATTAGCTCACACGTGATTGCACACAGCATGACACATGACCTGCTCATTACTCATGTGACTAGCTTACTTACCACTATAAATTAGTCTGAGATGGGCTGTGTAGCCATACCCATGAATAAGTCTACGCGACGAAACATGTCAGGAACGAGGCTACAGAGCAAGTAAAAGATTGTACTTTTATTTAACGCCACTTTGTTTCACAACCATATTACCACCAGAGACTCATACTTGGAGGGTGGTGAGATACTCTTGGTTCGCCGAGACCACAGTACATTTTTAAATCAGCGTTGTTTGGCTTGCCGTGTTTGGATTGGAGGCTTGTTTTTAATCTTTGAAATGTGAGTTTGACCATTGTAGTGCTTGTGAACAGTGAATACATTTTGTCATACTTTTTCACACTATGTGGAGTCTTTATTCATTGTTTTGCATATGGAACCGCATTGAGAGCTAAACGGATTAAGCAAGCTGATGACCTGTATTAACCCCTGAAGTGGGTAAAATAAGCTGCTGCCAAACACGAGAGTGTGAGGCCTTGTGAGCTGGTGAGTGTGCCTTTCAGAGGGAGTGTGATCACAAACACGTGGTGTGGTGGCAGATTCAAGTCAGTTAGAAGACTCAAGTTTCATACCTTGTTTGAAGACACTTGGAAAATAACCTATTTATTTACAGTCTGGACTCTATTTTATGTTTATGAACTTTTTCACTTGTCACTGGGAGAAATAGATACACTGCTGCTATTGAGTTATACGTTGAGTCATCTATACAGCACTATTTTTGCACTCTGATATTTATTTAGCACTGTTTATATACACTGTATGTATTTATTTGCATAGTATATATTTATCACTTTTTACACTAGCGCTACTGATTTACCCTATTTATGCTCCATTTTTAGGTTGAATTGCAGATTTTACAACCCTATATACTCTGAACAGCAGTATATAGGTGGTGCAAACAAGACACGGACTGTAGGTTTGTTCTTAAGTAGAATCTGAACAGGTACATTATGAAGTGTAGCTCCATCCCAAAAAAATCTATTTTTAAGCTTTTTGGAGAACATAGGGAGGGGTTATCACCCCTGTAACATTTGCTGTCTTTGCACATCTGTTCAGAACATTTCACCTCACTTTCCGTCCCAATGACAAATGTTTTTGGAAAAGTGGGTTTTTTTTTTTTTTTTTTTCCACGTCAGATCGAGCTTTTGTGGGACTTGATCAGTTGCGCCCTCAGCGGCGTCCCATATTGTCTCTTACATCATTTGTGGTTATGTGTCTTTATCCCCCTTTTTTTTTTTTTTTTTTTTTTTTTTTTTAATATACCAAAGCCAAAAGATTTATTCAATACTAAGAAATACATGGGCGCCCTTCCTTATCCCCTAAGCCCGGCCAAGCCTCTCTAAAATACTCTTGGCCTCTTCTATCTCCCTTCCCACAGCTGCTTTTCTTTCGTGGATGTCTTATCTCAACCACACATTCTTAAACATTTCAGCCCCCCTCCCCGTCGCTGTTTGTGGCTCTTCTCTCTTTCTTTTCTTTTTCTTTTCCTCACCTTTCCTTTTCCCTTCCCCTCTCTTTCGCTAACACCGGTTAATTTCTAAGAACTTCCCTGTAGCTCCAGGTCTTCTTAAATTTCTTCCAACATTCCCATTTTCCCTTTGATCCCTCACTGTCCTCTCCACCACTGTTTTTCAAACACTCCATCGTATAGATATTTTCTACCGCATCAACCCATTCCCACAGAGGTGGACATTCATGCTCCATCCATCTCCTTGGTATGACCTGTTTCGCCGCATTCAGCAAATGGGGGACCAGGGAACCTCTGTAGTGTCTGACTCCGTCTGAGGTGCCATGAAACAGGACAACCCATGGATCTTTTTTTAATTCAGCCTTTGTTATTTCCTTGATGAATTTCAGAATAGATTCCCAGAATTTTTGTATCTTTGGGCAGATCCACCACAGATGTCCCATCGTCCCTCTCTGTTTACACCCCCTCCAACAGTCTTCCGACACTCCTGTCTGAAATTTATTTAATTTATCTGGGGTCATGTACCAGCCTACCAGGCACTTATAGTTTATCTCTACCATCTTTGTATCTATTGCTGAGCTGTGGGTAAGTTTTAAAATTTTCCTGATCAATCCTTTATCCAATTGTGTCCCCAACTCTCTTTCCCATTTCTTGAGGAACGGCGGCACCTCCGGTCTGCCCCTCTCCACCAACAGTCTATATATTTTAGATATTATTTTTTTAGTATTTACCGCTGTGAAAATCCGTTCTAACCCCGTCAGATCCTCTTTCTCTCTTAAGGGGGAAGGAAGCGCTCTAATAAAGTGGCCCAACTGAAGGTACCGCCATCCGTCAATCTTGATTAAATCCGTTTTTTCCCTTAAGTTCTGGATTGCCAGGATTTTCCCTTTACCTATGACATCCCCTACACGTGTATTCTCACTAATAATCCAATCCCCCCCTAAGTCTTCTCTACCTGGTGGAAAAAAATCGTTCTCTTTGAGTGAAATTAGAGGTGAGTTATATTTTAATTTAAAAATTTTGTGAATCTTATCCCATATTTTGAGTGTGTTTTTTGTGATTAAATGTGTTTTCTCTCCTAAAAATCTAAATTTGGGCGGGTTCCAGATAATCTTTCCTAAGTGTGTTTCACTAAGTGCTTCTTCTAAATTTACCCACCTTTTGTTACTAAGTGTTTTTCCCCATTCTGGAATTCTAAGCAAAACTATAGAATAATAATAATTTGTGATATCAGGTACTGCTAAACCCCCGTGCTTTTTATCTAGTTTCAAAGTTTGTAGAGATATTCTGTGCTTCTTGTGTTTCCACACTAAGGTCATGATCAAAGATTTTAACTTTCTCAAATAGTGTTCCGGGAGTGGTATTGGGAACATCTGGAATTTGTACGTGATGATGGGTAGGATCATCATTTTCACCACATTTATCCGTCCTATCCATGATAAGGGTCTAGACATAAATTCTTGGCATTTTTTTTTCACCTCATTAAGTAATGGGATATAATTTGTTCTATACATTTTCCCTAGAGAGTTCGCTAGTTCTATTCCCAGATATTTTATTTGTTTTTTCCAAGGGAAATGGAAGTCCTTTTGTATAAGCTGTATCTCTGTCTTATTAAGATTAATATTTAGAAAACAGGTTTTAGTAGGGTTGATTCTAAAATTTGAAATTTCACCGTAAGCATAAATAGTTTCTAGGAGATTCGGCAATGATTTCTGGGGAGATCCCACATAGAATAACACGTCGTCAGCAAATGCTGCCAGTTTATGTTCCTCCTTCCCAGCCAGACAGCCCTCTATGCTCAGGTTTCCTCTCACTGTAGCCAATAGGGGCTCCAGCAAGAGGACGAAAAGAAGAGGGGAAAGAGGACAGCCCTGCCTTGTCCCATTTTGCGTTTCGAAAAGAGAGGATACTATCCCATTCAATGCACTGTCCACAGACCCTCAGGCTGCCCTCTCTTTAAACTATTTTCCGTAGGGTATGCAGGGCCACTTAGATGTATCAGGATTTACGTCTAGAGTCCGTTGAGAAGGAGGTTGATTCTATACCCCTTCCACAGTTTTCACCTACGGGTACAGGCTAATTATCCAGAGAACTCGTGCTTCTCCACCTCAAAGTTCACATTTGCCACCCTATAATGAGTACGTTTAGTTTGCTTCTGTCTAACCGCAGTATATGATCAACATATAGCAGAATAGGGCTGTATCACAGTCCTACTTCAAGTGTTTTGCCTTAATTGCTTCCACCGTCTGATACAATCTATATGCAACTATGCTCTACAAACTGCCATTATGATCCCTATTTTGAGTACCTCCGCATTTTTTTTTTTTTAGGGCTTTTACCGATGTGGTTTTCCAACCCTTGGCTTTCAAACGGTTCAAGCGGTACAAATGCAATTACGGTCTTATCACTTTAAGAGCCAACCTGCGGTATAGGACAAGAAATATCTTGAAGAGCCTGCCCTATAGATTCATTCATATTGAGGGCTTAGGGGGGAGTTTGATTATACCTTCCAGAGGATTTCAAAATCGCATCCCAAAAAAAAACAGTTTTGCAGTCTTACCTTCCTTAGGGCACATTTAGAGCTGGAGGTTTTGTTTAGTGCGCATACTCATTCATTCATATTAAGGGCTTAGGGGGGAATTTGATCATACCTTCCAGAGGATTTCAAAATCACATCCCAAAAAAAAACAGTTTTGCAGTCTTACCTTCCTTAGGGCACATTTAGAGCTGGAGGTTTTTGTTTAGTGCGCATACTCACAGTAGCGTCGCTTCATACTGTGTTCTCCTCTGTTTGAGTGCGCCCTGCTTACTTGCTGATGGAGCGGGGGGGGTAGAGGGGGAGGCGAGGCGAGATGCAGTGGAGCGTCTAGCTAGGGGGGACGCCGCTGCCGCTGATCTGCGGAGCCGGGTCGGATGTCGGGACTCCTGCTCTCCTCGATGCTTTGAGTGCTGCGGCGTCCAGCTTCTTTCTCCGGGGGGGTGACGGACCATCGCCGGGTCTCTCACACTCCAGCGATAGGCCGACGCTCCTCCCGGCCTCACTCCAGCTTTCGTCGGCTGCGGGCTCAGGTCCCTCCCTCCGTGCTGATCATTACGTCAGCACGTCCATCACCTGCTCCTACCTCAGCGCATGGAAAAGTGGGGTTTTAATTGAAACAAGGATTGGTGATAAAGCATCAGTAGAGAGGAGATACCTTTTTCCCAAATTAAATGTAACAGGGTAGAATTTCCCTTCCTAGGGGTAGATTTCCTCTCACTTCCTATTTTCTCTTTCCGTTTGCAAGTAGGAGTCGTTTGTAAGTTGGATGTTTGAAAGTAGGGGCCTGCCGTATATACTCTGCAGAAATTTGCCCTATTAGATGTTGGTGTAGCCACAACACTGTAAGCCCTCACAGTTACTCTTGATGGGCACAGGAATGGGCCCTGCTATGAGTTATTAGATCAAGATTTGTACTTGCATGCACCTGTTGAACCGGGCAGAAAAATTGGGCCTTTGGTGGTGGTGGTGGTGGTGGTGGTGGACGGTGTTGCCACAAGACTGTAAGCCCTCACAGTTACTCTTGGTGGGTGCAGGAATGGGCCCTGCTGTGAGTTATTAGATCAAGATTTGTAATTGCATGCACCTGTTGAACAGGGCAGAAAAATTGGGCCTTTGGTGGTGGTGGTGGTGGTGGACGGTGTTGCCACAAGACTGTAGGTCCTCATAGTTACTCTTGGTGGGCGCAGGAATGGGCCCTGCTGTGAACTATTAGATCAAGATTTGTAATTACACGCCCCTGTTAAACAGGGGCTGAAAAATTGTGCCTTAGGCATTGGTGCTGGTGCCACAACACTGCAACCCCTCACAGATACTGTACTCTGAGCACAGCAATGAGACCTGTTGCAAAGCATTGCCTAAAAATTGTAATTACACGCCCCAACAGGGGCTGAAAAATTGTGCCTTAGGCACTGGTGCTGGTGCCACAACACTGCAACCCCTCACAGATACTGTACTTGGAGCACAGCAGTCACACCTGTTGCAAAGCATTTTTTTTAAAAATTGTAATTACACGCCCCTGTTATACAGGGGCTGAAAAATTGTGCCTTAGGCACTGGTGCTGGTGCCACAACACTGCAACCCCTCACAGATACTGTACTCTGAGCACAGCAATGAGACCTGTTGCAAAGCATTGCCTAAAAATTTTAATTACACGCCCCAACAGGGGCGGAAAAATTGTGCCTTAGGCACTGGTGCTGGTGCCACAACACTGCAACCCCTCACAGATACTGTACTTGGAGCACAGCAGTCACACCTGTTGCGAAGCATCTTTTTAAAAAATTGTAATTACACGCCCCTGTTATACAGGGGCTGAAAAATTGTGCCTTAGGCATTGGTGCTGGTGCCACAACACTGCAACCCCTCACAGATACTGTACTCTGAGCACAGCAATGAGACCTGTTGCAAAGCATTGCCTAAAAATTGTAATTACACGCCCCAACAGGGGCTGAAAAATTGTGCCTTAGGCACTGGTGCTGGTGCCACAACACTGCAACCCCTCACAGATACTGTACTTGGAGCACAGCAGTCACACCTGTTGCGAAGCATCTTTTTAAAAAATTGTAATTACACGCCCCTGTTATACAGGGGCTGAAAAATTGTGCCTTAGGCACTGGTGTGGTGGCATGGATCATTGAGGAGGAGGAAGAGGATAGTCAGTGAACATAACAGGACAGTCACTCAGCATCAGCATAGGCAGTCTTGAAGGGATGTGACATTATAAATGATTCAGTTATATCCGCTTCAGGTGCCTGGTAGCTGGTGATGATCCAAGACTGATTCATTTTTATGAAGGTCAGTCGATCAACCGAGTCGGTGGACAGGCGCACCCTGTGATTGGTGACAAATCCTCCAGCAGCACTGAATGTGCGTTCGGAAAGAACGCTGGATGCAGGACAGGCCAGTAGCTCAATTGCATACTGTGCAAGCTCTGGCCAGTGATCCATCCTCAGGACCCAGTAAGCCAGAGGATTTTCGGTGGGAAAGGTGTCCAAGTCTGACCTTGCCCCTAGGTATTCCTGCACCATGTATATCAGACGCTGGCGATGGTTGCTGGAACCGATCATACCTTGGGGCTGCGGACTAAAAAATTGTCTGAACGCATCGGTCAGACGTCCACCTTCCCCACCGCTCCTTCTGCTACTGACCGAAGCCTCAGCAACTCGTCGTCCAGGACCAGGAGTTTGTAACCTCCCAGTTTCTGGAAACGCGTTGCACAGACCTTTCTGCAAGGCCTCCCTGAGATGTCTCATCCTCTGCTCCCTCTGCGACGGCAAGATAAGGTCCGCAACCTTACCTTTGTACCGTTATCAAGGAGAGTGGCCAGCCAGTAATGGTCCCTCTCCTTGATCCGAAGAACACGAGGATCCTTCCGCAGGCTTTGCAGGATCAGGGAGGCCATGCTACGTAGGTTAGCTGAGGCATTCGGTCCGGAGTCTTCTGGGTCACTGAGGATGACATGATCGCCAGCCACCTCCTCCCAGCCACGTACAAGTCCACTGGTTTGTTGGGACTGTACATCATCCCTAAAAGACTGCTGCTGCTGATGCTGAGTGCAAGGCTCCACCTCCATGCTCACACAATCCTCCTCCTCCTCCTCCTCATCCTCTTCCTGTGTGATGGGTGGGACAGAAGGAACACTGTCTGGATAAAGGGGGCCTTGAGAGGCAAGGAAGTCCTCCTCTTCCTGCCTCTGTTCTGCCTCAAGTGCCCTGTCCATTATCCCACGCAGCGTATGCTCCAACAGGTGGACAAGAGGTACAGTGTCACTGATGCATGCACTGTCACTGTTCACCATCCTTGTGGCCTCCTCAAATGGTGAGAGGACAGTGCATGCATCCCTGATCATGCTCCACTGGCGTGGGGGAAAAAAGCCAAGCTCCCCTGACCCTGTCCTGGTGCCGTAGTCGCAAAGGTACTCATTGATGGCCCTCTTCTGTGTGTGCAGTCGCTGCAGCATGGCCAACGTTGAGTTCCACCTGGTGGGCATGTCACATATTAGGCGGTTCTTGGGCAGGTTCAGCTCCTTTTGCAGCTCAGTCAGCCGAGCACTGGCATTATAAGATCAGCGGAAATGCACACAGACTTTCCTGGCCTGCCTCAGGGCATCCTGTAAGCCTGGGTACCTGCCCAAGAACCGCTGCACCACCAGGTTGAGGACGTGAGCCATACAGGGCACATGGGTGAGCTGCCCCTGTCGCAGGGCAGAGAGGAGGTTGGTGCCATTGTCAGAAACCACCATTCCTGGCTTAAGCTGGCGTGGCGTCAACCACCTCTCGGCCTACCCCTGCAGAGCTGCCAGAACCTCTGCCCCAGTGTGGCTCCTGTCCCCCAAACACACCAGCGCAAGCACGGCATGGCATCTTTTTGCCTGCGTACTCGCATAGCCCCTTGTACGCCTACGGAGCACCGCTGGTTCCGAGGACAGAGCACTGGAGGAATAAGAAGAGGAGGGGGTGGAGGAGAGAGGTGTGTCACAACCAGTAGTAGCATTTTGGAGGCGTGGTGGCGGAACAACCTCCAACACTACTGCACCTTGTCCTGCATCCCTCCCAGCTGCCAATAGAGTGACCCAATGGGCCGTGAAAGAAAGATAACATCCCTGTCCATGCCTGCTGGACCATGAGTCAGCGGTAATATGCACCTTACCACTGACCGCCCTGTCCAGCGAGGCATGGACATTGCCTTCCACATGCCGGTAGAGAGACGGAATCGCCTTCCGTGAGAAAAAGTGGCGTTTGGGAACCTGCCACTGAGGAACCGCACATTGAACAAACTCACGGAAGGGGCCCGAGTCTACCAACTGAAAAGGCAGCAGTTGAAGTGCTAGCAATTTAGCCAAGCTAGCATTCAACCGCTTGCCATGTGGATGGCTGGGAGTATACTTCTTTCGACGGTCCAGCAGCTGGGGCAGGGAAATTTGCCTGCTACAATCGGATGTCGGTGTACTGCAAGTACTTGGTTGTGACACACCTAATTCTACACCTTCAGTCCTCTCAGAGCAGCTTTCAGAGAGGACTGAAGATATAGTGGGGATGGAGATCCCAGCTGATGAGGAGCAAGGAGAGGTCCGCTTTGTTCTTTGGTGTGGGTCTTTTATGTGTGCTTGCCAATGAGCTGCATGGCAGGTCGACATATGTCTGCTCATGCTTGTGGTGCCCAAGCGGCTGATGTTTTGGCCACGCGAGATACGCTTGAGACAAATATTGCAAATAGCAGTGGTGCGATCTGATGCACTCGTCTCAAAAAAGGCCCACACCAAAGAACTTTTGTGATAACGTGCAGAGTCAGCGCCCTGCACAGGCGGAGCTCTGCGGTGTGATACAATTGCTGTGCTGGCTTCTAGCTGGCCTCCAGGGGGCATCCTGCCTCGTTGGACATGTGACGCCACATCCTCCTCCTCCTCCTCCTCCTCCTCTCTCCCTTCAGGCACCCACATGGAGTCAGTAACCTCATCATCCCCTCCCTCTTCACCACTAGAGCAAACCTGGCAGTAAGCTGCAGCTGGTGGAAAAGTACTGCCAGATTGCTGTCCTTCAGCATCCCCTCTCTCTGCGTGCACACTACTGCCTTCCTCAAGCTGGGTATCATCATCCGAGCCTTCGAATCGTTGGGCATCCTCCTGGAGCATGTACCCAACACTGTGCTCAAACAGTTCGGGGGACTCCTCAGGAGGACATGGTGGGTCTAGGGAAGGGGTGGCTGATGATGCCATTGAGTACGCGTTGGCAGCTGCTCTGCCAGTACCCTGAGCCTGGGTGAGAGAGGATGAGGAGGATGAGGAGGGCTTGGTCATCCATTCTACCAAGCCTTCGGCATGATGCGGCTCAACATGTCCAGCTGCCGAAAACAAAGACAAGCGTGTCCCATGGCCACGTGCTGATGACGATGCACGATCACGTCCACGACCAGCACTGTTGTCTCTAGAAACAGAGCCTGCTTGCCCTGTGTTCTTGCCTCGGGACTGTCTGCCTCTCCTTGGCGGTCTTCCAGCCATTGTAGTCGGTAGTGTATATAGTATAAAAAATAGAGCTCCTATGTGTGCTCACAACACACTGTAGGTCCTATGGGTGCTGACACAAAGACACTATAGGTACTATGTTTGCTGCTGTCAAGAAAATATAGGAGCTATGTGTGCTGCCACAAACACACTATAAGTCCTATGGGTGCTGCTGACACAAAGACACTATAGGTAATATATGTGTGCTGCTGACAAGAAAATATAGGAGCTCTGTGTGCTGCCACTAACACACTAGAAGTCCTATGGGTGCTGCTGACACCAAGACACTATAGGTACTATATGTGTGCTGCTGACAAGAAAATATAGGAGCTCTGTGTGCTGCCACTAACACACTAGAAGTCCTATGGGTGCTGCTGACAC
Organism: Lithobates sylvaticus; assembly: GCA_028564925.1. NCBI lineage: Eukaryota > Metazoa > Chordata > Amphibia > Anura > Ranidae > Lithobates > Lithobates sylvaticus. The sequence goes on along the minus strand of CM053027.1, from coordinate 220,990,115 downwards.
AAAGACACTATAGGTACTATTGGTGTGCTGCTGACAAGAAAATATAGGAGCTCTGTGTTCTGCCACTAACACACTAGAAGTCCTATGGGTGCTGCTGACACAAAGACACTATAGGTACTATATGTGTGCTGCTGACAAGAAAATATAGGAGCTATGTGTGCTGCCACTAACACACTATAAGTCCTATGGGTTCTGCTGACACACAGACACTATAGGTACTATATGTGTGCTGCTGACAAGAAAATATAGGAGCTCTGTGTGCTGCCACTAACACACTAGAAGTCCTATGGGTGCTGCTGACACAAAGACACTATAGGTGCTATATGTGTGCTGCTGACAAGAAAATATAGGAGCTATGTGTGCTGCCACTAACACACTATAAGTCCTATGGGTTCTGCTGACACAAAGACACTATAGGTACTAGATGTGTGCTGCTGACAAGAAAATATAGGAGCTCTGTGTGCTGCCACTAACACACTATAAGTCCTATGGGTGCTGCTGACACAAAGACACTATAGGTACTATATGTGTGCTGCTGACAAGAAAATATAGGAGCTCTGTGTGCTGCCACTAACACACTAGAAGTCCTATGGGTGCTGCTGACACAAAGACACTATAGGTACTATATGTGTGCTGCAGACAAGAAAATATAGGAGCTCTGTGTGCTGCCACTAACACACTAGAAGTCCTATGGGTGCTGCTGACACAAAGACACTATAGGTACTATTGGTGTGCTGCTGACAAGAAAATATAGGAGCTCTGTGTGCTGCCACTAACACACTAGAAGTCCTATGGGTGCTGCTGACACAAAGACACTATAGGTACTATATGTGTGCTGCTGACAAGAAAATATAGGAGCTCTGTGTGCTGCCACTAACACACTAGAAGTCCTATGGGTGCTGCTGACACAAAGACACTATAGGTGCTACTGGTGTGCTGCTGACAAGAAAATATAGGAGCTCTGTGTGCTGCCACTAACTCACTAGAAGTCCTATGGGTGCTGCTGACACAAAGGCACTATAGGTACTATATGTGTGCTGCTGACAAGAAAATATAGGAGCTCTGTGTGCTGCCACTAACACACTAGAAGTCCTATGGGTGCTGCTGACACAAAGACACTATAGGTACTATATGTGTGCTGCTGACAAGAAAATATAGGAGCTCTGTGTGCTGCCACTAACACACTAGAAGTCCTATGGGTGCTGCTGACACAAAGACACTATAGGTACTATATGTGTGCTGCTGACAAGAAAATATAGGAGCTATGTGTGCTGCCACTAACACACTATAAGTCCTATGGGTGCTTCTGACACAAAGACACTATAGGTACTATATGTGTGCTGCTGACAAGAAAATATAGGAGCTATGTGTGCTGCCACAAACACACTATAAGTCCTATGGGTGCTGCTGACACAAAGACACTATAGGTACTATATGTGTGCTGCTGACAAGAAAATATAGGAGCTATGTTTGCTGCCACTAACACACTATAAGTCCTATGGGTTCTGCTGACACAAAGACACTATAGGTACTATATGTGTGCTGCTGACAAGAAAATATAGGAGCTCTGTGTGCTGCCACTAACACATTAGAAGTCCTATGGGTGCTGCTGACACAAAGACACTATAGGTACTATATGTGTGCTGCTGACAAGAAAATATAGGAGCTATGTGTGCTGCCACTAACACACTATAAGTCCTATGGGTGCTGCTGACACAAAGACACTATAGGTACTATATGTGTGCTGCTGACAAGAAAATATAGGAGCTCTGTGTGCTGCCACTAACACACTAGAAGTCCTATGGGTGCTGCTGACACAAAGACACTATAGGTACTATATGTGTGCTGCTGACAAGAAAATATAGGAGCTATGTGTGCTGCCACTAACACACTAGAAGTCCTATGGGTGCTGCTGACACAAAGACACTATAGGTACTATGTGTGTGCTGCTGACAAGAAAATATAGGAGCTCTGTGTGCTGCCACTAACACACTAGAAGTCCTATGGGTGCTGCTGACACAAAGACACTATAGGTACTATATGTGTGCTGCTGATAAGAAAATATAGGAGCTATGTGTGCTGCCACTAACACACTAGAAGTCCTATGGGTGCTGCTGACACAAAGACACTATGGGTACTATTGGTGTGCTGCTGACAAGAAAATATAGGAGCTCTGTGTGCTGCCACTAACACACTAGAAGTCCTATGGGTGCTGCTGACACAAAGACACTATAGGTACTATATGTGTGCTGCTGACAAGAAAATATAGGAGCTATGTGTGCTGCCACTAACACACTATAAGTCCTATGGGTTCTGCTGACACAAAGACACTATAGGTACTATATGTGTGCTGCAGACAAGAAAATATAGGAGCTCTGTGTGCTGCCATTAACACACTAGAAGTCCTATGGGTGCTGCTGACACAAAGACACTATAGGTACTATATGGATGGGACAGAAGGTTGGGACAGAAGTTGGGGTGCAATGCTGTGCTAACAGCACTGCGATTGGTGCTACTGCAATACTGTACTAACAGTACGCACACACCAGACTAATCCCCAGCAGCAGCTAATAACACACTAACTGTGCAATCAGCAGCAATGAATGATCACTAATGATGAATGACTCAGGTAGCAATGGTTTAGCAAAGAAATAGCAATCAAGCAAAGACAGAATCAGCAGACTGCTCTCTCCTAAAGCCGGAACACATGTGACCGGGGCGTGGCGGCCTTTTAAATGGTGGGGCGTGTACTAAAGCCCCTGAACTTTAATTGGCTACAGGCGTCCTGCCTGTAGCCAATTATTGATCTCCTAGTTTCCGGGGCTGTGATTGGCCAAGCATGCGGGGTCACAGTGCATGCTTGGCCAATCATCAGCCAGCAATGCACTGCGCCGGCCGGAATGCATTGCGGGGCCGCTCGCATCACACGAATGTGATGCGAACGGTCCAAATAGTTCTAGGCTCGCCGAGCGAGCGAACGCCCGATGCTCGATTCGAACGTGGGTTCGAATCGAGCACCGGGCCCATCCCTAATACTGACACCTTTGACCCTTTCTCCTAGATTTTCCTCCATTGTTTATCCGATATTAAACCAAGATCTTTTTCCCATTTTAATTTTACCTTTTCCAGTCTCCCCTTTAATTCTATTTCCTGTCCCATGTCTTCATATAGTCCTGATATCAGCCCTTTAGTTGTTCCTGTCTGCAAGATCTTTTGGAGAAGTGTCATTTTTTGCCATCTTAATGGTTGTACTGAGAATTGTACCCCTAGCGCATGCTTCACTTGTAAATATGAAAATAAGGAGTATTGTGATATATTAAATTCGCGTTCTAGTTCCTTAAATTTTTTTAGATTATTGCCTCTATATAAATGGCATAGTCTACTAATCCCATTTCTTTCCCAGTTCCTGATTTTACCGATCATATAAATCTCTTTAAGGTTTTTATTATTCCAAAGGGGTGTTTGTTCAATCATACCTTTATAGTGTAATTGTTTTTTGACCGTTGCCCAGATTTTTCTTATCATTTTTATAGTGGGGTATTCATGCCCAAATGAGCCCGCCTCTAGTGTTTCTATTAATGTGTCATGACCCGCTTCCATTAATATCAATTCTAGGTTCGGGGTACCTCCTCCCGGAACCCCACAGCCCAACATCTGCTGCAACTGAGCCGCCAGGAAATAGCGCTCCGGGTGGGGGACCGCTAAACCTCCCTCTTTCACTGGGAGCTGGAGGGTAGAAAGGGGGATTCTTGCTTGACCACCCTTCCAGATAAGTTCCCTAAGAAGGGAACCAACTCCTGCATACCCACACCCGGGAGTTGTGTAGCACATACAGGAGTTGCGGCATCCAGATCATCTTTATTAAAGCACATCGTCCTGCTACTGAGAGGGGCAGGTGTTTCCAAATCACTATCTTCTTTTTAAATTTAATCAGCAATGGTAATCAAATTGATTAGGGTCTTTCGTCAGGACCACTCCCAAATATCTCAGTGCATTAACCACTTCCAACTGGGGCATCCCTGGTATTCTGTCTTCCACATTTGAGTTTATTGGGAGTAGCTCTGATTTCTTCCAGTTTATTTCAAGCCCTGTAAACCTGCCAAAATTCTCCACTATAAAGCCTGTTTGATCCAGGTGGACCAGCCTTGCAATAATCTTGCTCAGCCGGGCCGCTAGAACTTTAGCCAATATTTTTGTGTCAGAGCACAGCAGGGAGATTGGTCTATATGCCGAGGTGTCTAGGGGATCCTTCCCTTCTTTCTGTAGAATTATAATGGTAGCCTCCCGCATTGAATTAGGTAACCTTCCTTCTTTATTGGCTTCCTCCAACGTGTTTAACAATGTGGGGAGCAGAATCTCAACATACCTTTTATATATCTCAACAGGCAGTCCATCGGGACCAGGCGTTTTTTGATTTGCCATACTATTTACCGCCTGCTGGAGCTCCACCAAGGTTATTGGTGCCTCCAGATCTTCTCTCTCCTCCTGGGTCACGGAAGAAAACTCCATTTCCCGCAAAAAGTTCTCCATTATACCCTCCACCCCAACCTTCTGTGCTGTCTATAAGTTTTTATAAAAATTTCTGAACGTCTGGATTATCCCTATTGAATTAGCTATAATCTCACCACCCTCGGTTCTAATGGCCTGGACCATCGAGGTTGGGGAGTTGGTTTTTACTATTTGTGCTAGCATTCTTTCTACGCTTTTCCCTTCTGCAAACGCAGATTGTCGTTGGAGGAGCCTTCTAGTCTCAACTTTTTCCATGATGACTAATTTATAATTTCTTTGCCTGTCTATCCAGATTTTTTTTTCTCCTCTGTTGGATCCACTATAAAGTAGTTTTCGGCTTCCAGCATTTCACTCTGCGCTTTTTCCTCCAATGCTCTAGATTTTCTATTAAACTTGGTCACTTGCTGTATCAGAATTCCTCTCAAGAATGCTTTCAATGTATCCCATATTATACTGGGTGAAGCTGACTCTTTGTTAAAAGCTATGAATTCCTTTATTTTTGGCAAGATCTCATCTGGTTCCTTAATCAGGTCTAACCATCCTGGATTAATCCTCCACTCCCCCCGTACTCTTCTTTCACCCACCTTCATTGAAATGACTATTGGGGAGTGATCCGATATTCCCCTTGGGCAGTAACTAACTTTTTCCACTCTCGGCACCGCACCCACACTCCCCAGGACCATATCAATCCTAGAGAGTGTGTAATGCGTAGCAGAGTAGCACGAATACTGCTGTGCCTCTGGATTATGAACCCTCCATATATCCACCAATCCCACTTCTTCCAAAAACTGACCCAATTTACTTTTCTCCATGACATCAGAGGCTATCTTTATAGGGAACCTATCTAGTTTATTATTTAAAACCTCATTAAAATCGCCCACTACTAAAACTGGAGTTTCCCCTTTGTCTTGTAGAAATTCATTCAGTTTAAGCAGCACATCTAATTTAAATGGCGGAGGAATATAGACATTGGCGATCACATATGCTCCACCTTTAATCGTACAATACAGGAAAATATATCTACCATTTTCATCAATATCAATCTGTCTGCTGGAGAAATTCACTCCAGCTCTTATCAGTGTACTAACCCCCCTGCTATATGTAGAGAACACTGAATGATATTGAAATTGATATTTCTTATTTTGCAGGGCCCGGGCGGAATGCTTGGTTAAGTGAGTCTCCTGCAGACAAATCAGTCCTGTTCCCCACCCCTCCATTACAGCAAGCACAGCTGCTTTCTTGGCCGGAGTCCCCAGTCCCCTAACATTCCATGATCCTATATTAAACACTGTCATTTCACCTTACATTGTCACAGAGACATCGGACAGCTCAGGGTATGCCCTCATTTGGGTCTACCCTTGCAACTATTATCATCTCGACTCTTAAACTTGCAATACCTTCCCTGTGCCTTACCATCAAACCACCCTCAATACGTGAATATATCATACCAGTAAGGGTTATATACCTGTACTTCCCACATGTCTACTTCCCACCATTGTTATACCTCCATTGCTCTCGTGAGCTTCTAACCCCATTCTCTTATGGTGATAATCCAATAGAAAAAAAAAAAAAAGAGAGGAAAAAAATAAAAGAGCAAGAAGAGGAGGGAGGGGGGGGGGGGGAGGATCAAACAGATCCACCCTCCCCACCACAATCTTCCATATATATCCCCCATTGTGTAGGTGTTCTCTGTCTTAATTTTTGGTGAAATTTGTGCCACACCTTTATTTAGTGTCTTTATATTTTTTGTTGTGCCCCTTACATCAAGTTCATAACAAGCTTTTTTGACCCTATCTACCCCCGGAGTCAAAGCATTATTTAGTTGCCCCAGACTTTTTCTATCTGGGGGCGCACCTTGCTGTATTTTAGCTTGAACCCCCTTTTTGGGAGGGGTCTGTGCTGGGGCATGCGCATACTGCTCGAGCCTCGCCGCCGCTGATGCAGAAGCGGCTGCTGCCTGCTGCTGAATTTGTTGGGAGGTTTTCTCCTTAGCTGAGCGTAAATGCTGCATGGTTGATAAAACAATAGTGATGGGAGAGGTAGTCAAGGAAGAAAAAGCAATTTTTAATTTTTTTCCCTTAAATTGTTGTTCCTAATTTTATTTTTCCCTTATTTCCCCTACCTTCATTTTTATTTCATCTTTGCCACCCTTTTCTGTATTTTTTTCCCTTTGGGGGCCGGCTGCTTCCCCCGGTTCTGATTATCCGTATTCCTTTCCCGGTTTCCTTTTTTCCTTACCCGGTTTCCCTTTCCTTATTCTGGGGCCCCTTCTCTTTTATTCATGTTTTTTTACCTTCATTTTTCTTTTTTCTTACGGGTCCTCCCCCTTTAACCTTTCCTTTTATTTTTCCCAAGGTTGGGGGTTTTTTTCTTACCCTTTTGTTTCTCTCTTTAGTCTCCCCCCTCCTTTTTTTTTTTTCCCTGCCTTTATTTCTTTGTTTTTCCCTTCTCCTTTCTCCCGGTCCCTTTTCCCTCGTTCATTTTTTCCCGTGTCCATTTACCCATTTCCCCCCTCTCCCCCCACCTTTTCCCGGATTCTTTATGTTCCCTTTTTCCTTCTCCTTCTTACCCCTTTTCTTCTTAGCCTTTTTTCCCCCCTTTACTCTTGTTCCGGGCTCTTTTATCATCCCGGGGTTCTCTTTTTCTTCCAAAAGGTTCTTCCACTTTTCCCCCTTTTTCTTTATTTTTCCCTCTTATCCCTTCTTTTCTGTTTCCCTCCTTCCCATCCCTTGTTCCCTTCCCCCCCGGTTCCCCCTTTCCAAATTATTCCTTTCCCGGGCCCCTTCCCCCCCTCCCCCTTCCCCTCCCCTCCCCTTTTCATTTCCCCCCCCCTCCCCCTCCTCCCTTCCCACTCTTCCCCTTCAATTCTTATTCACCCCTCCACCTCCTTTTCTTTCCAAACCCCACCCTCTTCCTTTATTCCCCTCCCCTTCCCATTTCCTATCCTCCATCCTCCCAATTTCCCCGGCGCCCCAAACCACCTCCTCAACTCTTCTCCCCTTTCTCCTAAACTACACTCTTCTCCCGAATCCCCTTCTCTTTCCACTCCTTCTTTTATCCTGGTCTCTTTTCATTTCCTTCCCCCCCCTTTTAAGTTTCCCTTCCCTCATTTCTCCTCCCCTCTCTTCCTCCTCCTTTCCCACCTCCCTCATTTTCCTTCCCCTCTTTCCTCTTTCCCTTACCTTCTCCCCTTTCCCTCTCTTGTTCCCACTTCCCTTACCTCACTCCCAATTCTCCTTCATTCTCTCCCAGTCTCCCCTTCCTCATTTCTTACTCATTCACTCTATTCTCCCTTCCCCTCATCTAATTTCTCCTTTTCTTACTTCATTCTCTGACTTCACCTCCATTCTCCCTGTATCTTCACAATGTTGTCTTTTCCCATTCCCTTGACTACTCCTATTCCCACCTTTACCCAAATTTCTCTCTCATCCCCATCCTGTCTTTTTCCTACTGTCATTCCTCTTTCGTCAATTCCACTTATTCAATCTTCTTTCTTCTCTTCTTTTCTCACACTTTGTTCTCCTTTACCCTTCCCCACCATCCTACCTTTTTACTTTCTCCCTTCAACCTTTACTCATTCTCTTACTAGTTCATTCCTCTTTATCCCCCACCATCTTCCCTCTCACCCTTCGGTTCTCTCCTTCTATCTTTTTTCCTTCACCCTTCCTATGTTCTCATTCCTTCCTATGCTCCACTCAAGTTCACACTCTTGACCCTATTACTCCTTCCTTCATCGTTCCCGACTCTACTCAGGCCTGTCATTCTCCCCTTCCCTCAGTCGCTCTCCCCTTCCGCTCTCTCCCCTTACTTCATGTCCTTCTTGACCCTTCTCTCCTTTACCATTCTCCTCTTCCTGCGCTGAGTCCGTCCTTATTCCTTCCCCTCCCCCCTTCCCCCTACCTCAGTTTCCTTTGCATTTTTCCTCTCTTTCCCAATTCTCCTGCCATCCTCAACACTCCTTACTTTCACTCCAGTAGTCCTGCAAGTCCCTTACATTCCACTGTTTCCCTTACACTTTTTCACTCTCCTTAATCTCCCCTTCCTCATTTACTTCAGTGTTTCCTGCGGAGTACACCTTTACCTCAGTGTTCCCTGCAGAGTTTTCCCTTACCTCAGTGTTCCCTGCAGAGTTCTCTTTTACTTCAGTGTTCCCTGTGAAGTTCTCCTTTACTTCAGTGTTACCTGCGGAGTTATCCCTTACCTCAGTGTTCCCTGCAGAGTTCTCCCTTACCTCAGTGTTCCCTGTGGAGTTCTCCTTTACTTCAGTGTTCCCAGTGGAGTTCTACCTTACCTCAGTGTTCCCAGCAGAGTTCTCCTTTACTTCAGTGTTTCCTGCAGAGTTCTCCCTTACCTCAGTGTTCCCTGCGGAGTTCTCCTTTACTTCAGTGTTCTCTGCTGAGTTGTCCTTTACTTCAGTGTTCTCTGCTGAGTTGTCCTTTACTTCAGTGTTCCCTGCAGAGTTCTCCCTTACCTCAGTGTTCCCTGCAGAGTTCTCCCTTACATCAATGTTCCCTGCGGAGTACTCCCTTACATCAGTGTTCCCTGTTGAGTTCTCCTTTACTTCAGTAATCCCTGTGGAGTTCCCCTTTACCTCAGTGTTCTCTTACATCAATGTTCCCTGCGGTGTACTCCCTTACATCAATGTTCCCTGCGGAGTTCTTCTTTACATCAGTGTTCCCTGCGGAGTTCTCCTTTACTTCAGTGTTCCCTGCAGAGTTCTTTACGTCACTGTTCCCTGTGGAGTTCTCCCTTACCTCAGATTTTTCAGCGGAGTTCTCCCTTACTTTAGTATTCTCTGTGAAGTTCTCATTTACTTCAGTGTTTCCTGCGGAGTACACCTTTACCTCAGTGTTCCCTGCAGAGTTTTCCCTTACCTCAGTGTTCCCTGCAGAGTTCTCCTTTACTTCAGTGTTCCCTGTGAAGTTCTCCTTTACTTCAGTGTTCCCTGCGGAGTTATCCCTTACCTCAGTGTTCCCTGCAGAGTTCTCCCTTACCTCAGTGTTCCCTGTGGAGTTTTCCTTTACTTCAGTGTTCCCAGTGGAGTTCTACCTTACCTCAGTGTTCCCAGCGGAGTTCTCATTTACTTCAGTGTTTCCTGCAGTGTTCTCCCTTACCTCAGTGTTCCCTGCGGAGTTCTCCTTTACTTCAGTGTTCCCTGTGAATTTCTCCTTTACTTCAGTGTTCTCTGCTGAGTTGTCCTTTACTTCAGTGTTCCCTGCAGGGTTCTCTCTTACCTCAGTGTTCCCTGCGGAGTTCTCCCTTATATCAATGTTCCCTGCGGAGTACTCCCTTACATCAGTGTTCCCTGTGAAGTTCTCCTTTACTTCAGTGTTCCCTGTGGAGTTCTCCTTTACTTCAGTAATCCCTGTGGAGTTCCCCTTTACCTCAGTGTTCTCTTACATCAATGTTCCCTGTGGCGTACTCCCTTACATCAATGTTCGCTGCGGAGTTCTTCTTTACATCAGTGTTCCCTGCGGAGTTCTCCTTTACTTCAGTGTTCCCTGCAGAGTTCTTTACGTCACTGTTCCCAGCGGAGTTCTCCCTTACCTCAGTGTTCCCTGCGGAGTTATCCCTTACCTCAGTGTTCCCTTCTGCATTCTCCCTTACTTCGGTGTTCCCTGCGGAGTTCTCCTTTACCTCAGTGTTCCCTGTGGAGTTGTCCCTTACCTCAGTGTTTCCTGCGGAGTTCTCCCTAACTTGAGTGTTTCCTGCGGAGTTCTCCCTTACTTCAGTGTTCCCTGCAGAGTTTTCCCTTACTTCAGTGTTCCCTGCGGAGTTCTCCTTTACCTCAGTGTTTCCTGCGGAGTTCTCCCTTACTTCAGTGTTCCTTTCGGCGTTCTCCATTTCTTCGGTGTTCCCTGCAGAGTTCTCCTTTACTTCAGTGTTCCCTGTGGAGTTCTCCCTTACGTCAGTGTTTCCTGCGAAGTTCTCACTAACTTCTGTGTTCCCTGTGGAGTTCTCCCTTACCTCAGTGTTTCCAGCGGATTTCTCCCTTATTTCAGTATTCTCCGTGGAGTTCTCATTTACTTCAGTGTTTCCTGCTGAGTTCTCCCTTACCTCAGTGTTCCCTGCGGAGATCTCCTTTACTTCAGTGTTCCCTGTGGAGTTCTCATTTACTTCAGTGTTCCCTGTGGAGTTCCCCTTTACTTTAGTGTTTCCTGCAGAGTTTTCATTTACTTCAGTGTTCCCAGTGGAGTTCTCCCTTACCTCAGTGTTGCCTGAAGAGTTCGCCCTTACCTAAGTGTTCCATTCGGCGTTCTCCCTTTCTTCGGTGTTCCCTGCAGAGTTCTCCTTTACTTCAGTGTTCCCAGCAGAGCTCTCCCATACCTCAGTGTTCCCTGCGGAGTTATCTCTTACCTCAGTGTTCCCTTGGGCGTTCTCCCTTACTTCGGTGTTCCCTGCAGAGTTCTCCTTTACTTCAGTGTTCCCTGTGAAGTTCTCCTTTACTTCAGTGTTCTCTGCTGAGTTGTCCTTTACTTCAGTGTTCCCTGCAGAGTTCTCCCTTACCTCAGTGTTCCCTGCGGAGTTCTCCCTTATATCAATGTTCCCTGCAAAGTACTCCCTTACATCCGTGTACCCTGTGAAGTTCTCCTTTACTTCAGTGTTCCCTGTGGAGTTCTCCTTTACTTCAGTAATCCCTGTGGAGTTCCCCTTTACCTCAGTGTTCTCTTACATCAGTGTTCCCTGCGGCGTACTCCCTTACATCAATGTTCGCTGCGGAGTTCTTCTTTACATCAGTGTTCCCTGCGGAGTTCTCCTTTACTTCAGTGTTCCCTGCAGAGTTCTTTATGTCACTGTTCCCAGCGGAGTTCTCCCTTACCTCAGTGTTCCCTGCGGAGTTATCCCTTACCTCAGTGTTCCGTTCGGCATTCTCCCTTACTTCGGTGTTCCCTGCGGAGTTGTCCCTTACATCAGTGTTTCCTGCGGAGTTCTCCCTAACTTGAGTGTTTCCTGCGGAGTTCTCCCTTACTTCAGTGTTCCCTGCGGAGTTCTCCTTTACCTCAGTGTTTCCTGCAGAGTTCTCCCTTACTTCAGTGTTCCCTTCAGCGTTCTCCATTCCTTTGGTGTTCCCTGCAGAGTTCTCCTTTACTTCAGTGTTCCCTGTGGAGTTCTCCCTTACGTCAGTGTTTCCTGCGAAGTTCTCCCTAACTTCTGTGTTTCCTGCGGAGTTCTCCCTTACCTCAGTGTTTCCAGCGGATTTCTCCCTTATTTCAGTATTCTCCGTGGAGTTCTCATTTACTTCAGTGTTTCCTGCTGAGTTCTCCCTTACCTCAGTGTTCCCTGCGGAGATCTCCTTTACTTCAGTGTTCCCTGTGGAGTTCTCATTTACTTCAGTGTTCCCTGTGATGTTCCCCTTTACTTCAGTGTTTCCTGCAGAGTTTTCCTTTACTTCAGTGTTCCCAGTGGAGTTCTCCCTTACCTCAGTGTTGCCTGAAGAGTTCTCCCTTACCTCAGTGTTCCATTCGGCGTTCTCCCTTTCTTCGGTGTTCCCTGCAGAGTTCTCCTTTACTTCAGTGTTCCCAGCAGAGCTCTCCCATACCTCAGTGTTCCCTGCGGAGTTATCCCTTACCTCAGTGTTCCCTTGGGTGTTCTCCCTTACTTCGGTGTTCCCTGCGGAGTTCTCCTTTATTTCAGTGTTCCCTGTGGAGTTCTCCCTTACCTCAGTGTTCCCTGCGGAGTTCTCCCTTACCTCAGTGTTCCCTGCGGAGTTCTCCATTTCTTCAGTGCTCCCTGTGAAGTTCTCCTTTACTTCAGTGTTCTCTGCAGAGTTCTCCATTATCTCAGTGTTTCCTGCGGAGTTCTCCCTTACCTCAGTGTTATCTGCGGAGTTCTCCCATACATCAGTGTTCCCTGTGGAGCTCTCCCTTACCTCAGTGTTCCCTGCGGAGTATTCCCTTACATAAGTGTTCCCAGTGGATTTCTCCTTTACTTCAATGTTCACTGTGATGTTCTCCTTTACTTCTGTGTTTCCTGAAGACTTCTCCTTTATTTCACTGTTCCCTGTGGAGTTCCCCTTTACCTCAGTGTTCCCTGCGGAGTTCTCCCTTACCTCAGTGTTCCCTGCGGAGTCCTCCCTTACTTCAATGTTCCCTTCAACGTTCTCCCTTTCTTCGGTGTTCCCTGCAGAGTTCTCCCTTACGTCAGTGTTTCCTGCGGAAGTTCTCCCTTACCTCAGTGTTTCCAGCGGAGTTCTCCCTTATTTCAGTATTCTCTGTGGAGTTCTTATTTACTTCAGTGTTCCCTGCTGAGTTCTGCCTTACCTCAGTGTTCCCTGCCGAGATCTCCTTTCCTTCATTGTTCCCTGGGGAGTTCTCATTTGTTTCAGTGTTCCCTGTGGAGTTCCCCTTTACTTCAGTATTTCCTGCAGAGTTTTCCTTTACCTCAGTGTTGCTTGTGGAGTACTCCCTTACCTCAGTGTTCCCTTTGGCGTTCTCCCTTTCTTCGGTGTTCCCTGAAGAGTTCTCCTTTACTTCAGTGTTCCCTGTGGAGATCTCCCTTACGTCAGTGTTTCCTGCGGAGTTCTCCCTAACTTCAGTGTTCCCTGCGGAGTTCTCCCTTACCTCAGTGTCTCCAGCGGAGTTCTCCCTTATTTCAGTATTCTCTGTGGAGTTCTCATTTACTTCAGTGTTCCCTGCTGAGTTCTCCCTTACCTCAGTGTTCCCTGCGGACATTCTCCTTTACTTCAAGGTTCCCTGTGGAGATCTCCTTTACTTCAGTGTTCCCTGTGGAGTTCTCATTTACTTCAGTGTTCCCTGTGGAGTTCCCCTTTACTTCAGTGTTTCCTGCAGAGTTTTCCCTTACCTCAGTGTTCCCTTCGCCGTTATCCCTTTCTTCGGTGTTCCCTGCAGAGTTCTCCTTTACTTCAGTGTTCCCAGCAGAGCTCTCCCTTACCTCAGTGTTCCCTGCGGAGTTATCCCTTACCTCAGTGTTCCCTTCGGCGTTCTCCATTACTTCGGTGTTCCCTGCGGAGTTCTCCTTTATCTCAGTGTTCCCTGTGGAGTTCTCCCTTACCTCAGTGTTCCCAGTGGAGTTCTTCCTTACTTTAGTATCCTCTGCGAATTTCTCCTTTACTTCAGTGTTCCCTTGCAGAGTTCTCCCTAACTTCAGTGTTCCCTGTGGAGTTCTCCCTTACCTCAGTTTTCCCTGCGGAGTTCTACCTTACTTCAATGTTCCCTGTGGAGTTCTCCTTTACTTCAGTGTTTCCTGTGGAGTTCTCCTTTACTTCAGTGTTCCCTGCGGAGTTCTCCCTTACCTCAGTGTTCCCTGCGGAGCTCTCCCTTACCTCAGTGTTCCCTGCGGAGTACTCCCTTACATATGTGTTCCCTGTGGAGTTCTCCTTTACTTCAATGTTCACTGTGGATTTCTCCTTTACTTCAGTGTTTCCTGAAGACTTCTCCTTTACTTCACTGTTTCCTGTGGAGTTCCCCTTTACCTCAGTGTTCTCTGCAGAGTTCTCCCTTACCTCAGTGTTCCCTGCGGAGTTCTCCCTTGCTTCAATGTTCCCTTCGACGTTCTCCCTTTCTTCGGTGTTCCCTGCAGAGTTCTCCCTTACGTCAGTGTTTGCTGCGGAAGTTCTCCCTTACCTCAGTGTTTCCAGCGGAGTTCTCCCTTATTTCAGTATTCTTTGTGGAGTTCTCATTTACTTCAGTGTTCCCTGCTGAGATCTCCCTTACCTCAGTGTTCCCTGCGGAGATCTCCTTTACTTCAGTGTTCCCTGTGGAGTTCTTATTTACTTCAGTGTTCCCTGTGGAGTTCCCCTTTACTTCAGTATTTCCTGCAGAGTTTTCCTTTACTTCAGTGTTCCCAGTGGAGTTCTCCCTTACCTCAGTGTTGCTTGCGGAGTACTCCCTTACCTCAGTTTTCCCTTCGGCGTTCCCCCTTTCTTCGGTGTTCCCTGCGGAGCTCTCCCTTACCTCAGTGTTCCCTGTGGAGTACTCCCTTATATCAGTGTTCCCTGCGGAGTTCTTCTTTACTTCAATGTTCACTGTGGAGTTCTCCTGTACTTCATTGTTCCCTGACGACTTCTCCTTTACTTCTCTGTTCCCTGTGGAGTTCCACTTTACCTCAGTGTTCCCTGCGGAGTTCTCCCTTACTTCAGTGTTGTCTTACATCATTGTTCCCTGCGGAGTTCTCCTTTACTTCAGTGTTCCCTGCAGAGTTCTCCTTTACTTAAGTGTTCCCTGCAGAGTTCTCCTTTATTTAAGTGTTCCCTGCAGAGTTCTCCTTTATTTAAGTGTTCCCCGCAGAGTTCTTTACTTCAGTGTTCCCAGCTGAGTTCTCCCTTACCTCAGTGTTCCCTGCGGAGATCTCCTTTACTTCAGTGTTCCCTGTGGAGTTTATTATTTACTTCAGTGTTCCCTGTGGAGTTATCCTGTACTTCAGCATTCCCTGCGTATTTCTCCTTTACTTCAGTGTTCCCTGCGGAGTTCACCTTTACTTCAGTGTTCCCTGCGGAGTTCACCTTTACGTCAGTGTTCCCAGCGGAGTTCTTCCTTACTTTGGTATTCTCTGTGGAGTTCTCCCTTACCTCAGTGTTCCCTGCGGAGTTCTCCCTTACCTCAGTGTTCCCTTTGGCATTCTCCCTGACTTCAGTTTCCCCTGCAGAGTTCTCCCTTACCTCAGTGTTCCCTGCGTAGTTCTCCCTTACCTCAGTGTTCCCAGCAGATTTCTCTTTTGTTTTAGTGTTCCCTGCAGAGTTCTCCCTTACCTGAGTGTTCCTTGCGGAGTTCTCCATTACTCCAGTGTTCTCTGCTGAGTTCTCCTTTACTTAAGTGTTCCGTGTGGAGTTCTCCCTTACTTGAATGTTCCTAGCAGAGTTTTCCCTTACTTTAGCATTCTCTATGGAGTTCTCCCTTACCTCAGTGTTCCCTTCGGCGTTCTCCTTTACTTCAGTGTTCCCTGTGGAGTTCTCCCGTACGTCAGTGTTTCCTGCGGAGTTCTCCCTAACTTCAGTGTTCCCTGCGGAGTTCTCCTTTACTTCAGTGTTCCCTGCGGAGTTCACCTTCACCTCAGTGTTCCCTTTAGCGTTCTCCCTTACCTCAGTGTCCCCTGCGGAGATCTCCCTTACCTCAGTGTTCCCTGCGGAGTTCTCCTTTACTTCAGTGTTCCCAGCGGAGTTCTCCCTTACCTCAGTGTTCCCAGCAGAATTCTCCTTTACTTTAGTGTTCCCAGCAGAGTTCGCCCTTACCTGAGTGTTCCTTGCGGTGTTCTCCTTTACTTCAGTGTTCCCTGTGAAGTTCTCCTTTACTTCAGTGTTCTCTGCTGAGTTCTCCTTTACTTCAGGGTTCCCTGTGGAGTTCTCCCTTACTTCAATGTTCCTAGTAGAGTTCTCCCTTACTTCAGTATTCTCTATGGAGTTCTCCCTTACCTCAGTGTTCCCTTTGGCGTTCTCCCTTACTTCGGTTTTCACTGCAGAGTTCTCCTTTACTTCAGTGTTCCCTGTGGAGTCCTCCTATATGTCAGCGTTTCCTGCAGAGTTCACCCTAACTTCAGTGTTCCCTGCGGAGTTCTCCTTTACCTCAGTGTTCCCTGCGGAGTTCTTCTTGAGTTTAGTGTTTCCAGCGGAGTTCTCCCTTAACTCAGTGTTCCCTGCTGAGTTCTCCCTTACCTCAGTGTTCCCATTGGAGTTCTCCTTTACTTCAGTGTTCCCTGTGGAGTACTCCTTTACTTCAATGTTCCATGCAGAGTGCTACTTTACTTCAGTTTTCCCTGCAGAGTTCTCCTTTACTTCAGTGTTCCCTGTGAATTTCTCCTTTACTTCAGTGTTCCCTGTGGAGTGCTCCTTTACTTCAGTGTTACCTGCGGAGTTCTCCTTCTCTTCAGTGTTCCCTGCAGAGTTCTCCCTTACCTCAGTTTTCCCTTTGGCATTCTCCCTTACCTCAGTGTTCCCTGCAGAGTTTTCCCTTTCCTCAGTGTTCCCTGTGGAGTTCTCCTTTACTTCAGTGTTTCCTGCGGAGTTCTCCCTTACCTCAGTGTTCCCTGCGGAGTTCTCCTTTTCTTCAGTGCTCCCTGTGAAGTTCTCCTTTACTTCAGTGTTCTCTGCGGAGTTCTCCCTTATCTCAGTGTTTCCAGCAGAGATCTCCCTTTCCTCAGTGTTATCTGCAGAGTTCTCCCATACATGAGTGTTCCCTGCAGAGCTCTCCCTTACCTCAGTGTTCCCTGCGGAGTACTCCCTTATATCAGTGTTCCCTACGGAGTTCTCCTTTACTTCAATGTACACTGTGGAATTCTCCTGTACTTCATTGTTCCCTGAGGACTTCTTCTTTACTTCTCTGTTCCCTGTGGAGTTCCACTTTACCTCAGAGTTCCCTGCGGAGTTCTCCTTTACTTCAGTGTTCCCTGCAGAGTTCTCCTTTACTTAAGTGTTCCCTGCAGAGTTCTCCTTTATTTAAGTGTTCCCTGCAGAGTTCTTCTTTATTTAAGTGTTCCCTGCAGAGTTCTTTACTTCAGTGTTCCCAGCTGAGTTCTCCCTTACCTCAGTGTTCCCTGCGGAGATCTCCTTTACTTCAGTGTTCCCTGTGGAGTTTCTTATTTACTTCAGTGTTCCCTGTGGAGTTATCCTGTACTTCAATTCCTTGCGTAGTTCTCCTTTTCTTCAGTGTTCTCTGCGGAGTTCACCTTTACGTCAGTGTTCCCTGCGGAGTTCTTCCTTACTTTAGTATTCTCTGTGGAGTTCTCCCTTACCTCAGTGTTCCCTTTGGCGTTCTCCCTGACTTCAGTTTCCCCTGCAGAGTTCTCCCTAACCTCAGTGTTCCCTGCGGAGTTCTTCCTTACCTCAGTGTTCCCAGCAGATTTCTCTTTTACTTTAGTGTTCCCTGCAGAGTTCTCCCTTACCTGAGTGTTCCTTGCAGAGTTCTCCTTTACTCCAGTGTTCTCTGCTGAGTTCTCATTTACTTAAGTGTTCCCTGTGTAGTTCTCCCTTACTTGAATGTTCCTAGCCGAGTTTTCCCTTACTTTAGCATTCTCTATGGAGTTCTCCCTTACATCAGTGTTCCCTTCAGCATTCTCCTTTACTTCAGTGTTTCCTGCGGAGTTCTCCCTTACCTCAGTGTTCCCTGCGGAGTTCTCCTTTTCTTCAGTGCTCCCTGTGAAGTTCTCCTTTACTTCAGTGTTCTCTGCGGAGTTCTCCCTTATCTCAGTGTTTCCAGCAGAGATCTCCCTTTCCTCAGTGTTATCTGCAGAGTTCTCCCATACATCAGTGTTCCCTGCGGAGCTCTCCCTTACCTCAGTGTTCCCTGCGGAGTACTCCCTTATATCAGTGTTCCCTACGGAGTTCTCCTTTACTTCAATGTACACTGTGGAATTCTCCTGTACTTCATTGTTCCCTGAGGACTTCTTCTTTACTTCTCTGTTCCCTGTGGAGTTCCACTTTACCTCAGTGTTCCCTGCGGAGTTCTCCTTTACTTCAGTGTTCCCTGCAGAGTTCTCCTTTATTTAAGTGTTCCCTGCAGAGTTCTCCTTTATTTAAGTGTTCCCTGCAGAGTTCTCCTTTATTTAAGTGTTCCCTGCAGAGTTCTTTACTTCAGTGTTCCCAGCTGAGTTCTCCCTTACCTCAGTGTTCCCTGCGGAGATCTCCTTTACTTCAGTGTTCCCTGTGGAGTTTCTTATTTACTTCAGTGTTCCCTGTGGAGTTATCCTGTACTTCAATTCCTTGCGTAGTTCTCCTTTTCTTCAGTGTTCTCTGCGGAGTTCACCTTTACGTCAGTGTTCCCTGCGGAGTTCTTCCTTACTTTAGTATTCTCTGTGGAGTTCTCCCTTACCTCAGTGTTCCCTTTGGCGTTCTCCCTGACTTCAGTTTCCCCAGCAGATTTCTCTTTTACTTTAGTGTTCCCTGCAGAGTTCTCCCTTATCTGAGTGTTCCTTGCAGAGTTCTCCTTTACTCCAGTGTTCTCTGCTGAGTTCTCATTTACTTAAGTGTTCCCTGTGTAGTTCTCCCTTACTTGAATGTTCCTAGCAGAGTTTTCCCTTACTTTAGCATTCTCTATGGAGTTCTCCCTTACCTCAGTGTTCCCTTCGGCATTCTCCTTTACTTCAGTGTTTCCTGCGGAGTTGTCCCTAACTTCAGTGTTCCCTGCGGAGTTCTCCTTTACCTCAGTGTTCCCTGCGGATTTCTCCTTTAGTTTAGTGTTCCCAGCGGAGTTCTCCCTTACCTCAGTGTTCCCTCCGGAGTTCTCCCTTACCTCAGTGTTCCCAGTAGAGTTCTCCTTTACTTCAGTGTTCCCTGTGGAGTACTCCTTTACTTAAATGTTCCCTGCGGATTGCTCCTTTACTTCTGTGTTCCCTGCAGAGTTCTCCTTTACTTCAGTGTTCCCTGTGGAGTTCTCCTTTACTTCAGTGTTCCCTGTGGAGTGCTCCTTTACTTCAGTGTTCCCTGCAGAGTTCTCCTTTTCTTCAGTGCTCCCTGTGAAGTTCTCCTTTACTTCAGTGTTCTCTGCGGAGTTCTCCCTTATCTCAGTGTTTCCAGCGGAGTTCTCCCTTACCTCAGTGTTATCTGCGGAGTTCTCCCATACATCAGTGTTCCCTGCGGAGCTCTCCCTTACCTCAGTGTTCCCTGCGGAGTATTCCCTTACATCAGTGTTCCCTGCGGAGTTCTCATTTACTTCAATGTTTACTTTGGAGTTCTCCTTTACTTTTGTGTTCCTTGAGGACTTCTCCTTTACTTCACTGTTCCCTGTGGAGTTCCCCTTTACCTCAGTGTTCCCTGCAGAGTTCTCCTTTACTTCATTGTTCCCTGCAGAGTTTTCCTTTACTTAAGTGTTCCCTGCAGAGTTCTTTACTTCAGTGTTCCCAGCGGAGTTCTCCCTTACCTCAGTGTTCCCTGCGGAGTTCTCCCTTACCTAAGTGTTCCCTTTGGCATTCTTCCTTACTTCGGTGTTCCCTGCCAAGTTCTCCTTTACTTCAGTGTTCCCTGTGGAGTTCTCCCTTACCTCAGTGTTCCCTTCGGCGTTCACCCTTACTTCGGTGTTCCCTGCACAGTTCTCCTTTACTTCAGTGTTCCCTGTGGAGTTCTCCCTTACGTCAGTTTTCCCTTTGGCGTTCTCCCTTACCTCAGCGTTCCCTGCAGATTTTTCACTTACCTCAGTGTTCCCTGTGGAGTTCTCCTTTACCTCAGTGTTCCCTGCGGAGTTCTCCCTTACCTCAGTGTTCCCTGCGGAGTTCTCCTTTTCTTTAGTGCTCCCTGTTAAGTTCTCCTTTACTTCAGTATTATCTGCGGAGTTCTCCCTTACCTTAGTATTATCTGCGGAGTTCTCCCATACATCAATGTTCCCTGCGGAGCTCTCCTTTACCTCAGTGTTCCCTGCGGAGTACTCCCTTACATCAGTGTTCCCTGCGGAGTTCTCCTTTACTTCAGTGTTCCCTGTGGAGTTCTCCCTTACTTCAATGTTCCTAGCAGAGTTCTCCCTTACTTTTGTATTCTCTATGGAGTTATCCCTTACTTTTGTATTCTCTATGGAGTTATCCCTTACCTCAGTGTTCCCTTCAGAGTTCTTCTTTACTTTAGTGTTTCCAGGGGAGTTCTCCATTACATCAGTGTTCCTTGCGGAGTTCTCCCTTACCTCAGTGTTCCCTGATTAGTTCTCCTTTACTTCAATGTTCCCAGTGGAGTTCTCCCTTACCTCAGTGTTCCCTTTGGCGTTCTCCTTTACTTTAGTGTTTCCTTGCGGAGTTCTCCCTAACTTCAGTGTTCCCTGCAGAGTTCTCCTTTACCTCAGTGTTCCCTGCGGATTTCTCCTTTAGTTTAGTGTTCCCAGCGGAGTTCTCCCTTGCCTCAGTGTTCCCTCCGGAGTTCTCCCTTACCTCAGTGTTCCCAGTAGAGTTCTCCTTTACTTCAGTGTTCCCTGTGGAGTACTCCTTTACTTCAATGTTCCCTGCGGATTGCTCCTTTACTTCAGTGTTCCCTGCAGAGTTCTCCTTTACTTCAGTGTTCCCTGTGGAGTTCTCCTTTACTTCAGTGTTCCCTGTGGAGTGCTCCTTTACCTCAGTGTTCCCTGCAGAGTTCTCCTTTTCTTCAGTGCTCCCTGTGAAGTTCTCCTTTACTTCAGTGTTCTCTGCGGAGTTCTCCCTTATCTCAGTGTTTCCAGCGGAGTTCTTCTTTACCTCAGTGTTATCTGCGGAGTTCTCCCATACATCAGTGTTCCCTGTGGAGCTCTCCCTTACCTCAGTGTTCCCTGCGGAGTATTCCCTTACATCAGTGTTCCCTGCGGAGTTCTCCTTTACTTCAATGTTTACTTTGGAGTTCTCCTTTACTTCAGTGTTCCCTGCAGAGTTCTCCTTTACTTCAGTGTTCCCTGTGGAGTTCTCCTTTACTTCAGTGTTCCCTGTGGAGTGCTCCTTTACATCAGTGTTCCCTGCAGAGTTCACCTTTTCTTCAGTGCTCCCTGTGGAGTTCTCCTTTACTTCAGTGTTCCCTGTGGAGTACTCCTTTACTTCAATGTTCCCTGCGGATTGCTCCTTTACTTCAGTGTTCCCTGCAGAGTTCTCCTTTACTTCAATGTTCCCTGATTAGTTCTTCTTTACTTCAATGTTCCCAGTGGAGTTCTCCCTTACCTCAGTGTTCCCTTTGGCGTTCTCCTTTACTTCAGTGTTTCCTTGCGGAGTTCTCCCTAACTTCAGTGTTCCCTGCGGAGTTCTCCTTTACCTCAGTGTTCCCTGCGGATTTCTCCTTTAGTTTAGTGTTCCCAGCGGAGTTCTCCCTTGCCTCAGTGTTCCCTCCGGAGTTCTCCCTTACCTCAGTGTTCCCAGTAGAGTTCTCCTTTACTTCAGTGTTCCCTGTGGAGTACTCCTTTACTTCAATGTTCCCTGCGGATTGCTCCTTTACTTCAGTGTTCCCTGCAGAGTTCTCCTTTACTTCAGTGTTCCCTGTGGAGTTCTCCTTTACTTCAGTGTTCCCTGTGGAGTGCTCCGTTACCTCAGTGTTCCCTGCAGAGTTCTCCTTTTCTTCAGTGCTCCCTGTGAAGTTCTCCTTTACTTCAGTGTTCTCTGCGGAGTTCTCCCTTATCTCAGTGTTTCCAGCGGAGTTCTTCTTTACCTCAGTGTTATCTGCGGAGATCTCCCATACATCAGTGTTCCCTGCGGAGCTCTCCCTTACCTCAGTGTTCCCTGCGGAGTATTCCCTTACATCAGTGTTCCCTGCGGAGTTCTCCTTCACTTCAATGTTTACTTTGGAGTTCTCCTTTACTTTTGTGTTCCCTGAGGACTTCTCCTTTACTTCACTGTTCCCTGTGGAGTTCCCCTTTACCTCAGTGTTCCCTGCAGAGTTCTCCTTTACTTCATTGTTCCCTGCAGAGTTCTCCTTTACTTAAGTGTTGCCTGCAGAGTTCTTTACTTCAGTGTTCCCAGTGGAGTTCTCCCTTACCTCAGTGTTCCCTGCGGAGTTCTCCCTTACCTCAGTGTTCCCTTCGGCATTCTCCCTTACTTCGGTGTTCCCTGCAGAGTTCTACTTTACTTCAGTGTTCCCTGTGGAGTTCTCCCTTACCTCAGTGTTCCCTGCAGAGTTTTCACTTACCTCAGTGTTCCCTGTGGAGTTCTCCTTTACTTCAGTGTTCCCTGCGGAGTTCTCCCTTACCTCAGTGTTCCCTGCGGAGTTCTCCTTTTCTTTTGTGCTCCCTGTGAAGTTCTCCTTTACTTCAGTGTTCTCTGCGGAGTTCTCCCTTACCTCAGTATTATCTGCGGAGTTCTCCCATACATCAGTGTTCCCTGCGGAGCTCTCCTTTACCTCAGTGTTCCCTGCGGAGTACTCCCTTACATCAGTGTTCCCTGCGGAGTTCTCCTTTACTTCAGTGTTCCCTGTGGAGTTCTCCCTTACTTCAATGTTCTTAGCAGAGTTCTCCCTTACTTTTTTATTCTCTATGGAGTTATCCCTTACCTCAGTGTTCCCTGCGGAGTTCTCCTTTACTTCTGTGTTCCCTGTAGAGTTCTTCTTTACTTTAGTGTTCCCATGGGAGTTCTCCATTACATCAGTGTTCCTTGCGGAGTTCTCCCTTACCTCAGTGTTCCCTGATTAGTTCTCCTTTACTTCAGTGTTTCCTGCAGAGTTCTGCCTTACCTCAATGTTCCTTGCGAAGTTCTCCTTTACTTCAGTGTTCCCTGTGAAGTTCTCCTTTACTTATGTGTTCCCAGTGGAGTTCTCCCTTACTTCTGTATTTTCTGTGGAGTTATCCTTTACTTCAGTGTTCCCTGCTGAGTTCTCCCTTACATCAGTTTTCCCTGTGGAGTTCACCTTTACCTCAGTATTCCCTGCGGATTTCTCCTTTACTTCAGTGTTCCCAGCAGTGTTCTCCCTTACCTCAGTGTTCCCTGCAGAGTTCTCCTATACATTAGTGTTCCCAGTGGAGTTCTCCCTTACATCAGTGTTTCCTGCAGAGTTCTCCCTAACTTCAGTGTTCCCTGCGGAGTTCTCCCTTACCTCAGTGTCCCCTGTGGAGTTCTCCCTTTCCTCAGTGTTCCCTGTGGAGTTCTCCTTTACTTCAGTGTTCCCTGTGGAGTTCACCTTTACTTCAGTCTTTCCTGTGGAGTTCTTCTCTACTTCAGTGTTCCCTGTGGAGTTCCCCTTTACCTCAGTGTTCCCAGCAGGGTTCTGCCTTACCTCAGTGTTCTCTTACATTTGTGTTCCCTGAGGAGTTCTCCTTTACTTCAGTGTTCCCTGCGGAGTTCTCCTTTACTTCAGTGTTCCCAGTGGAGTTCTCCCTTACTTCAGTGTTCCCAACGGAGTTCTCCTTTATTTCAGTGTTCTCTGTGGAGTTCTCATTTACTTCAGTATTCTCTGTGGAGTTCTCATTTACTTCAGTGTTCCCTGTTGAGTTCTCCTTTACTTCAGTTTTCCCTGTGGAGTTCTCCTTTTCTTCAGTTTTCCCAGCAGAGTTCTCCCTTACCTCAGTGTTCCCTGCGGAGTTCTCCCTTACCTCAGTGTTCCCTGCGGAGTTCTCCCATACATAAGTGTTCCCTGCGGACTTCTCCCTTACCTCAGTGTTCCCTGCGGAGTTCTCCCTTACCTCAGTGTTTCCTGCAGAGTACTCCCTTACATCAGTGTTCCCTGTGGAGTTCTCCTATTCTTCAGTGTTCCAAGCAGAGTTCTCCCTTACCTCAGTGTTCTTTGCGGAGTTCTCCTTTACCTTAGTGTTCCTTGCAGAGATCTCCCTTACCTCAGTGTTCCCTGATTAGTTCTCCTTTACTTCAATGTTCCCAGTGGAGTTCTCCCTTACCTCAGTGTTCCCTGCGGAGTTCACCTTTACCTCAGTGTTCCCTGCGGAGTTCACCTTTACCTCAGTATTCCCTGCGGACTTCTCCTTTACTTCAGTGTTCCCTGCGGACTTCTCCTTTACTTCAGTGTTCCCTGCGGATTTCTCCTTTACTTCAGTGTTCCCAGAGGAGTTCTCCCTTACATCAGTGTTTCCTGCAGAGTTCTCCCTAACTTAAGTGTTCCCTGCAGAGTTCTCCCTTACCTCAGTGTTCCCTGCAGAGTTCTACCTTACTTCAGTGTTCCCTGCAGAGTTCTCCTTTATCTCAGTGTTCCATGTGGAGTTCTCCCTTACTTCAGTGTTCCCTGCAGAATTCTCCCTTACCTCAGTGTTCCCTGCGGAGTTCTCCTTTAAATCGGTGTTCCCTGCAGAGTTATCCCTTACCTCAGTGTTCCCTGTGGCGTTCTCCCTTACCTCAGTGTTCCCTGCGGAGTTCTCCCTTTCCTCTGTGTTCCCTGCAGAGTTCTCCCTCACCTCAGTGTTTCCAGCGGAGTTCTCCCTTACCTCAGTGTTCCCTGTGGAGTACTCCCTTACACCAGTGTTCCCTGCGGAGTTCTCCTTTACTTCAGTGTTCCCTGTGGACATCTCCTTTACCACAGTGTTCCCTGTGGAGTACTCCCTTACATGAGTGTTCCCTGCAGAGTTCTCCCTTACTTCAGTATTACCTGCAGAGTTCTCCCTTACTTCAGTATTCTCTGTGGGGTTCTCATTTATTTCAGTGTTCCCTGTGGAGTTCTCCTTTACTTCAGTGTTCCCTGTTGCGTTCTACTTTACTTCAGTATTCCCTGCGGAGTTCTCCTTTACATCAGTGTTCCTAGTGGAGTTCTCCCTTACATCGGTGTTTCCTGCAGAGTTCTCCCTAACTTCAGTGTTCCCTGCAGAGTTCTCCCTTACCTCAGTGTTCCCTGTGGTGTTCTCCCTTTCCTCAGTGTTCCCTGTGGAGTTCTCCTTTACTACAGTGTTCCCTGTGGAGTTCTCCTTTACTTCAGTCTTTCCTGTGGAGTTCTCCTTTACTTCGGTGTTCCCTGTGGAGTTCCCCTTTACCTCAGTGTTCCCTGCAGGGTTCTGCCTTACCTCAGTGTTCTCTTACATCTGTGTTCCCTGCAGAGTTCTCCTTTACTTCAGTGTTCCCAGTGGAGTTCTCCCTTACTTCAGTGTTCCCAACGGAGTTCTCCTTTACTTCAGTGTTCTCTGTGGAGTTCTCCTTTACTTCAGTATTCTCTGTGGAGTTCTCATTTACTTCAGTGTTCCCTGTTGAATTCTCCTTTACTTACGTGTTCCCAGCAGAGTTCTTCCTTACTTCAGTATTCTCTGTGAAGTTATCCTTTACTTCAGTGTTCCCTGCGGAGTTCTCCTATACATCAGTGTTCCCAGTGGAGTTCTCCCTTACATCAGTGTTTCCTGCAGAGTTCTCCCTAACTTCAGTGTTCCCTGCGGAGTTCTCCCTTACCTCAGTGTTCCCTGTTGAGTTCTCCCTTTCCTCAGTGTTCCCTGTGGAGTTCTCCTTTACTTCAGTGTTCCCTGTGGAGTTCTCCTTTACTTCAGTCTTTCCTGTGGAGTTCTTCTCTACTTCAGTGTTCCCTGTGGAGTTCCCCTTTACCTCAGTATTCCCTGCAGATTTCTCCTTTACTTCAGTGTTCCCTGCGGATTTCTCCTTTACTTCAGTGTACCCAGAGGAGTTCTCCCTTTACATTAGTGTTTCCTGCAGAGTTCTCCCTAACTTCAGTGTTCCCTGCAGAGTTCTCCTTTATCTCAGTTTTCCATGTGGAGTTCTCCCTTACCTCAGTGTTCCCTGCGGAGTTCTCTTTTACTTCAGTGTTCCCAGTGGAGTTCTCCCTTACTTCAGTGTTCCCAACGGAGTTCTCCTTTATTTTAGTGTTCTCTGTGGAGTTCTCCTTTACTTCAGTATTCTCTGTGGAGTTCTCATTTACTTCAGTGTTCCCTGTTGAGTTCTCCTTTACTTCAGTATTCCCTGTGGAGATCTCCTTTACTTCAGTGTCCCCTGGAGAGATCACCTTTACCTCAGAGTTCCCTGCGGAATTCTCCCTTACCTCAATGTTCCCTTACATCAATGTTCCCTGCAGAGTTCTCCTTTACTTCAGTGTTCCCTGTGAAGTTCTCCTTTACTTCAGTGTTCCCTGTGTTCTCCTTTCTTTCAGTTTTTCCAGCAGAGTTCTCCCTTACCTCAGTGATCTCTGCGGAGTTCTCCTTTACTTCAGTGTTCCCTGTGAAGTTCTCTTTTACTTCATTGTTCCCTGTGGAGATCTCCTTTACTTCAGTGTTCCCTGTGGAGTTCTCCTATTCTTCAGTGTTCCCTGCGGAGTTCTCCCTTATCTCAGTGTTCATTGCAGAGTTCTCCTTTACCTTAGTGTTCCTTGCGGAGTTCTCCCTCACCTCAGTGTTCCCTGATTAGTTCTCCATTACTTCAATGTTCCCAGCGGAGTTCTCCCGTACCTCAGTGTTCCCTGCGGTGTTCACCTTTACCTCAGTATTCCCTGCAGATTTCTCCTTTACTTCAGTGTTCCCTGCGGATTTCTCCTTTACTTCAGTGTACCCAGAGGAGTTCTCCCTTTACATTAGTGTTTCCTGCAGAGTTCTCCCTAACTTCAGTGTTCCCTGCAGAGTTCTCCTTTATCTCAGTTTTTCATGTGGAGTTCTCCCTTACCTCAGTGTTCCCTGCGGAATTCTCCCTTACCCCATTGTTCCCTGCGGAGTTCTCCCTTTCCTCTGTGTTCCCTGCGGAGTTCTCCCTTTCCTCTGTGTTCCCTGCGGAGGTCTCCCTTACCTCAGTGTTTCCAGCGGAGTTCTCCCTTACCTCAGTGTTCCCTGTGGAGTCCTCCCTTACATCAGTGTTCCCTGCGGAGTTCTCCTTTCCTCTGTGTTCCCTGCGGAGTTCTCCCTTACCTCAGTGTTTCCAGCGGAGTTCCCCCTTACCTCAGTGTTTCCAGCGGAGTTCTCCCTTACCTCAGTGTTCCCTGCAGAGTTCTCCCTTACCTCAGTGTTTCCTGCGGAGTACTCCCTTACATCAGTGTTCCCTGCGAAGTTCTCCTTTACTTCAGTGTTCCCTGTGGAGATCTCCTATACTTCAGTGTTCCCTGTGGAGTTCTCCTATTCTTCAGTGTTCCAAGCACAGCTCTCCCTTACCTCAGTGTTCATTGCGGAGTTCTCCTTTACCTTAGTGTTCCTTGCAGAGTTCTCCCTTACCTCAGTGTTCCCTGATTAGTTCTCCTTTACTTCAATGTTCCCAGTGGAGTTCTCCCTTACCTCAGTGTTCATTGCGGAGTTCTCCTTTACCTTAGTGTTCCTTGCAGAGTTCTCCCTTACCTCAGTGTTCCCTGATTAGTTCTCCTTTACTTCAATGTTCCCAGTGGAGTTCTCCCTTACCTCAGTGTTCCCTGCGGAGTTCCCCTCTACCTCAGTATTCCCTGCGGATTTCTCCTTTACTTCAGTGTTCCCTGCGGATTTCTCCTTTACTTCAGTGTTCCCAGAGGAGTTCTCCCTTACATTAGTGTTTCCTGCAGAGTTCTCCCTAACTTCAATGTTCCCTGCAGAGTTCTCCTTTATCTTAGTGTTCCATGAGGAGTTCTCCCTTACCTCAGTGTTCCCTGCGGAATTCTCCCTTACCTCAGTGTTCCATGTGGAGTTCTCCCTTTCCTCTGTGTTCCCTGTGGAGTACTCCCTTACACCAGTGTTCCCTGCGGAGTTCTCCTTTACTTCAGTGTTCCCTGTGGACATCTCCTTTACCTCAGTGTTCCCTGTGGAGTACTCCCTTAGATCAGTGTTCCCTGCGGAGTTCTCCCTTACCTCTGTATTCCCTGCAGAGTTCTCCTTTACTTCAGTATTCTCTGTGGAGTTCTCATTTACTTCAGTGTTCCCTGCGAACTTCTTCTTTACTTCAGTGTTCTCTGCGGAGTTCTCCCTTACCTCAGTGTTCCCAGTGAATTTCTCCCTTACTTCAGTGTTATCTGCGGAGTTCTCCCATACATCAGTGTTCCCTGCGGAGCTCTCCCTTACCTCAGTGTTTCCTGTGGAGTACTCCCTTACATCAGTGTTCCCTGCGGAGTTCTCCTTTACTTCAGTGTTCCTGCAGAGTTCTTCTTTACTTCAGTGTTCCCTGTGGAGTTCTCATTTACTTCAGTGTTCCCTGCGGAGTTCTCACTTAACCTCAGTGTTCCCTGCGGAGTTCTCACTTACCTCAGTGTTCCCCGCGGAGTTCTCATTTACTTCAGTGTTCCCTGTGAAGTTCTTCTTTACTTCAGTGTTCTCTGCGGAGTTCTCCCTTACCTCAGTGTTCCCAGTGAAGTTCTCCCTTACTTCAGTGTTATCTGCGGAGTTCTCCCATACATCAGTGTTCCCTGCGGAGCTCTCCCTTACCTCAGTGTTTCCTGCGGAGTACTCTCTTACATCAGTGTTCCCTGCAGAGTTCTCCTTTACGTCAGTGTTCCCTGTGGACATCTCCTATACCTCCGTGTTCCCTGTGGAGTACTCCCTTACATCAGTGTTCCCTGCGGAGTTCTCCCTTTCCTCAGTGTTCCCTGTGGAGTTCTCCTTTACTTCAGTGTTCCCTGTGGAGTTCTCCTTTACTTCAGTCTTTCCTGTGGAGTTCTTCTCTACTTCAGTGTTCCCTGTGGAGTTCCCCTTTACCTCAGTATTCCCTGCAGATTTCTCCTTTACTTCAGTGTTCCCTGCGGATTTCTCCTTTACTTCAGTGTACCCAGAGGAGTTCTCCCTTTACATTAGTGTTTCCTGCAGAGTTCTCCCTAACTTCAGTGTTCCCTGCAGAGTTCTCCTTTATCTCAGTTTTCCATGTGGAGTTCTCCCTTACCTCAGTGTTCCCTGCGGAGTTCTCTTTTACTTCAGTGTTCCCAGTGGAGTTCTCCCTTACTTCAGTGTTCCCAACGGAGTTCTCCTTTATTTTAGTGTTCTCTGTGGAGTTCTCCTTTACTTCAGTATTCTCTGTGGAGTTCTCATTTACTTCAGTGTTCCCTGTTGAGTTCTCCTTTACTTCAGTATTCCCTGTGGAGATCTCCTTTACTTCAGTGTCCTCTGGAGAGATCACCTTTACCTCAGAGTTCCCTGCGGAATTCTCCCTTACCTCAATGTTCCCTTACATCAATGTTCCCTGCAGAGTTCTCCTCTACTTCAGTGTTCCCTGTGAAGTTCTCCTTTACTTCAGTGTTCCCTGTGTTCTCCTTTCTTTCAGTTTTTCCAGCAGAGTTCTCCCTTACCTCAGTGATCTCTGCGGAGTTCTCCTTTACTTCAGTGTTCCCTGTGAAGTTCTCTTTTACTTCATTGTTCCCTGTGGAGATCTCCTTTACTTCAGTGTTCCCTGTGGAGTTCTCCTATTCTTCAGTGTTCCCTGCGGAGTTCTCCCTTATCTCAGTGTTCATTGCAGAGTTCTCCTTTACCTTAGTGTTCCTTGCGGAGTTCTCCCTCACCTCAGTGTTCCCTGATTAGTTCTCCATTACTTCAATGTTCCCAGCGGAGTTCTCCCTTACCTCAGTGTTCCCTGCGGTGTTCACCTTTACCTCAGTATTCCCTGCAGATTTCTCCTTTACTTCAGTGTTCCCTGCGGATTTCTCCTTTACTTCAGTGTACCCAGAGGAGTTCTCCCTTTACATTAGTGTTTCCTGTAGAGTTCTCCCTAACTTCAGTGTTCCCTGCAGAGTTCTCCTTTATCTCAGTTTTTCATGTGGAGTTCTCCCTTACCTCAGTGTTCCCTGCGGAATTCTCCCTTACCCCATTGTTCCCTGCGGAGTTCTCCCTTTCCTCTGTGTTCCCTGCGGAGTTCTCCCTTTCCTCTGTGTTCCCTGCGGAGGTCTCCCTTACCTCAGTGTTTCCAGCGGAGTTCTCCCTTACCTCAGTGTTCCCTGTGGAGTCCTCCCTTACATCAGTGTTCCCTGCGGAGTTCTCCTTTCCTCTGTGTTCCCTGCGGAGTTCTCCCTTACCTCAGTGTTTCCAGCGGAGTTCCCCCTTACCTCAGTGTTTCCAGCGGAGTTCTCCCTTACCTCAGTGTTCCCTGCAGAGTTCTCCCTTACCTCAGTGTTTCCTGCGGAGTACTCCCTTACATCAGTGTTCCCTGCAAAGTTCTCCTTTACTTCAGTGTTCCCTGTGGAGATCTCCTATACTTCAGTGTTCCCTGTGGAGTTCTCCTATTCTTCAGTGTTCCAAGCACAGCTCTCCCTTACCTCAGTGTTCATTGCGGAGTTCTCCTTTACCTTAGTGTTCCTTGCAGAGTTCTCCCTTACCTCAGTGTTCCCTGATTAGTTCTCCTTTACTTCAATGTTCCCAGTGGAGTTCTCCCTTACCTCAGTGTTCATTGCGGAGTTCTCCTTTACCTTAGTGTTCCTTGCAGAGTTCTCCCTTACCTCAGTGTTCCCTGATTAGTTCTCCTTTACGTCAATGTTCCCAGTGGAGTTCTCCCTTACCTCAGTGTTCCCTGCGGAGTTCCCCTCTACCTCAGTATTCCCTGCGGATTTCTCCTTTACTTCAGTGTTCCCTGCGGATTTCTCCTTTACTTCAGTGTTCCCAGAGGAGTTCTCCCTTACATTAGTGTTTCCTGCAGAGTTCTCCCTAACTTCAGTGTTCCCTGCAGAGTTCTCCTTTATCTCAGTGTTCCATGAGGAGTTCTCCCTTACCTCAGTGTTCCCTGCGGAATTCTCCCTTACCTCAGTGTTCCATGTGGAGTTCTCCCTTTCCTCTGTGTTCCCTGTGGAGTACTCCCTTACACCAGTGTTCCCTGCGGAGTTCTCCTTTACTTCAGTGTTCCCTGTGGACATCTCCTTTACCTCAGTGTTCCCTGTGGAGTACTCCCTTAGATCAGTGTTCCCTGCGGAGTTCTCCCTTACCTCTGTATTCCCTGCAGAGTTCTCCTTTACTTCAGTATTCTCTGTGGAGTTCTCATTTACTTCAGTGTTCCCTGCGAACTTCTTCTTTACTTCAGTGTTCTCTGCGGATTTCTCCCTTACCTCAGTGTTCCCAGTGAATTTCTCCCTTACTTCAGTGTTATCTGCGGAGTTCTCCCATACATCAGTGTTCCCTGCGGAGCTCTCCCTTACCTCAGTGTTTCCTGCGGAGTACTCCCTTACATCAGTGTTCCCTGCGGAGTTCTCCTTTACTTCAGTGTTCCTGCAGAGTTCTTCTTTACTTCAGTGTTACCTGTGGAGTTCTCATTTACTTCAGTGTTCCCTGCGGAGTTCTCACTTACCTCAGTGTTCCCTGCGGAGTTCTCACTTACCTCAGTGTTCCCTGCGGAGTTCTCATTTACTTCAGTGTTCCCTGTGAAGTTCTTCTTTACTTCAGTGTTCTCTGTGGAGTTCTCCCTTACCTCAGTGTTCCCAGTGAAGTTCTCCCTTACTTCAGTGTTATCTGCGGAGTTCTCCCATACATCAGTGTTCCCTGCGGAGCTCTCCCTTACCTCAGTGTTTCCTGCGGAGTACTCTCTTACATCAGTGTTCCCTGCAGAGTTCTCCTTTACGTCAGTGTTCCCTGTGGACATCTCCTATACCTCCGTGTTCCCTGTGGAGTACTCCCTTACATCAGTGTTCCCTGCGGAGTTCTCCCTTACCTCAGTGTTCCCTGCGGAGTTCTCCCTTACTTCACTATTCTCTGTGGAGTTCTCATTTACTTCAGTGTTTCCTGTGGAGTTCTCCTTTACTTCAGTGCTCCCTTTGGATTTCTCCTTTACTTCTGTATTCCCTGCGGAGTTCTCCTTTACTTCAGTTTCCCCTGCAGAGATCCCCTTTACCTCAGTGTTCCCTGCGGAATTCTCCCTTACGTCAGTGTTCCCTGCGGAGTTATCCCTTACCTCAGTGTTCCCTGCGGAGTTCTCCTTTACTTCAGTGTTTCCTGTGGAGTTCTCCTTTTCTTCAGTGTTCCCAGAAGAGTTCTCCCTTACCTCAGTGTTCATTGTGGAGTTCTCCTTTACCTCAGTTTTCCCTTCGGCGTTCTCCCTTACCTCAATGTTCCCTGTGGAGTTCTCCATTACCTCAGTATTCCCTGTGGAGTTCTCCATTACCTCAGTGTTCCCTGTGGAGTTCTAATGTACTTCAGTGTTCCTTGTGAAGTTCTACTTTACTTCAGTGTTCTCTGCAGAGTTCTCCCTTACCTCATTGTTCCCAGTGGAGTTCTCCCTTACCTCAGTGTTCCCTGCGGAGTTCTCCTTTACTTCAGTGTTCCCAGTGAAGTTCTCCTTTACTTTAGTGTTCTCTGCGGAGTTCTCCCTTACCTCAGTGTTCCCAGTGGAGTTCTCCCTTAAATCAGTGTTATCTGCGAAATTCTCCCGTACATCAGTGTTCCCTGCGGAGCTCTCCCTTACCTCAATGTTTCCTGCTGAATACTCCCTTACATCAGTGTTCCCTGCAGAGTTCTCCTTTACTTCAGTGTTCCCTGTGGAGTTCTCCTTTACTTCAGTGTTCCCTGTGGAGTTCTCCTATTATTCAGTGTTCCAAGCTGAGTTATCCCTTACCTCAGTGTTCATTGCGGAGTTCTCCTTTACCTCAGTGTTCCCTGCGTAGTTCTCCCTTTCCTCAGTGTTCCCTGCAGAGTTCTCCCTTTCCTCAGTGTTCCCTGCAGGGTTCTCCCTTTCCTCAGTGTTCCCAGCAGAGTTTTCCCTTACTTTAGTATTCTCTGTGGAGTTCTCCCTTACCTCAGTGTTCCCTGCGGAGTTATCCTTTACTTCAGTGTTCCCTGTGGAGTACTCCTTTACTTCAATGTTCCCTGTAGAGTGCTCCTTTACTTCAGTGTTTCCTGCAGAGTTATCCTTTACTTCAGTGTTCCCTGTGGAGTGCTCCTTTACTTCAGTGTTCCCTGCAGAGTGCTCCTTTACTTCAGTGTTCCCTGTGGAGTTCTCCTTTACTTCAGTGCTCCCTGCGGAGTTCGCCCTTAACTCAGTGTTCCCTGCGGAGTTCTCCCTTACCTCAGTGTTCCCTGCGGAGTTCTCCCTTACCTCAGTGTTCCCTGTTGAGTTCTCCTTTACTTAAGTGTTCCCTGTGGAGTTCTCCCATACATCAGTGTTTCTTGCGGATTTCTCCCTTACCTCAGTGTTCCCTGCGGAGTACTCCCTTACATCAGTGTTCCCTGCAGAGTTCTCCTTTACTTCAATGTTCCCTGTGGAGTGCTCCTTTACTTCAGTGTTCCCTGTGGACTTCTCCTTTACTTCAGTGTTCCCTGTGGACTTCTCCTTTACTTCAGTCTTCCCTGTGGACTTCTCCTTTACTTCAGTCTTCCCTGTGGACTTCTCCTTTACTCCAGTGTTCCCTGCAGAGTTCTTTACTTCAGTGTTCCCAGCGGAGTTCTCCCTTACCTCAGTGTTCCCTTTGGCGTTCCCCCTTACTTCGGTGTTCCCTGCATAGTTCTCCTTTACTTCAGTGTTCCTTGTGGAGTTCTCCCTTACGTCAGTGTTTCCTGTGGAGTTCTCCGTAACTTCAGTGTTCACTGTGGAGTACTCCTTTACTTCAATGTTCCCTGTAAAGTGCTCCTTTACTTCAGTGTTCCCTGCAGACTTCTCCTTTACTTCAGTGTTCCCTGTGGAGTTTCCCTTTACCTCAATGTTTCCTGTGGAGTTCTCTCTTACCTCAGTGTTCTCTTACATCAGCGGTATACAAAAATATATTAGGTAACTTAATATCAAAAAATATATTTTGGAAAACCCGTTTCAAACAACTAAATATATGACCAAAGATCCACAATTACCTATACAGAGCACATTACGTAACAACTCTGTATATAACCCCCAGGTCTCCAATAACCAGCATCTAGAGGTTTTTAAAAGACTAGTACTAGATGATCTACAAACTTTTGATGTCAAGAAAATATCAGATCCGATACACATCAAGAAAGGGATAAAAACACTCCAGCAACGCAAGGACATTCTGATTCGCCCCGCGGATAAGGGAGGAGCGGTAGTAATCCAGTCTAAGGAACAATATATGAATGAACTTGATAGACAACTACAGGATGAAGACACTTATATCAAACTGCTTGGAAACCCTACTAATAAGTTTAAAAAGGAACTAGAATTAGTGGTAAATCTGGGAATAAAAAAAGCGATTCTAAGTAAGAAAGAAGCTAAATATTTAATACCAGAGGCCTGCAGGATACCCATCATCTACACTATCCCGAAGATACATAAAAGTAAGGAATGCCCACCTGGCAGACCAATAGTAAACGGGATTGACTCGTTATCATCAAGAACAGGAGAATATTTAGACCATTTCATACAACCTACAGTACAAAAGACCAAGGCTTATCTAAAGGATACTAAACATGTACTACAATTATTGAATGCAGTGCCAGTACTAGAGGGTAGGACACTGCTAGCTATGGCGGATGTGTCCTCCCTTTATACAATAGTACCGCACCATGAAGCCTGTACTGCCATAAAATGGCTTCTGAGAGCACACAGCACTTTAATATGTAAACAAAGACAATTTTTAATTAAATGTTTAGATTTTTGCCTTAAATGCAGTTATTTTTGGCACAACCAATCCTATTATAAACAAGCTATAGGAATTGCGATGGGAGCAAAATTTGCCCCTAGCGTCGCAAATGCATTTACGGCTTATTGGGAGGAAGAGGCTGTGTACGAAGATATCCCGGCAGAATTAACGCTGTATAAAAGATACATTGACGATGTATTAATAGTATGGAATGGAAGTAATCAGTCTTTGGAGAATTTTCTCAACCACTCGAATGTTAATGAGAAGAATATAAAACTAGTGTGGAAGGGGGCGTGGTCAAGCTGGCAGCCTGAACAGACGCGTGCACTAAGAGCTCCGCTCCTGCCTGAGACATTAATCCGGGAAAAAGACCGAAAGAACCGCCAAGAAACATACACACAGGTCAGTCACAGCCCCTGGGTGACGGCCGGGCATGAAAAGAGGAAAAACTGGGCCGGGACGAAAAAGCACCGCCAACTCCAAGGCCTCCCCGGCGCCGCAGAAGCAAGGCCGCAACTCCGGCGCGCACATGGCGACTCAAACCCCGCCAACTGACCCGGCGGCGGTGGAAGAAGATCGCTTCCAGGCCCTAATGCAAGCCATATCGGGCTGCAAAGCAGCCCTAACGGAGAAGATAGATGTGCTGCAGACGGACTTTGGGCTACTGAGGAGGGACATGGATAAAATCCGTGACAGGCTCAGCGAAGCGGAACGGAGAGTGGGCGACTCGGAGGACTGCATGAGGGACCACCGGGCCACACTCCACACACTGCAGGTCCGTGTGAAAGCCCTGGAATCGCGTGCGGAAGACAGCGAAAACAGGAGCAGGAGAAACAATCTCAGGATGGTCGGACTACCCGAAGGGGCTGAGGGACAGGACGCGGTGGTATTCACAGAACAACTGCTCAAGAATCTTCTCCCTGGGGCCGCTTTTTCCCCACACTTCGCGGTAGAACGGGCACACAGAATGCCGCCGGCACGTGGACAGCCGGGAGCCCCCCCGCGCACATTTATTTTCCGCCTGCTGAACTTTAGAGACAGGGATCTGGTACTCAGAGAAGCAAGAAAAGTGGCAGAACTGCGCTTTGAAAACACCAAGATTATGATGTTCCCCGACTACTCCCTGGATACCCAGAGGCTCCGGAGAACATTCGACGGCGTCAAGGCACAGCTCCGCAACAAGGGGATAAAGTACAGTATGCTATTTCCCGCCAGACTCCGGGTGGTGGACGGAGAAACCACCCGCTACTTCACCTCGCCGGACGACGCCTCCCACTGGCTCGACACTCTACCCAGGGACCGGTAAAGTACTGTGACACACTGATGTCTCTCTTTCAACCAATGTTATCTGACCCTCCACATGTCTCGTTCACCCCTCCATAGGCCTGCATTAACCACCCTATTCATGTCCCCCCTGGCCCCCTGTGTGCTCCAAGCTGCGGCCCCCCCCCACCCTGCCGGCCCCCCCCCCCCCCCTTTTTTTTTTTCCCCCCCCCCCCCTTTTGTTTTTGTTTTTTCTGGGGTGGTCGCCATGTTGCCGCCTCATGGGGGGAAGACTGGGCCCTGAAACCTGGGTCCTCACCCACATCCATAGCACCCTGAATTGTGCTGGGGAGCAGGGGGAGTGACATATCCTGTTAGCAGCCACACTGGAATACTGATTG
Organism: Lithobates sylvaticus; assembly: GCA_028564925.1. Classification (NCBI taxonomy): domain Eukaryota; kingdom Metazoa; phylum Chordata; class Amphibia; order Anura; family Ranidae; genus Lithobates; species Lithobates sylvaticus. Next base: position 220,954,265 of record CM053027.1, on the reverse strand, counting down.
AGATCGAAGCAGATTAAAGGGAGACAGCCTGACTGGACCAGGGATTAGGAACATCCCATTATACCCCTGTGGACTGAGGTGGGTAGACCCCCCCCCCCCTCTTGCTACGGTACATTCAAATATGGCCTCTCTCGGGGCCACGGAGAACTTAAATAACCGCACAGGAGGTGGAGGTCACCTGCACTTGCACGCTCCGGCTGAATCCCTGAGGGGTCAGACACCTTCTGTGCCCCTCTCTACCTACGGTGAATGGAGGAGACATGTGTCGATGTTGGTCCACAACCAGCACTACTATTGTTTGAAACTGACTTGTTACCCTTTCCTTAAGTTTGTACCCTTGGTCATACCAAGAGAACTTTGAGTCTACTTGAGCTACATCTATCAACTGTCTGGTCTCTCTCACCCTGTAACATAACGCTCAGGTGGGGAGCGGCTGCACTGGGCGGGAAGTGACAGAACTGAGCAGCGGCGGCGTCCCTAGGCTGCTAGTATTTTCTCCAGGCCCCCAAAGGAGATAATCCTAGCCTGAAGTTATTGGTTATGGGAATGGGCACTCCGAGTTCCCCAACGGTTGTGCGGGGTGGGGGGGGGGAGGGTTCCTGCAGCAAACGTTTTTATGCTGCACTCTTTTCTTTTTCTTGGTTTGTTTTGTTTTATCCCCTCACGTTTGAGGGCTGTATACAGTGGTATCTATGGATGGTTCAATCTTGTTAAACCTGATTATACTTATGTGACTTTATCTTACAGGATGCAACTAAACATGGTCCAGAACTACTGGACCCCACTCCCAGGTCTGGTGTTTCTTGAGGTCTTGGCTCCCCTGACGTCCCTACGACTAACTACACGGTATGGCACAGGTTAAGATAATGTCCTGGAACGTCCGGGGACTCAATGACAAGATCAAACGCTCTTTAGTACATGCCTATATAAAAAAGCACTCGCCCCACGTCTGCATACTACAGGAGACCCACCTGGTAGGTGGCAAGGTGCTGGGCCTAAAGAAGCCATGGGTTGGGTATTCATACCATGCAATGCATTCTTGCTACGCTAGAGGGGTGAGCGTGTTGATACACAAATCTCTCACATATGAACTGCTAGAGGTTAAAATAGACCCGGAGGGCCGTTATGTGCTGCTACACGCGATTATTGACACTGTTGATATGGTGATTCTGGGCATATATATTCCACCACCGGCCACAGTGGCCCTCCTGAGACACCTAACTCCCCTTCTGTCAACATACCCCACGGACAATGTTATCATAGCAGGGGATTTTAATATGGTCCCAGATCCATCTAAGGATAGGCTCTCCCAGGGGACAGGTACGGACTCCCCTCTGGCACAGTGGGCAGCCCTATATGGGCTGACCGATGTGTGGAGGTGGAGACATCCGAATGACAAAGTGTATACTTGCCACTCCACATCCTACAGAGCTATGTCACGTATAGACCTAATCTATGCCAGCGGAAGCCTACTGTCTAGGGTGCAGGCTATAGAAATACTACCCAGGGGCATATCGGACCATGCGCCGGTTATGTGTAGTCTTAGAACCCAAACTCCCCATTCGGATAGGTTGTGGCGGTTGTCGAGATACTGGATAGCCGACCCGCTCATCGAGACGGAAATCCCACAACAAACGGCAGAGTTCTGGCGCACCAACACAGGCACGGCCCCCCTAAATACCACCTGGGACGCCTTTAAGGCGTTCATTAGAGGATGCTACCAGACATCTATCTCTCAGGCGCGTAGGAACGCTGCTGCTGCTATAGAAGATGCCGAATCTAGGGCCCGCGATCTTGAGAATAGATATGTTATCACCCACAACCCAGTTACTTATGCGGATATGCAATCTGCCTATAGAGAAGTAATGCTCCTCAGAATTAACAAGGCGAAAAAGAGCCAATTAGCACAGACCCAACGTATCTTCGAGCAGGGGGAAAAGAACGGGAGACTCCTGGCTTGGTTGGCCAAGGAGCAACAACCAGTCACATCTATTGCACGGATAAGGGAGACTGACGGGACAGTGATTACGGACCCTACGGCCATTAACACCCGATTTGCGACTTACTACCGCGAGCTCTACTCCTCAAGGGCTGAATACCTACCCGAGGAGCTGGACTCCTTCCTAGACAGTCTTGACTTTCCCGTCCTTACTGATAGCGCCCGGGAACAACTCGACAGCATGGTGACTTTGGAAGAAGTTCAACAGGCTATAGGAGAAATGCAAGTGGGGAAAACTCCGGGGGTGGATGGTATCCCCCTGGAGTTCTACAAACAGTATAGTGACCAATTGTCGCCTAAAATGCACGAAGTTCTGCAAAAATCCCTTGAAGAACAGAAGCTACCCCTCTCCATGGCTGACGCAGTAATTGTAGTCATACCCAAGCCAGGCAAAGATCCCGAACTATGCTCCTCTTATAGGCCTATCTCCCTACTTAACGCGGACGCCAAGGTCCTCACCAAAATTTTGGCCAAACGCCTGAACACGGTCATACAATCAGTGGTACATGAAGACCAGACGGGGTTTATGCCGGGCAAAGGGACCGACATCAACCTCCGGCGGTTGTACACTGTGCTGGGATCAGGGGACTGCCTGGACCGGGCCGACGCGGTGGCCTCCCTGGATGCAGAAAAAGCATTTGATTCCGTGGAATGGACTTATCTGTGGGGGGTCCTGCGTCGGTTCGGTTTTGGCCCTAGGTTTATCTCTTGGGTACAGACCCTATACGAGGCACCTAGGGCACGGGTGCGCACTGGACTGGTCCTGTCATCCACATTTAATCTACACAGGGGTACCAGGCAGGGGTGCCCGCTGTCCCCGGCCCTATTTGCCCTAGCAATCGAGCCCATGGCGATGCTACTAAGGTCCTCATCCGATGTAAGGGGTATCTCCATCGGCTCGACAATAGAAAAAGTCTCACTATATGCTGATGACACTCTGCTATATCTCAGAGACACCACGCACTCACTGGGGGAAGCTCTCCGTCTCATTGAAGTATTTGGCTCCTACTCAGGCATACGGGTTAACTGGGGCAAATCAGTCCTGTTCGCTCTGCACCCGGCCGTAGATAGCTTACCCATAGACACTCCCCTTCAGGGGGTCTCCCGGTTTAAATATCTGGGGGTGACTATTCACAAAGACATCAACCAATTTACCCCCCTCAATCTTACCCCGGTAATGACCCAACTGACTCACAGGTGTGCAGGATGGAAGTCCCTTCCCCTCACACCAGTCGGAAGGATCAACCTGATAAAGATGGCGGTACTCCCTAAGTTTGCCTACCTCTTTAGACAGACCCCTGTCCCTATCCCCCAATCATTCTTTAGCAAACTAGATAGTCTACTTACCTCATTCATTTGGAATGGTGGCACCCCAAGGATAGCAAAGACCACACTGCAATTACCTCTATCCCTGGGAGGGCTGGCTATGCCCTGTTTTATAAAATACTACTGGGCGGCGGTACTAGTGACGGTTAAGTGGTGGCTGGCCAAGGAAATTGCGAACCCTGCGGCTGCGGCGGAGGCAGCTAGGCTAGGCTCTCAATTAGAACTCAGGCAACTGATTCACCGGGGACCTAGGGCTAACCCCGCTACCACCAGACCAATGCGCACCACACTTCGGGTATGGGAAACAGTCAGGACAAAAGTGGAGCAACAAAATAGTTGGTCCCCACACACCCCCCTATGGGACAACCCCAGACTCCCACACTTTAGAACCATCCCGGACCCACAGCTATGGATCAGGTTTGACGTCACTACACTGGCAGACATTACCACACGGACAGGGATTCGCACGTTTGATGACCTAAAGAGAGACAAAGACATGCCCAACCATATGTTTTTTCGATACCTGCAACTCCGACATGCCTACCGGTCACAATTCCAACAATCAACTGTTATTGAGGAAAATAGGATTGAAAAGATACTGCTAAGGGGGGAGGACAAGAAAACATTATCCACACTCTATCACGAACTGGCTGGGCTAGACACCTCTAAGGTTACCCAACTGTTTAACAAATGGCAGGCAGATGTGCCGTCCCTGGCGGACGACGACTGGGAGGAGGGGATCCAGCAATACCTTCCTCTCATGGTCTCGGCTAGGGACAGATTCATCCAACTCAAATTCATTCACCGAGTATACTACACCCCGGAAAGACTGGCCAAGATATACCCATCCCACAGCTCACTATGTCCCAAGTGCACCACTGAAACTGGCACCTTCCTACATGTGACGTGGTCCTGCCGTTTTATTCAATCTTTCTGGGAAGAGGTCCTTAGAGACATCAATAGAATTGGCAAGCTACATGTTCCAAGGGATCCAATTCCCCTACTTTTGGGCATAGTTGACACTCTTGCAGCAAAGCAGTCGCGGAAATTGTTCGTATTCTACTCGGCATTTTATGCCAGGAAAGCGATACTTTTAAAATGGAAGGACCCCTCTCCACCAACGATTCAACAATGGAGATCCTTGGTTGACGCGGCCCTCCCTATGTACAAACTCACGTATGCGGGACGTAACTGTCCCCAAAAATTTGAAAAAATATGGGGGGCCTGGGTTGAAAAAAGGAATTTAAGTCTAGACTAACGAAGATTTCTCCTGTACAACCGTTATACACTCAACTGGGCCAACAACAAAGCCAGGGGGGGAGTCTCTACTCCCCCTCTAATATAAACTAATTCAATCTAATCTTCTCTATCGTCAGGGGTAAACAACACCATATCCCACCCAGGCCATTTATCTATGGTATAGGTCCCATAGAACTGACCCCGGACGGCCGATGGTAAACTAGGTATACACGAGTAGCATGACCTTGATGTAAGTTGAAGTTAATGTGAAATATGAAAAAAGAACCACCCACTGTAATGTATCCATCTTTCTGTATATTATTGTAGATGTACCACTGTATAGATTGTTTTCTTTGTTTGTTTTGTTCAAAATAAATAAAATTCTTGTTAAAAAAAAAAAAAAAAAAACTAGTGTGGAAGATTGACAATAAAGCGGTTGATTTCCTCGACCTTAATATATCTATAGAAGGAGACAAGATTGTTACTAAAACTTTTTTTAAAAATGTGGATGCCAACAGTTACCTGTCGATGAAAAGTTGTCATTTTAAACCCTGGCTTTTTTTTCAAATAACAATTTTTATTTGCTCGCATTGTGTTACATACAGTAGTGCATAAAAGGGTTTCCAATAGACAGTTGTGCAATAAAGAAAATAAAACATTGTAACAGTCGTGTAACAGTCGTGGAAAAAAATGAGAATAAACACATTTTGGTATCTTTAGCGGTATCCAGTTCTAGCTTTAGTGCAATAAATCGGAGAGAAAATCTCCACAGGGGCTTGCGTCCCAGGGAGGTAGAGATGAAGGATAGTAGTAAGGGGATCAAAAAGGAGGAGGGCAACTAGAGGGAGGGGGAACAGATGGGGAAGGGATAGGGGGTGGGGAAAGGGTAACATACCGTTCACTCGGCTCTCCTGCCCGCTCAGCGCCTGTCCTCCCTCAGATGCCATCGCTCCCAGGTTGCGTTGTGGTCGTCTAATTTGTCTTTTATTCTGGCCGTCATTTTTTCTCCTTAATTCTAGTGTATAGGGCCTCTTGGGATTGGGGTGTAGTCTTTTTCCAGTTAAGGGCTATTTGACATCGGGCTGCTGTAAGTATATGTCTGAGGAGTTTTTTGCTTGGCCTTGTCAATTTCAGTTGTGATACGAATAGAAAAAATTTAGGTGTGAGTGGCATCTGCGTCTCAAAGAGGCGGGTCAGTAATTGTTGGGTTTCTGTCCAGTATGGGGCAATTAGTGGGCACGTCCAGAATTTATGGAAAAGAGATCCCCTACCTGCCTGACACCGCCAGCAGCGGTCGGAGGTGGTTGGGTACAGTGCCTTGCGAAAGTATTCGGCCCCCTTGAACTTTTCAACCCTTTGCCACATTTCAGGCTTCAAACATAAAGATATAAAATTTTAATTTTTTGTGAAGAATCACCAACAAGTGGGACACAATTGTGAAGTGGAACGAAATCTATTGGATTCTTGAAACTTTTTTAACTAATAAAAAAATGAAAAGTGGGGCGTGCAAAATTATTCGGCCCCCTTGCGTTAATACTTTGTAGAGCCACCTTTTGCTGCGATTACAGCTGCAAGTCGCTTGGGGTATGTCTCTATCAGTTTTGCACATCGAGAGACTGAAATTCTTGCCATTTCTTCCTTGCAAAACAGCTCGAGCTCAGTGAGGTTGGATGGAGAGCGTTTGTGAACAGCAGTTTTCAGCTCTTTCCACAGATTCTCGATTGGATTCAGGTCTGGACTTTGACTTGGCCATTCTAACACCTGGATACGTTTATTTGTGAACCATTCCTTTGTATATTTTGCTGTATGTTTGGGATCATTGTCTTGTTGGAAGATAAATCTCCGTCCCAGTCTCAGGTCTTTTGCAGACTCCAACAGGTTTTCATCAAGAATGGTCCTGTATTTGGCTGCATCCATCTTCCCCTCAATTTTAACCATCTTCCCTGTCCCTGCTGAAGAAAAGCAGGCCCAAACCATGATGCTGCCACCACCATGTTTGACAGTGGGGATGGTGTGTTGAGGGTGATGAGCTGTGTTGCTTTTACGCCAAACATATCGTTTTGCATTGTGGCCAAAAAGTTTGATTTTGGTTTCATCGGACCAGAGCACCTTCTTCCACATGTTTGGTGTGTCTCCCAGGTGGCTTGTGGCAAACTTTAGACGAGACTTTTTATGGATATCTTTGAGAAATGGCTTTCTTCTTGCCACTCTTCCATAAAGGCCAGATTTGTGCAGTGTACGACTGATTGTTGTCCTATGGACAGACTCTCCCACCTCAGCTGTAGTTCTCTGCAGTTCATCCAGAGTGATCATGGGCCTCTTGGCTGCATCTCTGATCAGTCTTCTCCTTGTCTGAGCTGAAAGTTTAGAGGGACAGCCAGGTCTTGGTAGATTTGCAGTGGTCTGATACTCCTTCCATTTCAAAATGATCACTTGCACAGTGCTCCTTGGGATGTTTAAAGCTTGGGAAATCTTTTTGTATCCAAATACGGCTTTAAACTTCTCCACAACAGTATTACGGACCTGCCTGGTGTGTTCCTTGGTCTTCATGATGCTCTCTGCGCTTTCAACAGAACCCTGAGACTATCACAGAGCAGGTGCATTTATACAGAGACTTGATTACACACAGGTGGATTCTATTTATCACCATCAGTCATTTAGGACAACATTGGATCATTCAGAGATCCTCGCTGAACTTCTGGAGTGAGTTTGCTGCACTGAAAGTAAAGGGGCCGAATAATTTTGCACGCACCACTTTTCAGTTTTTTATTTGCTAAAAAAGTTTAAAATATCCAATAGATTTCGTTCCACTTCACAATTGTGTCCCAATTGTTGGTGATTCTTCACAAAAAATTAAAATTTTATATCTTTATGTTTGAAGCCTGAAATGTGGCAAAAGGTTGAAAAGTTCAAGGGGGCCGAATACTTTCGCAAGCCACTGTATATTTTATGGAGGACTGTTGGCGTCTGATACCAAAAGTAGAGTATTTTATAAAAGTTTTCCTTGTAAAGAGTGCATATGGAGCTTTTAGCTGCTTGCCTCCAGATTGCCTGCCAGGCTTCCATTGGGAGTTCTTCTCCCAGCTCTCCTTCCCATCTCCTCATGTAGGCGTGTTTGCCCTTTTTGTCCATCTGGTAGTCATTTAGTAGTTGGCATATGTTCGAGATTAGACCCTTTCGGATCCTCCCCTCCAGTATGATCTGTTCAAACGGGGATGGCCGTGAGAACTGTAAGTTTGGGGCTATCGTCTGGGCAAAGTGTCTAATTTGTAGGTAGCTGTAGAAAATTTGTCTTGGTAGGTCGTGTTTGGTTTGGAGCTCCGAGAATGATAAAAGTCTGCGGGATCTGGGATGTATCAGGTGTCCGAAATGGAACAAGCCTCTGGAGGCCCAGGGCCATGACATCTGGTGGGTGAGGCTAGACGGGATTTTGGGGTTGTATAGAAAGGAGTTCATTACTGAACTGTCAGATAGCAGTTCTCCCTGATGAGCTAGCCTGCGCCAGAGCTGTCGCAAATGTGACATGGGTCCTAGCATTCGGTCTGGGGACACCTCCGCATTCGTGTTCCACCAAAGACTATTTGGGTGGACCGGGGAGAGCCATGTCTTCTCGATCTGTGTCCACTTGTTATAGGATTTCTGGGGGAACCAAGAGGTTAACGCCCTTAATTGGGCTGCCTGGTAATACCTTACTAGATTCGGGAATGCTAAACCCCCGCACGCCCAGGATGCTGTCATGACTGATTTCGGGACCCTGTGTTATTTGTAGTTCCACACGTGATTTAAAGTGTCGCTTTGGAGTTTGCGTAGGTGGGTATAGGGGATTGGGATGGGTAGGGTCTGGAACAGATAAAGGAGTTTAGGGAGGATGACCATTTTAATAGACGTTATGCGTTCTATAAGGAATATCTGGTGGGGCTTCCATTTTTGTAGTAGCTCTCTGATGGACATATACAGGGGCGGAAAGTTGGCATGATATAGAGAGCCATAGGAGGGGGTGATTAAAACCCCTAGATATTTAAGGGAGGTACTTTCCCACCTATAGGGGAACGTTGATTGTAGGTGAGCAGCTTCTGGTCCTGGGATGTTCAGGGGGAGGGCCGTAGATTTGGTTGTGTTTGTTTTATACCCTGAGAGTTCCCCGTATGTGTTTAATTCTGTATGGAGGTTTGGTAGGGAGACACTGGGATGGGTCAGGATTATGTCATCTGCAAACAGGGACAACTTAAATTGCTCGCACCTGACCGGGATCCCCCTGATGTCCGGATTGTTTCTAATGGCAGCCGCCAGGGGTTCTACACAGAGTGTAAATAGCAGGGGAGAGAGGGGGCAGCCCTGGCGGGTGCCATTAGTAATCCGGAAGGTATGTGAAGTGGCATATGGGGTTTTAACTTGGGAGGTGGGATTAGTGTAGATGTTTTCTACTGCCTGTAGGAAGTGTCCTCTTAATCCCATATGACGTAATGTGGCCATCATGAAGGGCCAGCTCAGGCAGTCAAACACCTTTTCCGCGTCTAAACTTAAAATCACTGATTCCGCTTTTTCCCTATTAGCTACTTCGATCAGGTCTATCACTTTCCTTGTATTATCTCCTGCCTGGCGTAGGGGAACAAAGCCCACTTTGTCTTTGTGAATTAGGTTAGGGAGTAGTACGTTCAGTCTGTTCGAAAGGATTTTGGTGAATATCTTCAGGTCGGAGTCCAATAGGGTGATGGGTCTGTAGCTAGCACATAGTGCCGGGTCCTTGTCTGGCTTGGGGATTAAGGTCAGGTAGGATTGCTGCATGTCACAAGGGACCGGGGTTTGGTGTAGAAAAGCATTATATAATTTGGTCATGTATGGACTTAGTAGGGGGAGGAAGGTCTTGTAGTATTCATAAGGGAATCCATCTGGTCCAGGAGATTTGTGGGCGGGGGGGTCCTTCACTGTTAACTCCAGTTCCTCAGCCGAGATGGGGGCGTTCAGTCCCATTAAAGCGGTTATGCACTCTGTAAAAAAATTTTTTTTTTTTTTAGACGGGATATAAAGGATGCTTACCTTTATTGGGGGACTCACCTGTTCCATCTTCCATCTCGATCGCCGCCGGTTTTCGTCCGATGAAGATCCTCGTCTTCTTCTTTTGTGCTGGGGGCCATCTTGCCTGTGGGCATGTGAAACACCCACAGGAACTTTAGATGGCCCAGCATGCACCGCCATTACTCGCGCGTGCGCAGTAACGGCACATCTGCCGACATCTCACGAGATTTCGGCAGATGCGGCCGAAATCTCGGGAGATTTCGGAAGATGTGGCCGAAATCTCGCGAGATTTCGGAAGATGCCCGCACTGACTCCTGGGATCAATGACACCAGATCCCAGGAGACAGTGCGGCGTGACGACGATCGACGCAGAGACCCCGCCCGCCGCCGCAGAGAGAGAAGACCGGAAGTCTTCAATTACAAGGTAAGTAAAAAAAAAAAAAAAAAAAAAAAATTTCATTTAGTACTCTTTGCCTGATTTGGAAGGCAAAGAGATTTACTAAATGAAATGGGTGCCGAACCGCTTTAAGTCATCGTCTTTGAGTCGGGGAAGGCCTACCCAGTCGAGATACTGGGTGATACGGCCGGTCAGGTCTGCCGAAGGTCGATTATGTGGTATTTCAGTTTTGTTATAGAGGTCTGTGTAGAAGTCGGAGAAAGTGTTCACTATGTCCTGTGGGTGAGTTAGCACCTCGCCTGTTTTGTCTTTAATTTAATGCGGGGCAGAGGTGTGGGTGCTTTCCGTTAGTTTCCTAGCTAGGAGTGATTGTGCTTTGTTCCCCTTATCGTAGAATACCTGTTTTAGGCGAACTAGGGCTTTTTCTACCTGGCCCATGGCTATATCTCGGAGCGTCGCCCGCATGCGGACTATCTGTCTCAGCAGCTTGGTCTCTAGGGATTTCAGTTTTTTGGTTGCCAGTTGCTCGGCCTTCTTGGCGTCCTTCTTCATGGCCGATGATAGTGCTATACACTTGCCTCTCAGGACCGCCTTATGGGCAGACCAGAGAGTCGGGAGTGAAATGTCAGGGGTGGCGTTTTCCCTAAAGTACTGCTGAATTGTAGATTCCAATTCAGTTTTGGAGGGGATGTGTTGTAGGAGAAAGTTATTCAGTCTCCAGTTATATGGCCGGCAACGGGGGGAACCCAGATTCAGAGACAGTGTTATGGGGGCGTGGCCTGACCATGCAATTGGATGGATTTGTGTAGAGTCTGTGACCCGTAGTGTGTTATTGTTTACAAAGAGATAGTCTATGCGAGAGTGGGTTTGATGCGGAGCAGAGTAGAAAGTGTATTGGCGTTCGGTGGGGTGGCATCAAAGAGCCCGTGTTTCCTGGTCAGTTGGCAGAACAACTTGGAGTCTCTAAGGGCTCGGGGCTGTGGGGCTTTGGAGTTTGCCGACAATCTGTCGTTGGTGGTGGAGTGGGCGAGATTGAAGTCTCCTCCTATTACCAGTATTTCATGTTGTATTCGGGACATGCGTGCGAGGACTTTGGCCAGGAAACTATGTTGTCGTGTGTTGGGGGCATACAGGGCACATAGGGTTACGTTCTGCATCTCCCACGTGCCACAGATAATAATATGGTGACCCAAGGGGTCTAAATGGACCTCGTTGCAAGTAAATGGGGCCCCCTTTTTTATAAGAATTGCCACTCCCGCCCTTTTTCGTGGGTTCGAAGCTTGATATATCTGGGGGTATTGTTTGGAGGTGAATGAGAAGGAGTCCCCTTTATCAAAATGTGTCTCCTGAATCATGATGATGTCAGCCCGTGATCTTCTAAACTCTCGGAGCGCCAGGTGTCTTTTTCTGTTTGAGTTGAGCCTGTGTACTTTTAAAAAAAGTATCTTAGCCATTGTCGTGTGGGGAGTAGGTCATGCATATACTTAGCTGATGCTTGTGGTTCCGTGGGTCGTTCCGGGAGCGAGGCATCCAGTGGAGGAGGGCAGCCGGCGGGCAGGGTCTCTGTCGAGTGGCGGTCTGTAAGAAGGGGGAAGAGGGGGATCTAGAAAAGAGAAGAAGAGTTAGAGTACAATCACATATAAACAAATGTGTATTCATTTACAATCAGGCACCCCGGGGCCCGGGGGGGTCCCGGGGGGGCGAAAAAAGCTCCTGTTGGTCCTCCCGCCTGTGGTCCCCCGGCCTTCCTAATCGGCAGGGGGATCCCAGGTGGGAGGATACAAAGGGACCAAAAAAGAAAAAGGGTCCAAGTGGGAACTGTTGGGTGGTAAACCACGAGGGGGGTTAGTGGCTCAGGAGCCGGTCTGTCCGAGGCAACATCCAAGGTCAGCCCAAAGTGTGTCAGGGTAGGGATGATAAACTTGCAGGCTACCGGGGGAGGGTAATGTGCCATGAAAAAAAAAAAAAAGGGGGGGGGGGAAGTTTGTAAAGGCATTTGTTTTTTTTTCAGTCCCATGTGTGATTCCTTCTATCCTTCCTGGGGTTAAAGTGCTAAATCAGCGTGGCTGGTCGTGGACCTCAGGGGGGGGGTGTTTCGCCCCCCTTTGTGTTTCTGGGGATTCCGCTGGTGGTCTGGGCCTCTGGCTCTTTTTGCCGGGGGAACTTTTTGCCATACCACCGGTGGTGGGGGTGGGGTGACCATCAGGTCCCATTCGGGTAGATTGGGTACGGGGATCTCCATGGCGTCGCAAAAAGAGTCCAGGTCTTCTGGGTAGCGTAAGATCGCCGATTTCCCCTGGCTTCTAGCCGTTAGGCTGAATGGGTATCCTCACCTGTAGGGGATATTTTTTTCTTGTAGTGCTCGCAGCAGGGGCTGTAGCAGTCTGCGTTTTTGGAGTGTGATCCACGAAAGGTCCGGGTAGAACTGCACTGGGGCTTTGTCAAAGGTGAGGTTTCGGATAGAGCGTGCTTTGCGCATTATGTCCTCTTTTAAAGGAAACGAGTGGACCCGGCATATAACTTCTCGCGGTTTGCATGCTGGGCCTTTTGGGCGAAGTGCACGGTGGGCTCTGTCCATCTCAATGGGCTTGTCCACTGGTTCAAAAAATATAATAAATTCCGGGCTTAGGTAGGATATAACCAGGTTGCTGCCACCCCAGGGAGAAAGGAAGGGAGCTTACCTCAAAAAGAGGGGCCCCAATACTTTAAAGGAATGTTAGTTAGTACTGAGGTACGGCGCTACTTATGACACGAGTCAAAATAGAAAATCTGTATGTATATATATATATGTCACCCTACATACATAGACAATCCACCTAAAAATTCCAATAAATGCCTTAATACAGCGGTGAGAGATCTGCTGTACCAAGCTAGAAAATGCACTAGTGCTTTACACTCTGTCTGTCATATCAAAGGTACTGGTACATAAAGTGAAATTAATAATATTATGTCAAACGGTGTCTCACATGACACAGATATAATATCTATATCAAGTGAAAAGTATCCCATTAATGGTATAGAGTGTATAAAATAAAATACTGTGAGGTGATATAAAGTAATATAACGTAATATAACGTGAAAATGTACGTGCCTTACATAAGCTCATCCGTGTAGACTAATAGCAGTCTCACAGAGCTTTATGGTATGCACGGGTTAATGAGGAGACTCCTCAGGGTATGTTGATATACCATATATTGGTATTACTCACCACACACCTTAAAACGTCTCCACCCCCCACTGGGGTATCTAGTGAAAACAAATAAGGCTATATTATAAACGTGCATGAATACATGCATCCATGTGCGTGCTTAAATAAGCATATGTATTGACACCAAAAAATAGATATATGTGTATACAGATTAGAAAAATTAATATAAATAGAACAGCATGTGTAATCAAATGGCATCCACGGATAGGTAATTTAGTCTTCAGACTATAGTATAAGGCGTGATAATAGTTCTGCGTATTGAGCACAGTCTCGTATATATATATATGTAAAACAAAAAAGAAAAGAGAAAAAAAGGACAAAAAAGAAGAAAAGTCCAGCAAATGTGATGTAAGATTTGAAGAAAACCCCTGCTAGTAGTTGTACAACAAACGGGTGACTTCTCTGTGCTCACGATCAATTCAGGTGACTTGGGTGCTCCCCCCCAGAGGTTTGCCACTCACCAGCTCACTGTACCCCTGCAGGGGTTACAGGCAGGAAGTTCACACTTTACCAAGGCCAGGTCTCAACTCCGGATCCTATTACTCCACCATCGGGATTTCCAAAGCGAAAAAAACTTTCAAAATTGCTGGTATGTTTGTGGAATTACTCCTCATGGAAGGAGAAACAGAAAGAAAAAACTCTGATAGTGCGTTACTTTTTATAACCAGAACTTCTTTTCATTATGACCAAGTTCTGCAAAATGTTAAAAAGGTACTAGTGGTATACAGAAAAATCGATTGCAGGCGATAAACTAAATAGATAAAACTTTTAAAAACAAGCAAAGAATGTTGCCGAGATAAGAGACCCCCTGCCTAATAAAGCAGCTCAGCTTAGTGGGGCTTGGGCGTACGTTATTTCAGGGAAAAAACCCGGGCGCTGTGGGCGAGCGGTTTGCGTTCCAACTACGCTCCTACAGTCCGTGTTCCTGGAAGTGACGTATCAGCGTGATTGCGTAGCTCCGTCGTACGCGTTTCGTCATAGACGTCCTCAGCAACGGTGGCACGCAATCACATCTCTCTCTATGTATAGGCGAGCGCCCCAGGTATACCCAGCCCCTTTCATTCCGGGGCATCCAATCCAGATTATGTATGTTATAGGCCAGTGTGAAGTGGGAAGGGCTGGCGCAGGTTAAATATAACCTATATCCCCAATTGGTTTGTATGGTCATTTGTGGGCAATTTAGGTAACCGCTCTCCTATGGTGATGAATACATGTCCACCTATAGTAAATTTAATGGTAATAGTGAAACATAAAAACTATGCAGGACTCATCATAGTGCACCAATAGTATGCAAATATATCATAAACAGCACTATTATTGATGCCAGCTAGTATAGTCCAAACAAACCCGTAGGTCCGTCCCCCCCACATGGATTAACACTCCCAAGGGGCAGGGTCGGTCCCAACCGTACCAAAAGGACCACCAGCGCAGGATTGATTCAGCCAATCCCAGATACTACCATGTAAAGTAACATTATGTAAAAAAACCACCAGAATTACAGGAAAAAATAATACATATATTCTCCAAGGAAGTACTAGAGACAAGAATATGTTAATAAACCGGGAATATGTAAAAGACATGTCCCAACGGACCCAAAAGGGGCATCTACATATATATGTACCCATTCGCATAATCTGCAGCACACCGTCGTAATCACAGGAGTTTTATAAGGTGTATTCACTTAGAGATAGTTTTGTGTATAAATGTAAGAGATAATAATAATAATGAATTAATAATATGTGTCTAAAGCCCCATACACACGCTCGGATTATCCGAGGACCAGGTCCGTCGGATCATGTCCGTCGTACTTTGTCCGATGTTGGTTTTGCGTACACACGGTCGGACAAAGTTGTCGGAAAATCCGATCATTCTGAACGTGGTGACGTTTGTTGCCTACGACGGGACTACGTAGAGGCTAGTAGCCAATAGCTTTGGTCTTGTAATGTGATCTGAGCATGCGTAGCACTTTGTCCGTCGGAATTCGCTACACACGATCGGATTTGGTGTGATCGGACTTTGTTGTCAAAAAATCTATCCAGCAGGAGATAGGACTTTGTCCGTCGGACAATCCGATGGAAACTGTCCGATGGTGCCTACACACGGTCGGAATTTCCGACAACATTGTCTGATAGGACAGAATCCATTGGAAAATCCGACCGTGTGTATGGGGCTTAAGAGGTATATGATCAAACATCCTACTACGGACAGGGGACATATGGATTAATATGCAAAATGGCTGCATGTTAAGCCCCAAATCTTTTAAGTGATAAAGGTTAAAGTTTAAAAGTAAAAAATATATATAAAATATATTAAGAAGAGGAGTACAACGTACGACATAATATGCTATAACGGAACATACATATGAGTAGATGTAACCCTTCCCATATGCATATCCCATAATGACAAAAATAAAGGAAGCCCATAATGTACATGAAAAGGCCCTCATATATCAAGGACATTATAGGAACCCCATAGGTTTCAGGTGTCCATGGTGTCATATCCTGACCTAGATGTAGTTGAGAATATAATTTACATTATTACCCCCATAAGGCATTATATGGAAGGGAATAAGTTATATGTACAAACTGTGAGCGTTCTACATGAAACTGTAGATATCGCGGAAATATACATAGGGGTACCGGGTTATCATGTAGTAGTATATTTGAGATGTTATATAGGAAACAAAGGTAACCCAAAAAACAGAAAACAAAGACGGGTTTTTTGTAGACTCGTCTGGAGTATAAATTGATGAGGATAGAGCCTATAAACAAGATAGGTATATAAGGGGTATACACAGAGTCACACATATACATATATATTTGTATGCATAACTTAAACACACACATAATATATACATATATATATATATAACATATCGTATCCTATAGGCATGAGTACACATACATAAGCGTTGATCAGTACCATAGTTCCACAGTGTGGTTGCCCCATAAAGAGGGCCCATAGTTTTATCTATAGGGCACGTTCAGGTGCCCAAAGGTTAGGGGTTGGCTATGAAACAGTTCAAGTCGATATCTAGATTGAGGCCCCTCGGAGCGAGGGACCCCAACCTGTATATCCACGCCGTTTTGTTCTGAGATATTAAAGTTGTCTTATTTCCGCCCCTCCAATGGTCCTTAATGCAGTCAATCCCATAGAAAATTAGGCCTGATGGATCTCTGTGATGGAATTCATCAAAGTGACGAGATAGATTGTGCTTAGGAAACCCCTTTTTAATATTATTAATATGTTCTCGTATACGTACGAACAGGGGGCGTGTGGTCCTCCCCACGTATTGCAAGTGGCATGGGCATTCGATGACGTAAGTCACGTGTGTACTATGGCATGTAATCAGTTCTCGTATTTTGTATTCTTTATAGTCAGACTTTGATTTGAAGGATTCTTTCTTTCTCGGTTGCTTTTTGCTCACTCTACATGGTAAGCACCTCTGGCATCGATAAAAGCCCTTCATATCAGCAAAGATTTGTATTGCTTTCGGGAGGGTCTATAATATTGTGAACCAGATGATTTCGGAGGGTGGGAGATCTCCTATATATAAAGGAGGGCCTTTTAGGTAGGATTTTGGATAGGACTCTGTCTTCCTGTAGTATGGGCCAATATTTCTGTAAGATTTTTTCAAATGCTTTATACTGGGTGTTATACCCTGTGATGAAGGCCAGATCATACTTTGTCTTTTTTCTTTCAGATTTTTTGAACAGAGTAGTCCTATCTATACCCCCTATTTCTTTCTTCAATTTCATCAGGTTTTCTGATGTATATCCCTTTTCCAGAAATTGTGTTATTAGCCTGTCGGCCTGTATATGGTAGTCTTCAAGGGAATCACAGTTTCTCTGAATTCTTAGCAACTGGCCCTTAGGAATGTTACTCTTCCACTTTGGGTGGTGGCAACTTGTAGTTGGAATATAACCGTTACGGTCTGTTGCTTTAAAGAAAGTCCTAGTGTTCAAATGGTCTCCCTGCTTAAAGATCTCAAGATCTAGGTAATCGATCGTATGTTCATTCCATTTTCCCGTAAAGGTTAGGCCATATTTGTTGTTGTTCAGTTGTTCCAAGAAGATCTCAAAGGTATCTGGAGTTCCGTCCCATAGAAGTATAAGGTCGTCTATGTACCTTCTGTAGAATTTCAATTGTGGGATGTTCTTCTCATAGACATATTCTTCCTCCCACATATTCATCATTAGGTTGGCCACACTGGGAGCATATCTGGCTCCCATAGCCAGATATCTCTTTTGAGGTAAGCTCCCTTCCTTTCTCCCTGGGGTGGCAGCAACCTGGTTATATCCTACCTAAGCGCAGAATTTATTATATTTTTTCTAACTGAGTGGATATCCTCTTTAGGGTATTCCTTTTGGTTCTGCAGCTATGGACATTTTTGGATACATGAGCAATAGGAATATAGATATCAGTGACATTTTCAATCAGGAATTTGTCACTAACACACAAGATATGCATAGCCTAATGAAACATCTAAGGCACACAATGGAGAAACAACTGAGGGTGTGGTGGGACATAGCCACCCTGGAAATGTACGTTAATGCCAAAATGACACCTAGGAGTCTCCGTTGGTATATTAATCCCAATGATAGCATTGATGACACAGCCCTTATGGAAGAATGGTACTCCTTCTTTAACAAATATGAATGTGACTTGATGCACAATATCATTAAAAGAAGACAGTTTAAACTGAAAGGTGTGGTGGCGAGCATAGCAGAAATAAAGCAACAACTACTACCTTTCGCTAATCATAAGGATTATAAAGACAAAGAAAAAGAACTCCAGGAAATAATAAAAAAATATGATACAGAAACACAAGCTAAGGTTGTGGGGGAAGGGGATTGAACAGGATGGACGTGTAGTGAGGGAGCTCCTCCTAGGTCCGGGAGACTATCTGCAGCTGATTACAATGAACCACGGATGACCCTCTACTAACCTCCCCTACAGCAGATGATATGCCGCTCTGATCACGGCTAGCGAGAGACACACTCCAAAGCTCGGTCTGTTGAACCATATAGCGGCGGTGAAAGGCTCTGAGACACACAAGCGGCTCGCGGGAAGAGATACAAAGATTTAACGGCGGTCAAACAGCTGTGTCAACAAAGGTGTCCCCAGAGCGCTGTTAGAGATTCCTCTCCGGCACGAAGCCGGGATACTCCGGCAACCCCTGAGCAGGACACGAGCTATACGCGACTCAGCGTTCCGGCACGCTAAGGCATTGCATTGCCTACCTACAGAGACTCGAGTAGCGCGTATGCCCTCCGGAGTCAGGAGAAAGGAAAAAAAAACACAACAGACTGACATTACTGAAGCTGCGGCTGCGGTGAGTACACGAAGCAGAGAAGCAGAGATCACCACAGCTATCAGCCAAAACATCGGGAGTAACCGTGTATAACCAACTGAACCGCAAGATAGGTTCCCCAAAGGTATCCTACAGATAAAAGGTAAAGCGGAGGGGACCGATAAAAAAAACCCCGTTTTCTTCTATTTTCTGTGTGTGCTATATAATGGATATGGGAAGACTGTGAATTGTACAACGGGGGATATCGGGGGAACAAACGGCAGAATATGTTGATGGATGATTTGAGGAACTTATACAAAAGGTACTTAAATACAACCTCCCTATAAAGAGAAGGAATCTATTACAAAAGGAATAAATAAATATACAACCACATAGAAAATCCTCTAATGACATGTCTGACACACTTGATAAATCTCCCTGATATACAATAAGGAATTTAGGAAGAAATATACCCTAAGAAAATAAGACTGTTGAAAGAGGATTTAAATGGTACCCCAACAAGAATATCGGAGACGAAGAAGGTAAAATTGGTGGGATACCCTTCCACTGGACAGATTAAAGGGAGGCGTAGAAAAACTCCAATAATTATCCAAAGGATAATATTTTAATATACACGATAAGTGGAATACACCTTCCCCCTCCCTTTTTTTGGAGGAAGTTTTTTTTCTCTTTTCGCTTTTCACCTATCCCCCTAAACCCTATAAATCCCCATAAGGATGCCGCCAAAAAGCACACACACCCAGAAAACAAAAAGAGGATCTACAGGTGGAACAATAAAAAACCCGGTTAAGCCACAGTCTGTACAGAAGCCAGACATAAAGGGGTTTTTTAAACAGCCACTAATATCGCCTCAACAGGACGCAGAGACATCTACTGAACTGAATTTTGCCTCACCCAATATGAGCCCGGAACCCCTACTCAGTAACAGCCCCACAGGGAGTATACAACACCCTATAATGGATACAGTGAGATCGACAAACAGTCCTAACTGGGATATACAGGCACATCTAAAATCATTACCGACTAAGGAGGATATGGACAATTATGTTTACAGACTTGAGACCACATATAAAGAACAAATAAACTCACTGAAAACATCCCTAATAGACACTCAAAAACACATGAATGCCATAGATGTTAAAATTCTGACCATTGATCAGACAATACTTACTCTAGAAGAAAAAACAACAGAACACGATCGACAAATAAAACAAATAATGGATACAACAGACGAACTCGAAAATAGAAACAGACGCAATAATATAAAAATAAGAGGATTGCCAGAATCAATAGGCACGGAAAACCTGAAACAAATACTTCAGAACATATTCAACACCTTATTACAACAGCCAGAGACAACAGCGATAGAGATCGATCGAGCACATAGAATTCAAGGACCCAGAGACCCCAGCCAAGCGAGACCTAGAGACATAATATGTAGAGTACATTTCTTTCAAATTAAAGAAAATATCATGATGGCAGCAAGAACACAAGGGGAATTTAAATATGAAGGAGCACAGCTCATATTTTTACAAGATCTATCCAAACACACATTAAATAAAAGAAGAGCGGTGAAACCCTTACTGGGATTATTGAGAGAGAAGGGACTCCTCTACAAATGGGGATCCCCTTTTCAAATAATAGTATACCAAGATGGGCATAAAACGGTGTTTCGGGATATTGAAGACCTCCAGGAATTTCTCAACCGCTTGGGACTTCCTCTGATAGAATTGCCTTTGTGGGCCCAGATTTATCAAAACTTTCCAAAAAAATAATTTTAATAAGGGAAACACAATACTGTTTTTTTTTTCCCCTTTATTTATTTTATTATTTTTTTTTTTTTTTTTTTTTTTTTATGACGGTCCCAGGTTTCTTTTTTTTTTTTTTTTTTTGGGAGGGGGGAGGGTGGTAAGGCAATGGAGCACAACTAATAACTATCACACATGTACACAGGAGAAATACGGGTAAACACTAGTATAAAGGGGAAATGGGGAGAATAAGGGGGAGGAAAGGGAATAGAACACAGGAGAATGGACGGGGTTAAATCCCCCCCTCTTTTTTTTTCTCACAATGAGGGGAATTTTTCCTTCACGTTACAATACACTCTTACACCGATAATTAAATGACACCCCACATCAACTATATGTATAACAGACAAGACACTCTGGGGTTGATTAGGGTTTATTAGGGACTATAGAAGGGAGGGAAGGGAGGGAAGGGAAACACTGATTTTACACTAACATACTAATATTACCCACACACGACAACGATACACTAGACACACATATACAACATGTAGGGGAAGGGGAAGAGGGGGAGAGACTAAAATGTACGGAATAGAACGAATAACAGGTCAAAGATGGCAATAAATATATGCTGGTCTAAATATCCAAGGACGGAGACAATATATAAGTATTGATATCAAAATGTGATATATAGACCGATTCATACTAGGGGTTCTTCCTTCTCCCTCCGAACTGGGGTGAGGGGAGGGAGGGGGGAGAGAGGGGGAAAAACCTTTCACAGGAGGGAGAGAGAAGCGAAGAAACAGGGAAATTTCTATATTTTTTTTTCTCCCTTTCCCCCCCCCCTTCTCCTCCTCCCCTCTCTGCTTCCCTCTCCCCCTACCCTATCTTATCCCCTCCGTAGGAACGGAGGGGAAACCCCGCCTAAACTTGCATCACTTAAACTAAATTACTCCCGGACCAGGGACACGTCCTAAACCTAAAAAGATCCCTATACACCCCCTAATTAGGGAACTTACATAGTAAGGTTAGACTCAACGAGTCATTTAGAGAATGTTAGTGGTATGAAAGTTTAAAGTAACAAGTGATAGGGGATATTAGAAGAGCATATAGCTCACGGCGTGAGTGGGTGTTATAATAGAATTTTTTTTTTTTTTTTTTTTTCTCTCTCTCTTCTCCTCTCCTTCCCCCCTCCCTCTTTTTGCCCTCTCCTTTCCCCTGTGTCCCTTACTCTTGGATGTATGACAACCATTAAGGTTTGTTCATTTAACACAAGAGGATTAAATGTAACAACTAAAAGAGCACAAATTTTATACTCTCTCCAGAAACAAAATGTAGGTGTTATTCTCTTCCAGGAAACGCATTTCCGCACGGATCACTTACCAAATATACAGAACAGACATTACCCTAACTGGTACCATGACACATATCCATACTCAAAATCTAGAGGTGTCTCAATAGTAATCCATAACTCGATACCTCATCAGGTTATAGAAAAATGGACAAGTCGAGACGGCAGAGCAATATTGTTAAAATTGAATATATATGGACAGAAATATACTTTTATTAATATTTACTTACCGAATATAGACCAAATTAAAACAGGCATCCAATTATTAACAAAGATGATGATTAAAGCAGAAGGGACAATCATAATAGGTGGCGATTTTAATTTCGTTCTAGACCGAAAAATAGACACTACAGCAAAAACAGGACCCCAAAAGAAAACTGAAAATAGGGCATTTAAAAAACTGCTAGAGCAACATCAATTAGTAGATATATGGAGAATAACAAACCCAAGTACAAAAGACTATACATTTTATTCTCAGGTACACGACACATACCATAGACTGGACTACTTCTTGATAAACTCTTCGGCAATTACAGCAATATCTGCCCCCGAGATAGGGAATTTTATATGGTCAGACCATGCACCCATTTACTTAACTATAGATACAACAAACAAAACTATATCTAGAGGCACATGGAAATTAAATGACAATCTATTATTCAATGAAACCTGTAAAACTGAGATTAGCTCCGCGATATCGAATTTTACACTAGATCATATAAATGATAATACATCACTCCCAAACCAATGGGAAACTCTTAAATGTATAATAAGGGGCCTCTTTATTAAACACGGGTCTAGATTGAAGAAAATGAAAAGTAATAGGTCAACAGAGTTGATACAAGAAATCACGGAACTAGAGAAACAACATAAGCAGAATACAACACGAGAAACGCTAATGGTTCTCTCGGACAAAAGAACAGAGATGAGATCATTATTAAACGAACAATCACTTCGGATTAGAGATAAAAATCGCACCCTATACTATCACCAAGATAATAAACCAGGCAAAATACTAGCCAGAGCTTTAAAACAACAAACAAGAACCACATCAATTGCCAAAATCAAAACAGATTCAGGGGAATTGACATACGACCCAAAGAAGATTATGGAAACATTCCATATATTCTACTCTGGCTTGTATAATATACCCAATCAATCAACAAAACAAACTCCAGAAGATTTTGACCAAAAGATAAGACAATATATAACAGAAACCCCGATACCATCTCTGCTCGACAATGACATTGAACAACTAGAAAACGAATTTTCAGAAATTGAAGTTCAAACAGTAATAGACTCATTGACAGTAGGTAAAAGCCCAGGACCCGATGGATTTACTCCACGGTTTTATAAAATATACAAAGATTCACTTACTCCAATTTTGAAACGCACATTTAACTCTGTGTCTATAGCCCAGCCCTTTGTATCACAGAGTATGCAAGCATACATATCTCTCATACCTAAACCTGATAAAGACCATACACTATGTGGAAATTACAGACCGATCTCTCTGACGAACATCGACCTCCGAATTTACTCTAAGATTATAGCCAATAGGCTCACCCCCAAACTGCCAGGAGCGATACACCTAGACCAAGTAGGATTCGTGGAAGGAAGAGAGGCGAGGGATAACACCCTTAAAACCCTGACATTGGTCGAATATGCCAAGAGACACGCCATCCCATCCTGTCTATTGGCAGTGGACGCTGAAAAAGCGTTTGACAGGGTGGGATGGCGATTCTTCGAAGAGACACTGAAGCAATGGGGACTGGGCCCTAGATTGCTAGAAAAAATTTTAGTTTTATACCAAAACCCAATGGCTAAAATCCGAGCAAATGGGGAACTATCGGATACGATAACAATACTGAACGGAACCAGACAGGGATGTCCCTTATCTCCATTGATATATGTCCTAACTATGGAACACCTGATGACAGCAATCCGGATAAATAAAGATATACAGGGAATTAAAATAAAAGACCAAGAATATAAACTGTCAGGATACGCAGACGATCTATTATTATACATCACAAACCCCATAGTGACATTACCCAATTTAATAAAAGAATTTAAACGCTTTGCTGAAGTTAGTAATTTCAAAGTTAATTATAATAAGACAGAAGCCTTAAATATTTCACTTCCCATAAATATCATTGATGTACTTAAAAAAATTTTTTCTTTCAAATGGCAAAATAGTACTATTAAATACCTGGGAATATTTATCCCCAACGACATGAGAAAACTCCAAGAAAGTAACTATGTGCCATTAACACAAAAAATAATGAAGCTACTTCAAAACTACAACAAAGGGATTTTTTCCTGGACAGGTCGCATAAATATTATAAAAATGGACATACTTCCAAAAATACTATACGTGTTCCAAACAATTCCAATATTCCCTCTAAAAAACATATTAAACACCCTACGAAGACTTATTGGCAGCTTTATTTGGGCGGGTAAACCGGCGAGAGTTAGTAGGGAAATCCTTATTAGACGCAAAAAAGATGGCGGTCTGGCTCTTCCGGATCTATCCGCCTATCTTAAAGCATCCCTGGTAACTAGGATTCTAGACTGGTTTCATAATATAGGAACTAAACAATGGGTGAAACTAGAAGAAGGAATTATGAACATAAACTTAAAAGTCTTGCCATGGATAAAGAAAGAGAATAGACCACTAAGACAAGAGATGCCACTCTTGATCGAAGCAACACTGAAAGTATGGGACGGATTGATGAAGAGGGGAATAGGGTCATCATATATAGGCCCAATGACACCCCTCTTCTGCAATCCTGACTTCCCCCCAGCAAGCGAAACCAAAACTTTTTTAAAGTGGGAGAAAAAAGACAACATCAGAATCATACAAACAATGGAGAATAAGAAACTCATTCGATTAGAAGACATGGGTAGAGAGCATGCACATAAATGGATACAACACAGACAGCTTCAGGAATATATAAATACCCTTGAGAAAACAGGAATACTGGATAGAACACCTACAACACTGGAAACACTATTACTTCAAAAACAAAAACCTACACATAACCTATCCAATATATATGAGTATTTAATCTCAAACAGTAATATACAAGAGTTAAAATATGTAAGAAAATGGGAACAAGAATTAGAAGAGGTCATACCCAGAGAAAAATGGGATAAAGCAATTCTACTAACACACAAAATGTCTCTTTCCAATAGGCCAATAGACCAGGAAAGAAACTACAAATTACTAGTGAGATGGTATAAATGCCCAACCGACCTGCATAAGATCAATATAGAAAACGATAGCACCTGTTGGAGATGTCAAAAGGCAATTGGGAATATGTCACACATTTGGTTTTTATGTCCAAAAGTTTATATATTTTGGGAAAAAATATTCAAAATATATAACGAGATGACAGACACAAACATACGACCAGATATAAAGATCGCCATATTATCAATGATACCAGGTACGATTAAAAAGATAAGAAAAGGGATATTAAAACACTGCTTAACCGCAGCTAGAACAGTAATAGCAAGAAAATGGAAAAATAACATAACACCATCAATCGAGGAATAGATAGTAGAAATGGATGAGATGCGTTCGCTGGAAGAGAGGATCATAAAAGAAGAAGGCCCAAAAGACCACATAAGAGAAACGTGGCAAAAATGGGAGAAGTATAGGACATCATCCTCACTACTGCAGACAATATGAGAGAGGAGGGGGGATGGAAGGGGGGGGCGAGATCTTTTTCCTTTTTTTTTTTTTTTCGAAAGGAGTTTGTATGAATGAATAGAATATGGCGGTTCGCCTGATAAGTTTTAATGACTATATGACTAGAATAGGGAATGGATGCAATATTAATAATATACAACTAACATACACGGGTACAGGAATAAAGAACTAAAATCTGTAAATAGATACAACTGTAAAATGTATGTATAATATATATGAAATTGCAATGTTTAATGTTGTTAAAATGTGAAAATGGAAATAAAGTAAAGATTTAAAACAGAAACACAAGCTAAGAAACAGAAGACATTTAAAAGGGATGTCTTATGCCTCGTACACACGTAGGGACTTTTGCCGGCGGACCTAGTCCAGCGGACAATCCCGCGGGACTTTCCGGCTAGGTCCGCTGGACTTTCCGAGGGTGTGGACTTGCCCACACACGCACGGACTTCTCCAGCGGATAATCCGCCGGCCAAAAGTCCGCGGGACTTTTGAAAATGAACGGACTTGCCCACACACGGAGCAAACCGTTCGTTTCGAACGTAACTTCAGGTTACGTAGCTAGCGTAGGCAGTAAATGCCGCCGCGCTAGCTCCGCAAGCTGGCATGGATTTAAAGGGAATCCCCACGCCGAAAAAACGGCGTGGGGGTTCCCCCCAAATCCATGTCAGACCCTCATCCGAGCACGCAGCCTGGCAGGCCAGGAAAGGGGTGGGGACGAACGAGCGCCCCCCCCTCCTGAGCCGTACCAGGCCGCGTGCCCTCAACATGGGGGGTGCCCTGGGGAAAGGGGGGCCGTGCGGCCCCCCCACCCCAAAGCACCTTGTCCCCATGTTGATGAGGACAAGGGCCTCTTCCCGACAACCCTGGCCGTTGGTTGTCGGGGTCTGCGGGCGGGGGCTTATCGGAATCTGGGAGCCCCCTTTAATAAGGGGGCCCCCAGATACCGGCCCCCCACCCTATGTGAATGAGTATGGGGTACGATGTACCCCTACCCATTCACCTAAGGTGTAAAATGTAAAGTACAAAAACACACACACTTTTGAAAAAATATTTTATTGCACTGCTCCGGGGGTCTTCTTCCGTCTTGGGGGTCTTCTCGCCGGACTCCTCCGCTCTCTTCTGCTCTTTTACCTAGCTCTTTCACGAGGGGAGGAGTCCGGCTACCTTCTTCGTCGTCGCCGCCGTCGTCTGGGGGTCTCGATCCGCCTTCGGGGGTCTTCCGGGGGTCTCTTCTGTTCTTGCGGCGGTCGTCGTCTTCCGCGCCGCCGGCGCCTTCTTCTTCTTCTTGTCCTTCTTCTTGTCCTTCTTGTTCTTCTTCTTCTTCCGATGTTGACCCGACGCTCTCTCTGCCCGGAATGCCTGTGCCGCTCTGCGCTCGGACTTATATAGGGACATGGGGGACAGGGTCACATGTTCATGTCACATGGTGACCCCGCCCCCTTGCGATGTCACAGTCCCAGCATCCTCCGGGACTGTGACAACACAAGGGGGTGGGGTCACCATGTGACATGTGCATGTGACCCTGTCCCCCATGTCCCTATATAAGTCCGAGCGCAGAGCGGCACAGGCATTCCGGGCAGAGAGAGCGTCGGGTCAACATCGGAAGAAGAAGAAGAACAAGAAGGACAAGAAGAAGGACAAGAAGAAGAAGAAGGCGCCGGCGGCGCGGAAGACGACGACCGCCGCAAGAACAGAAGAGACCCCCGGAAGACCCCCGAAGGCGGATCGAGACCCCCAGACGACGGCGGCGACGACGAAGAAGGTAGCCGGACTCCTCCCCTCGTGAAAGAGCTAGGTAAAAGAGCAGAAGAGAGCGGAGGAGTCCGGCGAGAAGACCCCCAAGACGGAAGAAGACCCCCGAAGGCGGATCGAGACCCCCAGACGGCGGCGACGACGAAGAAGGTAGCCGGACTTCCCCTGCTCGGTAAAAGAGCTTGGTAAATGGCGGGGGAGTCCGGCGAGAAGACCCCCAAGACGGAAGAAGACCCCCGGAGCAGTGCAATAAACTATTTTTTCAAAAGTGTGGGTGTTTTTTTTTACTTTACATTTTACACCTTAGGTGAATGGGTAGGGGTACATCGTACCCCATACTCATTCACATAGGGTGGGGGGCCGGGATCTGGGGGCCCCCTTATTAAAGGGGGTTCCCAGATTCCGATAAGCCCCCGCCCGCAGACCCCGACAACCAACGGCCAGGGTTGTCGGGAAGAGGCCCTTGTCCTCATCAACATGGGGACAAGGTGCTTTGGGGTGGGGGGGCCGCACGGCCCCCCTTTCCCCAGGACACCCCCCATGTTGAGGGCACGCGGCCTGGTACGGCTCAGGAGGGGGGGGGCGCTCGTTCGTCCCCACCCCTTTCCTGGCCTGCCAGGCTGCGTGCTCGGATGAGGGTCTGACTTGGATTTGGGGGGAACCCCCACGCCGTTTTTTCGGCGTGGGGAGTCCCTTTAAATCCATGCCAGGTCACGGAGCTAGCGCGGCGGCAGTAACTGCCTACGCTAGCTACGTAACCTGAAGTCACGTGCTAAATGAACGGACTTGCCGATGAGCGGCAAGTCCCTTCATTTCAAAAGTCCCGCGGACTTGCCCACTAACGGCGGGATTGTCCGCTGGACTTCCAAGTCCAGCGGATAATTTGAAAACAAAACTTCAAACTTTAGTCCGCCGTACTTTGGCGCCAAAAAGTCCGCCGGCGCCCACACACGAGGGGATTATCCGCTGGACTTCAGTCCAGAGGATAATCCCGCGGGATTGTCCCTTCGTGTGTACGCCGCATTAGACTACAATAACATGAGAGTCTATAAGTGGCAAACAGGCCCCCAGGATCCCAATGACGAAATGGACGAGACCATATTAGATGTGAGTGAAGATGGCTCTATGGAAATTCTGGTGGAAGGACCTATGGCGAATACACCACTACAGACAACTAGAAACAACCCAACTCAGAGAAATCACCAAACAGGGAGAACACCAAGAGCTCAAAATGGACAATAAGAGGCAAGGAGGGTATACTATCAAGAACCCCCTGAACGTGACACACCAGATAGGCTAAGATACAACATACCGACTGAGAACAGATTTTCACCTATAAGGGATAATCAACCTAATATGTATCCACAGTATGGGACACACCGCAGGGATCAAGGAAGTCCTCACCCTAGGAGAGATCAGAGAGAACATAGGGATTTTCCCAGGGGTGGCACACAAGACAGACCTCCAGGAAGATGGAAGACACGTGTACCATACAGAAATGCAGGATGGAGGGGAACATATGGAAACAGAGGAGGAGCCAGAGGAGGCTATCAGAAGACTATGGAAAATCATACCCAAGGAACACATCAGGAAAACATGGACCGGGGCCCGCAAATGATAGATCATCACGGAAACTATGGAAGAGATATGGGGCTTCCACAGAGATTTACAGAGAGAGGAAACCGAAACGAGGAAAACGGGGAGGGCGAAAGAAAAATAAGACGGGAATACTAGGAAAGGGCATATATAATCTCAGTAATATCCAATTCTCTGAGGAAGAAATTAAGACTCTGGACCTGGGATCAAAATATGCGCCGCCCAAACCTTTAGATAAATTTGAGGTATATATAGATTTTAAAAAATTCATGAGGAAACTAAACCTAAAAAAACATTTTGCATTAAATACTGACAATAGAATGAATGAGGTTGTACCATATGCGCAGACCGATCTGATAAATAAGTCAATCTATAACCCACAAACACCAGGGAACCAATGCATGGGAGCCTTCAGTAAAATGGTAGAGGACGATCTCAAAAAGATCAAAAAATACAATAATAAAAAGTCCAAAAGTATCTGGAAAACTATTAAAGAACTGGGGGAGAAAATGGAAGTCGTAATACGCCCTGCGGATAAGGGGGGAGGTCTGGTAATCTTAAACAAAACTGACTGCCAAGAAGAGATGGAAAATCTTTTAAAAGATGAGCATACCTACGAAAAACTTAGAGGAAACCCCAAACTAAAATATGAAGACAAACTCAGAAAATACGTGAAAAAAGGCAGAGAAATCTGCATTCTTAATGCCAAAGAGGCAGAATACCTTGTGTCTAATTCCACAAGAATACCAGTGATGTACTATACCCCAAAAATTCATAAGAGGCTGGTTAAGCCTCCTGGTAGGCCAATAATCAGTGGAATAAATTCTGTGTTTTCCAGGCTGGGGGAGTATCTTGACAAATTCCTTAAACCTATGGTCCTTAAAGGAAAATCATATTTACGTGACAGCTCACAGCTCATAGAGGAGCTGAGAGAAATAGATGGAGTGGGAGATTACCTATTAGCCACCATTGATGTTAATTCACTATATACTAGTATCATACAGAATGATGGAATAAAAGGTGTGGAAAAGGCCCTATAGGTCTATATGAGCATACAAATATGAAGCAGGAACAGAATAATTATATACTAGAAGGCTTACAACTGGCCATGGGATGCAACTACATCTGGTATGACCATAGCTACTACGTTCAAACAAAAGGGGTAGCTATGGGGGCCAGATATGCTCCCAGTGTGGCCAACCTAATGATGAATATGTGGGAGGAAGAATATGTCTATGAGAAGAACATCCCACAATTGAAATTCTACAGAAGGTACATAGACGACCTTATACTTCTATGGGACGGAACTCCAGATACCTTTGAGATCTTCTTGGAACAACTGAACAACAACAAATATGGCCTAACTTTTACGGGAAAATGTAATGAACATACGATCGATTACCTAGTGTCACGGTTATGCAGTAATCTTCCCCTGTTTGCTTACCTCTCCTCATGTGTTCAGACTAAGAGGCCAGCCACTCTCACCTGGTGGTTTTTATAACCTCTCCTCTAGCATGGCTCCACCCCAGGCCCTATCAGGGAAACCTATATTAACCTGTGCACTGCAAGCCAGTGGTGCTGATCAACCATTGTGTATCCTTTGTGTGGTCGGCTTCCTGGTTCCTGCTTGTCGTGTGCTCTGTGTTTATCTCTGTTACCGACCTTGGCGTGTTCTCAACGATTCCTGTCTGCTTGTGACCTTGACCCTTTTGCATGTCCCCGACCATCCCTGTCTGCATGTGACCCTGAACCTTTGGCGTGTACTCTGTTGTTCCTGTCTGCTAGTTGCCCTGACCTCTGCCTTATCCCCTTACTATCCTTGTTGTTCCAGCCTGCTGCTTCCTTCTCCTGTAGTCTACTGTGAGTGTGAGCTGTGAGACCCTGGGGGCCGCGACCTGGAGCCAGACTGCAGCGAAGTCCATCCTCACCACTAGAGGCTCTGGCGAACACCTGCTGGCTCTAAAGCCCCATACACACGGTCGGACAATCCGCGGACCAGGTCCGTCGGACCATGTCCGTCATACTTTGTCCGATGTTGGTTTTGCGTACACACGGTCGGACAAAGTTGTCGGAAAATCCGATCATTCTGAACGTGGTGACGTTTGTTGCCTACGACGGGACTACGTAGAGGCTAGTAGCCAATAGCTTTGGTCTTGTAATGTGATCTGAGCATGCGTAGCACTTTGTCCGGTCGGACAACCGTACACACGATCGGATTTGGTGTGATCGGACCGTGTTGTCGGCAAATCTTTCCAGCATGAGATAAGACTTTGTCCGTCGGACAATCCGACGTACACTGTCCGATGGTGCATACACACGGTCTGATTTTTCAACAACATTGTCCGATCGGACAGAATCCATGAAAAAGTCCGACCGTGTGTATGGGGCTTTAGACTCCACGCCCTGGGGAATCTATGCTCTAGCTCCCACTGGGATCTGTGTTAGTGATCCAGTAGACCTGTGTCCTGAATCTCCCTGGGTACAATCCGCAGCAGTCAGTCCTAAGGTCCACTACCTAGCGGTGCACTTCTGACTCCTACTGAGTGTACCTGTCACCTGGTCTCAGGTGACCTGACAGTTTGATCAGCCATGGACCCAGCTGATGTGCCGCTACCCGCAGATGATCCATTGCAGGGCTTAGTTCGCAGACTTGAGACCCAAGAATCGCATCAGACCCAGGTGATGCGATTCCTTCAGGATTTGGCATCCCATTTTGAACCGGTTCAAGCCTCATTAGGACCCCCGGTTCAACAACCTCAACCGCTATCTGCTGCTGCACCAGTCACATCCACGCATTCATATTTACTGCCAGCTTCGTCCCGTTTCTCTGGGGACTCCAAGGCCTGCAGGGGCTTCCTCAGCCAATGCACCATTCATTGTGAGCTCCAGCCTCAAAATTTTCTGTCTGATCGGGCAAAGGTTGCTTATATCATATCCCTCCTGTCAGGCGAGGCTCTGTGGGAACTGAATGATCCAGTGGTTTCTAGCCTGTCTGATTTCTTGAAACTTTTTCGGAATATCTTCGAGGAACCGGGTCGTATCTCCTCAGCGGCTAGTGCTCTTTTACGTCTCCGTCAAGACTCCGCTTCTGTGGGACAGTATGCTCTTCAGTTCCGTATCCTCACAGCTGAATTAAGCTGGAATAATGAGGCCCTAGTTGCAACCTTTTTACATGGCCTCTCTGATAGAGTGAAGGATGAATTAGCAGGAAGATCCCTTCCTGCTGATCTGGACAGTGTCATCACCTTGTGTAACCAGATCGATATTCGCTTTCAGGAGAGGGCCCTGGAAAAAAGACGCCAGCACTCCCCGTTCTTTAGTCAGCCTGAGCTCCCAGTCCCCTCTCTTCGATCCGATGAGCACCCCCTGCCTGCTGAGGAACCTATGCAGTTGGGCTGGACCTAGTTATCTCCCGAAGAACGCGCTAGGCGCAGAACTCTGGGCCTATGCCTCTATTGTGGGGCCAAAGGTCATTTCCGTGACACTTGTTCTCTTCGTCCGGAAAAACGCTCAGGGCTAATACATCTGGAAGGTGGAGTATTAGACCCTGAAATATCACCTTCACCTTCTTGTCTTCTCCTTTCTGTGTTGCTTCATGTCGGCACTTCCTCTCGTTCGGTCTCAGCACATCTGGATTCCGGACCTGCTGCCAATTTCATGGATTGGGAAACTGCATCCTCCATGAGACTTACCCTTTTGCCCCTTACAACGCCATTGGTGGTCTTGGCGTTTGATGGCACTGTTCTCCCAGGGGGCCCTATCCGTTTCCAGACCCTTCCTGTCAAGATGTCAGTAGGGACACTCCACTAGGAGTGGATATCCTTCCTTGTCTTACCTAAGGCTTCATCTCCTATCATATTAGGTCTTCCTTGGTTACGGCTCCATTCCCCACACGTTGACTGGACTGCTGGACAGATCCTGGCTTGGGGTTCCTCCTGTTCCTCTTCCTGCCTACTCAAGGTTACCCCAAAAGAGAAACTTCCTGTTGTCACCATCCCAGTAGCTTCTGCTATTCCCACTGTATATAGTGATCTCTGGGATGTGTCCTGCGATAGTCGGACTGATGCACACTCCAGGTCATGTGGCACTCTGGATGAGGGGCCCACCTATGATCCTGAGTCGATCTTTCACTCCAGTTTGCATAACCATTTACCTTTGCCTGTCCCTAATCTCCCTTGGACGCACAGCCAGGCTAACTTGTCCGCAAGTTCCACAGTCGCTATGCCTTGTGATGCGATGGAGATGGTCACTACACCTGACAATACTATTCAGTCAGCCTCTGCACTAGTTATGCCAGTCCAGCCCATGCCCAGTAAGCTTTCTGCTTCTTGTTCAGGACCTTCTGTAACCTGGCCTCACCCTACTGCTACTATGCCCTTAACCATTCCTAAAAAGCCTTTAGTCCTCAAGTCCTCTCGTCCTCTCCCTACCTCGGTTCCGGTCTCTGAGGATAATCTAAAATACGAGGTTAGTCAAGTTTTGGATTCACGGCTCCGTAAAGGCATTCTTCAGTACCTCATACATTGGAAAGGGTTTGGTCCTGAGGAGAGGTCTTGGATCACTGCATCTGAGCTCCTTGCTCCTCATCTGTTGAGGAGGTTCCATCTGGAGTTTCCCTTTAAGCCTGGACCCAGGTGGGGGAGGGGGAGGCCTCATAAGAGGGGGGGGGGGGGGGTACTGTCACAGTTATGCAGTAATCTTCCCCTGTTTGCTTACCTCTCCTCATGTGTTCAGACTAAGAGGCCAGCCACTCTCACCTGGTGGTTTTTATAACCTCTCCTCTAGCATGGCTCCACCCCAGGCCCTATCAGCCTATATTAACCTGTGCACAGCAAGCCAGTGGTGCTGATCAACCATTGTGTATCCTTGGTGTGGTCGGCTTCCTGGTTCCTGCTTGTCGTGTGCTCTGTGTTTGTCTCTGTTACCGACCTTGGCGTGTTCTCAACGACTCCTGTCTGCTTGTGACCTTGACCCTTTTGCATGTCCCTGACCATCCCTGTCTGCCTGTGACCCTGAACCTTTGGCGTGTACTCTGTTGTTCCTGTCTGCTAGTTGCCCTGACCTCTGCCTTATCCCCTTACTATCCTTGTCGTTCCAGCCTGCTGCTTCCTTCTCCTGTAGTCTACTGTGAGTGTGAGCTGTGAGACCCTGGGGGCCGCGACCTGGAGCCAGACTGCAGCGAAGTCCATCCTCACCACTAGAGGCTCTGGCGAACACCTGCTGGCTCTTAGACTCCGCGCCCTGGG
The DNA here is from genome assembly GCA_028564925.1 of Lithobates sylvaticus. NCBI lineage: Eukaryota > Metazoa > Chordata > Amphibia > Anura > Ranidae > Lithobates > Lithobates sylvaticus. The sequence goes on along the minus strand of CM053027.1, from coordinate 220,920,358 downwards.
GAATCTATGCTCTAGCTCCCACTGGAATCTGTGTTAGTGATCCAGTAGACCTGTGTCCTGAATCTCCCTGGGTACAATCCGCAGCAGTCAGTCCTAAGGTCCACTACCTAGCGGTGCACATCTGACTCCTACTGAGTGCACCTGTCACCTGGTCTCAGGTGACCTGACACCTAGATCTTGAGATCTTTAAGCAGGGAGACCATTTGAACACTAGGACTTTCTTTAAAGCAACAGACCGTAGTGGTTATATTCCAACTACAAGTTGCCACCACCCAAAGTGGAAGAGTAACATTCCTAAGGGCCAGTTGCTAAGAATTCGGAGAAACTGTGATTCCCTTGAAGACTACCATATACAGGCCGACAGGCTAATAACACAATTTCTGGAAAAGAGATATACATCAGATAACCTGCTGAAATTGAAGAAAGAAAGTGAGTGCACCTGTCACCTGGTCTCAGGTGACCTGACACCTAGATCTTGAGATCTTTAAGCTGGGAGACCATTTGAACACTAGGACTTTCTTTAAAGCAACAGACCGTAGCGGTTATATTCCAACTACAAGTTGCCACCACCCAAAGTGGAAGAGTAACATTCCTAAGGGCCAGTTGCTAAGAATTCGGAGAAACTGTGATTCCCTTGAAGACTACCATATACAGGCCGACAGGCTAATAACACAATTTCTGGAAAAGAGATATACATCAGAAAACCTGCTAAAATTGAAGAAAGAAATAGGGGCTATAGATAGGACTACTCTGTTCAAAAAATCTGAAAGAAAAAAGACAAAGTATGATCTGGCCTTCATCACAGGGTATAACACCCAGTATAAAGCATTTGAAAAAATCTTACAGAAATATTGGCCCATACTACAGGAAGACAGAGTCCTATCCAAAATCCTATCTAAAAGGCCGTCCTTTATATATAGGAGATCTCCCACCCTCGGAAATCATCTGGTTCACAATATTATAGACCCCCCCCCCAAAGCAATAAAAATCTTTGCTGATATGAAGGGCTTTTATCGATGCCAGAGGTGCTTACCATGTAGAGTGAGCAAAAAGCAACCAAGAAAGAAAGAATCCTTCAAATCAAAGTCTGACTATAAAAAATACAAAATACGAGAACTGATTACATGCCATAGTACACACGTGACTTACGTCATTGAATGCCCATGCCACTTGCAATATGCGGGGAGGACCACACGCCCCCTGTTCGTACGTATACGAGAACATATTAATAATATTAAAAAGGGGTTTCCTAAGCACAATCTATCTCGTCACTTTGATGAATTCCATCACAGAGATCCATCAGGCCTAATTTTCTATGGGATTGACTGCATTAAGGACCATTGGAGGGGCGGAAATAAGACAACTTTAATATCTCAGAACGAAACGGCGTGAATATACAGGTTGGGGTCCCTCGCTCTGAGGGGCCTCAATCTAGATATCGACTTGAACTGTTTCATAGCCAACCCCTAACCTTTGGGCACCTGAACGTGCCCTATAGATAAAACTATGGGCCCTCTTTATGGGGCAACCACACTGTGGAACTATGGTACTGATCAACGCTTGTATGTGTACTCATGCCTATAGGATACCATATGTTATATATATATATATATATGTATATATTATGTGTGTGTTTAAGTTATGCATACAAATATATATGTATATGTGTGACTCTGTGTATACCCCTTATATACCTATGTTGTTTATAGGCTCTATCCTCATCAATTTATACTCCAGACGGGTGTACAAAAAACCCGTCTTTGTTCTCTGTTTTTTGGGGTACCTTTGTTTCCTATATAACATCTCAAATATACTACTACATGATAACCTGGTACCCCTATGTATATTTCCTCGGTATCTACGGTTTCATGTAGAACGCTCACAGTTTGTACATATAACTTATTCCCTTCCATATAATGCCTTATGGGGGTAATAATGTAAATTATATTCTCAACTACATCTGGGTCAGGATATGACACCATGGACACCTGAAACCTATGGGGTTCCTATAATGTCCTTGGTATATGAGGGCCTTTGCATGTACATTATGGGCTTCCTTTATTTTTGTCATTATGGGATATGCATATGGGAAGGATTACATCTACTCATATGTATGTTCCGTTATAGCATATTATGTCGTACGTTGTACTCCTCTTCTTAATATATTTTATATATATTTTTTACTTTTAACCACCTGATTACTGTGCACTTAAAACCCCCTCGTGACCAGACCAATTTTCAGCTTTCGGCGCTGACGCACTTGGAATGACAATTGCGCGGTCATACAACACTGTACCCAAATGACATTTTTACCATTTTTTCCCCACAAATAGAGCTTTCTTTTGGTGGTATTTAATCACAGCTGGGGTTTTTATTTTTTGCTAAACAAATAAAAAAAGATGGAAAATTAAAAAAATAAATAAAATCATGTTTTTTTCTGCTTCATTGATATGCGCTGATGAGGCACTGATAAGCTGCACTGGTGGGCACTGATAGGCTGTACTGGTGGGCACTGATAGGCTGCACTGGTGGGGACAGATAAGTCGGTACTGATGGGCACAGCAAAGATGGCACTGATGGGCACGGATGGGTGGCACCGATGGGTGGCACCGATGGGCACTGATGGATGGCACTGATAGATGGCACTGATGGGCACTGATAGATGGCACTGATAGGTGGCACTGATAGATGGCACTGATGGGCACGGATAGGTGGCACTGATGGGCACTGATAGGTGGCACTGGTAGGGGACACTGATGAGCACTGGTAGGCGACACTGATGAGCACTGGTAGGTGACACTGATGTGCAGCACTGGCACTGTGGGCACTGACAGATGGCACTGTGGGCACTGACATATGGCACTGTGGGCACTGACAGATGGCACTGTGGGCACTGACAGGTGGAGCTAGTGGGCACTTTTATTAGCCAAAGGTGGGCACCATGGACCCTGGGCATATTGCAGTGAGAGTGACTAATGTCCCTCTCACTGCCGCCGGTGATCGGCTTTTTTTTTTCTCCTCACGCTGTCAGCGCGAGCAGGAAAAAAAGCAGATTACCGGCTCGGTTATTATCACATGATCAGCTGTCATTGGCTGACAGCTGATCACGTGGTAAGGGGTCGGAATCGACCCCTTACTCGGATCTGTGATCCAGCAAGTCTCACAGACTCGTGGATCACAGAGCGCGCCGCGTGCGCCCTTCAGAGGGCGCGCAGGCAGCTCGTTGCCGGGACGACGTCAATAGACATCGTCCTGGCATATTAGATCCGCGCTGTAGCCGGCATTTGGCTATAGCGCGGATCTCAGGTGGTTAAACTTTAACCTTTATCACTTAAAAGATTTGGGGCTTAACATGCAGCCATTTTGCATATTAATCCATATATCCCCTGTCCGTAGTAGGATGTTTGATCATATACCTCTTAAGCCCCATACACACGGTCGGACAATCCGCGGACCAGGTCGGTCGGATTTTGTCCGTCGTACTTTGTCCGATGTTGTTGTTGCGTACACACGGTCGGACTACGTTGTCGGAATATCCGGTCTGCAAGAACGTCGTGACGTAAGTCGTCGTCCACGAGATTAGAAAAGGGAAGTTCAGCACCACGTCAGGCACCCGTTGGGCTCCTTCTGCTGATCCCGTGTTTATCGAGAGTTAGTGGAAGTTTGGTGACTTAAGATTCGCGCTTCTCAGTTTTCTGACTCAGATCGTTACTGCTCTTCAGTTTGTGCTTGTCGTGCGTATCTGTTTATTAGTGCGTGTAGTCAGTTCGCATTTGTTGGTCATTGCGGCCTATATCTTGATATAGGACGCTTTGATTTGCACTGCTTATTGTCTGCTCGTTGCTGGTATTCATTTCGTTCTTTCAGGCCTTGCTGTTTATCAGAGCTTTCTGTTTGTCCGTTCTGACCAGCCGACCTTTTGTGACCTTGTGAGCGATGTTTCCCGTGCGTACTCGTCGCCGAGTTCGTGCTGTACGCGGAATTGGTGTCGGGCTTTTAGCTTTGACCCAAGACCCGTCCATGAACAGAGTGACGAGGAGTATGTGGACCAAGAATTGGTTGCTTCAGCGTGACCAATTCTCGCACATGCCTTTGCTTCGTGAGATCCGGGAGAATAATCCTGATGATTTCAGGAACTTTCTCCGGATGACGGACCCCCGATTTTCACCGTCTTTTGGCTTTGCTGACCCCCTTTATCAGCCGGCAGGATACCTGCATGAGACAAGCCATTACTCCGGAGCAGAGGCTTGTTGCCACGTTGAGGTACTTGGCGACAGGGAGAAGTCTTCAGGATTTGAAGTTCTCTTCAGGTATCTCTCCCCAGGCCCTGGGAATCATTATTCCAGAGACCTGTTCTGCCATCATCCAGGTCCTGCAGGAGGACTATATTAAGGTAACATTTATACTTTACTATTCCCTTCTATGTATGCTCTGTTTGCTAATGTCTTCTATTTTTGACCTCCTTCCCTAATTACCATGATTGCAATATGTTCTAATATGCTGTGCCCCTTTTCTCCTTCATGCATTTTTCCCTTCACTTACCTTACCAGCATGCTCTTCTGCCCCAATAGACACCTATGGCCTAGTCACTTAAGCAATGTATTTTGTCTGCTGCATAGTATTGTTTGCCCCCAAACACCCCCTAAAATATGCACAAATGTTTGCTGTGTGGTTTACTTCATGTAGAGCCCCTTTAGAATTTATTTTTTTTGGTGGGGGGGGGGGGGGGGGGGCAAACTCATTAGGAACCCCCTCCCCCAATTGCTCTGTCAGATGGTACCAATCCTTTATCTGCTGGCTTTTCCAAGGTCCATACACACTATATACCTACCTCTTTATAGTGGGCATCTTTAGGGATGAATTCAGCAAAGCATGTAGTGCAAGGGGCTGCCTCCATACATTCCATTTCCTAATTTTTTGTCTTCTTTCCCTCCTATTAGCTTGCTTGGTAAGTTCAGAATGTCACAATGTGCCTGCCTTTTTTTGGGGTGGGGGGGGGGGGGGTTGAAATGTTATTTTATCTTTCCTGGGGGCTGCCAATAGTGTTAAGTACAGAGGGTCTGGCCAAACTAGCACACATTATTGAGCCATTTGCCAATCAATGAAGTGCAGAGGGTTACCTGTCCCCCCCCCCAAAACCCTAGTTATTGCCAATGGCCCATCAGAAGTGGGGGGATTGATGGGGGGTGAGTCATCTGTGAAGGGGAGCCTCTACTTTTCTGTGCAAATACTTTCCAGCCTCCAATTTTATACAATGCTCTTGTTCCAAGATGTTGATTGTCTAATCTGCTTACAATGTTTAAGTGCAAAGTGACTAATTTATTTTTCTTGTTTCACTCCACAGTTCCCTTCCACGCCACAGGAATGGCAGACTGTGGCCTCCCACTTCTCCAGCCGTTGGGACTTTCCTAACTGCGGAGGGGCAATTGATGGGAAACACGTCCGCATCGTCCCACCGCCCAACTCGGGGTCCTACTATTATAATTATAAAGGGTTTAATAGTGTAGTGATGTTGGCGGTGGTGTCGGCAACATACGAGTTTATGTATGTGGACGTGGGGATGAACGGCCGGATCTCGGATGGTGGTGCCATTACGCACACGGAGTTCTACTGGCGTCTCCAAAGTGGCAGTCTGTGCTTGCCACCTCCAGAGGAGAATGCCGAAGGACTCCCCTTCGTCTTTGTCGCAGATGAAGCGTTTGCGTTGACTCCCCATGTGATGAGGCCGTTCCCGATGAGGACCCTCACCCCGGACCAGAGGGTCTTCAACTACAGGCTGTCCAGAGCCAGAAGAGTGGTGGAGAACACTTTTGGCATCCTGGCCAGCCGCTTCCGCCTGTTCCTGACGGCATATCACTTGGCGGAATACAAACTGAACCACATAGTTCTTGCCTGTTGCATATTGCACAACTTCCTCAAAAGACATAACAGGAACTATGTGGTGCCCGTTGGCCCAGATGTGGAGGGCCCTCCAAATGCGGACCTCACAGCCCTTCAAGTGGCACGTCCAGGCTTGCCCCCTCTAAATGCCAGCGTGATCCGCGAGCAATATATGGAGTACTTTGTGGGTAGGGGGGCCATTGCTCTGCCTGATGATGTGTGAGAGGCATCTTTTAATAAATCTGATATTTTAACCAACCTCTGATTTCTTGTCATTTCAGTCTTCTTTTTAGCTTATTTTACTTTGACATTTTTTCCCTTTGCCTTCGACAGTGGGAATGCACTTTCTGGGCAAAAGGAGGTAACAGTCTCTTCTTCCCAAAAAGATTATTCTCATGTTGTGTGTTTGCTACCTAATCTTTGGTCTAGAGAAGGTTTGTCCTGCATAACTGACAGCCAAAATACTCCTTTTCATCACCAGGTCTGACATGTGTGTATTCTCAAAAATGCTGTGCTCCGTGTTTTCGTACAAAGCACTGTGGGTGTCATTTACATAAGTCAAATCCGCTATGCTCTACAAGTGCATTGAAAAAGTTCCCTGGGAAAGGAAATTGCAGTGCAAAGTGGATTTGCCTTTAGTAAATAACACCCATTGCCCCCCATATCCTTTACATTTTACATACATAATGCATTGTGTTTTTTAAATAAGGAAGCCACACATTTAGAAAAATAAAAAAGTTTACTTGGAAAACATTCACAAGTGCGTTTACAATCTTCACGCCAAAACTGACAACATCTTGGTTATTTACAACATTGTTTACAAACATTCCGCAATTGGTAAAACCAGGCATGGAGCTAACCAGAACCTATGAACTAGGAAAGTTCAACTTTGTAAAGTGAAGACAAGATCAGACATGACTATATGTTCAAAGTGTGTTTGATCTTGCCTTCATCACATGGGGGGGTCACCCCCGAAAAGTGGAAATTTGGAACATGCACACAATTTGGGTGTGAAAATGGTCATTAGATGGTAAAACACATGCCTAGAAGCTTCAAAAGTGCCATTTTCCATCATGGGGATGAATGGACGTTTTTTGGGGGTGCAACCCCTTCACCACAACCACTTTCGTAGTTCGTAAAGTGTTTGCACCCCCAAAAAAACGTTGGCATTCATCCACCATGATGGGAGCTAGCACATGTGGACACAATGTGTGCATGTTCCAAATTTCACACAGTTTTTAAGTTGCAAATGTGTTCAGAAGCTGGCACAAATGTGTGTTAATTACTTGGTGCGTTTTCATATTTTTCCTAAAACATCAATGATGTTCTTCAATTTTTGTTGAACATCATTGATGTTTTGCTTTATGTAATCTAGATCTCTATTGCAGACCATTATCTCTCCGATGAGTACGTGGGCACTCTCTGTGGTAAAGTGCGATTTTTCTTCCACAACATCCACGTCACCTAAAAACCACAAACAAACAAAAATGGGGTGTTGGAAATGAGGCAGCCATACATGGATTAGCTTACCAGTAGCTGTGTTCTCCAACACTCACCTGGTGACAATTTCTCCAAGTTCGATGATCTCTCCTTCCTCCTCCTCCTCCTCTGCTTCTGCTCTTTCCCCTTTTTTGGGAGGTGTTGGTTTGGGGGTTTCCTCAGACGGCCCAAGTTTTCGCTCCCCTATGAGAATGTACAAAAGGAAGATTTACCAACACAATCTATTGAGGGCAGAAATAGGAAATGACAAACATTGGTTGAAAGTGACGGACACTATTTTAGTTTGGCCAGTTACAAATGCCAACTACATGAATGTAGTCACTTTGTAAAGGTGCTAAACTGACTAGCTTTTTGGTAGAAGTTTGTGTGATGGAGACCCCCCTCTAGTATCCACTGGAGCACATGTGTGGAAAAGCCTAATAAAAAGGGGGTTTGGGTGTCCCAGCACTAGTGCTCTAGAGTCCAGATGGGTAAACAGCTACTGGGTGACCTCTCCTTTACATTGAATAAATAGGCTTTACATTCTTGATGACATTTCTAGTGAGAACAAACTTCCTTTCCCCCAAAAAAACACCAAACATCGTATTATAAGTGGCCGAACGATCGAGGTTGCGTACGATCGAATGGACACACACACACACGACCATGACAGTGGCAGAAAGATCGAGGCTGAGTACGATCGAATGCACAGACGAACCTGAAAGTGGCCATTTTGGAATGTACAACTTTGTAAAAATCAAACCACAATGGAGCAGTATGCAAGCAAGAAATCAAACACAAAACACAACTACTTACTTTTTTGAAGAATTCGCTTGATCTTTCTGTACTGATCGGCATCCCTCAGTTTCAGGTCTGACCAGCGTTTCCTCAGTTGCTCCTTGGATCGTTGTACCCCAAACTGATTGTACAGCCTCCTCACAACTTTAGACATGATCTTGGCCTTGCGGACATTGGGGTTGAGGTAAGGCCCATACTTCCCATCATAGTCGCTCCTCTTTAATATGTCCACCATCTCCAACATTTCTCCAAATGACATATTGGAGGCCTTGAATTTCAGGCTCCGGGATCGGGACGTTTGTGCCTCCGGACTTTCCTCGTCCTCCTCCTCGTTGGTGGGATATTTGGGGCGCACCTGCTGTGTCCACGCCATGTGCTCTCCCCACTGCGCCGTAAAGAGAAGGGGTGGGGAATAGACGAGAAAGATCGTCAGGGGCGGGCGGAGTTTGACGCATGCGCACTGTATATAAAAACGTCACACGCCTGTGTCGTAGCCACGATCTGGGAGACGAGGGGAGAGAAAACTCACACGAGACGATCGCTACAAACGAAGGTACAATTTGACGTTGGTACATAACTAGCCTAGACTGATTTGAACTTGAGGCTTCTTTATGGAGAAGATTAGGAGAGTTTAGCCTGACATAATTGAGAGGGTTTTGTGTGGTGTTGTGTCTTGCAGAGATTATGCAGGGATTCAACGACATTAGTTTTCTCCCCCTCTTCATTGCCAAATTCAGGGAATTTCCCGTTTTATGGCAGGGTAAACACCCACATTACACCAACAAACCAAAGAGGCACGCAGCCCTGGAGGAACTTGTGGAATTTGTCAAGCCAAGGTTCCCCACGGCAACTGTTGATGATCTAAGAAAGAAAATTGGCAGCCTGAGGAGTGCGTATATCAGGGAGCGGAAGAAGGTTGTGAAGTCTGAGGAAACTGCAACTTCAGCAGATGAGGTCTATGTGCCCAAGCTCTGGTACTATCAGAGTCTCCATTTTCTGAAAGACCAGACTGATGTCACGGAGCCAACCTCGACTCCTCCTTCCACGCTTCCTTGCGCGCAGCCCACCCCTGTTGAGGCTTCCGAAGAGCAACCTGGGCCTTCCAGTCTGGAAGAGGTGGAGGAGCCCAGCTTGTTCCAGGTATAGTATTTTTTTTACCATTTATGGGAATAATGAATGATGTTCACTTAATTCAGGATCCCCAATTGCTTAGTTCCTAACGTGTTTGACATATCAACTGACAGTAGTGTTGGAGACATTTGGGGCCAGAATCTAAACTGCTGGGCTGAGAATTGTATGGTTTTCTATTTGTAAACATTTTGCAACAGTCACTAGATGAGAATTGTGTGTGTTTGATGAACAAATAACTGAAACTATGTCCCTTTTTCATACACAGGAAGACCTCAGCCAGGAGGTGGCTGTGGAAGGTGGCAGTCAGGAGGAGGCAGGGGTTAGTGGCAGCCACCAGCTGGGTAGTGGCAGCCAAGAGGGGGCTAGGCCGCGGAGCCTGACTGACACCCAAACCCCTCCACCTTCCGTACAAAAGGGCGAGAAGGGGGGGTTATGTGGCACAGTCAGCGCTCCGCATGATCAGAGAGGCTTCAGACTCCCTACATGCCACACCCGCCGACGAGGAGACCTTTGGCTCGGTGGTTGTCACAAAAATGATGGGTATGGAGGTGAGGCAACGCAACATGTGTGAGGGGCTCATCCTCCATGTCCTAAATAAGGGTAGGGCTGGGGAGATGACCCCAGTCACACATGTTTGCCATAGCTACCATGCTCCGCCTCCTCCTCCTCCTCCTCCTCCTTCTGCCACCCCACCAGCACGACAGCCACAGCGTGCAAGGAAGCGTGGAAGGAAGACCTGAGAGTGACGACCTGGAATCAGTCTGGTCTGAGAGAAGATGGAGCCTCTTGTAGTACCAGAGCCTGGGGACCTAGATGGCATCTGCTGCAGTTCCGGATACTTTGGACTTCACGACCAGATTGCACTCCCCTTAATATATGTACTCCTCAGGCCCCCAATTTTCTACGCTTGAACAATGATGGTTGCCGTGGGGGGCCAAGACTTTGCAAATTCCACCAGTTTCACCATGGCTGCGTTCCTCTTTGGTTTGTTGGTGTGACCTAAATAAAGGTTTTTTGGATTTGAAATAATCATTGACTATTGTGTTTTACTTTGCTACAATGACAGTTTTTCTTTGAGTAGGCAGGTACATTTCACTAATCCTAAAGTAGAATTAACAAGGGGCACCAACAACAAACAACCTCCTAGTAAATTTAAGCAAGAAATACTAATGTTGGGACTATACCGGCAACTCGATAAACCATATAGGCTACATAAATGATTTTATAAATTTATTTTACAAAGTTGAATACAAACATTTTAAGAAAAAGTTCTTTAAAAACAATATGACATATGGTACAAATGATATGCATATCTGAAGAGGGTGATGATGAAGAACTCCGACGCGTTTCCAAAAGGCTGAAAGTATGCCTATTTTCCTCAGGGAATTATAGTCACCATCTATAGAACATCAAAACATGTCAATTTAAAATTTCCATACCCCATTTTACATGTAGAGTAGAGAAACATATATTGCATAAGAGTATACACAAATACTCAATATGTATAAATATAGTGCCATGAAAGATACACTTACATAGTCAGATATAATATCACATGTATAATATTGCCTCCCATTCACATCCCGAGAAAGACTGGTGTCCAAATGCTGGCAAGGAACCAAGATCACATTCCCAAAACCTCTACAAGACGGTACGATTGAAAAGAATCTTTTCCATATATCTAATGGCAAAAAGACCTTTGAGTTTGAGACCAGAGTTTTTTTCTCCTGGAACTTCTCCACTTTGGACTCTCTCTTCGTAGAATACATGGTGAGTTATATATATAGGACAAATGCGTTATACCCTGGGGGGTTTTTTCTTCCCAGGATTATCACGCTTTTTTCAACTAAGTCCTATCCAGGTCTCTTACATACTCCCTTTTCTCTCCATTGGTGGTTTCTAGGTCTTTTTGCCATTAGATATATGGAAAAGATTCTTTTCAATCTTACCGTCTTGTAGAGGTTTTGGGAATGTGATCTTGGTTCCTTGCCAGCATTTGGACACCAGTCTTTCTCGGGATGTGAATGGGAGGCAATATTATACATGTGATATTATATCTGACTATGTAAGTGTATCTTTCATGGCACTATATTTATACATATTGAGTATGCAATATATGTTTCTCTACTCTACATGTAAAATGGGGTATGGAAATTTTAAATTGACATGTTTTGATGTTCTATAGATGGTGACTATAATTCCCTGAGGAAAATAGGCATACTTTCAGCCTTTTGGAAACGCGTCGGAGTTCTTCATCATCACCCTCTTCAGATATGCATATCATTTGTACCATATGTCATATTGTTTTTAAAGAACTTTTTCTTAAAATGTTTGTATTCAACTTTGTAAAATAAATTTATAAAATCATTTACGTAGCCTATATGGTTTATCGAGTTGCCGGTATAGTCCCACCTTTAGAGGTTTTTTTCTATACCAATTATGGGGATGATGGCAACCAATATGTGTTCTGAGAATTGAGTTCAATCTATTTCAGAAATACTAATGTTAATAATGTGTTTTTGGTAATTTGAGACACACAACCCCCCTCCAAAAAAAAAAAAAAAAAAAACATTCAAATATGTATTCCCAAAAAAAAAAAAAAAAAAAGACAAATCATGGTAAAAAAATAACAAAGATTCTTTTCCGTTCAGAGTCAAAATAAACATGTAGCTGACCGAGCGCTTCCGTCACAGAATTTCTTCTGAGCATGCGTAGCACTTTGTCCGTCGGACAAGCGTACACACGCTCGGATTTGGTGTGATCGGACCGTGTTGACGGCAAAGATTTCCAGCAGGAGATAAGACTTTGTCCGTCGGTCAAACCGACGAACACTGTCCGATGGTGCATACACACGGTCTGATTTTTCAACAACCTTGTCCGATCGGACAGAATCCATGAAAAAGTCCGACCGTGTGTATGGGGCTTTAGACACATATTATTAATTCATTATTATTATTATCTCTTACATTTATACACAAAACTATCTCTAAGTGAATACACCTTATAAAACTCCTGTGATTACGACGGTGTGCTGCAGATTATGCGAATGGGTACATATATATGTAGATTCCCCTTTTGGGTCCGTTGGGACATGTCTTTTACATATTCCCGGTTTATTAACATATTCTTGTCTCTAGTACTTCCTTGGAGAATATATGTATTATTTTTTCCTGTAATTCTGGTGTTTTTTTTACATAATGTTACTTTACATGGTAGTATCTGGGATTGGCTGAACCAATCCTGCGCTGGTGGTCCTTTTGGTACGGTTGGGACCGACCCCGCCCCTTGGGAGTGTTAATCCATGTGGGGGGGACGGACCTACGGGTTTGTTTGGACTATACTAGCTGGCATCAATAATAGTGCTGTTTATGATATATTTGCATACTATTGGTGCACTATGATGAGTCCTGCATAATTTTTATGTTTCACTATTACCATTAAATTTAGTATAGGTGGACATGTATTCATCACTATAGGAGAGCGGTTACCTAAATTGCCCACAAATGACCATACAAACCAATTGGGGATATAGGTTATATTTAACCTGCGCCAGCCCTTCCCACTTCACACTGGCCTATAACATACATAATCTGGATTGGATGCCCCGGAATGAAAGGGGCTGGGTTTACCTGGGGCACTCTCCTATACATAGAGAAAGATGTGATTGCGTGCCACCGTCGCTGAGGACGTCTATGACGAAACGCGTATGACGGAGCTACGCAATCGCGCTGATACGTCACTTCCGGGAACACGGGCTGTAGGAGCATAGTTAGAACGCAAACCACTCACCCACAGTGCCGGGTTTTTCCCCTGAAATAACGTATGCCCAAGCCCCACTAAGCTGAGCTGCTTTATTAGGCAGGGGGTCTCTTATCTCGGCAACATTCTTTGTTTGTTTTTAAAAGTTTTATCTTTTTAGTTTATCGCCTGAAAGCGATTTTTCTGTATACCACTAGTACCTTTTTAACATTTTGCAGCACTTGGTCATAATAAAAAGAAGTTCTGGTTATAAAAAGTAACGCACTATCAGAGTTTTTTCTTTCTGTTTCTCCTTCCATGAGGAGTAATTCCACAAACATACCAGCAATTTTAAAAGTTTTTTTTCGCTTTGGAAATCCCGGTGGTGGAGTAATAGGATCCGGAGTTGAGACCTGGCCTTGGTAAAGTGTGAACTTCGTGCCTGTAACCCCTGCAGGGGTACAGGGAGCTGGTGAGTGGCAAACCTCTGGGGGGGGAGCACCCAAGTCACCTGAATTGATCGTGAGCACAGAGAAGTCACCCGTTTGTTGTGCAACTACTAGCAGGTGTTTTCTTCAAATCTTACATCACATCTGCTGGACCTTTCTTTTTTGTCCTTTTTTTTCTCTTTTCTTTTTTGTTTTACATTGATATACGAGACTGTGCTCAATACGCAGAACTATTATCACGCCTTATACTGTAGTCTGAGAAGGTTGTAGGCTTAGCAGAGATCACACATATAGAAAGAAGGGGATTTTAAAGTTTCATGCCACATCCTATAGTATAGAAAACAGAAAAAGGGTCCCCTAAGGGTTTGGACTTTTAAGGCATGTAGGATATATAACCCCAGATATAATATAGAATATTGTGTGTTTAAGAAAAAACGTTTTATTACAAAAAATTATACAAAAACATTTGACAAAATGACAATATAAAAGCTTTTTGAAAAACTCGAACAACGATTCATACATACAGTATATAGATATATATTTTTGTGTAGGCGTTGACTCACACCTGACGCGTTTCGGAGGTTTTTGCAAATTTCCTCCTTCTTCAGAGGTAGGAGCACAACATTTCTAATATCTGAAGGATATTGTAATGGAACAATTTGTCAAAAGAGATGAATCTTAATGTATAATGATGCTTTCAACATCAAAAACATAACAATTTTTTGTATAAAGATATACACATAGGGAAAAAGTATTCACATACCGTTTACAGGACAATTTTTCAATGTAGTTAAAAACAGTGGCTGGGAGGAGGAGCTTCTTAGACTGAGCTTCTTGAAATGGCAGACTTTGATCAAGGATTGGTATCCGTGCATTGGATATGACCACTCCTAGGGATTGTGTCATATGTCTAAAATTTATTGGAATCCCAAAACAGATTGCAGGTAACTTGGCACGATAACAGCAGGGGGTGCCTGTGAGACACACTGGGGTCGGGTATGAAAGCCCTGGTAGATTGAAACATGTATAAGTAGTTGTAAATATATAAATATGATATATAGGTGCTATATATTTGTTTTCACAGACCTGTGTTATAGATCTGTGACGTATCCTCATCAAACTTGCACTGGTAGTTGGACACCATTAAGCATTCAAAAGCTATGGAGAGAGAGTCAAGGATGTCCAGATAAGGAATCATAGTCACCAATGAATGTCCCTCCCGAATGATCCCCACAGTTAAACCCCTATAGTGTTGGAATGTAATGGGACATATGGGTATAATGTGGCTATATTTATATGTGTAAATGTTATTGAGCCTGGTGTATGTATATATCTTTCTCAGTCCATATTGGCCATTGCAGGAACGGCTTCCATTATACTTGCATTCAGGACTGTCATCATGGCTCATTTATGGTTGTATATAGTATTAGTATCCCATATAGAGACCCCAGTTTAAAAGCAGACAAATTGTGTCTTATGCACGCCATTAGTGTGGCAAAAACTACAGAGCTAGATAGAGTGTAGGGATCCCACCCAAAGAACAGGATGAACATAGCGTGTAACAGTTTGAATTATAAGATTTCCATTTACCTGTTTGGCCGTTTGTACTCCGCTCGTCTCCTCCTCAGACTGGCAATTGCAGTCTGCTGGACGGGACGAGCGGTCTATTTCAACAGATTCCCCGCCCTGCAATCAGCTGTTGCGAGTACAGCCGATTGCCGGGTGGAGGGGAAGTGACAGGTACTTCGTGTTGCCCGGCCCCCCGAGAGCTGCGCGCGCACCCGGGTCCCGCGCACCAATCAATGGTTACGTATTGTGACCTGGGCACGCCCACTGCTCCCGCCGGCACGTCAAGCTTCACCGACGAGCGATGTACGCTCGCCGGGTGAAGCAATATGGAGTCCCGGCGTCGAAGAACGACGTCGGGAATTCCTACTGTGCCGCCCGTCCATTGGAGAGTGGGCGGGCGGCTGGGCGTGCCGGGCGGTCCCCCAGAACCTCCCACAGCCTATATCGCCGCCAAGTATATGCAGAGTGATGGGTATAATGATATCTTGAAGCTCCTTCAACCAGACATTATGTAGCGATTCTACAGTAGATTGGAAGGGAAGCAGAGTTTAATGAAAAGGGGAACAAGGAAATCAATTATATAAATTGGTCATAGCAGTTTAAACATGAAATTACAAAGTAGCACACATTTGTATTCAGAAAAATGGAATATATGAAATTATACACATAGAATTAATAGCATATATAGAGTAAACAGAGAGTGTATATAGCAGGAGAAATATCATAGAATGTTATATTATATGAGAGGAAGTAGCTAGATGGTGTATATGTAGAATGTTTTTACTGGTACTTAAATAGTAATAGTGCATATGTCTACGGTCTGATATCTAGCTTGAAATTCCCTATGCATTATGTGCGCATAGTACAGAGATCATTTCACATTGATGCTCTATTCCTACATGTCCTTGAACCGAGATAATGCATATATCTGCGGCCGGACAATTTGCTAGATATCCTGTAAACTATGCGCATACAGATGCGCGGATCATTTACTAGATGCTCTATATTATGTCTACACTATGTAGAAGTCAAAGATAGAACACTACTGGAGTATCTGGATTGAACTAATGTATTTCTCCAATAACAAGCGTACAGACACATGCACAATGAAAGATTGGTGTAAAGAAAAACAGGGGAAACCCAGATATTTAGTCCAGTAAAAGCACTGAAATCAACTGGAAGAGAGGATGGTTATATTGTATGTTATTCACAGGCTGATGTAATGTATCTATTTTTCCATTCCGCCGGAGGAGAACCCTTCCAGGAACGGTTTAAACCAGATTGCCTCATTGAGGCCTGGGGTTTGGGTCGCTTTAAGCTTAAAAATCCATCGTGCTTCCAGTTGGAGGAGGGATTTATTCCAATCTCCTCCTCTCGGATTGGGATGGATGCGGTCCAAAATAAGAAATTTAATATTTGGAAATTTACCCGCATGGACGGTGATGGTATGTCTCCCAAGCGGGAGGTCTGGGTCGCAAGTTTTCATACTATGAATGTGTCTGTAGGCTCTTTTCCAGAACTCCAGCTTGGTCTTCCCTATATAGAAACAAGAGCAGTCGCACTGTAATAAATAGATGACTCCCAGGGTTTTGCAGTTAGCAAAATGTCTTGGTTTAAATATCTGGCCGTCTGGTAGCTTGGGATTTTTATCTACCCACATATACTTGCAGTATCTACATGATCCACACATGTAGGTACCCCTATATTTACAGTGTGTTTTGGTGTCAGCGTTAAATTCGCTGCTAGTTATTTGATCTCTTAAGGAGGTAGTTCTCCTAAATGTAAATAGGGGTTTATCTGTCACATATGGGCCTAGAGTGGGGTCTTCCGTTAGAAGGTGCCAGTACTTATGCACTATTTTTCTAATTTGTTGTTCCTGATTACTGAATCTGGATATAATTCTCAGAGGGTTGGCATCATCTCTGGGTTTTTTTTTGAATGCAAGAGATGGTCCCTGCTCCGTATGCAGGCTTGTTTGAACGCCCTTTTTAAAGAGGAATGTGAGTAACCCCTTTCCAAGAGACGGTCACGGAGGTTGTCAGCCTCCTGTTTAAAGATGTTATCATCCGCACAATTACGTCGGATTCTTAGAAACTGACCATAGGGTATAGAATTTAATAAGGGTTTGGGATGGAAGCTGGTTGCATGTAAAATTGCGTTCCCAGCTGTTGGTTTTCTATAGAGTTTGGTAAGTAATTTACCGTCCTCCCCCTTATATACTTCCACATCCAGAAAAGCAATATTAGTAGAACTGTGCGACATAGTGAAATTGAGATTAAATTCATTCCTATTCAACCTAGAAACACATTGATCCAACAGATCATGTGAACCGTCCCAGACGATGAAGATGTCGTCGATGTACCGGTACCACCCTATAATGTAATGATATACCAATATATGGTATATCAACATACCCTGAGGAGTCTCCTCATTAATCCGTGCATACCATAAAGCTCTGTGAGACTGCTATTAGTCTACACGGATGAGCTTATGTAAGGCACATACATTTTCACGTTATATTACGTTATATTACTTTATATCACCTCACAGTATTTTATTTTATACACTCTATACCATTAATGGGATAGTTTTCACTTGATATAGATATTATATTTGTGTCCTGTGAGACACCGTTTGACATAATATTATTAATTTCACTTTATGTACTTTATGTACCAGTACCTTGATATGACAGACAGAGTGTAGAGCACTAGTGCATTTTCTAGCTTGGTACAGCAGATCTCTCAGAGCTGTATTAAGGCATTTATTGGAATTTTTAGGTGCATTGTCTATGTATGTAGGGTGACATAGTGAAAAATTGCGCTATCCCTCAAACCAAAAGCTGCTGCTCAAAATGTTATACTACATCAAATGTGAAAAAGGGGGAAAAGGAGCTGCGCTAAAAACTGAGAAGACAACACTTAGTGTGAATAGATACTATGTGTCTAATAGAAGTTATCGTGAGTTAAGTGTTCATATATCTTAACATATATGAAGAAATGGTAGGTATCAATTTAACCAATTAGTGAGTGAATCAAGTGAATCAAAAAACGAAATAAAACAAAAACTGAATTAAAAAATTGTATTGTTAAATTCCTATAGTGTACAGTGTTAGTAAACATCTCGCCGAGTTTGCAAAACCACCCGTCGTGACTCTGGGAGGCAGGACTCAAAAAAGTGAATCCAAATTGTATATACACAAAACAAATATCTCAAAAAGTGACATAAAACTACCCATAAAGGACACAATTTGTAGTGAATGCCAGGCTGAGCTGGTGACCCAAAATACAAAAGATCACTAATTGATCACAGTCTTATACCCTAGTTGATGCATACAAATGTGTGAAACAAAAAATAAAAAGAAATTGAAACAGAAAAATACCTAAAATGCACAATAGTTAGTATACAATGCTTAGTAAACACCTGGCTGAGTCTGCACCACCAACCTGATGGCCCTATAAAGCAGGATTCTGCAGGGTGAATCCAAATATTGTATGCAAAATAAACGAATACCACAATATTAGCTTGAAAATTCCCAAAAAAGGACACAATCTAATAGTCAATACCAGGCTGGGCTTGTAACCCAAATTGAAAAAAATGGTCACAAGATAGTCCCAATTTGGCATTCAAAAGGATGTATATATAGAGTCCAAGTTAGAGGTAAATAATGTCCAATATTCACACCAGACCGCGGAAACTTGGATGTTCAGAGAATCATCTGGTATTAAAAACAGGAGTGATTTTCACAGCACACTGTAAAGTGAGAAAGACCTCCACCAGAAAGCACACTTGTCTTCTTACCGGAAATACGTGGTCCCTTATTACAGGGGACCAGTATGGGCAGATGGCTCTTAATCCCAGCCAGGGATGAAAACGGAATCCTGGGACTTTGCTGGCAACACTCTCCTATGGCCACCAATCAGGGGAATCTCCAATGAGGGATCAACTCAGGATCAATGGGGACAACATGCAGCAAACCAGTACCGGAAAGGACAAGAAGTACTCACATAGTGTAAAATCCTCAAGTGTGTTTTAATTTTTAAAAAGGCAACAAAGTGCGCACTTACATGAACAAAGAATAGTCAGGACAAATAGGCGAGCCGGCCGGTCTCGCTTGCAGTCCGTGGTTCCGGGACTACGATAAACAGCGGTGACATCAGGACGTAGCTCCTCCTCCCTACGCATTTCGTCACTCTGCGGACATCGTCACGGGGCACTGACATATATATATATATATATATATATACATACAGATTTTCTATTTTGACTCGTGTCATAGGTAGCGCCGTACCTCAGTACTAACTAACTTGTCCACTGGTTCCCCCAGCATTTCGTTGAAGAGCTCCTGCAGTATAGTGTGGAGGTCCTCTGTGTCTTCTTTTTCTGGAAGGCCGCGGATTCGGATGTTGTTGCGGCGCCCCCTATTGTCAAGGTCCTCAACGTGGGGTTGCATCTCCCGCAGCATGAGACGATGGTCTGAGCCCTGTATCTGTGTGCGATGAACTGCAATTTTAGTTTCCTGCAATTCCTCTTCCACCAACTCCACCCTGTCTGCCAAGTGTTTGAGGCCTGTATGCAGGGTCTGAATTTCAGCGCGGCATGTGGCCTGCACCTCACTAATAAGCTGTTTAAAGTCTGCCTTCGTTGGCATGGCCTGCAGATATGCTTGCCATGGGGGGTAAGATCCCCCTTCTTGCTCCTGTGTCGTGTAGTCTGGAGGGTGGGTTTGGTGGGTGCTCTCTGTGGGGGGGTCCCAGTTTAGATGGTGGGGTGGATGATTTTGGGGGTCACACGGTACTGTCCATGAGGTAGCATGAGGGGATGGGATGGTGTACTCCGGTGGGGCATCTTCCCAGGCTTGAGCTTGAGCTTGGGTTGGGGCTCGTGCCTTCTGAGCGTGTGAGTGGGGTGATGCTGTGCCTCCCCAGGTTATACTGTGCTCCGCGGATCGCGAGGGCCTTTGGGCCTTAGGCGAGGCCGGTGCTGGCCATTTGGATTGCGGGCCTCTGCTTCCGACCGTAGTTGGTGGGGCCTGTGGGTACCTGGGGCCTGGGAGAGCGGGGAAATCCTCCGATGTGACCTCCGGTGTAGAGGCAGGGTAGTCTGAGCTCAGGGTGACGGGGTCGGACGCTGTTCTGAGGAGTTTTGGGAAGGCCTCGGTACACTGCGTGTACTGCGACGGAGGCTTCGGTGCGGCCTTGTACCCTGGAAGGGAGGCCGGAGAGCGGGGGGAGCTGTGCTGTGAACTCACCCCTTGAGACGCCTCGTGCGATGTGGAGAGCCCCAGGTGAAGCTGATGGCGCTAGATTCATCTGTCCTCAGTGGTGGTGTGGAAGGCACCCCCCATGTTGAGGGCACGCGGCCTGGTACGGCTCAGGAGGGGGGGCGCTCGCTCGTCCCCACCCCCTTTCCTGACCGGCCGGGCTGCGTGCTCGGATAAGGGTCTGATATGCCAGCTGCAGGGCAGAGGATAAGAAGTGCCTGTCTCGTGTGGTGAAAACAGCACAGCGGATAATAGGAACAGAGCTACCGAATTTGGACACAGCATATGCCAGCCGATTAAAAAAGCGTGCAAAAGCTATGTCTTGCACTCTGCCAGAAAACCCTGGAGTGAGAACAAAGGGGTAGTGTAGGGCTGGCATGACAAGGAAAACAGTGGGGTAAAAAATATGAGAGAGAGTAAGGGATTGGTGGTGCCAAAAAGGGGGCGGGGTTTCAGGGGGTATAAGAACCTGGCCCCTCCCCAGTGTCACCAACAGCACAGGAGAAAAGATTCAGCAGCGCGGAGAAGGTATCAGCACATAAATATTATGTGTCCAAAATAAAATATTATTAAATTGGATCAGTAGCGCTTACTCAACCTTTAAACTAATCTGCAGAAAGAGCCTCTGTTAGCAAATTACCATGTGATGAAAAAAATCTAAATATATAAATACAGTCGTGTATATAAATAAATATTCCAAATAGCACCTTGTGATAAGTGAATACAAAAATAGTGACAAACTGTAATGACACCAACTCACATATATCCAATATTAAATGGGATATAAGTACTGGAATAAAGTGAGTAAGCAAAATATTAACACATAATAATATACATCAAAATAATGTGAAAAATTAAAATTCAAATAAAGTCCATTCAAACGTGAAAAAAGAAAAACTGTTTTTTGTTCCTCTTCAAAATCCCTTTTTCCAAAAGTGCTGGAAAATAATGAAAGATATTGGAAAATAATCTTCTTCCACCACACCACTGTGTAATTATGTGACCGCTCCCAAAGGAATCTCACTCACCAGATCCAAAGCTCGCACTTTCGTGTCGAGCAAATGCGCAAATAAAACTCAAACAGAAATCCAGTAATTTCTCCACACTTATTCACTCAGTGATATTGCGATGCTCCTCATGTAAACAAAAAAAGTGCTCCAATAGTGTGATAAAGTAACACCACTTTTATTAAAACACACAACACAAAAGCTTCAACCGATTCACTCACATTATATTCAAATAAAACTAGCAAAATGTGAAAAAGGTAATCTCCACAGCAGGCTTCACTGAAAATTTCACAATCACTGCAAAGGTCTGTAGTCACGGCGGACTCGAGGTGCAACAGATAATATGATGTCTCACCCCCTCCTCGTATCTCAGACTTCCAAAAAAGTACGATATTTCCTCCTGTTTGTAGTGGCGCTGGTGCTGTTTACAAATGATTGCCGCTCAGCCACGCCCCTGACATGTTTTGTCACTATTCCGACTTAATCATGGGGTTGGCTGAGCGGCCTGGCAATCCGGGCTTAAATATGCCCCAGTTAAATGTGATTGGTGGGTCTATACATTGGAAGGCGCCGTCGCGCTTACTTCCCTATCCTGCTGCGTGCGTCCGCACGTCACTATGTTCCCCAACTAACTGCGCATGCGCACCTTCAGCGTCGCGTCATCCCGTCAACCACGGCGCGCGTCACACTGTGCGTTCCACCTCCCTCAACTACATTGGCGGTCACTCTGCACATGCGCAGACGTGCGTCACGTCACTACGCAACACCCGGGCACGCATTATGCCAAGAGATCCGCCTTTCTTCACTAGATTGACAGTCTCCCCAGTGGCTAATCGCGCCTGCGTGAAGCACTAGATCCACACAGGGTGATATAATACTGCGCTTGCGTGCACCTCGTGTCCCCGTTGCTACCAAGGACCAAACTTCCTCATACACAATAGTTAATAGCCACTTAATTGAACCAATTAGAATATTCAAATCATAATAATCTCATCAGATATAATATGCTCATAAATGTATCATTATAATCCTTTATGCTGTGCGAATCCTGAGGATAATAATTATAAAATCACTCATAATTCCAATTATAAAAATATATTTATATATATATATATATATATATATATATAAACACATATTTTTTCCATATATATAAAAATCACCTCCATGTGCCATAAAATATATGTCACTACTTTTTCACATGGAGTGCTATCTAGACGGCTGGGATAATATCTCATATAATCCATTTCACTGTTAATTATTAATGGTTGAAAAGGGTCACACATATCCAATCCCATTAGGAGTGCATTAAGTGCATCTCAATAGATGACATGTATCTGAAATTACAATATTATTTATCCTATACATAGGATTTTTACATAATGACTTAGAGGATGTCTAAATCTCCAAATTTGGGTACATCTTTTACTACATCTTATTATGGTGGTTAGATTTAGATTAAATCTCAACACTCCATGATCTAAAGATTGTTTAAAAAATGTTTAAAAAACAATTTAGATCTAGTTCAATATTTAACCCTCTTGGGGTGAGACATTTAAAGAGAAAGATCCACCGAGTTTCTCTCTGCGATAAATCTCTCACTCGGTTTGACCCTCTCCACGAGGGATGTATAGTATCGATACCAACAAATTGTAGTAGACTGGCATCACGATTATGTTTTTCTCTAAAATGTAAAGATACGCTGTGAAACTTGAATCCCTTTTTAATATTCGTCAGATGTTCAGATATCCGTATCCTTAATAACCTCTTTGTTCTCCCTACATCAAATAACCCGCATGGGCACCACATGAGGTAGACAACAAATGAGGTGTTACAAGTAATGAATTCCCTTATCGGGAATTGTTCATTGTCATTATTCATTACATTAGTGATCCCTTTGTTTAGTACCTTTACAGTTCTACAGCATATACATTTTCTACAGCAGTAGAAACCTTTCAGGTTTATTTTTATCCTTCCTTCTCCAGGGGGGTCCAAGATCTTTTTTACAATTTGGTCCCCAAAATTGGGGGCTTTTTTGTAAATAAATTTAGGCTGTGGGGGCAATATTTCACCCAAATGACGATCTCTACGTAATATGTGCCAATGTTTCCCATAAATATCTTCAATATCCCTATACTGACAATGGAAACTGAAGATAAATCTAATCTGATGGCAGTTAGCCATCACCCCATTTGAATTATTAACATTATCCTTTTGCTTTAGACACTCTACTCTCGGTATTCTGGCCACATCGTCTATAATCTTATAAACTGTGTCTACTATATAGCCTTTTTGTACGAATCTTCCTTTGAGGACATTGGCTTGGTCATAGTAGTCATCCAGATCTGTACAATTTCGACGAACACGTAATATTTGTCCCCTTGGTATGTTTTTTATCCAAGCCGGGTGATGTCCACTCCGGATGGACAAATAACTATTACGGTCTGTTGGCTTAAAGAAAACTTTTGTACTCAATATCCCTGAGTTTTTCCTGATGGTTAAATCTAAGAAGTTAACCGTAGTTTCACTAATCTGGAAATCCAATCTAATGTTGTTATTTTTACCAGAGAGGACGGGGAAAAAATGGACCCCCATTACCACAATACAAAGAGGCCACACCTATCAGAAGAGAAGAAGGGGCTGTAGGGCAGACAAACGAAAACAACCCAAGAAAAAGGATGAGGGATGTGTAAATGCCGGAATATACAACCTAAGTAAAATAGAATTAAATGAGAAGGAAGTTAATATATTAAATTTGGGTTTAAAATGCTCTCAGAAAAAAAAATTATGAATAAATTTGAAGTATACATTGACACGCACAAATTTATTAGGACTATGAATCTAAAGAAATATTTTTTAAGTCATCCCATTGACCCAAAATTGAGATCATATACCAACACCAACAGAATAAATAGTGGACTTAAAAATAAATCCATTTTCAACCCCCAAAATCCGAGTAATCATTTCATAGAAGTCTTTAAAAACCTTGTTTTGAAAGATTTAGAGGATGTTATCCCGAAAAAGAAAATAAACCCTGAATACATCAGGGAGGGTATCAAGTCCCTGGAGGGGAGGAAAAACATCATAATTCGACCTGTGGATAAGGGAGGGGGGGTTGTTATAATGGATAAAAAGTTATATTTGGATCAAATTGTGGAACTGCTGGGTGATGATGTGACATACAAGAAGCTTGCATCTGACCCGACAGAACCATATGTGCTCCAATTAATGTCATTGGTAGAGTGGGGATTTTATACTAATGCCCTGAATACAAAGGAGAGAAGATATTTGGTTCCGAGCGCATGCAGAATCCCGATTATGTATACATTGCCCAAAGTCCATAAGGACATAGAGAAACCTCCCCCACGCCCTATAGTTAATGGCATTGGGTCTGTGACAGCCAGATTGGGAGAATATCTGGATAGATTTCTGCAGCCCAGTGTCAAAGTGACTAAAGCTTATTTGAAGGACACCACTGATCTGTTACTTCAGTTGCAGGATGTTGTGTTAGATGAGACCACAACCTCGTTCTTAGTAACGGCGGATGTGGCCTTGTTGTACACTATAATACAACATGAAGATGCATCTCTGGCCCTCAATTGGGCATTAAGCAAGCGAGATGACATCCCACATGTACAAAAACTATTTTTAGGTCAAGTACTAGATTTTTGTATATCACATAACTATTTTTGGTTTAGTGATCATATTTTCTCCCAACAGGTTGGCGTTGCAATGGGGGCGAAATATGCCCCCAGCATCGCCAACCTGTTTATGGCAGAGTGGGAGGATAGATATATTTTTAGCAAGCGGATACCCCAATTAAGATTCTATCGCAGATTCATCGATGACCTCCTATTCATATGGGAGGGATCTGAGGACTCTGCGATAGAGTTTCTTGGATATCTGAATGGATTGGTAATAATAACAACATTAGATTGGATTTCCAGATTAGTGAAACTACGGTTAACTTCTTAAATTTAACCATCAGGAAAAACTTAGGGATATTGAGTACAAAAGTTTTCTTTAAGCCAACAGACCGTAATAGTTATTTGTCCATCCGGAGTGGACATCACCCGGCTTGGATAAAAAACATACCAAGGGGACAAATATTACGTGTTCGTCGAAATTGTACAGATCTGGATGACTACTATGACCAAGCCAATGTCCTCAAAGGAAGATTCGTACAAAAAGGCTATATAGTAGACACAGTTGATAAGATTATAGACGATGTGGCCAGAATACAGAGAGTAGAGTATCTAAAGCAAAAGGATAATGTTAATAATTCAAATGGGGTGATGGCTAACTGCCATCAGATTAGATTTATCTCCAGTTTCCATTGTCAATATAGGGATATTGAAGATATTTATAGGAAACATTGGCACATATTACGTAGAGATCGTCATTTGGGTGAAATATTGCCCCCACAGCCTAAATGTATTTACAAAAAAGCCCCTAATTTTGGGGACCAAATTTTAAAAAAGATCTTGGACCCTCCTGGAGAAGGAAGGATAAAAATAGACCTGAAAGGTTTCTACTGCTGTAGAAAATGTATATGCTGTAGAACTGTAAAGGTACTAAACAGAGGGATCACTAATGTAACGAATAATGACAATGAACAATTCCCGATAAGGAAATTCATTACTTGTAACACCTCGTTTGTTGTCTACCTCATGTGGTGCCCATGTGGGTTATTTTATGTGGGGAGAACAAAGAGGTTATTAAGGATGCGGATATCTGAACATCTGACGAATATTAAAAAGGGATTCAAGTTTCACAGCGTATCTTTACATTTTAGAGAAAAACATAATCGGGATACCAGTCTACTACAATTTGTTGGTATCGATACTATACATCCCTCGTGGAGAGGGTCAAACCGAGTGAGAGATTTATCGCAGAGAGAAACTCGTGGATCTTTCTCTTTAAATGTCTCACCCCAAGAGGGTTAAATATTGAACTAGATCTAAGTTGTTTTTTAAACAATCTTTAGATCACGGAGTGTTGAGATTTAATCTAACCACCATAATAAGATGTAGTAAAAGACATACTCAAATTTGGAGATTTAGACATCCTCTAAGTCATTATGTAAAAAAAAATTTTTTTCTATGTATAGGATAAATAATATTGTAATTTCGGATACATGTCATCTATTGAGATGCACTTAATGCACTCCTAATGGGATTGGATATGTGTGACCTTTTTCATCCATTAATAATTAACAGTGAAATGGATTATATGAGATATTATCCCAGCCGTCTAGATAGCACTCCATGTGAAAAAGTAGTGACATATATTTTATGGCACATGGAGGTGATTTTTATATATATATGGAAAAAATATGTGTTGTTTTATATATATATATATATATATATATATATATATATATATATATATATATATATATATATATATATATATATATATATTATTATATTTTTATAATATTTTTTTATAATTTTATATTTGGAATTATGAGTGATTTTATAATTATTATCCTCAGGATTCGCACAACATAATGGATTATGATGATACATTTATGAGCATATTATATCTGATGATATTATTATGATTTGAATATTCTAATTGGTTCAATTAAGTGGCTATTAACTATTGTGTATAATGACGTTTGGTCCTTTGTAGCAACAGGGACACGAGGTGCACGCAAGCGCAGTATTATATCACCCTGTGTGGATCTAGTGCTTCACGCAGGTGCGATTAGCCACTGGGGAGACTGTCAATCTAGTGAAGAAAGGCGGATCTTATAGCATAATGCGTGCCCGGGCGTTGCGTAGTGACGTGACGCACGTCTGCGCATGTGCAGAGTGACCGCCAATGTAGTTGAAGGAGGTGTAACGCACAGTGCGACGCGCGCCCGTGGTTGACGGGATGACGCAACTCTGAAGGTGCGCATGTGCAGTTAGTTGGAGAACATAGTGACGTGCGGACGCACGCAGCAGGATAGGGAAGTAAGCGCGATGGCGCCTTCCA
Organism: Lithobates sylvaticus; assembly: GCA_028564925.1. NCBI lineage: Eukaryota > Metazoa > Chordata > Amphibia > Anura > Ranidae > Lithobates > Lithobates sylvaticus. Next base: position 220,893,059 of record CM053027.1, on the reverse strand, counting down.
ATGTATAGACCCACCAATCACATTAAACTGGGGCGTATTTAAGCCCGGATTGCCAGGCCGCTCAGCCAACCCCATGATTAAGCCGGAATAGTGATGAAACATGTCGGGGGCGTGGCTGAGCGGCAATCATTTGTAAACAGCACCAGCGCCACTACAAACAGGAGGAAATATCGTACTTTTTTGGAAGTCTGAGATACGAGGAGGGGGTGAGACATCATCATATTATTTGTTGCACCTCGAGTCCGCCGTGACTACAGACCTTTGCAGTGATTGTGAAATTTTCAGTGAAGCCTGCTGTGGAGATTACCTTTTTCACATTTTGCTAGTTTTATTTGAATATAATGTCAGTGAATCGTCTGATCTTAAAGTGATATCTCAACGTAGTGATTCCTTGTGTAAAAATCGTGACAGCTTCCACCGTATATTTCCAACTAATTCTTCACCACGTGTGGAATAAACTCCCCTTTGGGGATACACTCACCAGACCAATGGTCAAAACAAGCCTTTCAGTAAATCACCATGCATTGGTGTTCCTCCCACGCTCTATCTCCTCTGCAGCAAAACGGCAAGCTCATGCACAAACTTTCTCCTCACAAAAACAAAGGGGTTTGCAATAGTGTGATACTGTTTTAAAAAGCCTTTATTCAGATGACAAAACCTCCCCCCTTAATACAAAATGCGTACCATCAATGAGTTAATCAAAAGCATTCAAATAATGTGTGTCACTGTGCCTGTAACTGTGCGGTTTCCTCCGGAACTGATTTCTCCCTGCTGTATAGAACAGCCATTCGATATCCTGTTTAGCCTGGAGCGCACGTCTGAGGCGCACACACGTCACTTCCGGTCTGTAGATCACCGCCCTGACGTTTCGTCATTATCGGACTTCCTCTGAGGGCGTGATCTACAGCCGGACCTTCCCTCCTATATACCTCTGGTAATGGAATCCTCCAATCCAGGGTTAGACAGGGATGATTGGCATGGGTGCCGTGCAATCGGCGCGTCCGCCCGCCGCACTTTTCCCCAATCAACCACATTTCATTAAAACTGTCAGCATAGCATGTATATCAAATAATTGCGCATTCCACGGTCTTCATCCCCACTCGCACAGTAACAAGCAGACAGATCCACATGTAATCATTGATATTTTACAAGAAGGCAGAAGAGTGTTACGTTCTATGGACAATATTATTGCACATATAGTTTCTATCTCTGCGTTTTAAAAGCCTGCACAGTAAAAGCATATGGAGTTGTTCCGTTATTTCTAATTGACAATATCCTATATATCCCCAGTAGTCTATGGATTACCGCTGGGTACATCATACAGTGTATTTTTTGTGAGTGAATCGGTTGAAGCTTTTGTGTTGTGTGTTTTAATAAAAGTGGTGTTACTTTATCACACTATTGGAGCACTTTTTTGGTTTACATGAGGAGCATCGCAATATCACTGAGTGAATAAGTGTGGAGAAATTACTGGATTTCTGTTTGAGTCTTATTTGCGCATTTGCTCGACACGAAAGTGCGAGCTTTGGATCTGGTGAGTGAGATTCCTTTGGGAGCCGTCACATAATTACACAGTGGTGTGGTGGAAGAAGATTATTTTCCAATATCTTTCATTATTTTCCAGCACTTTTGGAAAAAGGGATTTTGAAGAGGAACAACAAAAAACAGTTTTTATTTTTTCACGTTTGAATGGACTTTATTTGAATTTGAATTTTTCACATTATTTTGATGTATATTATTATGTGTTAATATTTTGCTTACTCACTTTATTCCAGTACTTATATCCCATTTAATATTGGATATATGTGAGTTGGTGTCATTACAGTTTGTGTCACTATTTTTGTATTCACTTATCACGAGGTACTATTTGGAATATTTATTTATATACACAACTGTATTTATATATATTTTGATTTTTTTCATCACATGGTAATTTGCTAACAGAGGCTATTTCTCAGATTAGTTTAAAGGTTGAGTAAGCGCTACTGATCCAATTTAATTATATTTTATTTTGGACACATATTATTTATGATACATTATCTTTTGCGTAGCAGCTACAAGTGAGTTAGGTACATTGATTTTTCTCTGGCGCAGTGGTGGATATCTGAATTTGGGCGGTATATTCAGATTCCAGTGTTTTTAAGGTATCAGCACAGCAGGAGGGGGAGATCGGTAGCGGTGAGCCGGTACGGCACTGAGCAGGCTAATTCCCTTAACTCAGCAGCACCAGTGTCAGACTGTATTAGGGCTGGGAGAGGGAGTGCGAGGAGGTGGCAGGTTGGGCGGGGGACAGCGTGGGGACGAGTGTGAGGACACATCATGGCGGATGTGGAGTGGCTGTTTCAGAGACTGAGAGAGGAGGCAGGCACAAGTGGTCCTGACTGGTACAGGACAGGTACGGGGGGCGGGACTCTACTCGGGCACGGCGATCCAGGCCTCTGGAGTGCTTTTCATCTGACCCCCCCCTCACAGGCCACCACAGCGGCAGCCAAGGAGTCCCATCAGGGTCCCTTCGGGCCCCCCAGCGAAGCTGCAGGCTGCACTCGTGGGTGGGGGTCTCGGAAGGTATCCCGCCCCACAGGCCAGAAGGACTGCAGGCACAGTCACAGAAATCAGCAGGGCGAACAATGGGCCCTCTCAGCAACAGGTTGAGGACAGTGCGGGCTCCGCGTCTGGCAGGGCTGCGGGGGCGGAGCTTCGGCGGGGGAGCAAAACAGCTGCGGCCACCGTGCCTTCCATAACTTCAGCCGGCAGCCATGAGGATGATAGCAGAGGGTCAGGCCAGAGGGCAAAAGGAACAGAGACTGCGGTGGGGTCTTCAGTGAGCCTAGCAAGATGAGGCAAGGTGACAGAAATCGTGGGGGGGGGGGGGGGGGGGAGTCCAAAGCAGCGTGGATCCGCAGCATCCAGAGTAACTGTCGGCTGGTGGGATCCTTCCTAGGCAGCCTGGTAAGTCTAATGCTAATTCTTCCAATGTGGGTCAGCAGGTGGGGGCTGCAGATTAGGGATTAGCCTAAGTGGGAGCTTACACCCCCCAGTTTGGACCAGAACCTGCGAACGGACCGAAAATTCAGGATTTTTCGGGAGCACTGATTTTAATGATGCTTAAAGTGAAAAAAAAAGTGAAATATTAAATATCGTACCTGGAAGGTGTTTATAGTATGCCTCTAAAGTGGCGCGTGTTTCCCGTGCTTAGAACATTCCCTGCACAAAATTAAATTTTTAAAGAAATAAAAGTCATTTTTTTTTGTTTAATAAATGTTTATTGAAAGAAAAACAGAGAATACAAACAGTATGAACAATCAATACAAACTATGCAATTTTTGTGTTAGAGTTTCAGAGGGTGTGCAACTACACAATGTAACTGGTGTAAACCCAGTAATCTACTATAGGGCAGATTATATACCCATACGCAATTAAGCTAACAGTTAAGAAGCACTTGAACTTTTCTTCAAACATAACAGTAAATGTACAATTAAGCCGTATAAAGTGCATAGTCTTGGCATAGGTGGTTCAGTAAAGCAGGAACCACAGTAAGAGAATGTATAAAAAAAGAGAGAAAAAAGAGCAAGAAAAGAAGAGGGGGGGGGGGGGGGGGTTGGCATGCATGTTACATTGTTTACCAGAAATCACATTGCACATTGTTCCACAGTAAGGAGGTCAGTCAGAGATTAAGGAATAACCTCAAAAGAAACGGCCCAAGATGAATGGGGCTTATCCTTATATGTGTGAACAGGCTCAAGACTAGTGAACAATTATTTCCTTATATGTCGTGGTGTTCTTAAAGTCCGTCCACTGAGTCCAGGTTAGAGTATGTCATTCAGAAGTGTTCCTATCTCGATGGGTAACATCTTCTATGAGGTGGACTTCAGCGATTTTTTGTTTCAAATCTTACTTTATTTCATTTTCACATCTTGACAAACATAAAACTTTGCAGTTACATGTATTATACAGGCATTTACAGTTGTGTCTGTTTATAACTCCATAGTTTCTTATTCCTGTACTTTTGCGTATTAGTTATATAATGTTGCTATTACTTTCATTCTTACTCCCCATCATATGTCATTAAAACTTATCAAACAATCTATCATACTCTCTTCATTCATATTAGTGTCCAGTAGAGAGAAAAAAAAAAAAAAAAAGAGAGAAAAAAAAAAAAAAAAAAAAAAAAAAAAAAAAAAAAAAAAAAAAAAAAAAAAAAAAAAAAAAAAAAAAAAGATTTTGACAAGGTCTCTCCCGTCCTCCCTCCTCTCCCCTCCCTCTCATATCATCCGCAGCAATAAGGACGACATCCTATAGTCTCTCCATTTTTGCCAAGTTTCGTTTATGTGATCTTTGGGATCCTCCTCCTTTATAATCCTCTCTTCCAGTGAACGCATATCATCCATTTCTATGATCCATTCCTCAATTGAGGGTGCTATATTGTTTTTCCATTTCCTTGCTATTACTGTTCTAGCTGCGGTTAAACAGTGTTTTAGTATCCCTTTTCTTATCTTTTTAATCGTACCTGGTATCATTGATAAAATAGCGATCTTTATTTCTGGTTGTATGTTTATATCTGTCATCTCGCTATATATCTTAAATATTTTTTCCCAGAATATGTACACTTTTGGGCATAAAAACCAGATATGTGACATAGTCCCGGTTGCTTTTTGACATCTCCAACAGGTGCTATCATTTTCTACATTAATTTTATACAGGTCAATTGGGCATTTATACCATCTCACTAGTAGTTTGTAGTTTCTTTCCTGATGTCTATTGGATAGAGACATTTTGTGTGTTAGTAAAATTGCTTTGTCCCATTTCTCTCTGGGTATGGCCTCTTCCATCTCCTGTTCCCATTTTCTTACATATTTTAACTCTTGTGTGTTATTGTTTGAAATTAAATATTTATATATGTTGGAAAGATTATGTATGGGTCTTTGTTCTTGTAATAATAATGTTTCCAGTGTTGTGGGTATTCTGTCCAGTATTCCTGTTTTCTCAAGAGTATTTATATATTCCTGAAGCTGTCTGTGTTGTATCCATTTGTGTGCATGTTCTCTACCCATGTCTTCTAGTCGAATAAGTTTTTTGTTCTCCATTGTTTGTACTATTCTGATGTTGTCTTTTTTCTCCCATTTTAAAAAGGTTCTGGATTCATTTGCTGGGGGGAAATCGGGATTGCCGAAAAGGGGTGTCATTGGGCCTATATATGATGACCCTATTCCCCTTTTCATCAGTCCGTCCCATGTTTTCAGTGTTGCTTCAATCAAAAATGGCATTTCTTGTCTTAATGGTCTATTCTCTTTTTTTATCCATGGTAGTATTTTTAAATTTATATTCATAATTTCTTCCTCTAGTTCCACCCATTGTTTAGTTCCTTTATTATGAAACCAATCCAGAATCCTGGTGATCAGGGATGCCTTAAGGTATGTGGATAAATCCGGAAGAGCCAAACCCCCGTCTTTTTTAGATCTTATAAGTGTTTCCCTGCTGACTCTTGCTGGTTTACCCGCCCAGATGAAGCTGCCTATCAGTTTTCGTAGAGTATTCAATATGTTTTTGAGGGGAAATATTGGAACTGTTTGGAATATATATAGTATTTTGGGAAGTATGTCCATTTTTATAATATTTATACGCCCTGTCCAAGAGAAAATCCCTTTGTTGTAGTTTTGAAGTAGTTTCGTTATTTTTTGTATTAGTGGGACATAGTTGTTTTCTTGGAGTTTTCTGATGTCATTGGGGATAAATATTCCTAGGTATTTAATAGTACTATTTTGCCATTTAAAAGAGAAATTCCTTTTAAGAGTATCAACAGTGTTTGTAGTAAGTGAAATGTTTAAGGCTTCCGTTTTATTATAATTAACTTTGAAGTTACTAACTTCAGCAAAGCGTTTGAATTCTTTTATTAGATTGGGTAGCGTCACTATGGGGTTTGTAATATATAATAATAGATCATCTGCGTATCCTGAAAGTTTATATTCCTGATCTTTTATTCTAATTCCTTGTATATCCTTATTTATCCGGATTGCTGTCATCAGATGTTCCATAGTTAAAACATATATCAGTGGGGATAAGGGACATCCCTGTCTGGTTCCGTTTCGTATTGTTATCGTGTCTGATAATTCCCCATTTGCTCGAATTTTGGCCGTTGGATTCTGATATAGAACCAGAATCTTTTCTAATAATCTAGGGCCCAGTCCCCATTGTTTCAATGTCTCTTCAAAGAATCGCCATCCCACCCTGTCGAACGCTTTTTCAGCGTCTACTGCCAATAGACAGGATGGGATGGCGTGTCTTTTCGCATATTCGACTAATGTCAAAGTTTTAAAGGTGTTATCTCTCGCTTCTCTTCCCTCCACGAATCCTACTTGGTCTAAATGTATCGTTGTTGGTAGTTTAGGGGTAAGCCTATTGGCTATAACTTTAGAGTAGATTCGGAGATCTATATTCGTCAGGGAGATCGGTCTATAGTTTCCACATAGTGTATGGTCTTTATCGGGTTTGGGTATGAGAGATATATATGCCTGCATACTTTGTGATACAAATGGCTGAGCTATAGATACAGAGTTAAATGTGCGTTTTAAAACTGGGATAAGCAGGTCTTTGTATAATTTATAAAAGCGTGGGGTAAATCCGTCAGGCCCTGGGCTTTTACCTATTGTCAGTGAATCTATTACTATTTGTATTTCCGTTTCTGAGAATTCATTCTCAAGTTGTTCTATATCGCTATCAGGTAGTGGTGGTATCGGGGTTTCTGTTATGTATTGTTTTACCTTTTGATCAAGGTCTTCTAGGTTTTGTTTTGTTAGTCGGTTAGGTAGGTTATATAACCCAGAGTAAAATGTATGGAAAGTTTCCATAATCTTTTTGGGATCATACGTCAGTTCCCCTGAGTCTGTTTTAATTTTGGGAATTGATGTAGTTCTTGTTTGTTGTTTTAAAGCTCCAGCTAATATTTTACCTGGTTTATTCTCTTGATGGTAATATAGGGCGCGATTTTTGTCTCTAATTCGAAGTGATTGTTCATTCAATATCGTTCTCAACTCTACTCTTTTATCCGAAAGGACCATTAATGTTTCTCGTGTTGTATTCTGTTTATGGTGTTTCTCTAATGCCGAAATTTCTTGTATCAATTCTTTTAACCTATTGTTTTTCATTTTTTTTAATCTAGACCCATGTTTAATAAGGAGGCCCCTTATTATACATTTAAGGGCTTCCCATTGATTTGGGAGTGATGTATTATCTTCTATGTGGTCTGATGTAAAGTTCAATATCGCGGAAGCAATTTCAGTTCTACAGGATTCATCAAATAGTAAATTATCATTTAATTTCCATGTACCTCTAGGCATACTTTTATTTATTGTATCTATAGTTAGGTAGATGGGTGCATGGTCTGACCATATGAAATTCCCTATCTCGGGGGTAGAGGTTGTTGCAATCGCCGAGGAGTTTATCAAAAAGTAATCCAGTCTATGGTATGTATCGTGTACCTGGGAGTAAAATGTATAGTCTTTTATACTTGGATTTGTTATTCTCCATATATCTATTAGTTGGTATTGTTCTAGTAGTTTTTTAAATGCTCTTTTCTCACTTTTCTTTTGAGGTCCTGTCTTTGATGTGGTATCCATATTTCGATCTAGAACAAAATTGAAGTCTCCTCCAATTATGATTGTCCCTTCTGCTTTAATCATCATCTTTGTTAGTAGTTGAATGCCTGTTTTAATTTGATCTATATTTGGTAGATAGATATTAATAAAAGTGTATATCTGTCCGTATATATTCAGCTTTAGCAATAGTGCTCTGCCCTCTCGACTTGTCCATTTTTCTAAAACCTGATGAGGTATTGAGTTATGAATTACTATTGAGACCCCTCTGGATTTTGAATATGGGTATGTATCGTGATACCAGTTGGGATATTGTCTATTTTGTATGTTTGGTAGTTGATTTGTACGGAAGTGCGTTTCCTGGAAGAGAATAATTCCTACATTTTGTTTCTGGAGAGAATATAAGATTTGTGATCTCTTAGATGCTACATTTAGTCCCCTTGTATTGAAAGAACAAGCTTTAATAGCTGTCATATTTCGACAATAGGGGGTCTAGAGGAGGGAAGAGGGAGAGAGCAAAAAGGGGGGGGGGGAGGGGGAGAGGGGGAAGAGGGAGAAGGAAGGAGAGAGAGAAAAGAAAAAGAAGAAAAAAGGAAGGGAAAGAAAAAAAAAAAAAAAAAAAAAAAAAATTTAATATTTTTTATTCTTTTAAAAAAAGCTTCTCTTCTGTAGTTCACGTTCACTCGCACTAAGAGTCAAATGCTCTTTGGTGTTCTACTCACTTGAGATTAAAACTTTCATACTTTATCACTCTCTAAATGACTCGTTGAGTCTACCCTTACAATGTAAGTTCCCTAATTGGGGGTATATAGGGATTTCCTTAGGGTTAGGACGTGCCCCTGGTCTGGGAATAGTTTAGTTTAAATGATGTAGGATTTTAATGGGTATTTTAATCCTACATCTTATTTATCACCTTCATGAGCTATTATTATTATGTTACTTATGTTTGTTCTCCTATCCTCTTCCCCTCCCCCTCCCCCCTCACCTTTGAAGTTATATTTGAAAGCCGACAGTTTATGTGGTATATATACGTCTTTTCCATTCTGTTATTCCATTATTACAGATTGGTATTTGGGTTGTTTCCCATGGATACAATGTGGTTTATTGGTGCATAATCTATATAGTTTATTTCCTCTGTTCTTCGTTGTGGGGATAGAGTGGGCAGAGAGAGAAGGAGAGAGAGAAGGGAAGAAAAGGAGGGGGAAAGAAAAAAAAAAAAAAAAAAAAAACCTAGAGGAAAAAAAGGGAAGGAAATTTTCTCTCTCTCCTCCACCCCACCCACTTCCTCCCCTCCGCAGAGGGTCGTTTTTTTTTTTGGAGGGCAGAGGAAGATTGAATCAATTGTATCCAATGGGGGCAAACCAATTTCCCAAAAGCCCACAGCTCATAAGTGTCCATTTTTCAGGTACATTACAATTTATACATTTTTATCATATTTTCATTATATTCTAACATATTATATTTATAACTCTATACATTTAATTTTGAGTCCCTGTTACCCCATTTTTCTCCCCAAAAAAAAAAAAAAAAAAATTTATAATAATAAAAAAAAAAAAAAAAAAAATTATAATAAAAAAAAAAAAAATTTATAATAAAAAAAAAAAAAAAAAAAAAAAAAAAAAAAAAAAAAAAAAAAAAAAAAATAAAAAAAAAAAAAAAAAAAAAAAAAAAATTTTAAAAAAAAAAAAAAAAAAAAAAAAAAAAAAGAAGAAAAAAAAAAAATTTTTTTTATAAAAATAAAAAAAAAAAAAAAAAAAATAAAAAAAAAAAAAAATTTAAAAATTTAAAAAAAAATAAAAATTAAAGAGGGGGGAGCACCTAGGGGGGGAGGGGAGGCCAATTCTTTTGGAATCTCCCCAATCCCCCTTGTTCTCCTCCCTCGTTCCATTTCCCCCTCCTCTAGAGATGTGTGTGTAAGTAATAGATTATAAATTGTGTCTGGTGTGTCCGTGTCGTGTATATATAATATTAGTGTACAGGCATGTGATCGGTGTATCCCTTTCCCTTCTACCCTTCCCTCCCCGGTCCTATGTCCGCCCCCAAAAATTTTAGTCCTTTTTTTTTTTTTTTAATTTTTTTTGTTGTGTTCCAAAAAAAAAAAAAAAAAAAAAAAAAAATTGTGCCCCTATTCATACTCAAATGATTCTGGTCTTTTCCCTGATCACTTCTAATATTAACATTATTTCCTCTTTATCTATTACATATCCGCAGTGTATATTGTGATGGTTACTGTTTGTACCCTATTCCTAAACCTCCCTCTTTTCTCCCTCCCCTCACCCTCCCATCTCCCCCTTCTCCGGAAAAAGAAGGAGAGGGGGAAAAAAAAAAAAAAAAAAAAAAAAAAAACAAAAAAAAAAAAAAGGGGAGAAGGGGGGAAATTATGTATCTCTTTCCCTTCTTTTTCCCCCTCATTTCATATGAAATGAAGAGATTTAATATATCTGGGCCCACAAGGGCAGTTCTATCAGAGGGAGTCCCAAGTGGTTGAGGAATTCTTGTAGATCTTCAATACTCCGAAACACCGTCTTCTGGCCTTCTTGGTACACTATTACTTGAAAGGGGGATCCCCATTTATAAAGGAATCCCTTCTCTCTCAATAGCTCCAGTAGTGGTTTTACCGCTCTTCTCTTATTTAATGTATGTTTAGATAGATCTTGTAAAAATATAAGTTGAGCTCCCTCATACTTGAATTCCCTTTGTGTTCTTGCTGCTATCATTATAATTTCTTTGGTTTGGAAAAAATGTATTCTACATATTATGTCTCTAGGTCTCGCTTGATTGGGATCTCTGGGTCCTTGAATTCTGTGTGCTCGATCGATCTCTATTGCTGTTGTCTCAGGTTGTTGTAATAAAATATTAAATATATGTTGTAATATTTGTTTCAGATTCTCGGTGTCTACTGATTCTGGAAGTCCTCTTATTTTTATATTATTACGTCTATTCTTATTCTCGAGTTCATCTGTTGAATCTCTTATTTGTTTTATTAATCGATCGTGTTCTATTATTTTTTCTTCCAGGGTAAGTGTTTTCTGGTCGATCGTCAGGATTTTGGCATCTATGATATTCATATGCTCTTGGGTGTCTATTAAGGATACCTTCAATGAATTTATTTGCTCTTTATATGTAGTCTCTAATCTATAGACATAATTATCCATATCCTCTTTAGTTGGTAGTGATTTTAAGTGTGTCTGTATGTCCCAGTTGGGATTGTTTGTTGATCTCGTTGTGTCCATTATGGGATATTGTGTACTCCCTATGGGGCTATTGTTGAGTGGGAGCTCTGGGCTCATACTGGGTGAAGCAAAATGCAATTCAGTGGAAGTCTCTGCGTCTTGTTGTGGCGATATTAATGGCTGTTTGAAAAACCCCTTTATATCTGAGTTCTGTGCAGAATGTGGCTTAATCTGATTTTTTGTTGTTCCACCTGTGGATCCTCTCTTTGTTTTCTGAGTGTGTGTACTTTTTGGTGGCATCCTTATAGAGTTTTTATCTGTTTCAAAGTAGTAGATGGAAAGCAAACAACCAAAAAAAAAAAAAAAAAAAAAAAAAAAAAAACCCTTTTCCTCTCAAGAGAAGTGTATATTCCACTGATCATATATTGCATATATATATGGAATGTTGTTCTCTTGGGTAGTTGTAGGGGTCTTTCTTATAACTTTTTTAATCTGTCTGGTGGGGAGGTATCTCCCGGGTTGCACTATCTTCACCCCCAATTTAAATCCTTTTTTAGCCGTCCATTTTTCATTAGGTTAAACTTCCTTTTTTTTTTTCTTCTTTTTTTTCCTTTCTTTTCAAAACTCTTTATTGTACTCTGTATTCTTTGTTAACTGTCAGCAAAGTTTATCAGATATACCAGGAATATCTTTAATGGGTATTCTGTACAGTTATGTAATAAATTATTTAACCCTTTTACGGTGAGGTCTTTTCTCTCTACAGGAGGGTTATATTTGGGTGTTTTTCTGCTGGTTTCTGTAGGTCCCACTACAGTGTAGGTCCCACTAGAGTGACGTGACGTTTATGCCCTTAATACCCTTTATTATACAGTTATTCCTTTTCAGTTTTTATGTCATAACACATATCCAAAGGGAAAAAGAAAAAGGAAAAAAACGGGGTTTTTTTGTCGGTCCCCTCCGCTTTACCTTTAGTCTGTAGGGTATATGAGATAGGGTACTTATCTGCTGGTTCCGTTAGTCCTGTACAGTCACTCTAGGGATTCCCTGTGGAGACCTCCGCCTCATGTAGTCTTCACAGCGGTGGTTGCTGCAACATTGATCTGTTGTGTTACCTTCCCAGGCAGTTTGGTATCTCCGCGTGCGACGGGCCGTCGAATCCACACGGTTTGTATGGCGTGTATCCCGTTCGGTATATCCCGGTTTCGGCCGAAGGGGGGTCTTTAGTCAGCACTCTGGGGACGCCTCGTTCCCATCACTGCAGGTAAGAGATCGCTGGGAACTTTTTCTGTCTCTCTTGGGATTATATCCCAGCGCTTTTCTTGGAGCCTTTTCACCGCTATTTGCGCTTACCGCCAGCCAGCAAGCTAAGCTGCAGAGAGGTTGAAAAGATGTGTCCTTCAGCTGTGGTCAGAGCAGCATATCGTCGGCTTAGGGAGGGTAGGTGGGGATCATCTGTAGCTCATTGTGGTCAGCTGCAGGTCGTTTCCCAGACCTAGGAGGAGCTCCTTCGCTACACGTCCATCCTGTTCAATCCCCTTCCCCCCGGAAAACCTTCAGCGATTTTTTGGAACCACTTTTTTATTGGTGGAGTCTCAGGCTGACCCCAATACGCAGGTATTAGTGCCTTGGCTGTGTTCAGTAGATGAGGGACTATAGAGCACTTATATTTGCCGATTGGTTCTGTGGTTTTGTGAAAAAGGATGGTCCATGGATTGGAGGGGAGGTTGACACTGGAGATCTGTTGTATAATTTGGATAACGCTGGCCCAATACGGGCGAATAATAGGGCACGACCACCATATGTGTGCGTGGGTTGCTTTGTTCCCACAATTCCTCCAACACAACGGGGAATTGGCAGGGAACATCTGATGGAGCTTTGATGGGGTATAATGCCATCTAGTTAGCAGTTTGTAGTTGACCTCGGTCATTTTCGATGCGATTGAAGAGATGTGGGTCAGCTGTAGGACCTTGTCCTTTTGGCTGTGTGAGAGGCAGGAATCCAGATCCGCCTCCCACTTAGCAAGGAAGGAAGGGTGTTTGTCATCTTGGAGCTTAATGAGCGTTTTGTAGAATAGTGAGATAGAGCGTTCGGACGGGTCTGTAGGGTATAGTATTTCCTCGATACCATTTAAGTCCTGTGCCCCTCTTAGCGGCTGCGGGAGAGTACAAAGGAAATGTTGCAGTTGGTTGAACCTCCATATATCTAGGAACAAAAGTGGCCTGGGGCCAAGGATGTCCTTTAGGGGTTTGAGAGTATTGGCTTGAAGAACATGGTGCAGTAGTAGGAGTCTGTCTGGAGACCATGACTGAAAGCCAGGGTCTAATTGACCCGGAAGGAAATATGCATGGCCTAGAAGAGGTAGTAAGGGTGAAGCGTATGACCATGAAAATTTCCTATGTAAAAAGTCCCAAATATCCAGGGTGGAAGTGGTTAATGATGAGGTAGTTGGTGAGAGATGTCTGTAGGGGCATGGCAGCCAGGGAGTAACTGCTAGGTCTGTGTTGCTTAAAGCGTACTCTAAACTCACCCACAGTTTAGAATTAGAGGCGTACTTCCATTCTGAGATCCTGGACAGAATCACAGCGTTATAATATGCCTTGAAGTTTGGGAGAGCCAGTCCCCCAGACACCTTGGACCGAAAAAGCACGTCCTTGGATACTCTAGGGTGGCTGTTCTTCCAAATAAAGCGGGAGACCATGGTCTGTAAAAGGGAGAAGAACCCTATGGGGACACCCAATGGAATCATCTGAAAGTAAAAGAGGACTCTAGGCAGGATATTCATCTTGACTATATTCACCTTTCCTAACCAGGAATGTGGTAGCGTGTTCCATTTTTTGAGGTTATTTCTGATGTTATTTAGCAAAGGGATATAGTTATGCTTAAAGAGGGATTGGATATTGGGCGTAAGGTATATTCCCAAGTACTTCATGCTTCTGTTTCCCCATCTAAAGGGGAAGAGGGGTTTTAATCGTTCTGCCTCCCTGCTGGGTAAGTTAATATTCAGTATTTCGGACTTAGATAAATTAATTTTAAAGTTGGACATTGTCTGAAAGGTAGCGAAGGCTGACATTAGATTGGGCAAAGAGGTGTGCGGCTGTTGAACAAAAAATAAAATATCATCGGCATAAGCTGCATATTTATGAGTTTTATTTCCTACCTGGATCCCGTGCATATTTATATTACGCCTTACCGTTGCCAGGAAGGGTTCTAGGGTGATGGCGAATAAGAGGGGTGAAAGGGGGCATCCCTGTCTGGTCCCATTAAACAATTGAAATGAGTCGCTCAGAGTGCCGTTTATGCGAATTTGTGCCGTTGGGCAAGAGTACAGGGAGGTAATGCGGTGAAACATTTTGGGCCCTAGCCCGAAGTGACGTAAGGTCATATTAGGTAGTCCCAGTCCACCCTATCAAATGCTTTTTCAGCATCTGTGGATATAAGTAGGGTGGACTGGAAGACATTTGAGCGTATTGAATTAGGGATATTGCCCGGAGGGAGTTATCTTTGGCTTCTCGGTGCGGCATGAAGCCCGTCTGGTCTGTGGAGACCCAGCTGGGTATCAGGGGAAGTAGTCTGTTGGCCATGACTTTTGAATATAATTTGATATCGACGTTTAGCAGGGAAATTGGCCTATAGCTGCTACAGTGAGTAGGGTCTTTTCCCGGTTTGGGGATAACTGTAATGTGCGCTGTAAGGGATTCTGGGCGAAGACCCGAGGTCTGTGAGATGGAATTGGCATAGGCCGTGAGGTGGGGCAGAAGGACATCACTGAATTTTTTGTAATAAAGGATTGTGTAACCATCAGGGCCGGGGGCTTTACCTGTCGGGGATGATTTCAAAGCTGTCTGGAATTCCTCAACTGTGAGTTCAGCTTCCAATTCCCTAAGAGCTGCAGGTGGTAGTTTTGGTAAATTAGCTTCTTTTAAGTATGCAAGCATGTGACGCCGCCTCTCCTTTATGGTCAGAGACGGCAAATCACATTATACAGGTCAGCGTAGTATTCTCTGAAGGCCTTAGCAATGTGCGGGGTCGCATGCACCAAGTTTCCATTAGATAGTTTTATTTTCGGGATAAATGATCTAGTCTGCTTTTCCCTAAGGGATCTCGCTAATTATTTACTAGGTTTGTTCCCCCATTCGTATAGTTTTTGTGAATAGCGTTGAAATTTTCTTGTAGTGTCTAGGTCTAGAAGATTTTTTAGTTCTTCTCGTTTCAGTGTGAGTGCCTCTAGATGGGAAATGTGTAGAGTAAGTTTATGTTGTTTGTCAAGATCTGCTATATCATGCAGGACCTGTTCGAGTTGTTGACCATGCTCTCTTTTTTTCCTAGCCCCTAGTTCAATGAAGCGACCTCTCGTGGTAGCCTTGTGAGCTTCCCAGACTATTGCTGGGGAGGTCTCCGCAGGTTTATTTTCTTTAAAATATTGCGATATCTGTGTAGATAACATCGCAACCTCCACTTCATTGGATAGGAGAGAGTCATTGAGCTTCCAGTTATAGGAACGACGGGCCAAAGTCACGCTAATAGAGACGGGTGCGTGATTTGATAATGTTGCAGTGCCTATACTTGCAGATTGTAGTTGCGTGAGGTGGTGGTGGTCTATGAAAATGTTATCTATGCGGGAGTATGACTGATGCGTTTTCGAAAAATGGGAGAAGTCTTTGTCCTTAGGGTGAAGTATACGCCATGCGTCTACTAACTGCCTTTCTGTAAGTTTTTTTTTTTAACAAAGGTAAGGCGCTTAAAAGAAATGTGAGAGCGCCCCTGAGAAGTGTCCATCACGGGGTCTAGGGGCATGTTTATGTCCCCTGCTAGTATAATTAAACCCTTCGCGAATGTAGTCAACTTGGTGAGGATCTGGGTGAAGTAGGAAGGTTGGTTGTGATTCGGACAGTAAATGTTTGCTAACGTACATTGGGTGTTGCCCAGAAAGCCCTTTAAGAAGAGGAAGCGACCATGGTCATCCGCTCGCATAGTTATAAGTCTAAAGGGTACGTCTCTACCGAAGCCTATGGCCACCCCTTTAGCTTTATTTGTATCTGAGAGGCTGTAGTACCACTGTGGAAAATAGGGCGAGGTCAATTTGACCTGTGTGGTGTGAGTTAGATGCGTTTCCTGAAGAAATGCAACAGAAGTGGCTGTCTTCCGTAGTTCTCGGGTAATCTGATGTCTCTTAGCCGCTACATTCAATCCCCTGACATTATAGAAAGTGACTTTAAGTGTGGCCATTATATCGGTAGGATGTGACCCTCAAGTCTAAAATGACATGCATGCCAACCAGGGGGGGGGGGGGGAAGTGTAGTAGAATAGAGAAGAAAAAAGAGAAGATAGAATCAGATTTACATCAACAACAACAACGTCCAAATGGACACATGTGGGAAATCGTATCATGTCACGCAGAATCCTGAGGTGATCCCTGTGGGGGAAGAGAGAGCGGGCAACCATCCATGGCTCTAAGGGGAGCATGGACCGTAACAAACGAGGGCCACTCGCTCTCACCCGCCCCATAAGGAAATGTGGGTAGGGGGGTGTACCGTGTGAAAGGCACATGGGAGCAATGTGCTCCACCAGCATTCAGCAACACTGCTCATAACCTAAGGGAGAAAGGATTTTGCTCCAAGAGTAAACATTAATAAAACCCTTATAACCATTATAGCCATTTTACTTTTAACAAATATGACATAGTATGTTAAGCATTATAAATGGCAGGAATACTCATCCAGCAGTAGGAAATCCTTATGTGTGGTCGTCCACCGGGTTTCTAAGGCGCTACCAAAAGGCAGTCCATTCTCAGGCATGCAGGTGAACGCAGAAATTTTTACACTGTCAGTGGACTCCTTTTATTGAAGGTGCTTCTTGTGATTGGAGTACCTGCAACAAGTAGAACAGTCACAAAGCAAAAGAAAAAAGATAAAAATAACGAGAAGAGAGCAGAAGTGTCAGCCCAGGGGCTTTAAGGACTCATTTCGCATCCATGCTTTTGTGCAGAGCCCGGCACAGATGAGCGCCTTTTTTTTGTGGGCGACATTTGCCATTGGGAGTCTTGGATAGTAGAAAACTTAGGGACCGGGTCATGCCAGCCAGGTAGATCTATTGGAGGTAAATTGAGATCCTTTGAGAATTGTGGCAGATCTTCTGGGAATCTGAGGGTATAGGAGCGGCCATTTTTGGTGGCGATAAGGCATGCCGGGAATCCCCATCTGTAGATGATCCCATCGTAAGTGTTCCAAAAGTGGTTTAAGGGCTCTGCGACGGTCTAGAGTTTCTTTGGATAGATCAGAGAAAATGCTTAGAATCGCTCCATCGAAATTAATGTTGGGGGTGTTCCTCGGTTTGACCGTAATGGCATTCTTGTCTGAAAAGTAATGCAGACGGCATATGACATCCCTAGGTTGTTCGGTGTTAGTGCCGCGGGGTCTAAGCGCGCGGTGGACTTGATCGAATTGCAGCGGGTCAGTGGGTGGTTTTCCCAGTATTGTGTTAAAGACACCGCGAATTGACGGTTCTAAATCGTTATTGCCGGTTGCCTCCGGGAGCCCTCTAATGCGTTGTTTCTGCGGTTTCTGTTCTCGAGGTTTTCAAGCTTATATAGCGAGGCACGATGGGCAAAGGCTAGCTGTGCAACAGTCTCCTGTAATTTTCTTATGGCCATAGCATGAGAGTCCTGCCTCTGTTCCGTGTCCTCAACCCTGTCTAGAATGTGCGCCATATCTGCTCTTACACCCGTGATTTCCTTTTTTTATGGATTTTTCTAGGCTGTGAAACATCCCGGCTAGTTCCTTCTTAATGCCGCTCATCAGGGATGACATTTCAGAGCCCGTGGGGGACCCAGGGTCTTCCATGAGGTCCGAGCAGTAGGATGATGCAGGCGAGCTTTCCCTTACGAAAGCAACCAGCGAAACAGGGGATGCACTACAACTCACGGACCTAGTTTTTCTGCCACTCGCACCTGAGCCGGTTCTGCTGGTGGCCAAAAATTTCTGTATAGAGCCAGTAACCGCTTGGTTTATTGCCATACTCTTGTTAGATTTTTTTGAAATTACGGGTTTTCGGTGTCTTTACTGGCATATTTGGAGCTTGGGACTGAATGCCGGGTGGAGCACGTCTCAGTTACATCTGTTTAGCAGCATGTGTTGCTCAAAGTAAGGGGTTTACGATTTTGTGGGCCCATTTCTCATATAGGCTTGTTTGGCCAATAAGGGTACAGTGGTAGAGGGTGAGGAGGGTGTTTAAATGTGGTTTATTAGCAGCCTTTTGCCTGTTCTCAGGTTGCTGTAGTGTAAGGGCCGGTTCGGGTGCACTTGGAGCACCAAGATGGCCGCCGCGCTCCGGGAGTAGGCAGGATCCGCGGACTTTCCTACTCCCAGCGTCCGGAGGTGTAGCGGGCCCGGCTGATTCTCGGGTCTCCCTCCTGTCCCAACTGAATTATCTGCGGGGGGGAGCCCTAGGGATGGATGCCACTGGTACAGGGTGGTTAATGGGGAGATGCAGTGTGTGGATGGCATTTGAAAGGTGCCCTCGCCCCCAGTCACTGACCTGACCAGGCCCAAATCTGCAGCGGCCTCTCTGCGGCCCTTTGAGCTGAGGTGTCCGGTGTGGCAGCTGACGGAAATCACGGCCCGAGCATCCGCTGGTCAATGTACCCCAGCGGGGCAACACAAGTGGCCCTCCGCTGCGTGGCTCTCTGCGGACGGCTCGTCTGGCCCTGGAGCTGTGTAGGCCACAAGATGGCGGCCGGAGGCCTGCAGAGCTGTCTCCCTCGTGGTGCCCCTGGGACAAGGTATGTGCCTGTTGGCCCGCCGGGACGCTCAGCGGTAATGGGGATAAGCTGGTTAGTCTCCTCACGCAGCAGGGAGATTGCTAGAAGCCTGATGGCTGAGGATTGTGTCGGATTTAGGCCGGATGATGAGGAGCTCGGTTCTTGTGTGACTGCTCTCGTTCACGGCCGGCCACGCCCCCAAATAAAAGTAATTTAAAACTGCTTGCGGCTTTAATGTAATGTCTGGTCCTTGCAATATGGATGAAAATCAGTGAGACAAACGGCATGGGTACACCCCCCCCCAGTCCATTACCAGGCCCTTTGGGTCTTGTATGGATATTAAGGGGAACCCTGCCCCCAAATTAAAAATAGGAAAGGCGTGGGGCCCCCAGGCCCTATATACTCTGAACAGCAGTATACAGGCGGTGCAAACAAGACAGGGAATGTGTAGGTTTGTTGTTAAGTAGAATCTGTTTGTAATTTTGAACTGGTGCATTTTTAAAGTGTAGCTCCAGTCAAAAAATCTATTTTTAAGCTTTTTGGAAAACATAGGGAAGGGTTATCAGCCCTGTAACATTTTTTTTGCTGTCTGTGCACCTCTTCAGAAGATTTCCCTTCACTTTCTGTCCCAATGACAAATGTTTTTTGAAAATTTGGAGGTTTTAGTGAAACAAGGATTGGTGATAAAGCATTAGTGGAGAGGAGACACGTTTTTCCCATATCAACTCTTACAGGAGAGACTTTCCCTTCCTAGGAGTGGATTTCATCTCACTTCCTGTTGTCTCCTTCCGTTTGCAAGTTGGAGACGTTTGTAAGTTGGATGTTTGAAAGTAGTGGCCTGCCCTATATGCTTTGCAGAAATTTGGGCCTAAGGTGTTGGTGTTGCCACAACACTGTAAGCCCTCAAAGTGACTCTTGGTCGGCGCTGGAACGCCCTGCTGTGAACTATTATATCAAGAATTGTAATTACATGCCATTGTTGAACAGTGGTAGAAAAATTCGGCCTTTGGTGGTGGTGGTGGTGCTGGTGCTACAACACTGTAAGTCCTCACAGTTACTCTTGGTGGGCGCTGGAACGGGCCCTGCTGTGAAATATTATATCAAGAATTGTAATTACATGCACCTGTTGAACAGGGGCAGAAAAATTGGGCCTTTAGCCACTGATGCTGGTGCCACAACATTGCAACCCCTCACAGATACTCTAGCTGGAGTGCAGGAATGAGCCCTGCTGCAAAATATTGCATCACAAATTGTAATTACACGCCCCTGTTAGACAGGGGCTGAGAAATTGGGCCTTAGGCACTGGTGCTGGTGCCACAACAATGCAAGCACTCACAAATATTGTAGTTGGAGCGCAGGAATAAGCCCTGCTGCAAGATATTGCATCAAAATTGTAATTACACGCCCCTGTTATACAGGAGCTGAAAAATTAGGCCGTAGCCACTGGTGGTGGTGCCCAGAACCAAAAATGTACTTACAAGCTTGATAGCTTGATCATTGAGGAGGAAGAGCATAGTCACTCAGCATCAGCATAGGCAGTCTTGAAGGGATCTGACATTTCAAAAAAAATAATTTGTTTACATCAGCATCGGGTTCTTGGTAGCTGGTGGTGATCCAAGACTGATTCATTTTTAAGAAGGTCGGTCGATCAACCGAGTCGGTAGACAGGCGCACCCTGTGATCCCACCCTGTGATTACAAAGCCTCCAGCAGCACTGAATGTGCGTTCCGAAAGAACACTGGATGCAGGCCAGGCCAGTAGCTCAATTGCATACTGTGCAAGCTCTGGCCAGTGATCCATCCTCAAGACCCAGTAACCCAGAGGATTTTTGATGGGAAAGGTGTCCAAGTCTTATCTTGCCCCTAGGTATTCCTGCACCATGTAAATCAGACGCTGGCGATGGTTGCTGGAACCGATCATACCTTGGGGCTGCGGACTAAAAAATTGTCTGAACGCAATGGTCAGAAGGCCACCTTCTCGGCTGCGTGGCTTGCGCGCATTCCGGATGGAAGCCTGAGTCTGCAGCTCTCCCAGGCCGGCCGGAATTAGAGCACTAAACGGGCAGTTTAAAGCCCCATCGAACCCCCACATCGCCTCCACTAGAGCTGGGGAACCCTCCGGGATGACATCCCGCAAGAGAAAGGAGGAACGGAACCTCCAGAAGCTGACGGCCCTATCGTTCCAGCGCGGCGGCCTTAGACAAGATGGCGCCTCCGGCGACACAGCTAAACAGGCCGCAGCCTACACAGATCCCCCGAGCGGCGATCCAGGAGAAATGGAAGGGGATTTCAATCCCCCTTCTCACGATGGCTCTCCTCCTCTCACCCCCAACTCCCAGAGCCCAGCGAAAGCGCGGATGCGCTTGGATGCCCTTGGATGCGCTTGGATGCCAACTACCAGGCCAGATCCACAGTGAGTACAGCGCTGCACAATGCACACGCCATATCCTCACTTCAGTCCTCCATAGTGGCCTTCCCCACATCTGGACATCCTGTCACGTACCTAGTGGCGAGTCCGGATTGCAGTGGGAGACCTCTCTTACGTCCCAGACTTGCGGCCCCTGATAGTGGGGACAGGGGGCGCAGGAGTCGAAGGAGGCACGAGTGTCTGGCAGGATCAACAGCTGCGGGTGGATCAGCAGGTCTTGACAAGAGATGACAGGAACCAGCAGACAGCAGGTGACAGGAACCAGCAGACAGCAGGTGACAGGAACCAGCAGACAGCGGGTGACAGGAACCAGCAGACCGCGGGTGACAGGAACCAGCAGACAGCAGGAACTGGCAGGTAAGTGGTCACAGGAACCAGCATGCAGCGGACAACAGGAACCAGCAGACAACAGGTGACAGGAACCAGCAGACAGCAGGAACTGGCAGGTAAGTGGTCACAGGAACCAGCAGGCAGCGGACAACAGGAACCAGCATGCAGAGGACAACAGGAACCAGCATGCAGCGGACAACAGGAACCAGCAGACAGCAGGTGACAGGAACCAGCAGACAACAGGTGACAGGAACCAGCAGACAGCAGGAACTGGCAGATAAGTGGTCACAGGAACCAGCAGGCAGCGGACAACAGGAACCAGCATGCAGCGGACAACAGGAACCAGCAGACAGCAGGTGACAGGAACCAGCAGACAGCAGGTGACAGGAACCAGCAGACAGCAGGTGACAGGAACCAGCAGACAACAGGTGACAGGAACCAGCAGACAGCAGGAACTGGCAGGTAAGTGGTCACAGGAACCAGCAGGCAGCGGACAACAGGAACCAGCATGCAGCGGACAACAGGAACCAGCAGCAAGGTAGGGCACTTCAGGACAGGTGCACAGAATGGTCAGACAAGCCGGGGTTCGGTAACTGTGGAGCACACTGCGGATAAGCCAAGGGGATAAACAAGAGGATGGTCGTAGACAAGCCGAGATCGGGGCAGGCAGACAGCAGAGCAGGTAGGGAGGCAAGCCGGGTCACAGGTACAGAGACAGAGAGGTTCAGGAATTTTACTAGCGGGACGCTGTAGATCAGGCAGCAAGGATTGTATGGAGATGGCTGGTTTAAATAGCCCGCTCGGCGCCAGTGACCGTGCGCGCGCCCGTCCGTGCCCGCGCACGCGCACCAGCTCGATTCCGCGCATGCGCAGTAGCCCGCGCACCCGCTCGAGCCCGCACACGCGATCGCACCAACGAGGAACTACTAGGCCCAGCAGAGCTTTCCTTACATTGCCCCCCCCCAAGGGGCAGCCTCCGGATGCCCAACTGGGACAGTTTTTCAGGGTGAGATCTCTTGAAAGCCTGGATCAAGTGTCTGGCGTGCAAGTTGGCTTCAGGTTCCCATGAGTTTTCTTCTGCACCGTACCCCTTCCACTTGATGAGGTACTGTATCTGATTATTCCTCTTCCTGCAATCCACAATTGTTTCCACCTCAAATTCTTCTTCCCCGTTAACCATTATGGGAGCTGGGGGATCAGTGGATCGTCCAAGAAAAGAATTGGAAACTGCTGGCTTTAGGAGCGAAACGTGAAAAACCGGGTGCACCCGAAGTGATTCCGGTAACTCCAGCTCATAAGCCACCTCGTTGATTTTTCGCTTAACTGCGAAGGGTCCCAAGAATCTGGGGCCTAGCTTCCTAGATGGACAAGCGAGCCGAAGGTTGATTGTGGACAACCATACTTTGTTTCCAGGTTCCAGGACCAGTTGCCCAGGTCTGCCCCTGTCGAAGACCTCTTTATTGAGGTTTTGTGCCCGGGTCATAGTTTCCTGCAACAACTTATTATTAGAAGAAAAAAAATCCACAGTCTCAAGAACAGCAGGAACGGAACATTCGGGTACTGAATTAGGCAGGAATGACGGATGGTAACCATAATTGGCAAAAAACGGGGTCTGCTTGGTAGTGGAATGGGTGGAATTGTTGTAGGCGAATTCAGCCAATGGTAACAAAGGGAGCCAGTCTTGTTGGGAGAAGGACGAAAAACAACGCAGGTACTGCTCAAGAGTTTGGTTTGTTCTTTCTGTCTGCCCGTTTGTCTGTGGATGGTATGCGGAAGATAGGGATAATTCGATGCCAAGAGAATTGCAGAGAGCCTTCCAGAACCGGGATGTAAATTGAACACCCCTATCCGAGATGATGTTAGCTGGGACCCCATGAAGTCTAACAATTCCTTTAATGAAGGCTTGGGCCGTCTCTGGTGCCGAAGGGGTTCCTTTCATGGGGATGAAGTGGGCCATTTTGGATAGCCGGTCCACTACCACGAAGATGGCCGTATGGCCTTCAGAGGGAGGAAGTTCCACAATGAAGTCCATGGTAATTAATTTCCACGGTCTTTCCGGGGCAGGTAGGGGTTTGAGTAGCCCCGGGGACTTAGTTTTGCAGCTCTTGTTGCGGGTGCAAGTGGTGCATGACTCCACATATTTTTTGCAGTCTTTTGCAAGTTGGGGCCACCAGAATGTACGTTGGACCAGGTCTGTGGTTTTTGCAATGCCAAAGTGTCCAGCCAGTACATGGTCATGGCAGAGCCCAAGTATAGTGACCCGGAGACTTTCTGGGATGAAAATTTTACCGTTGGACCAAAATAGGCCATCTTTGGCTGAAACTCCCGACTCGGCAGATGGAGGGTCTTCCCTGGACGCCTGCTTGATCCGACTTAATAAGTCTTCCTGAAGAAGAAGGAAATTTTCTGCGGCTAGGATGGTGTCAGGTGGGTTAGGCTCTTTCGGGTCAGTAAACATCCGTGACAGGGCATCGGGCTTGGTATTCTTGGAGCCCGGCCTATAGGTGACATGGAAAGCAAACCTAGAGAAGAACAGCGCCCACCTGGCCTGGCGCGGTTTTAGCCTTTTTGCGGCAAGTACTCCAGGTTCTTGTGATCTGTATATATAAGGATTGGGTGGGCCGCTCCTTCCAAAAGGTACCGCCATTCCTCCAATGCCGCCTTGATTGCTAACAGTTCCCGAACGCCAACGTCATAGTTCCGCTCGGGAGGCGTCAACTTACGGGAGAAAAATCCAACAGGGAACAAAAGGGCCTTGGGGCCTTGTCTCTGAGACAGTATCGCCCCGACAGCGATTTCTGATGCGTCAACCTCCAAGACGAACGGGAGAGCCGGATCGGGGTGCTTCAGCACGGAGGCGGAGGGGAAGAGTTTCTTGAGAGCAACAAAGGCGGATTGGGCCTCGGTCGTCCACTGGAACCGAATCCCTTGTCAGGTTAGTTGCGTGATAGGGGAAATAATGGCTGAGAAGCCTTTAATAAATTTCCGATAGAAATTGGAAAACCCCACAAACCGCTGTACTCCTTTCTTATCCACCGGAGCCGGCCAGTCAAGTATAGCGGAGATCCTCTGGGGGTCCATCTTAATGCCTTCGACAGATATAATGAGCCCCAAAAACTGTATGCTCTGTTGCTCAAACTCGCATTTTTCGGGCTTGGCATACAGACCATGTTGCCGCAGTCGCCCCAACACGCACTTGACGTGTTGACGGTGACTGTCAATAGAAGAGGAGAAAATCAAAATGTCATCTAGGTAGATGATCACGAACAAGTCCAAGTAGTCTCGAAAAATGTCATTGATGAAATGTTGGAACGTGGCGGGGGCATTGCAGAGTCCGAAAGGCATCACAAGATATTCATGTACGGAAGGCGGTCTTCCATTCGTCGCCCTTCCGGATGCGAACCAAGTTATAAGCCCCACGGAGGTCCAACTTGGTGAAAATGACTGCTGCCCCCAGCCTCTGGAACAGTTCTGGAACTAACGGTAGAGGGTAGCGGTTTTTGATGGTCACCTTATTTAATTCCCTGTAATCAATACATGGCCGAAGGGTGTGGTCCTTTTTCTCCACGAAGAAGATGCCAGCTCCGGCCGGAGATGTAGAGGAACGGATAAAGCCTTTACGAAGATTGTCATCAATGTATTCCTTGAGGGCGGAGAGCTCCAGTTCGGACAAAGGAAAGATCCTCCCAAAGGGTATTTCAGCTCAGGGGAGAAGCTCAATAGGGCAATCGTAAACCCGATGAGGAGGAAGGGTCTCTGCCCCTTTTTTGCTGAAAATGTCCATAAATGAGTGGTAGGCCCTGGGGACTAACTGACGGGTTTCGTTGTCCAGGCACATTAAGGTGGTTGGTTGAGCATCGGTCCTAGGAAGGCAGTACTGGGAGCAGTAGGGAGAAGAAAAGGTAATCTCCTTGGTGGACCAATCAATGCAGGGATCATGGGCGCGGAGCCAAGGCATACCCAGAATGACTGGAAACAGTGGGGAAGAAATAATGTCCAGACACAGAAGTTCCTGGTGGAGATGGTTTATGCATGCCGATATAGGCTGGGTTTCTTGAGTAACAGGCCCGGACCGAATGGCCGAGCCGTCGGCCAGGTGTATCTGCAGTCCTTGGGTCTTGGGTCGCAGAGGGATGCAATGAGCTGTAGCAAAGGCCGAGTCCATGAAACAACTGCAGGCTCCCGAATCAATAATGGCGGGGACCGAAATGTTCCTTCCGGGGAGCTGCAACAGAATAGAAAGGGCAAGGTGAGAAGAGGTGTCAGTCACGGCCAGAATCTGGTCAATTGACGGGAGGCTCCACTTACGGATCTTAGCTGGACAGGATCTCACATAGTGTCCCGGCTCCCGCAATACAAGCACAGATTGTCCCGGCGGCGTCTTTGTCGTTGCTCAGGGGTGAGGGCAGGACGAAGCATACCCAACTGCATGGGTTCTGATCCTTCTGTGGCGGCAGGAGATCGAGCCGGCGGTGGACCCCTGGAGAAGTAGGGTACCTTTGGCAGCATCCAAGTGGGACGGGGCGGAGCAGAAGCTTTCTCGGACCGTCGCTCACGTAGGCGCCTGTCAATCCGTATGGCCTGGTTGATGAGCTCCTCAAGGGTTTGAGGAACTCCCACCCTAGCAAGTTCATCCTTCAGGGGGTCCGATAACCCCAACCGGAACTGGTAGCGTCATTCCAGTTAGTGTCAGCACTCCATCTCCTGAATTCAGCAACATAGTCCTCTGCGGGCCTGCGCCCTTGTAGTAGGGCATGAAGGGCAGTCTCTGCTGTGGCGGAGAGCTGTGGGTCCTCATAAATTCGGGCCATTGCGTCAAAGAAGGTACTTAAGTGGGTGAGTTCCGCGGCCTTCTGTTCAAGAACACGGTGGGCCCAGAGCTGGGGGTCATTTTGGAGCAAGGAAATCACAAAGCCTATTTTGGTGGCCTCCAAAGAAAATGTTCGGGGCTGAAGGGCAAAGAACAGCTCACAGGCGTTACGGAAAGTCCTGAACTTGCTACGCTCACCGGAGAACCTTTCAGGTGCGGGTACTCGAGGTTCCGGGGGTAGCATCACGACTGCCGGTGGGGTAGGCTGGTTGGCCGAGGCAACTGGAGGTCTTTGGACAAGGACATGTTCCTCAAGGCGTGTGTAGCCTTCCTGGAGGTTATTGACCGCTTGGGACAAGCCTGCTAGATGTAGGCGGAGTACTTCCATTGGAGAGGCTCCCTGCCCGGACTCGGTCATGGCTGCCTGATACTGTCACGTACCTAGTGGCGAGTCCGGATTGCAGTGGGAGACCTCTCTTACATCCCAGACTTGCGGCCCCTGATAGTGGGGACAGGGGGCGCAGGAGTCGAAGGAGGCACGAGTGTCTGGCAGGATCAACAGCTGCGGGTGGATCAGCAGGTCTTGACAAGAGATGACAGGGACCAGTAGGCAACAGGTGACAGGAACCAGCAGACAGCAGGTGACAGGAACCAGCAGACTGCAGGTGACAGGAACCAGCAGACAGCAGGTGACAGGAACCAGCAGACAGCGGGTGACAGGAACCAGCAGACAGCAGGAACTGGCAGGTAAGTGGTCACAGGAACCAGCATGCAGTGGACAACAGGAACCAGCAGACAACAGGTGACAGGAACCAGCAGACAGCAGGAACTGGCAGGTAAGTGGTCACAGGAACCAGCATGCAGCGGACAACAGGAACCAGCATGCAGCGGACAACAGGAACCAGCAGACAGCAGGTGACAGGAACCAGCAGACAGCAGGTGACAGGAACCAGCAGACAACAGGTGACAGGAACCAGCAGACAGCAGGAACTGGCAGATAAGTGGTCACAGGAACCAGCAGGCAGCAGACAACAGGAACCAGCAGACAGTAGGAACTGGCAGGTAAGTGGTCACAGGAACCAGCAGGCAGGGGACAACAGGAACCAGCATGCAGCGGACAACAGGAACCAGCAGCAAGGTAGGGCACTTCAGGACAGGTGCACAGAATGGTCAGACAAGCCGGGTTCGGTAACTGTGGAGCACACTGCGAATAAGCCAAGGGGATAAACAAGAGGATGGTCGTAGACAAGCCGAGATCGGGGCAGGCAGACAGCAGAGCAGGTAGGGAGGCAAGCCGGGTCACAGGTACAGAGACAGAGAGGTTCAGGAATTTTACTAGCGGGACGCTGTAGATCAGGCAGCAAGGATTGTATGGAGATGGCTGGTTTAAATAGCCCGCTCGGCGCCAGTGACCGTGCGCGCGCCCGTCCGTGCCCGCGCACCCGCTCGATTCCGCGCATGCGCAGTAGCCCGCGCACCCGCACGAGCCCGCACATGCGATCGCACCAACGAGGAACTACTAGGCCCAGAAGAGCTTTCCTTACACATCCAGTCCTTGACACAACCATGAAAGACATGCTGATGTCCCTCCAATCATCCCTCATGACTAACTTGTCCTCCCTGATGCAAAAATTCACTACTGACATGAGGCAAATGGGCAAGAGAGTGCACTACCTAGAAGACAAGATGGAGGAATGCACAGAGACAGTCAATGATTTAGTTGATACCTGTATGGCCCAAAAAGATGACACTGACTGGATCAAATCAAAAATCGCAGACCTCGAGGACCGCTCTCGCCGCAATAATATAAAAATCTGCGGAATCCCAGAATCGGTACCTCCTGCTGAACTGCACGCTTACGCTGGCTCCATGTTTGCCGCCATGCTGCCTGACTTAACCCCTATAGAGCTGACGATCGACCGCATACACAGGATCCCTAAGCCCAAACACCTAGCTGACACAGTCCCGAGGGACGTACTCCTGCGCATACACTTCTATCAAGCAAAGGAGCAGATCCTGTCAAAAGCGAGGGCAATGAACGCCCTACCAGCCCCATACACAGACATCCAACTTTTTGCCGACCTCTCGCAGTACACCCTACAAATGCGCAGACAACTGAAATCAGTTACAAAAGCCCTCACGAACCATAAGATAATCTACAAATGGCGACATCCTGCCACCATCTTGGTTACTTACAATGGCATCCCACACACGATCTCCACAATGGAAGGAGGAATGAAACTTCTGCACGCTTGGGGCATAATACCGGAACCGCCGAATGGCCCCTCCGCAACTCCACGGAGATTCAACTCCCCTCCTCAGAGTTCCCAGCGAAGAAACTACCACTCTACCATGAACTGAATGCCTCTGCCCGTACTCCTACTGAGCTACCATACAAAATCCGGTCCGGCCGACCGCTCTCTCAGTCTTAGATTCTGAACTTTTTCCCCCCAGGTTTAGTCAGCATCCTCAATTAGAAGGTTACTGCTGACCTATCTCCAACCGACAGATACATTTGTCGTGCTACAGCCTCGATATCTACCTCCGGCAATCTCTATCGATAGAACAGAGAAGATCCAGCAGCGGTCCTCCATTATCCGGCAACCTCCAACGCCAAATCTATTCACCGAACATCTCCTGAAGTTTACTCCGCTACTGTCCCTGCAAACAACTC
Source organism: Lithobates sylvaticus (assembly GCA_028564925.1). Taxonomy (NCBI): domain Eukaryota; kingdom Metazoa; phylum Chordata; class Amphibia; order Anura; family Ranidae; genus Lithobates; species Lithobates sylvaticus. The sequence continues at coordinate 220,864,300 of CM053027.1, read as the reverse complement.
GAAGTGTCCAAGCTCCTCTCCTCTCAACTGTAAGTTGCATATACACACCATCACCCAAAAGAACACTGCAATGTCCATAACAGTCCTATCCTTGAACGCAAAGGGCTTGAACCATCCTGCCAAGCGTTCTTCCCTCTGGAAGATAGCCTTATCGCTCAAAATCGACATTCTGTGTGTCCAAGAAACACATTTCACCCAGGACTCAGCTCCTATATGCCAGAATAGGCTATTTCCTCATATCTTTAAATCATCATACACTAAGAAATAAAGAGGCGTCCTCATTGCCATACGCAATACAGTCTTGTTTGAACTCCTACAATGCATCACGGATACCGAGGGACGGTACATTATCCTTATCTGCAAAATTAACAACACCCTCTATACCTTGGTATCCCTGTATGCTCCGAACCAACGCCAGATGTCCTTCCTTAATAGGCTCATGTCGAAGGTCCACAAAATCAAGAAAGGACATGTACTGTGGTGTGGCGACTTTAACTTAGTACCTGATGTCCACACCGACTCCACTGCAGGTTGCAAGAGACTCACTTCTCCTCTAAAGGGTTTTATATCTTCTAATGCTTTATTTGACGTGTGTAGGTGTTGTCACACCAGTGAACGCGACTATACCTTTCTGTCACGCGTCACAACACCTACTCACGCATTGATTTATTTCTCTCTGATAAATACTTGTTGCAAAAGATTTCGGCTTCAGCGATCCATACTACCACCTGGTCAGACCATGCCCCCATTAGTATCACTATTAACGCTAAACAACACCATCCCAGCTCCTACTTATGGAGACTCGACAACTATCTCCTTCTAAACCAGTCCACAAAACGGGAGATACAACAACATCTTGAGGAGTATTTTTCCATAAATTCCCAATCGGTGTCTGACCCGGGGGTAGTGTGGAACGCCCACAAAGCTGTACTCAGGGGTGTTTTTATCCAACTAGGAGCTAGAGCAAGAAAACTGAGATCACAAAAACTTGACCAACTGACTGCTGACATAGAACTTACTGACTCACAAAACAAGTCCAACCCCTCTCCTACACTCCAAACCAAACTCTTTTAATTTAGACATGACCTGAGATCATTACTCCTACAGGCGTTTGAAAAATCATATACCAAATTGAGAGCAAATACCTATTCCACAGGCAATAAAGCAGGCAAACTGATGGCATTGAGACTTAAAGGGCATAAGGCCAAATCCAAAATACCGGACATGTTGCACCCACACACTAAAAAAAAACTGCTCAAACCTCACGAAATAGCGAATGCATTCAGTACCTACTACAAGGACCTCTACAACTTAAAAGACGACTTAAGTGCCATTCAGCCTTCCCAAGAAGACATCAACAAATTCCTAGAAAACATCAACCTTCCCTCTATCTCTCTGACACAACTAACTAGGCTTAACGACCCCTTTACAATCCCTGAGATAGAATACGCTATCACTAAACTCCCAACAGACAAATCCCCTGGTCCAGATGGATTCACTGGGGAATATTATAAAGCTTTCCACCAGATCCTGGCCCCCACCCTCTGCACAGTATACAACTCAGCGGTCTCCACATCCTCCTATTCTTCAGATATGCTTAGCGCAATTGTAGTTACACTCCCCAAACCAGGCAAGGAACCAACCTCTCCCCAAAACTTCCGGCCAATATCTCTGCTCAACGTAGATATTAAAATATACGCAAAATTGATCGCCAATAGACTGATCGACATCCTGCCAGAACTTATACATAAAGACCAATCGGGCTTTACGAAAGGCAGGCAATCCTCAGACGCTACCAGAAGGATGATAGATGTTATCCACCATGCAAGGCTCACAGGTACCCCCTCTGTACTCCTATCCCTAGATGCGGAAAAAGCATTCGATAGAGTACATTGGGGGTACCTGTCAGCGGTCTTGGGGAAATTCGGATTCACAGGACAAATTCATAGTGCCATCATGGCCCTATATTCCTCTTCCTCAGCCCGAGTATACTCGGCAGATTCATTATCCAACCCATTCAGCATAACAAACGGGACTAGGCAAGGCTGCCCTCTTTCCCTCTTATTCTTTAACTTAGTTATGGAACACTTGGCACAATCCATCCGAACGAATAAACAAATTACGGGTATAGTAATAGGAAAACAAGAACATAAAATTAGTCTATTTGCAGACGACGTCATACTAATGATCTCCAACCCTACCACTTCCCTCCCGGCAGTTCAAGAGAGGCTAACCCGATTCAGTAATATATCTTACTACAAAGTCAACAATAGCAAATCCAATATCTTGAACCTAGGCATTGATGCTACATCAAGCTTACTAGACATGGGATCCGTCAAAAAATTTGTTTCGTTTCGTTCCGTTTTATTTCGTATATTGGAAAAAATTCGTAATTCGTGTTTCGTATACGGAATTTAATTCGGATTCGTACGAAATACGGATTTCGTACGAATCGTAAGAATCGTTAATTTTGTTAACGAATAGCGACACTCTACGAATAATATCCGAAAACGTATTAAGGTTGCATAACAACAGTCTATTGTGTGTGTGTGTACTGTGTAGACAATAGCTCTGCCTATGCCTAACGTGCTTCTAATGGATTCGTAAATTCGTTACTTTTTTTTGTTTGTTGATTGGTCATTTTACATGTCTCTCTCACAATGGCGCTGTCTAACGTGCTTCGAATGGATTCGTACATTCGTAACTTTTTTTTTTTGTTTGTTGATTCGTAATTTTCTGTGTCTCTTAAAATGGCGCTGCTTATGCTTAACGTGCTTCAAATGGATTCTTAAATTCGTTACTTTTTATTGTTTGTTGATTTGTCATTTTACGTGTCTCTCTCACAATGGCCCTGTCTAACGTGCCTCGAATGGATTCGTACATTCGTAACTTTTTTTGTTTGTTGAGTCGTCATTTTTCGTGTCTCTTACAATGGTGCTGCCTAACGTGCTTCGAATGGATTCTTAAATTCGTTACTTTTCTTTGTTTGTTGATCTGTCATTTTACGTGTCTCTCTCTCACAATTGCGCTGTGACTGTCTAACGTGCTTCGAATGGATTCGTAACTTTTTTTTATTTGTTTGTTGATTCGTCATTTTATGTGTCTCTCTGACTCTCTCACAATGGCGCTGCCTAACGTGCTTCGAATGGATTCTCAAATTCGTTACTTTTTTTTGTTTGTTTCTTTGATTCGTCATTTTACGCGTCTCTCTCTCACAATAGCGATGTCTAACGTGCTTCGAATGGATTCGTAACTTTTTTTTTTTTGGTTTACTGATTCGTCATTTTACGTGTCTCTCTGACTCTCTCACAATGGCACTGTCTAACGCGCTTCGAATGGATTCGTACATTCGTAACTTTTTTTTTTTTGGTCGTTGATTCGTAAATTTACATGTCTGACACAGTGGCGCTGCGGCGCTGCATGCTTCGAATGGATTCGTACTTTTCTAATACATCGCTGTTATTCGAAATCTCGTTTATTCTTTACTTTCGTTTTTTACATGTGCCTATAGTCTCCGCCCCTGGATGTAGTTTTGAGAGGCCGGCCCCTGTATGTAATTTAGAGAGACCGTGTGACTCCGTGTGACTGTAGTGAGGGAGGAGCAGAGATCAGAGCAGAGAGCAGAGACTGAGAGCAGAGAGAGTGGTATTGTTGGAGTTGTGGTTGTTTTTGTGTGGACTGAATTTGTGATTTGTGTGGAATTAGAATGTCTGGGAGTGAGAATGGATGTGTGAGTGAGAGTGTTGGTTTGAAAGTTGTTGTTGTGAGTGAGAGTGGAGAGGACTCAGGGGATCGGATGAGTGGAGGGGAGCGCCGGATGAGTGGAGGGGATCGGATGAGTGGAGGGGGATCGGATGAGTGGAGGGGAGCGCCGGATGAGTGGAGGGGAGAAGAGTAGAGGGTCAGGGGGTGGAGAGGAGCACAGGAGTGGAGGGGAGCACAGGAGTGGAGGGGACTGGAGTGGGGGTGAGAGGAGGATCAGTGGGGGGTTGAGGAGAGAGGAGGGAAGAGTAGAGAAGAGGAAGCGTAGTAGAGAGGACAGGGAGAGGAAGCGTAGTAGAGAGGACAGGGAGAGGAAGGGCAGAGGGGACAGGGAGAGGAAGGGCAGAGGGGACAGGGAGAGGAAGCGCGGAGGGGAGAGGAGGCGTGAAGAGGAGAGGAAGAGTGGAAGGGAGCATGGCCATGGAAGTGGAGCGGGAGCGGGAGCATGGCCAAAAAAAGAGGCGTATGCCCCCCCCCCCACATCAGAAGATGAAATGTCTGACACCGGCGACCACCAGCGAACCAAGCGCAAGCAGCAGCAGAAGACGTCATCAACAAGGGGGCCAGTCTTTACCCCCAGGAAAACGCTGCTCTGGTGGCTGCTGTTAGGAGGGACAAGGCCACATTATTCAGCCTCAACGTCCCTACTACCCAGAAGACAGCAGCCTGGGATCGAGTCCGGGACTCTGTGAATGCCCTGTCGAAGGTTCGCAGGACCACCGCTGGTGTCAGGCACAGGTAATAATTATTCAAATTTTATATCACTCTTAGAACACACCCCATATTTGTGAAAAAACACACACAGTATAGTAGGCTTTGAGTAATAAACTGATTTGAACGTAACACAAATATATTTAATATATTTATTTGACACAGAAAAGTAACATGTAAAATAAAAATAATATTAACGTGTGTATTAACTAAATATACTATTTTCATTTGCAGGTTTTATTATTGTCGGGCCTCTGTGCATAAAAAAATTGAGAAGCAGGCCACTGGAGGAGGCAAGACTGTCTTATTTAGACAGTGGGAGGCAGAGCTGAAGGATGGCCTCCTACTTCACAAAGATGCCCCGCCCCCTGGAGTGAGCACTGCCAGTGCCAGATCCGCCGCCAAGCACCAGAGACTGAGAGCTGGTGAGTAAAATAAAATATATCATTATATGTTGCAGTTATATGGTTGTTGTTTCCAGCTCACTATATTTTTTATGACTACGGCATGTGAGACTTACGTTTTGCTTTACATTCATGTTTTCCAGATCGATCAATGTCATCATCAGTGGAGGAGGGAACAGGAACAGCTGCTTCTGCTTCATGCCCCCCTCAATATTCTGGCAGTGGTGAGTACCTACTACCTACCTAACCAACACAAAGCAAACATAATAACAAACATCTATTTAACCACTTCAGCCCCCGACGATTTTCCCCCCTTCCTTACCAGAGCACTTTTTGCGATTCGGCACTGCGTCGCTTTAAGTGACAATTGCGCGGTCGTGCGACGTGGCTCCCAAACAAAATTGGCGTCCTTTTTTTCACACAAATAGGGTGGTATTTGGTGGTATTTATTTGATCACCTTTGCGGTTTTTATTTTTTGTGCTATAAACAAAAAAAGAGCAACAATTTTTAAAAAAAAATCTATATTTTTTACTTTGTTTGTCATAAAAATTATCCCCAAAAAATATAAAAATAAATATTTTTTTCCCTCAGTTTAGGCCGATACGTATTCTTCTACATATTTTTGGTAAAAAAAATTCCGTTAAGTGTATAATAATTGGTTCGCGTGATCACGGACATATGTATGCAAATGATCATGTACAGATGACTGTGTGCAGGTGATCACGGACATATGTGTGCAGATAATCATTGGCACATGTTATTTTACTGGGACATATGTGAGGGACATGTGTTTTTATTATTTGGGGACATGTGTTTTTATTAGGGGACATGTGTGTTTTGGGGACATGTGTGGGGACATGTGTGTTTACACTGTGGGGACACTACACTGGTGATCAGTGAGTAAAAAGCTGTAAAAACAGCTAATACTCACTGATCACCAGCCGGCTGCAGCGATCCGCTCTCCTCTCCTCACCGACGACTTCCATGTGAGGAGAGGAGAGCCGATTGCCTAGCAAACGGCTGTTTGTTTACATCACATGATGGCTGTGATTCGACACGGCCGTCATGTGATCAGGAGGGCCAATCACCGAGCCCTCCTGCCGATCCAAGATGCGCCGCGTCCGGGTGACACGGCCGCATCGGGATCGCGCCACTGCGCTGGCACGCGCGCGATCCCTCTACTTCAGAAGGACGTTCCAGAACGTCCGATCAGAAGTAGACGGCTCCCACCCGGCCGTCTATGTACAGTGGCCGGGTGGGAAGTAGTTAAGTACCGTAGTTTATCGCGATTCCAAGAGCGTTTGCAATTTTAAACCATAACATGTTCGATATCTATCTATTTTACTTGGAGTAACATCGTCTATAGCAATATCCCCAAAAATTGGGCTAAATAAATTTACTGTAAATTTATTTTTTTAATTCAGTTAATTTTTCACCTAAAATTGCTTTTGAAAGGCCGCTGTGCAAATACACAGTGTATATATATATATATATATATATATATATATATATATATATATATATATATATATATATATCAGTAATTTTCTAGAAAAAAGTTTTGATTTTAAATTGTAAACAATAACTGTCATAAATAGGCTTGGTCCAGAAGTGGTTACCATAACTCTTTATTCTATCTTTAACAGAAAGCCTGAGCCGCCATATACCAGACCCTCCAGCATCAGCTCCTTCTGACAGGAAGCAACGCCCCATTTCTCCTCAACGTAAGTACTAGAATACGCAAGCTGCCAATATAAAGAAACAGGACACAAGGCACCATCATCCACACTAAGTTCACTAACACATAAAACAAGCTACAACCATCCATTTTTAAGTTCATACACACACACCCCAAACTAGGGGTCTACCGATTATTGGTGGCCCCTTTTTTTGTAATAATCGTTATCGTTGACAAACTTACCAATATAGTGCTTCAAGGTGTTGTACTCGGGTGATGCTTGCAGCGGCAGACATCACCCGTCCGGTGCCGTTTTTTAACAACCAATGTGGCTAACAGCTGGAGGGGAAGTCCTCCCCAGAAGTGCAGTCGCTGTAAATCTGAGGAGAAACTCTGAATTGAGGGGAAGCTCTGCTGATTTTATCTTCCAATCGTGTACAAACAAACATTCTGTTTTTTTTTCCTTGCATGACTGTCCCCCTCAGATCTACAGCGACTGCACTTCCAAGTACACTTGTAGTGGAAAGTGTATTTTCCTTTAGTAAATAGACCCCACTGTTAGTATTGTAACCTATAATTGTTTATTCTATTACTACAATATTTGGAAATGCATCTGATCTTAGTATCTAAACGCCACTACAATCAGCCACCAGTAACAGTAAGTTAGTAACTAGGGTGGAACTTAGAAAACAGTAGCGAAAATAAATTATTTGCTATATAATAAAGAGAAAAACAAACCTATTTTTATTGAAAGCGTTTGTTAACCTAAAAAAAAGAAACCTGTTCCCTTAAAAACTTAAGGAAGGACCACCCGCCGCAGTTATATGTCGGCTGTTTGAAGAGGACCACCATTGTTATGGCAGCAGATAGCTGCCATAACCCCGGTATCTTCTTCAGCGGGCGGTCCTCTTTCAGATAAAATTGGTTACTGCGGCGGACTTGCCGCAAGTTCACTTTTATCAGGGGCAGAAGAGGCGGTGGAGACGATCAGGTCCACTTCTGCCCTCCAATCTTAAAGGGGTTTTTTTTGGGTGGGGGAGGAGAATATGACATTTCTTTTTATATTAATTTTTTATTGCATTTTAGTGTAAATATGAGATCTGAGGTCTTTTTGACCCCAGATTTCAAATTAAAGAGGACCTGTCATTGTTTTTTTCTATTACAAAGGATGTTTACATTCCTTGTAATAGGAATATATATGTATATGTGACACAAAATGTATTTATTTTTTAAAGGACTATGTCAAAATAAAAAGGAATAAAATATGTTTTTATTATAATCTCTAGAAATCAATTTCTTTGAATGCTAGCATCAACATTGGCTATCTCGTCTATTTCAGATCAACAAGACCTGTCAGACGGGATTTTGCTCCGGGATGAGACCGAGCTGACCCCTTTGGCCCAGAAGCAGACTCTAGGGCCACAGGAAGCTGCCCCCCCTGTACGTCCTCCACTGCCTCACCCTCCAGAGGAGCAGCCAGTGCCGCAGTTGCCACCACCGACACCGAGTCAGACAACTGTCCTGCTGACAGAGATGCGGAGGCTGGCCAAAGCCAACAAAAAAAATGCAGAGGGAGAATCGTAGGTTGAACCGGACCCTCCACCGTGCCATCAGAAACCACACTGAGGATATGGAGAGGATGTTGGTCCGGTTCAACCAACAACAGAACCAGGCAATGGAGCATTGCAAATTATGTTTGCTGGAAGCAATTTCCAGACACAATGCTCCATTGCCTGGTACTAGTACTAGCTCTAACACCACCATGAGCAGCCGAGAAGCCTCTCCAATATGAAACCAGCATCCACTGCGTGCTCCAGGACCATAGCTATTTTGTTTGTTCTGTTCAAATCTAATATATTATTTTATACTTTTATTTTGTGTGTAAAAATAAAGTTGTTTTGAAGTAATAAAACCAGCAGTCTTTAGTGCTTGATTTTGTTGAGGGAGGTGTTTATGTTTACAGCACACTAGACATAGACACACTGTGATAAGCCACATTGACACAGAAATAAAAAGTTCCCTCCTCCGCCTGCTCCGCAACTCAAAAGGAGTGTTGCAAAGCGAGCTGTACATTCTGTCCCCCGCCCCATCCAAGGTAGCCAGGCAGACATAGGACAGAATAAGGTGACAGACACTACTGTACAACTGAACATAGAAATGTTTATTAGGTCTCTCTAAAGCATAAAGCAACTCCAACAATAAATTATTAATAACTTAACTTAACAGTAGTTAGTTCCCTTCTGCAATGGCAGAAAACACTCTCCTTCCCCCACCCAAACATATTGGGGCACACTGGGGCACATCAGGGCATACTGGGGCACATCAGGGCATATTGGGGCACATCAGGGCATACTGGGGCACATGGCATATTATTGGGGCACATTGGGGAACATCAGGCCACAGCGTTTACCAGCTTGTGGATTAGTATAATTACATTTGGCACATTGAACAATTGAATGAGTATAAATATTTTTTGGGCATTTAAAAAACTTTGATTGTGGGGAGGGACAGGGTCCAACTAAAGAGTCTAAGACCAAGAGGCCATTTCTGCTGCAGAGTGCAGACAGTCAGTCAGTTCAAGGAATGTCCAGAGTAAGGGAGGGGTACCCCAGCTTTGGCAAATTTATTTTCAAAAATGCTAACTGCTCCATTAGCTGGGGGGACAACTGTGATCTTTGGGGTGACAGGATGTTTCCCGTCACAGAAAACTCCCGCTCACTCTGGACACTTGTTGGAGGGCAGGACAGTAGCTCCTTGGCAATATCTACGAGGGCAGGCCACTCCTCGCTCTTCTCCTGCCAAAAAGACATAGGATCTGTGGTGGGGTGCACTGGTGGGGATGACAAATATGACATGACAACCTCCTTTGATGAAATGCGTTTCTTGGGGCACACTAAGCTGCTGGAGGTTCCCATTAGGGTGTCAAATGCCTCAGTCAAGACAGAAGAAGATGCTCCGCGACCGCTGGCAGGAGCTCTGCTGCTCACTTCAGTAGATGCTGTTGCATGGGAGAGGGGGTTTTCAATATCTTCTTCCTCCTCTTCCTCCTCTCCCAGCTCTAGCGGCCTTACTAGCTGCCTTTCCCTCTGACGCACCCTGTCAATAAGTCTGTCCTGCCATGTTGTGAGAGCACTGTACTGCACAGCCATTTTGCCCTTGACACGAGGGTCACACATGGCAGCCAGCATCAGTTCTGGGCAAGAGGCGGTCAAATCCTGCGTGCGCCTGCCCAATTCCAAGAGAAATGTGTTGAGCAGAGCCAACACATCAGGTTGAGGGCCACCACCAGGCAAAGGTTCCTGAGCTGACATGAACCGCTCCAATTTACTTTGAAGGTGGTTAAAAAGCGGCAGCACATTAGCAATGCTGGCATCCTCGCGGCTCAGATGTTCTGTCACAGAAAGGAATGGTTTGAGGACTGCCACAATCTGCCCAATTATGGCCCAGTCCTCCCTGCCTAAAGGTCTCTCTATGCCAATATTATGTTCGCAGGCCATGGCATGGAGAGCCTTCTGCTGTTCAAGGATGCGTTCCAGCATTGCTAGGGTTGAATTCCACCTAGTCCCCACATCCTGTTTTAGGCAGTGTTCTGGAAGGCCTGCCTTCCTCTGTTCCAACCTGAGGAGGTGGCTGTCCCTCACACTTCGATGGAAGTGGCCAGCCATCTTACGACAAGAGTCCACCACTTTGGACAGCCTTCCATCGCCGCCAGAATTAGCCTCCACCAATCGAAAGCTGTCAGTTACCACCTGGTGGAGAAGGCGGGCTGAGCAGCGCACACCCACAAATCTGCCATCCCTTACAGCCTTCACCATGTTGCTGCCTCCATCTGTGACAATATAGCCAATCCTGTAGCTGTTGCTGTCAGTGTCTGCCTGTCCAAACCACTGCAGCAACATTTTCTGCAGGGCTTGCAGGATATTTTGCGCTGTATGCTTTTCATCAAGCACCTCAGCGTGCAGGAGAAAGGAACGGTGCCCCTCTTTGTCAAGTGCTGATGACGAGGATCCAGATCTTTGTACATCATGGGACAGTGACACCTTGCCCTGCCACCAATGTGCCGTCAGGGACAGGAAGGCGTGTCGGGCACTAGATGCACTCCACAGGTCAGTGGTCAGGTGCACTGCCTGTCCACCTGCCTTTCTAATCTCCTCCTTAAGCACCCCAACACAAGACCTGTATAAGGCTGGCACCACAGTTTGGCTAAAGGTCTTTCGTGATGGCACACGGTACTGTGGTGCAACAGCCTGCATCAACTGCTTGAAGGGCTCACCTTCTACCATATTGAATGGTGCTCCTCCAACTGCAATGAGCTGGCCGATCAGGCGTGTTATCTTCCTAACCTGTGCCTGAGACATTCCTTTTGTACTGTGAAAGCCACCAAAATCTTCCAGGGTGGCCTGGTGGCTGGTATGGGTTGGATGTGGGGTGGTGGTGCTGGTACTTATGGTGGTGGCTGTGGTGGTGCCACTATTGGTATTGGTTCCTCTTTTGGTGTTTGGAGGGGCCATACTTTTCTCCCCTAACAGCACAGCCTGGTGGTGCACACGCATGTGCTGGTTCATCCCACTGTTGCTGAGATGCCCTATGTCTCGGCCCCCGGCTGATGTCCTTGCCACAATGGTTGCATTTGGCCTTCTGACCAACGCCAATTTTTGTGAAATGCAGCCAAACGCTGGAACGGCAGCCAGCACCAATGACACTGCCCGCAGTGCCTGGTGATGGAATCACATCCACTGCAGTGGTTGGACTCTCTTTCTGAGGTTCAGCAGGAGGAGCAGGATGAAGAAGAGAATGTGATCTGAACATGACGGGTATTTTGGGTGCTGTCGCTGTGGTTGCATTGGCCGATGATGCTGGAGGCTTTGAAATAACGGCAGGGGACTTATAAGGGGAGAAAAGTAGTGGGGAGTCAGGGGAGATATATTCTCCTGGGCTGTCGCTGGGGCCAACATGGGTAGATGCCGATGCCGATGGTTGGTAATCCAAGTTCTCCATGTGAAAGCTTGTTTCCATCTCTTTCTCTTCTACATTGCCAGGGGAAGACTGATGATCTTTACAATGTGTTGTAAACTGACTCTCCTCAGGCTCCTGCTTGCTTATCTCGAAGCTCCCTGGAGTGCTGATAGTGATATCATCATCATGAGCTTGTTCAGCCTGGGCCTCCTCACATGTCTCATGCTGCAGCATGCTGTCCAAGATCTCCATCTTTGGCTGCACAAAGGTGTGTGCAATGGGAAGTTTACCTTTGGTCTGCCCTCGTCCTCTTCCATAAGAAGTACGAATGGGCATGCTAGTGCTACCAGCAGCAGTGGCAGAGGTGGTAGCGCCACTTTTCCTAGTATCAACTGTCGTGCTGCTGGTTGTACAAGGGAAGTCCTCCTGGAACAGCTGGCGACGTGATGTCTGCTGTTTGGCAGGCTCTTTCACTCCTCCTGGTCGCCTCAACTTCATGGGAGGTGAGCTGAGCTCAGGGGGCGCAGACGCCGCAGAGACAGAACGTCCCACCTGCTGCTGTTTTACTTGACACCGGCTCGAAGCTCTCCCTCTCCCAGCAGCAGCACTCTTTCTGCCTTGATCTCCTTGTTTGCTGCTCATTTAGCCTTCCAAGTCAAAAAAAGACAAAAAAAAAGATGAGCAGACTAAAACAAAAATCTGGAGTAAAAGAAGAAATCCAATAGCAAAATAAGCTATCAAAGATAATAATCTTGCAGACTCCAACAGATATCAGGGCAAATGAATATCAAAAATCCAAGGATCACGACTATATTTGAGCAGATGCACTGGCACAAATAGTTGACTGTATGATCTGCTCCACAAAGAGAAGTCATATGATCAGGGCGTGCCCTCTGCCCTGCCCTGTAGGCATCAGCATCACAAGAAAACCTCTGATGTGATTGGTCAACCAACAGTCACATGTTTCTGTAGTAAAGAAATTTGGACCAACAAAGAATTCGTTATTATCGAGTGTCGATATTTGTTATACTGAATATCGAATTCATTCGAATCATTCGTTATATCCGCTATAATAATTTATTTTGTATTAGTTGAAATTCGATATTATTTGGTAGTTGGAGCCAAAATTTGAATCACTCGTTATATCCGCTATAATAATTTCTTTAGTATTAGTTGAAATTGAAATTCGATATATTTGGTAGTTGGATTCGAATAATTTGGAGCCGAATTTCGAATCACTCGTTATATCCGCTATAATAATTTCTTTAGTATTAGTTGAATTTGAAATTCGATATATTTGGTAGTTGGATTCAAATAATTTGGAGCCGAATTTCGAATCACTCGTTATATCCGCTATAATAATTTCTTTAGTATTAGTTGAAATTGAAATTCGATATATTTGGTAGTTGGATTCGAATAAATTTAGAATAATTTGGATCCGAAATTCGTAAACGGAATTTCGTATTCCGTACAGAATTCGTATCCAAAAAAAAAAAATCGTAATTCGGTTCCGTACAAATGTACGAATTTCGAAAAATTCGTACGAATTTTCGATTCGTACGAAACTAATCGCACATGTCTAAAGCTTACTACTTCAACTACAATACCCATTTGCTTGGGCTGAAAAAAGTATAACCTACCTTGGAGTTCAACTGACTAAAACTACAGCAGAACTATTCTATCACAATTATATCCCCTTTCGCAACAAACGCCAAGATGATCTTCGCAAATTAGCGTCTTTTGAGCTGTCCTGGATGGGCCGATTAGCGGCATTCAAAATGCTCCACCTCCCCCAAATTCTGTACCTCTTTAGGACCCTGCCAATCCCTATACCAAACAACTACTTTAGGTCTCTTCAGACTATCCTGTCCTCCTTTACCTGGCAAGGTAAGAAAGCGAGGAGCGCACATAAACACCTAATTAAAACTCGTACCGCAGGGGGAGCAGGTTATGTTGACCTCAGCGATTATTATATGGCATCAATCCTTACACAGATAAGAGAATGGTTCTCTCCTGTTCAATGCACTATTTGGGGACAAATAGAATCTTCTATTGCTCCAGGGAAGAATCTACTCCCTTGGCTGCTATCTAATCCACACATCGCCACCAATTCCTCTCATTTTCCCCCCACGATGGTAGCCTCAATCCAAACCTGGAAAAAATTCACAACCCATGATCTAAACTACCCCGCGAGGATCTCCATAAACATCCGCTACTAGTTCTACACCATAAAATGGACCACATATCCCTTACAAGATGGAGTGAGCACGGCATAACATACATAAACGACCTCTTCACTGACAACCAAATAAAATCCTTCCAAGACCTACAATCTGAATTTCATCTACCTAAATCAGACTTCTACCTCTATCTTAGAACTAAACACTATCTACTTACATCTAGTTCTTGGAAATGTGAAATCCCCCAACCTGCTAGGCAATTCCTGCACAACCCAATGAGCAAACACAAAGGAATATCCCTTTTTTATAATATACTTCAACAGAAGCAGATTTTCATCAAAACTACCCATTTACTCAAGTGGGAATCTGACCTGGGAAGAGAGTACTCCATAGACCAATGGACCAAAGCATGCAATTCAGTTTACAAAGCCACTAGTTGCTCTAACCTGTGGGAACTAGCAATTAAAATCTTCCAACGTTGGTATTTGACACCTGCTAGAACATCGAAATTCTCTAACGCCACCAGTGCCCAATGTTGGCGTCTTTGCGGCATAAGAGGTGACATGCTCCATATGTTCTGGAGCTGCCCCAAACTACTGCCCTTATGGACATTGACATTCCAACTCCTATCTGAAATATTAAGTCACACTATTGACCCTCGACCTGACCTTGCACTTCTGTCCTTGGACATGGAAAGTTACCCGACTCAGATGAGACACGTCTTGTCTCATATTCTGCTCTCGACTAGACTATCCATAACTAGACGATGGAAAAACCCTGAACCACCCACTCTAGGAGAGGTAGTGAGGACAACCCATCTTCACTATATATATGAACAAAATATAGCAATCAGAAATAGCAAACTGGACCGCACTAATCTACTATGGCTCCCTTGGTCCACATGGATCAAGAACAATACGCAAATCCCACTAACTGAATAGATCAAAATAAGGATATTGTATTTGCCATACTTCTGGGCGACAGGGACCTGGTCATGTACACTAGCCATATTTCCTTATGGCTACGGTACATTGACGATGTCTTTGTCGTCTGGGATGGATCTGAGGATCTACTATTAGAATTTTTGTCTCATCTTAACCATAATGAGTATAATCTTAAATTCACTATGACATATGACCGGAATCAACTCACTTTCCTTGATGTTCTGATTGGTCGCTCCTCCGACAATTCCCCCTACACTACCCTCTATCGGAAAGATACGGCGGGAAATACAATTCTCCACGCGGAGAGTCTCCACCCGCCCATACTAAAACGATCGATTCCTTATGGCCAATACTTACGCCTACGTAGGAACTGCTCTAATGATGTACTCTTCAACACTGAGGCCGGTCAACTCCAGTCCAGATTACTAGCACGGGGATATAGTAGATCGTGCCTGCGCAGGGCCTACAACCGTACCCTTGCGCAGTCCCGACCAAACCTCCTCGCGCCAAAGAGGGCCACTAATGACTCTGATGTGGAACCTACTAGGATTATCATGAGATTTTCCAAACAGCACGACATTATTAGAAAAATTATCGCACGGCATTGGTCCATTCTTAAGGACGATACTAAAATCAGCCAATTCCTTTCTGATAGCCCTGCAATAACCTTTAGACGGGCCATTTCCCTACGCGATCGACTCGTACAGAGTGAGTACAAAAACGAGACCAAAAGGCTTAAACATTGCTCTACTTTAGGCATTTTTCCATGCAGTCACTGCTCAGTATGCAAATATGTTAAACGTGATAAAACGTTTCTTCTTCCCAATGGGGAAACGTTTCGTCCATTCCACTTTGTGAACTGTCAAACGAAAGGGATTGTTTATATCATGCTATGTGAGTGTGGTGCATTTTATATAGGGAAGACGAAACAGGAGCTCCATAAACGTATATCTAAACACATTTATTGCATGCAGATTGGCAACCACTACCTACCCTTAGGACGACATGTGGTAACTACACACAATTATGTAATGCCCTCTGTTGCATTCGCCGCCCTCGATCGGATCCACATACCCGACCGGGGCGGCGATTGGAACAAAAAACTCCTTCAGTGCGAACAAAGGTGGATCCACAGACTCGGTGCCACATCGGCGCCGGGCCTCAATGAGTCCATCTCTTTCGCCCCTTTTCTAAAAGGTTTTGTTTCCGGAAAAACTCAATAAAGGGCACTTATTTGTAAATTACCCTTTGTGGACCACTTTTGTCCACCAAATCTCGTTTCTGCAGCTCCTGTTTCGCCTCCCCCATATCACCATTCCCCTTCTTCTTCTTCTTCTTATGTGCCCCCATGACAGCCCATAAATAATTAATTATATAGATAGATTTCGTTATTAATCAAGATATGGCGAATTCTTTCTTTTCCCCTGGATGTACTTTTTATTTTATTTTATATTATACTATATTATATTTCTACAACTTCGTTCATATATTGAATTGAACTTTAATGCAATACAGTACTATGCTTACAACCACCTACTCGCACTACGCTCCCCATGTGGATGGGGACAGAATGCGAGATTATACTAAGTCAGACACAGTCAGAGTGACAGTTTTCAACCGGAGTTTCATGTATACATATGATGTACATTTAATCAATGTTTCCTATGTATATTTTTGTACAAACCCAAGTATGTAATATATTGGTACAACCCGTGAAAATATTGCTGTTTTCATGCTCTCATACTTGAATAAGTCGAGTTATCTGGGCTCCATTATAATAACAGAGCTACCTGTCAATGATCCCCCTGTGGTCTGGTTGATGTTGGGATTTATCCGCCATCACTATTCCCTTTTTTTTTTTTTTTTATTTATTATTATTTTTATTTATATTTTATTATTTTTATTTTTCACACTCCTTGGCTGTCATCCCAGCTCATCATTTTTATACCATCTCTCCACCGCAGGGTGACCAGATTGGGGCGGGGGGGATGGCTGCCCCCCACTGGGGACCGCCTGGCTCCGCCGTGCCGTTTGGGCCCCTGGGTGACGCCATCACGCCTTCCCGACGAGGGTAAGGAGCGACGCCACACTTAACAACAGGCGCCTCCCTTTTTCTCCATGATCGACGCACCTGGGCTGGTCCCGTGCGATCGACCATTGGAACACCCTCGTCGGCGGCATTCCTGGACATCCCTGGACGGCGCCCGCCACTGCGCACGCGCGGGACGCCGCTGGTGCGCATGACGGGCGCACGTCACGTGGTTTACGTCAGGGATGACGTCAGATGCGGGCCTAAGATGGCCGCCAGGAACGCCGGGGACGCCACACAAGGCCGACCTGTTTGGCGGCCATTTCCACCTGAGGGAGGGCCCATTTCAGGCAGAACACCCCCTTACCAATGGAGTCAGCTACAGAAGACTACCTCCGGGGACACACCCCCGGATATCAGCAATTACCCCCCAACCCATATAAGGATCAACCAATAGCAGATCACATTACTGCCTCCACAATAGGACCAGATCACCACTTCGAACAACACACGGTAAGCTTAGATATCATGTGAGGGGTATGCTACTACCCCAGTTTCGCAGACCCCCCCGTGTTTCCCATAGGATAGTCCCTTGGCATAACTGACAAATGGACTTCCTGTTTGATCTCACTGATCATCATTATAATTTTCTTTTGCTTACAGCCAATTCATTTACCAGTCCCCATAGGCCATCACTACACTAGTGATTTGAATTTGGGGGCTCTTCTGAGAACGTATCATCGGCCATTGTGGGCCAGCAACCTGCGGCACCATTTTCAACAACCCCTTTTTATCCCAGGTAGGATTATAATTCCAGTCCATGCACATATACTTCACTCTAGTAACATTATCCTACACTTCAACACAAGTACAGATGTCACCATCCACTTCCTCACACCCCATCCCTACACTTCCCATCCCACACTTTCCCTTCCTCCCCCCCTTGTCCCTCACCCCCCTCTTTTTTCCCCCTTAACCTTTTCTCTTCCACTTTTCTTTCCCCCCCCTTTTTCCCCCCTTTCCCCCCCCCCCCTCCCTCCTTTCCCCCCCCCTCCCCCCCCCCCACCACCCCCCCCCCCTCACCCGGCCCCCCCCCTCTTTTTTCCCTCTTTTCCCTCCCCCTCCCCCCCCCTTTTCCCTGCTATCCCACCCTTCCCACTTCCCCCCCCCTTCCTTTCCCTTCCCCCTCCGTTTTTCTCCCTTTTTTTTTTTTTTTTTTCTCTTTTCCCTCCCCTGTATGCCCTCCTGTCACTCACCTACCTCACACCATTTAGTTTCCTCCCCCACAAATCACACCCCCCCTTACCCTTTCACTCCTCGACCCATCACTCACCCATGCCCCACCACAATTTTCTAATTTTTGCACCTTAGATTTTCCCCCACCCTCTTTCCCCCCCCTTTTTCTTTCCCCCTAAGGGGAACCCCGGCCCTTCCGGCCGGCTATGCAGCTTTATGTGGTTTCACGTGGTCTTGTGTGTTTTGTTGTTTTTTGGTCTTTGACATATGTCTGTTGTCCCTCAATATGTTCTTCCTTTCTCCTTTCCTTTTTCCATCCCCCTCCCCTCCCTCACTTTCCTCCCCCTACACCTCTCAACCATACCCCACCTCCTCACTCCCAGGGCACACCCCACTCAATACATGTTCTGGTCACTCCACCCGGTTTTTAACAACTATATTTAGGTGCGTAACCAACCACTAAAAACATTTCTCTTATAGTTGCCATATACCGCCCCACTAGCCAAGATACTATATTCTCAATAGATTAATAATCTTTATTCCCTTATAGACTCTGCTATTGGTGGTACTTGCGTGCTCTTGGGCTCTTCCCGGGTTCTGTTCCCTCCCTCTCTCTGGTATCCCTGCTTGAACAGCAGGACCAGTGGGAGTGGAACGTCAATTGTGTGACCTCCCGTAAGACGTGTGACGCCCCGGGGGCCCCTTGGCATTGGTGGAATTTGTCTGGCGTGCTCCGGTTGGGTGGACGGCATCCTTCCCGCTCCAAAACAAGTCCCCAGTGGGACTAACACCTATACCCCTTACCCTCAGGATATACATCAATGTGGTAAATATAAATCCAAATGTGTTTTGTCGCATATAACTCCACATAACCTATGAACCTTTTTTACTTTGTAAACTGTAAATTGCCACTAACACTGACATCTTACTCCTCTTTGCCTAGCAGACCCTCTTTTCCCTCTGAGGAAGACCCTGTTTGGGTTGAAACGCGTCAGGGATACTTTCATGCTTACGACAGATTATGTACTGCCGTTTTGTGAACACTAGTCTGCACACTCTATATCCATGTTTTTTCTGTACCCTAATGTAATGTAATGTATAGCATTTTCCTGTTTCCCATTGGAGCTCATGTTTTCAATTTAATGATTTTTACAAATTTTTTTAATAAAAAAGATTTTTACCCAGAAACTTTGACCCTTTCTCATTGTACGCTGCCTAAAAACCCCAACGTAGGGGATTGTCCCTTTTTCCTTATTTCTAACTCAGGGGTGAGCAGCACTCTTTTTTGACCTATAGGTCTGTGTCTTTTCCCTTTGCGTTGTATTTGCCATAAAGGTTTAAACATACTTACTGACACAACTGTGAGAGTATTGTACAGTCATTACATACGTAAATGGTTTTCTAGTTACTGGTTATTTGAATTTGAAAGTCTATATTGACCTGCGGGGGGGAGGGTCACGCACTCTGGTCACAGTATGATCCCGTCGGGGGGTGACCAGGGGGTGGGACCACTTACCCTATCAACTCCAAAGACTGGACATGTACCTATATGCAACAGGGTCCACACGCTTGAATAGTGTTCCATGAGTATTTTCTTGTTCTACATGATACTGTATGGTATTATGTCATAGCTTTGCACTATTGTAAGCCATAGTTTGCACTTGATATTTCACTGTTTTTGCCAATATCTGGCTTTTTCTGTTTTTCTTTGTATATCTTGTAAAACTCAATAAAAATCTATTGTTCAAAGAAGGCCACCTTCTCCACTGCTCCTTCTGTGACTGACCGAAGCCTCAGCAACACGTTGTGCAGGACCAGGAATTTGGAACCTCCCAGTCTCTGGGAACGCGTTGCACAGACTTTTCTGCAAGGCCTCCCGAAGATGTTTCATCCTCTACGTTACCCTTGTAACGTGAATCAAGGAGGGTTGCCAGCCAGTAATGATCCCTCTCCTTGATCCAACGAATACGAGGATCCTCCTGCAGGCTTTGCAGGATCAGGGAGGCCATGCAGCGTAGGTTAGCTGAGGCATTCGGTCCGGAGTCCTCTGGGTCACTAAGAACGACATGATCCGCAGCCACCTCCTCCCAGCAACGTACAAGTCCACGGGTTTCTTGGGACTGTGAATGATCCCTACAAGACTGCTGCTGATGCTGAGTGCCAGGCCCCACCTCCATGCTGACACAATCCTCCTTTTCCTCCTCCTCCTCTTCTTGTGTGATCAGCCGGCTAGCAGGAACACTGTCTGGATAAAGGGGGCCTTGAGAGGTAAGGAAGTCCTCCTCTTCCTGTTTTGGAGGTCAGCCAGCCGAGCACTGGCATTATAAGACTGTCAGAAATGCACACAGACTTTCCTGGCCTGCCTCAGGACATCCTGTAAGCCTGGGTACCTGCCCAAGAACCGCTGCACCACCAAGTTAAGGACATGAGCCACACAGGGCACATGGGTCAGTTGTCCCTGTCGGAGGGTGGAGAGGAGGTTTGTGCCATTGTCCCAAACCACCATTCCTGGCTTAAGCTGGCATGGCGTCAACCACCTCTCAGCCTGCCCCTGCAGAGCTGACAGAATCTCTGCCCCAGTGTGGCTCCTGTCCCCCAAGCACACCAGCACAAGCACCACATGGCATCTTTTTGCCTGGGTATTTGCGTAGCCCCTTGAATGCCTACGGAGCACCGCTGGTTCCGAGGACAAAGCACAGGAAGAGGCCATGGAGGAAGAAGAAGAGGAGGGTGGAGGAGAGAGGTGTGTCTGAATCGCCAGTAGTAGCATTTTTGAGGTGTGGTGGCGAAACAACCTCCAACACTACTGCACCTTGTCCTGCATCCTTCCTAGCTGCCAGAAGAGTCACCCAATGCACCGTGAAAGATAGGTAATGTCCCTGTCCATGCCTGCTGGACCACGAGTCAGCAGTAATATGAACCTTACTGCTGACCGCCCTGTCCAGCGAGGCCAAGACATTGCCTTCCACATGCCGGTAGAGAGCCAGAATCACCTTCCATGAGAAAAAGTGGCGTTTGGGAACCTGCCACAGAGGAACCACACATTCCACAAACTCACGGAAGGGGGAAGAGTCTACCAACTGAAAAGGCAGCAGTTGAAGTGTTAGCAATTTAGCCAAGCTAGCATTCAACTGCTGGGCATGTGGATGACTGGGAGTGAACTTCTTTCCGCCGTGCAGCAGCTCGGGCAGGGAAATTTGCCTGCTACAATTGGACGTCGGTGTACCGATAGCAGATTGCCCGCAAATACTTGGCTGTGACACACCTAATTCTACACCTTCATTCCTCTCAGTGCAGGTTTCAGAGAGGACTGAAGGTATAATGGGGTTGGAGATCCCAGCTGATGAGGAGCAAGGAGAGGTCAGCTTTGTTCTTTGGTGTGGGTCTTTTAGGTACACTTGCCAACGAACTGCATGGCAGGTTGACATATGTCTGGTCAAGCATGTGGTGCCCAATCGGCTGATGTTTTGGCCACGCGAGATAAGCTTGAGACATATGTTGCAAATAGCAGTAGTGCGATCTGATGCACTCGTCTCAAAAAAGGCCCACACCAAAGAACTTGGGGAATAACACGCAGAGGCAGTGCCCTGCACATGCGGAGCTGTGCGGTGTGATGCAGTCGGTGTGCTGCCCTTAATCTGGCCCCTGGAGGGCATCCTGCCTCGTTGGACATGTGCCTCCTCCTCCTCCTCCTCTCTCCTATCAGGCACCCATGTGGAATCAGTGACCTCATCATCCCCTCCCTCCTCATCACTGGAGCAAACCTGGCAGTATGCTGCAGCTGGGGGAACATGACTGCCAGATTGCTGTCCTTCTTGGGCATCCCCTCTCCCTGGGCTCAAGTTACTGCTTTCCTCTAGCTGGGTATCATCATCAGAGCCTTTAAAACGCTGGGCATCCTCATGGAGCATGTACCTAACACTGTGCTCAAACTGTTCGGTGGGACTCCTCAGGAGTAGGGTTGACCCGACCCCGAACAATTGACTGTATGTTTGGGTTCGGGTCCGGTGTTCGGCGATGTAATGGTGCTTTTTAAAATGTCTTTTAAAAGCACTCGCGGCTATATGAATTGTCGGCTCCCGTCCCCCTTAATACAGAGAACAGTCATTGAAGTCATTTTTTTTTAAAAAGTTAGTCATAAAAAGTGTTTGGGGACCCGGGTCCTGCCCCAGGGGACATGTATCAATGCAAAAAAAAACTTTTAAAAACGTGCTCGGATAAGGGTCTGGTATGGATTTTGAGGGGGACCCCACGCCATTTTTTTTTTGGGCTGGGTTTCCCCTCAATATCCATCCCAGACCTCAAGGGTCTGGTATGAATTTTGAGGGGGACCCTACGCCATTTTTTTTTTGTCTGGGGTCCCCCTTAATATCCATCCCAGACCTGAAGGGCCTGGTTATTGAATTTGGGGGGACCCCCACGCTTTTTTTTTGTTGTTTTTTTTTTTTTATTTTTTATCAATGACTTTTTTTTTTTTATGAATGGCTTTCAATGAATGACTCTTCTCTGTGTTACGGGACCCGACAATTCATATAGCCGCGAGTGATTTTAAATAGCTTTTTTTCCGGCAAAAATGACACTTTTTGCAGAGACAGTTCTAAGCACTGGAAACATGCGCCCTTTTACATGCATACTATAGACACCCCCCAGGTACGAAATTTAAAGGAATATTACACTTTTATTGTTTCACTTTAAGCATTATTAAAATCACTGCTCCCGAAAAAACTGACGTTTTTAAAAGTTTTTTTTGCATTGATACATGTCCCCTGGGGCAGGATCCGGGTCCCCAAACACTTTTTATGACTAACTTTTTAAAAATAAATGACTTCAATGACTGTTCTCTGTATTAAGGGGGACGGGAGCCGACACTTTATTATAGCCGTTCGGGTCCCCATTGACTTCAATGGGGTTCGGTGTTCGGGGTCAAGTTCGGGTCAAGTTCGGTCCCGAACCCGAACTTTTTTCTGAAGTTCGGCCGAACCTGCCGAACCCGAACATTCAGGTGTCCGCTCAACTCTACTCAGGAGGACATGGTGGGGCTAGGGAAGGAGTGACTGATGCCATTGAGCCAAGGGAAGAGGCTGCATTGGCAGCTGCTTTGCCAGTACCCTGAGCCTGGGTGAGAGAGGATGATGAGGGTGAGGACGGCTTGGTCATCCACTCTACCAAGTCTTCGGCATATTGCGACTCAACACATCCAGCTGCCGAAAAAAAGGACAAGCGTGTCCCATGGCCACGTGCTGATGAGGATGCACCATGCCCACGGCCAGCACTGTTGCCTCTAGACACAGAGCCTGCTTGCCCTCTTTTATTGGCTCGTGACTGCCTGCCTCTCCTTGTTGGACTTCCAGACATACTAATGGCCTGCAGGGAGATGTAGCTGCACAAAGCTGGGACGTATATACTGATATACTGCAGCTAGCAGAATGAACTGCCTGCCTGTAGTATTATTATTATGAGAACACCAGCAATTGGGGTAGCTTTATGTGCACACTGTGCAGAGTACGCAGTACACCAACTGTAATTACTGCAGCTGCCTGTGGTATAGGATCAGCAGAACACCAGCAATTGGGGTAGCTTTAGGCGCACACTGTGCAGATGACACAATACACCGACTGTAATTACTGCAGCTGCCTGCCTGTGGTATAGGATCAGCAGAACACCAGCAATTGGGGTAGCTATATGTGCACACTGTGCAGATGACACAATACACTGACTGTAATTACTGCAGCTGTGTCAGGGAAATACCAGGCCTCTTCGCCGGGTTCCAGGGTTGCGCACGCGCGGTAGAGCGGCGCAACGAATGTTACAGGTACGCCGGGTAACGGGTGCGCATGCGCGGGTCCGCGGCACTCGGGTATCTGACACAACCCAGCCAGTACGCCTCACCGCTGTGCGCGGCGCTGACAGAAGACGAGTGCGCATGCGCACTCGTCCGGGTATCCCACCTGACCATTTACCTGGCCTATAAAAGGCCTTCCCTGTTCGCTTTCAAATTGCTGGTTTGTTGTCTCTTCTGAGTCCTGTCTCCAGTCCAGTATCCTGTATCCTGTATCCTGTATCCCGCATCCTGTATCCTGTACCCTGCATCTACCTGACTACCTGTGCCGACCCGGAATCCGTCTGACTACCGCTGCCGCTACTTACCTGTGTTTGAACCCCTGGCTTGCTTCCTGGATACTTCTACTGCCTGACTACCTGTGCTTGACCCTCGGCCTGTCTACTGGACCTTCTGTGAGTTACTTACCTGTGTTTGACCTCTGGCTTGCTTCCTGGATACTTCTACTGCCTGTTTACCTGTGCTTGACCCTCGGCCTGCCTACTGGACATTCTCTGAGTTACTTACCTGTGTTTGACCCCTGGCTTGCTTCTTGGATACCTCTACTGCCTGATTACCTATGCTTGACCCTCGGCCTGCCTACTGGACATTCTCTGGGTTACTTACCTGTGTTTGACCCCTGGCTTGCTTCTTGGATACCTCTACTGCCTGATTACCTGTGCTTGACCCCCGGCCTGCCTCCTGGACATTCTCTGAGTTACTTACCTGTGTTTGACCCCTGGCCTGCCTCTTGGATACTTCTACTGCCTGGTTGCCTGTGTTTGACCCTCGGCCTGCTTGCTGGACTATCTCCTGCTCCTTGTGCTGGACCCCCCTGCTCAGTGTTCTGGACTTGCAGTTCCCTCATGCTCCCGAGGGTTCTCCTTCAGTATATGCTTGGGTACCTCTGCAACCTCTACCTGATCACAGCTCTGCCAGGTGTCTACTCCCAGTGCAGCTTCAGCCTCTCCTGGTCAACGTCGCTACTGCACACCACCTGCTACACTCCTGCTGGCAACCCGTGCATCTTTGAGCCCGGTGTCCTCTGTACCCACTCCAGAGGCATCGTGCGCTTAGTCGCAAGGGGAGCAGCTCTCAGCATATCGGCCCGGGTGAGTACCTCTGACAGTACAAACCAGCCAATGTCCGAGGCCGACAGAGCTGGTTCACCCCTTGAGGCCTTATGCCAGCAGGTGACAACCCTTACGCAGGCTGTACAACGCCTCCAAGATGGATACTTTCAGATCGAAGGGCGTCTTCAGCACCTGACCTTGTCTCCAAACCAAGCGGACCAGTCACCCCCTGCAGCCAGCACCTCCACTCTTCTATCAACACCTGGGAGGTGCTCTCCCTGCCTATGACATGTCCCATCCTGATCCCAGGGTCCCCACACCAGAACGTTTTTCCGGGGACCGAAGGAAATTTCGCTCCTTTAAAAATTCTTGTTTGCTACACCTAGCACTACAACCCAGGACCTTCCAGTTGGAATCCACTAAAGTGGGTTTCATTATCTCTCTACTTTCAGATGACCCTCAATCCTGGGCACACCATTTGATGGAACAAAAGAGCCCACAGTTGAATTCTGTAGAGACTTTCTTTTCCGCTATAGCAGCACTCTACGAGGACTCCCAACGCACAGGTACGGCAGAATCTACCCTGCATACCCTATCCCAGGGGAGAAGACCTGTAGAGGACTATGTAGTGGATTTCCGCAAATGGGCAGCAGATACTGACTGGAACGAGTCAGCCCTAAAATACCAATTCCGTTTGGGGCTATCCGAGGTATTGAAGGATGAACTAGCTCGAGGAGAGATCCCAAGCACTTTCACAGATCTCTGCCAACTTGTTATTAAACTTGACCGTCGATTACGGGAACGACGGGCAGAGAGACTGCAGAGCCCTCGTCCCACCTGGACGATGCCCCGGGTCCCTCCGGCACCTGCTCCTTCTTGGAACTCTCGCTCTCCTCCTCATGGGGAACCTATGCAGCTGGGCCTGGCACGGTCCCCCCTATCTGCTGAAGAAAGGCTCCGTCTTCGTCAAGCCAATCTCTGCCTCTACTGCGGGGGCACTACCTACAGAAATGCCCCATAAGACCCAGTAAGTGCCCTTCTGGGTCCCTCTCGAGTTCGCACTCTGTTGGAATTCCGCATTTTCATCTGACTGTTCCACTCTCCCTACAGGTAGCGGGAGAGTCTTTCCAGTTGGGAGCCATCCTTGACTCCGGAGCCTGCAGTTGCTTCATGGACCTGACCTTGGCACGACACCTGAACCTCCCTTTAACTACCAAGAAACAACCTCTTCAAATTCAGCTGGCTGATGGCTCTCCACCCTGCTCAGGACCGGTTACCCAGGAAACCGCTCCTATCCTGACCTGCACCAAATCAGGTCATCAGGAACTTTTACGTTTTGACATTATCCACTCTCCTATGTTCCCCATCATCCTGGGGTACCCCTGGCTACTGGCTCACAATCCTCGGATCGACTGGGTCAACAGGGAAGTGGAGTTCTCCTCTCCTTACTGCCTGCAGCACTGCCTTCCGGATCAACCCGCAGTACCTCTTTCTCATCTTGCCATGCAACCCAGTATCAAGGACCTGCAACACGTTCCAATACCCTACCGTGACTTCATGGACATTTTCGATGAAAGAAAGGCCGAAGTTCTTCCCCCTCATCGCTCATATGATTGTCCGATTGATCTCCTACCAGGGGCCGAGATCCCCTTCGGAAGGATTTTCCCCTTGTCCGAAACTGAGCTTGAAGCCCTACGGGTATATATTGACGAAAATCTTGCTAAAGGGTTCATCCAACCATCTTCTTCGCCAGCAGGGGCTGGGATTTTCTTTGTTGAGAAAAAAGACGGTTCCCTCAGACCCTGTGTGGATTACAGGGAACTCAATAAAATTACTATCAAGAACAGGTACCCACTCCCACTCATTCCCAAACTTTTTCAGCGGCTCAGGACTGCCAAGGTGTTTACCAAGCTCGATCTCCGTGGGGCCTACAACTTAGTTAGAATACGCTCTGGGGATGAGTGGAAGACGGCTTTTAGGTCCAGATTCGGCCATTTCGAGTACCTGGTCATGCCGTTTGGACTTTGTAATGCCCCAGCTACCTTCCAACACCTTGTCAATGACATTTTCCGTGAGTATCTGGATAACTTCCTCATTGTATATCTTGATGATATCTTGATTTTCTCCGATTCTCTAGAAGCCCACCGTCAACATGTCCGGAAAGTTCTCCTCATCCTCCGTAAACACGGGCTCTACGTCAAAGGAGAGAAATGCGAGTTCGAGACTGATACCATCCAGTTCCTGGGCTTTATCATAACCACCGGAGGAGTACTGATGGATCCCCAAAAGGTGAAGGCCATCCAGGATTGGCCTGCCCCCACAGACAAAAGGTCAGTCCAGCGTTTTATCGGCTTTGCCAACTTTTATAGACGGTTCATTCAGGGGTTTTCTGCCATTGTGTCCCCAATCACCCAACTGACCCGTCAGCAAGTCAAGTTCCAGTGGACTCCCCAAGCGCAAGACGCTTTTGAGAAGCTCAAAGAACTTTTTTCTTCTGCACCCATCTTGCAGCACCCTGACCCTGAACTCCCTTACGTCCTAGAAGTGGACGCTTCAGACTCTGCTATGGGAGCGATCCTATCGCAGAGAAGTGGCCCAAAGGCCTTACTCCACCCGGTCGCCTTTGCCTCCCGAAAATTAAGTCCCCCTGAAAAGAATTACGATGTAGGCGACCGGGAATTACTTGCGATTAAATTCGCTCTCGAGGAATGGAGATACCTGCTAGAAGGAGCTTCCCAACCCATTCTCATCTTCACAGACCACCGCAACTTGGAGTACCTCAGGGCTGCAAAACGCCTTAGACCCAGACAGGCCCGCTGGGCCTTGTTCTTCTCCCGATTTAATTTCCACATCACTTACCGTCCTGGCTCCAAGAATGGCAAGGCGGATGCTTTATCCCGTATGTTTCTGGACATATCCTCTAAAGAACCTGCTACCATCCTGTCCGCCCACAATTTCCTCCATGCCATTCAGCCTGACTTGACCACAGCCCTTAAACAGGCTTCCAAACAGTTCTCATCTCCCACTTTACCCTTTCTTGAAAGAAAGCAGGATTTGCTCTGGGCCCATGCCCGAATCTTTGTTCCTCCTCCTGTCAGACTCCAAGTCCTGCAGACTCTTCATGATCACAAGATGTCCGGCCACTTTGGAGTACAGAAAACAGTGGACTTGGTAGGTCGATCTTACTGGTGGCCGGGCTGGAGAAAGGACTGTCAGGAATACGTTCTTTCTTGCAACACTTGTCAGAGGAACAAGGGGTCCAACACTAAGTCCTGGGGTCTGTTACGTCCACTATCTGTCCCGGAACGTCCATGGAAGGAGATTTCCATGGACTTCATCGTGGACTTACCCTCCTCAGATTCCTTTACCACAATTCTGGTTGTCATTGACCGTCTCTCAAAGATGGCTCATTTCCTGCCCATGAAAGGTACCCCCTCGGCTTCTGCTACCACTGACATCTTCATCAGAGAAATTATAAGGTTACACGGAGTTCCAGCTAACATCACCTCAGACCGGGGGGTACAGTTCACCTCCAGATTCTGGAGAGACCTCTGCAAATCCCTTGAAATCCGGACTTCCATGTCTTCAGCATATCACCCACAATCCAACGGTCAAACTGAACGCACTAATCAGACCCTCGAGCAATACCTGAGGTGTTTTTGTTCTTACTCCCAAGATGACTGGTCAGGCCTACTACCCTACGCGGAGTTTGCCTATAATAATTCTTTGCATTCTGCCATTAATCAAACGCCCTTCTGGGCAAACTACGGTTATCACCCTTCTTTTCTTCCAGATTCCATACCAGACGTCCCTACTCCGGCTGCACAGGACCTAGTCAAAAATATCCAAGACAACTTCCTCCGGATCCAACAGGCCATGAAGGAAGCACAGAAGGGTTATGAGGTACAGTACAACCAGGGCAGGAAGGAATACCCACCTTTCCAGATTGGTGAGAAAGTTTGGTTATCAACCGCTAATTTAAAACTCCCTTGTCCTTCTCGGAAATTGGGTCCCAGGTTCATCGGCCCCTTTGAGGTCAAGAGAGTGATCAACCCAGTAGCCTTTGAACTAGATCTCCCCAGTTCCTATAGGATTCATCCAGTTTTTCATGCCTCTTTGCTGAAGCCCGTAATTACCAATTCTTTCCCTGATAGGCAGACGCCACTTCCTCCTCCCATCACCATCCAAGGAGAGGAGGAATTCGAGGTTGAAAAGATTCTGGATCTCCGAAGAAGAAGAGGTCAGGTTCAATATCTTGTTAAATGGAAAGGGTATCCCCCAGAAGACTGCTCCTGGGAGCCATCTGAAAACATTCATGCCCCTCGCTTAATCCGAGAATATCATCAAAGACATCCTGAAGTGGGCATCCGGAGGCTGCCCTTAGGAGGGGGGCACTGTCAGGGAAATACCAGGCCTCTTCGCCGGGTTCCAGGGTTGCGCACGCGCGGTAGAGAGCGGCGCAACGAATGTTACAGGTACGCCGGGTAACGGGTGCGCATGCGCGGGTCCGCGGCACTCGGGTATCTGACACAACCCAGCCAGTACGCCTCACCGCTGTGCGCGGCGCTGACAGAAGACGAGTGCGCATGCGCACTCGTCCGGGTATCCCACCTGACCATTTACCCGGCCTATAAAAGGCCTTCCCTGTTCGCTTTCAAATTGCTGGTTTGTTGTCTCTTCTGAGTCCTGTCTCCAGTCCAGTATCCTGTATCCTGTATCCTGTATCCCGCATCCTGTATCCTGTACCCTGCATCTACCTGACTACCTGTGCCGACCCGGAATCCGTCTGACTACCGCTGCCGCTACTTACCTGTGTTTGAACCCCTGGCTTGCTTCCTGGATACTTCTACTGCCTGACTACCTGTGCTTGACCCTCGGCCTGTCTACTGGACCTTCTGTGAGTTACTTACCTGTGTTTGACCTCTGGCTTGCTTCCTGGATACTTCTACTGCCTGTTTACCTGTGCTTGACCCTCGGCCTGCCTACTGGACATTCTCTGAGTTACTTACCTGTGTTTGACCCCTGGCTTGCTTCTTGGATACCTCTACTGCCTGATTACCTATGCTTGACCCTTGGCCTGCCTACTGGACATTCTCTGAGTTACTTACCTGTGTTTGACCCCTGGCTTGCTTCTTGGATACCTCTACTGCCTGATTACCTGTGCTTGACCCCCGGCCTGCCTCCTGGACATTCTCTGAGTTACTTACCTGTGTTTGACCCCTGGCCTGCCTCTTGGATACTTCTACTGCCTGGTTGCCTGTGTTTGACCCTCGGCCTGCTTGCTGGACTATCTCCTGCTCCTTGTGCTGGACCCCCTGCTCAGTGTTCTGGACTTGCAGTTCCCTCATGCTCCCGAGGGTTCTCCTTCAGTATATGCTTGGGTACCTCTGCAACCTCTACCTGATCACAGCTCTGCCAGGTGTCTACTCCCAGTGCAGCTTCAGCCTCTCCTGGTCAACGTCGCTACTGCACACCACCTGCTACACTCCTGCTGGCAACCCGTGCATCTTTGAGCCCGGTGTCCTCTGTACCCACTCCAGAGGCATCGTGCGCTTAGTTGCAAGGGGAGCAGCTCTCAGCATATCGGCCCGGGTGAGTACCTCTGACAAGCTGCCTGCCTGTGGTATAGGATCTGCAGAACATCAGTGTGACAGACCTAGCCGAGACACAGGCTTTTTGAGAGGACTACATGCGAGCCTCCTGCCAGCTGATTGCGGGCCCCCCCAAGACACACTCTCTGTATATATGTGTATATATATAATGTGTGTGGTCTCATGCTGTTGGGACATACACTCTCAGATGCTAGTGTCATGAACTCAAAATGTTAATTGAGTTAGCTGATCCCATTGTCCTCTGCACAATGCAGGAGACGGTCCGTCTGTTACTGGTGGTCTCCTGCTATTGTGATGAGATGTCTTGTGGTGGTAATTATGATAATTTATAATCAACTGTGTTTAGCTCGGTGACCACAAGTCTGACTTGTAGTGAAATCCTGATGAGTCACATCGGCTGCTTAAAGGGATTAGTTAATTAGTTTATGTTAAGTTGTTACAAGTGTATTGTTAGAATAATATGAGCAGGAGGGGGGATCTCCTCTTCTACTGTATATAAATGTCATCTTTGTAATAAATCTTCAGTCCATGTTGGCACCAAGCAAGTGTTGTCTCGTTTGGTGCTTGGGAGCGGTTGGAATATCTTATACCTATATCCAGACTGAGAGGAAGTGATATATGACGAACGCACTCAAGAGGAGTGTAGGGACGTTCCGTCACATTGTTGGCAAGCAGTGGGATCATACTTCCTGCAGTCTGGGACATCCAAACCTCCACCTGGATCCAAGGTCCGGATAGCAGGAGAGGAGGAGAGGTACAGATACCAGCCGCCATGGAAGAGGAATTCAGGAGGAGGTTGCGAGAGATGCAGCTACAGCACAGAGGACCAGTATCAGAGCAGGTCCTGCTGGGATGGTTTGATTCTATTCGCTGCGAACTCTGGAAGGAATCGCTAGCCCGTGAGCGGCGTCACCAGGGAAAAGTTCTCCCCTCCAACCAGGAAAGGTACTGGTCGCAGTGTGGATTGCGGGTGATGTTTTTGGGAGAGAAACCGCACAAGGAGCAGACAGCTGAATTAAGCAGGCTGATCTGGGCAGAGATGAAGCTGGATGAGAGTTACAGAGCCCTCCGGTGGCATGTATCCTAAGCATGCCCTTGGATAGCAGATGACAGCCCAACGGAAGGCTTAAGCTACGGCGGCCTGGGACTGTTGTATGTGAAGCTGACAGGAGACTCTAACTTTGGGAGTGATTTGGAGTGGCGGTTGGATGAAATCATGGATTTCAGA
Organism: Lithobates sylvaticus; assembly: GCA_028564925.1. Taxonomy (NCBI): domain Eukaryota; kingdom Metazoa; phylum Chordata; class Amphibia; order Anura; family Ranidae; genus Lithobates; species Lithobates sylvaticus. The sequence goes on along the minus strand of CM053027.1, from coordinate 220,832,668 downwards.
AAAGGGCTACTGAACGTTTCGGAAGTGCACTGGGCACTGGAAGATTTGGAGTTTCTGGCCGATCAGGAATGGGAGCTGGAGATCGCCTACAGACGGCTGCTAGACTCTGCTCAGTGCCAGGGCTGGGCTCCCTTTGCCTGGGACTATAAGGAAATGCCAATGGACAACTCGGAAATCTTGGCTGAAGAGTCAGCAATGTGGCAGAGTAACAGTGTGCTTTGCCAACCTGCCCCTACAGCTATGGATGTGGAGGTCTTATGGCGGATGCAGCAAGTGCTGACTGACCTTGATGATCCTGTTTCTGCATGGGATGATCTTGGATGGAGGAATGTGCCTGTCCAGGAGCATGCCAGAGAATCTGCAGTGGAAAATCTGGAGATTTCCATCCCCAAAGCTGAAGTGCTGGCAACCGGACAGAGGGTCCAAGACCTCTGCCCAGCACTGATGGCATCTTCTAGGTCCCACGGACAGATGATGAACCTCTATCCCCAGACATCAGTTGTAGAGACAGGGGATTTAATAGACTTTTCTGCTGAGGAAAAACAGCCCGATGAGCCTCCATCAGAAGAGCTGGTATTAGGGCCAAACTTCACTGAGCTCTGCCCAGCACCATCAGCAGTATCTGTGGAGTTCCAGGAAGCCGGGGCAGTTGGCCCCTCTCTCCGGCGTCAAGCTGATGTTGTGAAGCTGCTACTCCCAGTTGAATCACTGGCAACAGGGCAGAGCACCGCTGGCCTCTGCCTAGCACCTACAGTGTCTCTACAGCTTCAAGAAGCTGGGGTGATCGGTCACATTGTCCAGCAGCAGACGGCGCCCCAGAATGATAACACCAACCCAGCTAAAGTGCTGGCAACCGGACAGAGGGTCCAAGACCTCTGTCCCACACTTGTGGCAGTTCTGGAGGCCCAGGGTGAGGAGGTGGTGGTCACTCCCGAGCAGCAGCTCAGGACCCAAGGAGAGGATGCAATCTGCACTTCACAACGGCAGCTTGAGCTGATATCGGTGGATGGGACTTCAGTCCCCACTTGTATACTCCAGGGATGCTGGGCGGTCGGCCCAGATCCCCAACAGTATGATGGAGTGAGCCCAGTCACCCTGTCTTCTCTCCAGCGGCTGAAAAGACTCCAGGGAGAAGGACCAGTCCAGGCCTCTCCCCAGCGGCAGATATGTTCTTTGAGAGAGGCAGAGGTTGGCTGGGTGAGCAGTGCTCTGTTTGAAACTATTTGTTTGGGGTACTGTGTGGGTACAGGCATTAGAGGACTGGAACTATGGACTAACTTCGGAGTCAACCCGTTTGGGGTCTCCTCCTGTGTTAGTCTCCTGCCGAAAGGGGAGAAATGTGACAGACCTAGCCGAGACACAGGCTTTTTGAGAGGACTACATGCGAGCCTCCTGCCAGCTGATTGCGGACCTCCCCAAGACACACTCTCTGTATATATGTGTATATATATATAATGTGTGTGGTCTCATGCTGTTGGGACATACACTCTCAGATGCTAGTGTCATGAACTCAAAATGTTAATTGAGTTAGCTGATCCCATTGTCCTCTGCACAATGCAGGAGACGGTCCGTCTGTTACTGGTGGTCTCCTGCTATTGTGAGGAGATGTCTTGTGGTGGTAATTATGATAATTTATAAAAAACTGTGTTTAGCTCGGTGACCACAAGTCTGACTTGTAGTGAAATCCTGATGAGTCACATCGGCTGCTTAAAGGGATTAGCTAATTAGTTTATGTTAAGTTGTTACAAGTGTATTGTTAGAATAATATGAGCAGGAGGGGGGATCTCCTCTTCTACTGTATATAAATGTCATCTTTGTAATAAATCTTCAGTCCATGTTGGCACCAAGCAAGTGTTGTCTCGTTTGGTGCTTGGGAGCGGTTGGAATATCTTATACCTATATCCAGACTGAGAGGAAGTGATATATGACGAACGCACTCAAGAGGAGTGTAGGGACGTTCCGTCACAATCAGCAATTGGGGTAGCTTTAGGCGTACACTGTGCAGATGGCACAATACACCGACTATTTGCAACAGCTTCAAATGAAATGAAATCACACTGTCTGTCTGTATATGAGCAGATGGGTTTGACTCGAACACGAACATGGGTTCGACTCAAACACAAAGCTCATCCCTACATACTACTAAGCCATCAGTTCTGTATCAAAGTACTACTTTGTTGTCAAAGTAGTACTGTAAAAAGCATCAGCTTCCAGTCCACAATACAACATCATTCACATAACATAATGGGAGTAAGACAACTGGAAAACCCAACAGGCTAAGGTGTTTCAAGGACTTGCCTCTTCCTTAGAGCAAGAGCATACTAATGGCCTGCAGGGAGATGTAACTGCACAAAGCTGGGACGTATATACTGATATACTGCAGCTAGCAGAATCAACTGCCTGCCTGTAGTATTATTAGTATGAGAACACCAGCAATTGGGGTAGCTTTAAGTGCACACTGTGCAGATGACACAGTGCACCAACTGTAATTACTGCAGCTGCTTGCAGATAGGATGAGCAGCACACCAGCAATCGGGGTAGCTTTAGGCATACACTGTGCAGATGGAACAATACACCGACTGTAATTGCTACAGCTGCCTGCAGATAGGATCAGCAGAACACCAGGAATTGGCGTAGCTTTAGGAGTACACTGTGCAGATGGCACAATTCACCGACTGTAATTGCTACAGCTGCCTGCGGATAGGATCTGCAGGACACCAGCAATTGGGGTAGCTTTAGGCGTACACTGTGCAGATGGCACAATACACCAACTGTAATTGCTACAGCTGCTTGCGGATAGGATCAGCAGAACACCAGGAATTGGGGTAGCTTTAGGCGTACACTGTGCAGATGGCACAATTCACCGACTGTAATTGCTACAGCTGCCTGCGGATAGGATCAGCAGAACACCAGCAATTGGGGTAGCTTTAGGCGTACACTGTGCAGATGGCACAATACGCCAACTGTAATTGCTACAGCTGCCTGCGGATAGGATCAGCAGGACACCAGCAATTGGGGTAGTTTTAGGCGTACACTGTGCAGATGGCACAATTCACCAACTGTAATTGCTACAGCTGCCTGCAGATAGGATCAGCATCACACCAGCAATTGGGGTAGCTTTAGGCGTACACTGTGCATATGGCACAATTCGCCGACTGTAATTGCTACAGCTGCCTGCGGATAGGATCAGCAGAACACCAGCAGTTGGGGTAGCTTTAGGTGTACACTGGGCAGATGGCACAATTCACAGACTGTAATTGCTACAGCTGCCTGCAGATAGGATCAGCAGAACACCAGCAATTGGGGTAGCTTTAGGTGTACCCTGTGCAGATGGCACAATACGCTGACTGTAATTGCTACAGCTGCCTGCGGATAGGATCAGCAGAACACCAGCAATTGGGGTAGCTTTAGGCGTACACTGTGCAGATGGCACAATACGCTGACTGTAATTGCTACAGCTGCCTGCGCATAGGATCAGCAGCACACCAGCAATTGGGGTAGCTTTAGGCCTACACTGTGAAAATGGCACAATTCACCGGGGACTTACTAAAACATTTAATGTGAAAATGGCTTAATGTAGCTTAACGTGTAATAAAGTGTCTAAACCTCAATCAATTGCCCTGAAATTTTTCACAGCCTAAGATCTCAACTTCCCAAACCTATCCAAGAAGTTTCATGCCATTCGGAGTTCCACAAGGCAAATTAAGGACATTAAGCTTGTTTTTTGGGGAGCTTAATGTGGCTTAACGTACAAAAAAGACCTTAAATGTTAACCAATTTCCTCCAAACTTTACACAATAGAAGACTGTATCCATGCCAACATATTCTGAAAATTTCAGCTCATTTGGTTAATCACACCAAAAGTTATTCACGTTAAGCTATATTTTACAATACTAAAACATTTAGGCCCCTTTCACACCGGGGCGTTTTTCATGAGGTGCAGCGCTAAAAATAGCGCCTGTTCACCGCATGAAAAAATCCTGCCCCTTTAACTCCAGTGTGAAAGCCGGCGGGCTTTCACACTGGAACGGTGCGCTAGCAGGATGACAAAAAAAGTCCTGCTAGCAGCATCTTTGGAGCGGGATAGGAGCGGTGTGTTCACCGCTCCTATACCGCTCCTTCCCATTGAAAAGAATGGGAGACCGCGGTAAAACCGCGGCAATACCGCCGCAAAGCGCCGCTACGGCGGCGCTCTGCGGGGGGTGTTTAACCCTTTTTCGGCCGCTCGCGGGGGGGTAAAACCGCACGCGAGCGGCCGAAAACCGCGGTAAAAACGACGGTAAAGCAGCGCTAAATATAGCGCTGCTTTACCGTCACCGCGGCTCACCGCCCCAGTGTGAAAGGGGCCTTAATGTGAAAATGGCTTAATGTAGCTTAACGTGTAATAAAGTGCCTAAACCTCAATCAATTGCCCTGAAACTTTGCACAGCCTAAGATCTCAACTTCCCAAACCCATCCGAGAAGTTTCATGCGATTCGGTGTTCCACAAGGCAAACTAGGCACGTTAAGCTTGTTTTTTGGAGAGCTTAACGTACAAAAAAGACCTTAAATGTTAACCAATTTCCCCCAAACTTCACACAATAGAAGACTCTATCCATGCCAACATATTCTGAAAGTTTCAGCTGATTTGGTTAATCACACCAAAAGTTATTCACATTAAGCTATATTTTACAATGCTAAAACGTTTAATGTAAAGAGCTTAACGTACCATAATGTGCCTTAACCTCAATCAATTGTCTTGAAACTTTGCACAGCCTAAGTTCTCAACCCCATCCAAGAAGTTTCATGCGATTCGGTGTCCCACAAGGCAAACTAGGGACATTAAGCTTGATTTTTGGGGAGCTTAATGTGGCTTAACGTACAAAAAAGACCTTAAATGTCAACCAATTTCCCCCAAACTTCGCGCAAAAGTGAAAGTTTCAGCTGATTTGGTTAATCACACTAAAAGTTATTCACATTAAGCTATATTTTACAATGCTAAAACATTTAATGTGAAAATGGCTTAACCACTTGCCGACCGGCGCCCAACAATGTACGTCAACAGAATAGCACGGACAGGCATAAGGGCGTACAGGTACGTCCCCTTTAAGATGCCGCCGTGCCATCGGGCGCGCGCTCGCACCGGTCGGGACCCCCGTGAGGCCGGTCGCGGGTCCCGCGGACTCGATTGCCGCGGGGATACCCGAGATCGTCTCACGGGAAGGCTGAACGGGGAGATGCGAAAAAAAACAGCATCTCCCCATTCTGCCTAGCAACTAGTGACGCTGATCTCTGCTCCCTGTGATTGGAGCAGAGATCAGCATTCACTAGCTGACAGCCACGCCCCCCCCCCCCACAGTAAGAAACACACCTCTAGGCACACTTAACCCCTACACTGCCACCTAGTGGTTAACCCCTTCACTGCCAGTGTCATTTACACAGGAATCAATGCATTTAAATAGCATTAATTGCTGTATAAATGACAATGGTCCCAAAAATGTGTCAAAAATGTCCGATGTGTCCGCCATAATGTCGCAGTCACAATAAAAAAAAAATCGCTGATCGCCACCATTACTAATAAAAAAAAATGATTAATAAAAATGCTATAAAACTATCCCCTATCTTGTAAACGCTATAACTTCTGCGCAAACCAATCAATAATCGCTTATTGCGATTTTTTTACCAAAAATATGTAGAAGAATACGTATCGGCCTAAACTGAGGAAAAAAAAATGTTTTTTTATATATTTTTGGGGGATATTTATTATAGCAAAAAATAAAAAAGAATTAGTTTTTTTCAAAATTGTCGCACTTTTTTGTTTATAGCGCAAAAAATAAAAACCGCAGGGGCGATCAAATACCACCAAAAGAAAGCTCTATTTGTGGGGAAAAAAGGACGTCAATTTTTGTTTGGGAGCCACGTCGCACAACCGCGCAATTGTCAGTTAACCGCTTCCTGACCACCTAACGCAGATATACTGCGGCAAAATTGCACGGGCAGGCAGAATCACGTACCTGTACGTGATCGTGCATGTGCCTGCCTGTGGGTCACGCGCGCGCCGCCAGCGGCGCGCTCGCGACCCGGTCGGGAGCTCCGTGACCCCGGCCGCGGGATCGGCGGACCCGATCGCCGCTGGTGTCCCGCGATCGGGTTACGGAGCTGAAGAACGGGGAGAGGTTTGTGTAAACAAACCTCTCCCCGCGCTTCCTACACTGACTGTCAGTGATCGGCGGTTCCCTGTCATCGGGAACGCCGATCAATGACGTCAGACGTACAGCCACGCCCCCCTACTGTAAAAAAAAACCACACACGTCACACTGACTCCTCCCCGCCCCCTAGTGGTTAACCCCTTCACTACAACTGTCATTTACATAGGAATCAGTGCTATTTAAATAGCACTGATTTCTGTATAAATGACAAATGTCCCAAAAATGTGTCAAAAATGTCTGATGTGTCCGCCATAATGTCGCAGTCACAATAAAAATCGCTGATCGCCGCCATTACTAGTAAAAAAAAAAAATATTAATAAAAATGCTATAAAACTATCCCCTATTTTGTAAACGCTATAACTTTTGCGCAAACCAATCAATAATCGCTAATTGCGATTTTTTTTACCAAAAATATGTAGAAGAATACGTATCGGCCGAAACTGAGGAAAAAAAATGTTTTTTTATATATTTTTGGGGATATTTATTATAGCAAAAAGTAAAAAATATAGCATTTTTTTCAAAAATGTCGCTCTATTTTTGCTTATAGCGCAAAAAATAAAAACCGCAGGGGCGATCAAATACCACCAAAAGAAAGCTCTATTTGTGGGAAAAAAAGGACGCCAATTTTGTTTAGGAGCCACGTCGCACGACCGCGCAATTGTCAGTTAAAGCGACGCAGTGCCGAATCGCAAAAAGGGGCCTGGTCCTTTGGCTGCCAATTGGTCCGGGGCTGAAGTGGTTAAAGCGACGCAGTGCCGAATTGCAAAAAGGGGCCTGGTCCTTTGGCTGCAAATTGGTCCGGTCTGAAAGTGGTTAATGTAGCTTAACGTGTAATAAAGTGCCTAAACCTCAATCAATTGCCCTGAAACTTTGCACAGCCCAAGATCTCAACTTCCCAAACCTATTCAAGAATTCCAGTTCATTTGGTAAATCACCCCAAAAGTTATTCACCATTTTTTTTACAATCCTTAACCAGTTGCAGACTTTGGGCGCATTAGACACGCCCAAAAACATGTCATTAATGTACACAGGTCATGTCTAGTACATCCAGTCCTTCTGCTCTGCTGCTGGGACCCTTCCCTGTCTCTGTAGCCAACAATTCAGAAGGAACTGTCTAAAAATAGAAGCAGACTGGCAATGTTTATCAACAACCACATCACAGAAAGTTACATTGAAACATTGTATCAATTGTAACTTTCTGTGTTTTGCATTCACAGATCAAAGGGATGAACTTCGATTTGAAGGTGAAGAGAGTTAAAGCAACCTTGACATGTAAATAACACATTTTTTCTTTCTAATTAAATGTTCCTCTGTTGAACTCCTAATTAACCCTTTAGTTTTCTTTAATCAGCACTGATTAACTCTATATTCTCCTTCTCTATTGAACTGTAATTTTCCTGGTGATTTTTTCTTTTCTATTTTATTAACTAGTAGTTAAACTTTTTTTCATTTTTTTTTGTTTGCTTTGCTTATTAAAAATGTTGACACCTTTTTACATATATATACAGAAAGAAAGAAAAAAAATGCCTTTTGTTTAATGTTATTACACTTAATTGTAAAAATTATTGTTGCAGGACAATATTCACAAAAAGAAAGCCTTGTTTGTCCTTAAAAAAAAAAATGCATGTATTACGTTGTTAACTTAAGGGGTTAGACAAGCTCAAGCTCAACTCGAGCTGTGGTGAAACTACAAATCCCATCATGCCTCTGCCTCTAGGAGACATGCCTGTGATTGTCAGGGTCTCGCAATGTCATCGCTGGAGCTAGATGGGACTCAGGGTAGTGTTAGGGGGGCTGCTGCACACAGAAGGCTTTTTATCTTAATCAGAGGCGGCTCTTTAATTAGGCAAATTAGGCGATTGCCTTAGGCCTCGCCCACAGAAGGGCCTCGCCATCTAGCGATTGCCTAATTTGCCTCAGGTGCTGTGTTGAGACTGCGCTCTGCGCAGAGTGAGCTAATAGCTTAGCTGAGCCAGCGCCACGATCCGCGGCGGCGGACGAGCATAGTGGAAGTGTGGTGGGCGTGGCTAAGGCTGCCTGCGTCCAATAGCAGGCTCAACCTCTAGCCCTTCCCCTAAAGTCGGCGACAGCGGCCCCAATGCATGGCGGGAGGCAGGACTCGGGAGCAGCCCTGGAAGAAATACATGCTCGGTGAGTGGAGCTTGTTTGTGATAGAGGCGGAGGCTGGGCGGGATAGCTGTGTCTGTGTGCCCCATTGTGGAGGGGAGTCTGTGGGAGTGGGACTACAATGTCCAGCATGTGTATGTGGAGGACGAGCAACTAACTTAGTGTGAGGCTGGAGGGGGAAGCATAGCTTATCAGTCCCACTCTCAGTATAACATGTCTGAATGGCTTTGCAGTGTGAGGAGGAGCCCTGAACACCCTGATATGTACACTGTTTCCACATATCCCAATTAGCACATGTTAGCCCCCTCCTCCTTCTACTCCTCCTGCCCACCCTCTGCCCCCTCTACCTCCACTCCCTCTGCCCTCTAACTATCCTATCTCCACCTTCCATACCCCCATTGTTTTCTTCACCGTCTTTCTCTTCTCTCCTCACTTGCCACATCCTCTCTCTCCCTCTGTCCCCTCTACCTACATCCCTCTGTCCACTCTCTCCTCACCCCCCTCCTATTGTCCAGGCTATCCTCCCCCCTATCCACTCTCTCCTCTCCCCCTCCCCCTGCCTCTGTCCACTCTCTCCTCACCCCCCCCCCCCCCTATCATCCAGGCTATCCTCCCCTATCTACTCTCTCATCTCCCCCTGCCTCTGTCCACTCTCTCCTCACCCCCCCTATCGTCCAGGCTATCCTCCCCTATCCACTCTCTCATCTCCCCCTGCCTCTGTCCACTCTCTCCTCTCCTCCCCCCCTCCTATCGTCCAGGCTATCCTCCCCCCTATCCACTCTCTCATCTCCACCTGCCTCTGTCCACTCTCTCCTCACCCCCCTCCTATCGTCCAGGCTATCCCCCCCCTATCCACTCTCTCCTCCCCTCCACTCTCCCCACCCCCCCTCCCCCTATCTCTCTATCTCCCCCTGCCTCTGTCCACTCTCTCCTCACCCCCCTCCTATCGTCCAGGCTATCCTCCACCCTATCCACTCTCTCCTATCGTCCAGGCTATCCTCCCCCCTATCCACTCTCTCATCTCCACCTGCCTCTGTCCACTCTCTCCTCACCCCCCTCCTATCGTCCAGGCTATCCTCCCCCCTATCCACTCTCTCATCTCCCCCTGCCTCTGTCCACTCTCTCCTCACCCCCCTCCTACTGTCCAGGCTATCCTCCCCCCTATCCACTCTCTCCTCTCCCCCTCCCCCTGCCTCTGTCCACTCTCTACTCACCCCCTCCTACTGTCCAGGCTATCCTCCCCCTATCCACTCTCTCCTCTCCCCCTGCCTCTGTCCACTCTCTCCTCTCCCCCTGCCTCTGTCCATTCTCTACTCACCCCCTCCTACTGTCCAGGCTATCCTCCCCCTATCCACTCTCTCCTCTCCCCCCCCCTCCTCTGTCCACTCTCTCCTCACCCCCCTCCTACCCTCCAGGCTATCCCCCTATCCACTCTCTCCTCTCCCCTGCCTCTGTCCACTCTCTACTCACCCCCTCCTACTGTCCAGGCTATCCTCCCCCTATCCACTCTCTCCTCTCCCCCCCTCCCCCTGTCCACTCTCTCCTCACCCCCCTCCTACCCTCCAGGCTATTCTCCCCCCTATCCACTCTCTCCTATCCCCCTCCCCTGCCTCTGCCCACTCTCTCCTCAGAGAGGGGACCGTCTGGGTGAGCTCACCGGTGTGATATGATCCAATAACATGCTAGAATCTTTGAGGATTGGCCATGGGTGGAGTGCTATCAGTTAATTGTATACTGTACATTGCAATGTAGTATTATTTTTTTATCGGTTTAATTATTTTTCCAATTATGGGCGTGAGAGGGCCTCATGTCTAAGGCCTCACAAAGCCTAGAGCCGCCTCTGATCTTAATGCATAGGATGCATTAAGATAAATAAACCTTCTGACTTTAAAATCCCTTTAAACGCTTCAGCCCCGGAAGATTTTACCCCCTTCCTGACCAGAGAACTTTTACAATTTGGAACTGCGTCGCTTTAACTGACAATTGCGTGGTCGTGTGATGTTGTACCCAAACAAAATTTGCATCCTTTTTTTCCCACAAATAGAGCTTTCTTTTGGTGGTATTTGATCACCTCTGCGGTTTTTATTTTTTGCGCTATAAACAAAAAAATGTGCGACAATTTTGAAAAAAAAAGCAATATTTTTTACTTTTTTCTATAATAAATATCCTCCAAAAATATATAAAAAAACGATTTTTTTCCTCAGTTTAGACCGATACGTATTCTTCTACATATTTTTGGTAAAGAAAAATCACAATAAGTGTTTATTGATTGGTTTGCGCAAAGGTTATAGCGTCTACAAAATAGGGGATAGTTTTGACATTTTTATTAATAATTTTTTTTTTACTAGTAATGGCAGCGATCAGCGATTTTTATCATGACTGCGACATTAAGGCGGACACATCGGACAATTTTGACAAATTTTTGGGATCATTGGCGATCAGTGCTATAAAATTGCATTGATTACTGTAAAAATGTCACTGTCAGGGAAGGGGTTAACCACTAGGTTGCGGGGAGGGGTTAAGTGTATCCTGGGGGCTTGTTTCTAACTATCTGAGGGCGTGGCTGTGTGTGACACCACACTGATCGCTGCTCCAGATGACAGGGAGCAGACGATCAGTGTGCTGTCATTAGGCAGAACGGGGAGATGCTGTTAACATCGGCATCTCCCAGTTCTTGAGCCCTGTAACACGATCGCGGGTATCCCCGCACTGATCGAGTCCGCGGGATCCGCGGGCACTGTCACGGGGCTTGCGGTGTACGGGTACGTTGCTTTGCCCAGCCGTGACATTCTGCCGACATATATGTGCCGACAACGGTCGGCAAGTGGTTAAGCCATTTTCACATTAAATGTTTTAGCATTGTAAAATATAGCTTAATGTGAATAACTTTTGGTGTGATTAACCAAATCAGCTGAAACTTTCACTTTTGCGTGAAGTTTGGGGGAAATTGGTTAACATTTAAGGTCTTTTTTGTACGTTAAGCTCTCCAAAAAACAAGCTTAACGTGCCTAGTTTGCCTTGTGGAACACCGAATCGCATGAAACTTCTCGGATTGGTTTGGAAAGTTGAGATCTTAGGCTGTGCAAAGTTTCAGGGCAATTGATTGAGGTTTAGGCCCTTTATTACACGTTAAGCTACATTAAGCCATTTTCACATTAAATGTTTTAGTATTGTAAAATATAGCTTAACGTGAATAACTTTTGGTGTGATTAACCAAATGAGCTAAAATTTTCAGAATATGTTGGCATGGATAGAGTCTACTGTGAAAAATTTGGTGGAAATTGGATAACATTTAAGGTCTTTTTTGTACGTTAAGCCACATTAAGCTCCCCAAAAATCAAGCTTAATGTCCTTAATTTGCCTTGTGGAACTCCGAATCGCATGAAACTTCTTGGATTGGTTTGGGAAGTTGAGAACTTAGGCTGTGCAAAGTTTCAAGACAATTGATTGAGGTTAAGGCACATAATGGTACGTTAAGCTCTTTACATTAAACGTTTTAGCATTGTAAAATATAGCTTAATGTGAATAACTTTTGGTGTGATTTACTAAATGAGCTGCAAATTTCAGAATATGTTGGCATGGATATAGTCTTCTATTGTGTGAAGTTTGGGGGAAATTGGTTAACATTTAAGGTTTTTTTTGTACGTTAAGCTCTCCAAAAAACAAGCTTAACGTGCCTAGTTTGCCTTGTGGAACACCGAATCGCATGAAATTTCTCGGATGGATTTGGGAAGTTGAGATCTTAGGCTGTGCAAAGTTTCAGGGCAATTGATTGAGGTTTAGGCACTTTATTACATGTTAAGCTACATTAAGCCATTTTCACATTAAATGTTTTAGTAAGTCCCCTCAATGTCCCTCTTCTTTTTTTCTTTTTTTTTGTGGGTGTCCAAAATTCATGAAACTTCTAGGATAGGTTTGGGAAGATGAAAACATAGGCTGTGCGAAGTTAAAAGGGAATTGTTTATGCTAATTATGGTACATTAAGCTCTTTTTACATTAAGCCATTCACATTAAATGTTTTGGGATTGTAAAATATATAGCTTAATGTGAATAACTTTTGGTATGATTCACGAAATGATATGATTTTTTCAAAATAGGTTGGCATAGACAGAGTCTTGGATTGTGTGAAGTTTGGGGGAAATTGATTAACATTTAAGCTCTTTTTTGGACATTAAGCTATAAAACAAGCTCAATGTCCCTCTTTTTTTGTGGGAGTCCAAAATTCATAAAACTTCTAGGATAGGTTTGGGAAGATGAAAACATAGGCTGTGCAAAGTTTAAAGGGAATTGTTTAAGGTTTAGGCTTATTATGGTACATTAAGCTCTTTTTACATAAAGCCATTCACATTAAATGTTTTAGGATTGATTGGTCTAAGATGGCGGAGTATAGAGAGACACGCTCCTGCAGCTCCGTCCACCCACCCGGCAGATCAAGCTTACAATGCGGATACATCCCTTAGCCGACATCCTGGGATGAGGAGGAAAGAGGACAAAGTGCTGAGGACACAGACGCAGCCTGGAATCCCGCAATACTTTCCCCGTAAGAGAGCGTAATCATCACGGGACCGGAACCGGGAACTGGACCTGGAGACAACACGCTTGTTACCTTGGGAAAGAGGGCAGTTTATTTCTTCTGATTCACTTACCCGGCTGGACAAGGTGAGCGTGGGGAGTGGGGACATAAGTATGCAAAGCAGGGAGGAGAGCAGAGAGGAGGAACAGCCATGGAGGCCCCGGGAACAGCCATGGGAGCCGCCCACGGGACAGGGAGAGGTGGCTGAAATAGCTTGGGATCTCAAAACCCTAATGCAAACTTTGCAAACCCTCTCAACACGTTCAGAAATGGAAGCGATGGTAAGGCGGGTGTAGGAGGCTCATAGTGTAGAGGTGGAGGCGGAGGTACAGGGCCTGTCAGACTGAAACAAGGTGAGTCTGTCCTGGCAAAAATGGAGGATCGGATCGCTCAGTTGGAACAGGTACAATCTCTTCAAATTTCACAGACCTCTTATGTTTCTACTCTGCAGTTGGAAGAATTTGAGGACCGCAGTAGGCGTAATCTGAGGTTTAGAGGGATTCCGGAGGCTATAGGAAGAGATACATTGCAGCCTACGATAATGGCTATTTGTAAACAGCTGGCTATCCCTCCCCCACTTGAGGAATTATGCGATGTGTGATGCGATGTGCTGTGTTGGGGCGATTTGTTGTGCTGGGGCCATGCGATTCAATGCGGGGTGATAATTGTGCAGACTGGGGGGGGGGGTTATTGTGCAGATCAGGGGTGGTAATTGTGCAGACTGGGGGGTGGTAATTTCTGTATTTCTTGTTGTACATTGTTGGGGAAAATTTTATGAAGATGTTTTAGATGTATTTTTGTCATAAGAGTCCTCAGTTTTCATGCTGTCCCTGCCTGCTCTAAAGAGCTGACTGGGGCAGACTGACGCTGGTTGAGACCGGTTCCAGGTTCACATTGTTCTCTTCGAACAATGTGTACTAAGGATTACTATCAACAGAATTGTCAGTTTGCTAAAACTATTTAAAAGTATACAGGTCTGTGATTGGTTTTTTTGAAGGAAAACAAATGTCTTTATTGGCTGTCTGTGAAGACACCACCCTTTTGTTCAAATCCTTATATGGTCATTCAATTTCCTGTGAGGTCACAATCCTTTGTAATTGCTTTCTGTTGGTGTGAATAAAAAGGAAGCTAGCCCATTGAAGAGGGGCTGATGCTGAGATGACGTGAAGCTGCTGGTAATATCTGTTTTTGGGAGCTGGGGATCCAGGGAGGCATACGATCAGAGGGGCGCATTATATCATAAGATTGAAAGGCGCTTATTAGTGCAAGAGTGTGGTGAAATACCCACGACAACATGCTGTATATATTTCCTGGTTCCTGGAGGGAGGAGGGGAGGAGAGGTGTGCATAGCTAAGGAGCGGAAACGTCCTCTGACACTACCGTTGCTATGGAAACCTGACCTGAAACCTATTACACTGCTTGTGGTGAACTGAGCATGTGCGAGATCTGCAAGGCTGAGATCCAGGAAGAAATACAGTCTGGCTTCATATGCCCACACTTAAGATGGCCACGGTCTGCTGCAAGTTTATAAAGTTCCAAAATGCTGTAATAACCTAACAAAACGGACCTTAGTTTACAGACTAACTTTACTAGAATACATTAAAGTGGAGGGCCACCCTGGGAAAAAAAAAACTTCATAAAAATGTTAATAATAATTTAAAAGGGAAAAAAACATTAATTTTTTTTTTACTTACCAGAAATGGCTGTTGCTAGGCAGATTGTCCTAATCTGCCTCTTCCTATTCCGCTGAGTTGTTCGGTCTTCGGCTCCTAGCGCAGTGTGTTATGGAAACTGTGTGTGTCCCACAACACAGCGCGTTCCCCATTCACAAAGCGCTGCGCGACTCGCGCATGCACAGTAGGAAACGGGCAGTGAAGCCGCAAGGCTCCGCTGCCTGTTTCCCTTAGTTGGAATGGCGTCGCCGGGAACCGAGACCCGAGGGACGGTCGGTCTCGGGCGGCCGACATCGCAGGCACCCAGGACAGGCAAGTCTGCTTATTAAAAGTCAGCAGCTACAGTGTTTGTAGCTGCTGACTTTTACTTTTTTTTTTTCCCGGCTGGCCCTCCCCTTTAAGCTTGTGTATTACAGGGTTATTTTAATTTAAAAAGTATAATTTTGGCCGGAACACCACTTGGCCATACATAATTACAATCTTCTTGTATGATTTCCTTTAGATTTACTTTCAGCTATGTAGTGCAAGGACCTCCCTGATTGGATCTGAATTGAAAGTGTTTAGGGTTTTTCCCCTCCTATTATTATATGATTTTTTTGCTCAATCTAAAGTAAAATTGTATTCTAAGATTGTATGATCTATTGCTAGCTTCGATTAAGAACATGCACAGTCACAATGATTGCTGCTTTGCAGTGACCTTTTTCTGACCTCCTGGCCTCCCTCTGTTGTGACTTATTACAAGTTAGTAGCAATCTGTCCAGTGATCCAGAGTTGAGAAATCTGCTCAACAGCGCAGCAACAGGTTGCTTTGGAAATGACACGCTCCATGTCTGCACCACCAGTGGTGAAGTTGCTCAGCAGCGCCACAACAGGTTACTTTTGAAATGACATGCTATGAATGCATAAAGGTGAGGGAGTGTTTAACTTGTGTGGTGAATACTGTAGTTACAGCAGGGGACTTTGTTTATGACCATCTCACTGATATCAAATTTCACAACTTAAAAATGATATTAACATTATTATGCAGCGAAATTGGTCCCATAGGAATGAATGGCGAAATGTTCAAAACTAGAGTGAGGGGTGACAAAAGCTGACTACCCCATGATCAGCCAAAACATTATGACTACCCCAGGAAAAAATTATAATTAAAAAAAAACATAAAATCATTTTAGAAAAAAAAAATCATTTTTGGAAAAAAAAAATCATTTTTGGAAAAAAAAAATCATTTTTGGAAAAAAAAAAGATTTAAAAAAAAAAAGAAAAAGATTTTTGAAAAAAAAAAAAAAAGATTTTTGAAGGAAAAACAAAAATAATTAAAAAAATAATTTTTGAAAATAAAATCACATTGAAAGGAATGGTTTGCCCTGCATCTGATGCTCACAAACGCACCAAACCACACACATGCTTCAGTGTTGTGAACAAAACCTTTAGCTGGCTTTATATTATACAATCTTCTTGTACAATCTCTAGATTTACATTCATCTATGTAATGCAAGGGCCTGTATGATTGGATACAAATTGAAAGTGCTGTTTAGATTTGACCACATATAATATGATTTTTCATATTTCTAAGTGAAAATTATACAATAGGATTGTATGATGCATGATCAGCTTAAGTTTAGATGATGGACAGTTTGATTTCCTGGGCTGTTTTTTTATTGAGCAGTGACCTTTCTGTAACCAGGGAATTCTTTTAGGCAAGTAGGGAAGCCCATTGAAATAAATGGTCTGTTCTACAAGCGCAGAAATGCACACAACCACAATCGTGCTCCAATGGTGTGAACAGATCCTTAAGCTGGCCATACATTATACAATCTTCTTGTATGATCTGCTTTAGATTTACTTTCAGTTAAGTAGTTCAAGGACCTGATTGGATATGAATTGAAAGTGTTGTTTAGGTTTTTCCCTCCTATTATTATTATTATATTATTTTTTTGCTCAATCTAAAGGAAAATTGTATTCTAAGATTGTATGATGTATTGCTAGCTTCCATTTGGAACATGCACAGTCACAACGATTGCTGCTTTGCAGTGACCTTTTTCTGACCTCCTGGCCTCCCTCTGTTGTGACTTATTACAAGTTAGTAGCAATCTGTCCAGTGATCCAGAGTTGGGAAATCTGCTCAACAGCACAGCAACAGGTTGCTTTGGAAATGACATGCTCTGAAAAACTATTCAGGGCTCCATGTCTGCACCACCAGTGGTGAAGTTACTCAGCAGCGCCACAACAGGTTAATTTGGAAATTACATTCAATTAAAGCATTAAAGGAAAGGAAGTGTTCCTACCTCCTCTTACCCTCCCCTCTCCAATCAACACAGTTGAGCCAAAAGTGGAGCACATGGCATTGTTCATGGCAAGTGTCAGGGGTAAGAATTTTTAATAACTTACTGGGGAATGTATTATTGATGTTTTTATGATTTTAGGTAGTCCACAGATTTTGGAATATAAATGGGATAGACAGTAGAGATTGTACAGATGATAGGAGCATACAGAAGTGATATAGATCTTTTACTGAGTTATATTCATAGTTTATGCTAAGATTTTGATTGTAGGTTGCCTCATATATTAAGTTAAAGAGAGCGAGGGTTTAATATAGGGCTGAAACCAATGATTATTTTCATGATCGGTTAGTTGGCCGATTATTGTTTTGATGAATCGGTTAATAACCTTAAAAAAATGTGGTGTATAATTTATATATAATAATAATAATAATAATAATAATAATAATGTATACGGTATTTTATTTATTCATGTATGTAATCAGTATATGTGTTTTTCATTCAGAAATTACATTAATTTTAAAACAGAATATTAAACGCAAGTGACATATTCAAACAAAATTCTTTCATTCAGCGAATGTAAAAAGATTTTTTGTATGAATATTCTTGTCTGAAAATTGATCTGTGTGGCCAACATAATGCTTTGTACACATCTATGCAGTTTGCTTTTGATTTGAACTGTTTCTGCAGTGTTTTTGCTGTGCGTTTTTGATTTTTTGCGCAAGTGATTTTGCTGCGATTCCGGTTTTTTCTTCTTTTTTTTTTTTTTTTTTTGTTAACCCAATTTGTTGGGCAGATTAAAAAACACAAATTGCTGCAAAAAAACGCATTACATGCTTTTCTTCAGCTTCTCCATTGAAGTCTATTGAAGTTCTTGACCCTCCCTTTCCAAATATGCAGCAGCTGAAAAAAAGCATAGATGTTAAAGTGTCCCATAGGAAACCATGTTAAATAAACTGTAGTGGGTTTCTGCAAAAAACACATAGGTGTGATCCAGGCATAACATGTTTAGTAACATAATCGGGGTAAAAAAAATACAATTTGGCATTTATAGTACAAAAAGAGCAAATAATCGCTATTGTAAGGGGTTCCTTTTTTTTTTTTTTTAACTGTGGAACAGTGAAAGTAATATTTACATTTAGTGATTATTTGCTTTTTTGTACTATAGAGGGCTATTTTTTTTTTTTTTTTTTTTTAAGTGGGAAAATGAACGGATGAGTGGAGAACAAAAGCAAAAAACGAACAAGCAAAATAAACAAATAAAATAAATATCTTTCCACCAAAGGGTGGGAGACCAGCAAGCGAACGAACAGATGGCAACGAAAACCAAGAAAGTCTGCACACAAAAAATGCATACAGAGCAAGATCAATCGATCAACAAACAAACAAGCGTCCGTCCAAAAATTGTGCAAGGCGATGCAAGCCGACACCTCCAGCGGTGCAAAAGTGCCGGGCGCAGCACCAAAGGCGCTGGCGCGCTGGCACAGAGCGGCACCGCGGCAGGGGCGCCGCGCGTCCCCAGCGTCGCGGACACCCCCGGGCGTCCCAACCCCCCACCCCACCGCTGCAAGGCAAGCAGCGCGGCCAAATGCCAGGAAGGCGGTCACCCCTGGGGAGGCCGGCGTGGTCCCACAGAGTGCTCCCCCCTCCATGCCTCCAGCACCAGCCAAGCCCACGCAGAGGTGGCAGCCGGAGGACGCCCCCCAACGTGACAAGCCAGGGACCGCCCAGCACAGGTGCGGCAAATGAACAGGGAGAGAGCGAAGACCTCCACGGCGCAGCACGCCCCAAAATGGCAACAGCCCCTACCAACAAGCAGACAGGCACTCACACTCCACAACCAGACAACGCCGACCCCAAAAACGAGCGGCGAGCTCGCCACCCCCACGTCACTTCCGTGGTCCGAACGCGGAGGCAGCGAGCCCGCCGCTCGCCCCCGAAATCAACACCGTCCAGTTGCGAAACGTGAGCACCCGTCCACTTGCCAACAAAAGCTGCCACCACCTTGAAACACACTGCACCACAGAGGTCCCCACTCCCTCCCCGCCCATCCACCACACCCATGCTGAACGGTCCCCGGCCCACCACACCGAGAGACATCCTCCAGCTGCCACCCCCGCACAGGCCCAACCGATGCCGGAAACACAGAAGGAAGAACACTCTGCGAAACCACACCAACCTCCCCAAAAGTGACCACCCTCCCGGCATTCAACCACGCTGCCCACCCCACAGCAGCAAGGCAAGAAGTCAGGACACCCACGGGCGTCCACGACACCGAAGACGCACAGCACCCCCACCACAGCGCCACTCCGCGCCAGCACACCAGCACCCCCAGCGCTGCACCCAGCACCCCCGCACCACCGGAAACACCAGCCTGCATCACCCTGCACAATCCCCAAACGAACACCCGCCCATTCACTGATCGACCGATCTCGCTCTATACACACCCCCCGTGCACAGACCTTCCTGGCCCCCACCACCATCCATTCACCTACCTGCCAATCTCCCACCCCTCGGCGGAAAGACATCCATTCTATCCATCCATTTTACCCATTCACCCTTTACCTCGTTCTCCACTCATCCGTTCACCCTCCCACTTGCTGGTTTTATTGTATTTTACCTTCCACTGGTTTGGTTGCAATATATATATCAGTCACTTTATTTAATTTTCACATCACTGTACACTTTTGTTCAGTCATCTTTATGCACACCGTCACTTTATTGAAAAGTCACTTTATTGCAATATCCGTGTATTGACGTTTTAGTATTTGATGCACAACAGTCACTTTAATGTGTGCACTCTAAAACTCACCCATACATTTTACTTACTGCATATACGCTAACCCATGATTCACTGTGCTGTCCTCCATTATCTAGCAGATCCAATTCACCATTGGTTCTATGCGTTTCTTGTCGCACATTTTTTTTTTTAATTCAGTACTTTTTTTATTTTAATTCTTTTCTTAACAATACAAGTTATACATTTAAGCATACATTTCATCCCAGATACATAAACTTCTAGCATTCATCTGCCACACCAGCCACCCACTCACCCCCCCTCCCCCCCCCAAAAAGACAAAAAAAAAAAAAAATAATAATAATAATAATAATAATAATAATAATAATAATAATACTAAAAATAAAATAATAATAATAATAAAAATAATACTAAAAATAATAATAATAATAATAATAATAATACTAAAATAAAATAATAATAATAATACTAAAATAAAATAATAATAATAAAAAAAAAAAAAAAAAAAAAGGGAGAATTTTTTCCTCTGCCGCCCCCACCTGTATTCACCTCCTCCAGCCCCCTCAGCCCTCCCCCCATCCTCCCATCCCCTCCAAATATCAACCTCTACCCATGTTGGTTCATCTTTTATTTTCATTATCCCAGGTCTCTACCCATCTTTTCCAAATAGCATCAAATTTGTCTCGACTCCCTCTATGTGTATAAATAAATTCCTCCTTTAATATAGTTTCTTTTATTTGTGTTCTCCATTCTTCAACCGTCGGAGGATATATAGATATCCATTTCTGGGCTATTAGTTTTCGTGCCTGAAATAGGCCTCTCGTCAGTGCGGTATGGATATTTTTTGAGATATTTGGTTCCGCCACTATATTTAATAAGCATAGATTTGGATCTAATAGCATTTCTATTCCTAGTACACTATTTATATTTTGGATTATATCCTGCCAATATCGATGGAGTTTGGGACATCTCCACAACATGTGTATTAAATTAGCCGGTGCGCCACTACATCGAGGGCATAAAGGGGACTCTCTACGTTTCCACTTAAATAATTTCTCAGGTGTATAGTATGATCTATGCGTAATAAAGATTTGTGTTAGTTTTTGAGTATCCGACAGTGATACCTTTGGGATCGCAGACAAGACCTCCGACCACTGAGCATCAGTCAGTGCTCCCAGGTCTCGCTCCCATTGCTTCCTAGCCGGCACCTCTACCTCTTCCTCAAATTTTTTCTGCATTATCTCATAAATTTTAGATATAAGTCCCTTCTTTTGGTCCCTTTTCTTCAACAGTGTTGTTATTTTGGATTCGTTAAGCATAAATACAGATGTACGGGCCTGGACATGAAAGGCATGTCTAAGCTGGAGATATTGAAAGAACCTCTGTCTTGGAATCCTAAATTCCTCAGATATTTGCGCAAATGATTTTATATTATCATTCCAAAACAGTTGTTCCACAAATCTCAGCCCCTGAGTTTGCCAAAACCCAAATCCCTCCAATCTCTGTACTTCCTCATAATTTGCGTTATTCCATATTGGTGTATAGGAGGTATAGCCAGCAATACTAGTAATCTTTTTTATTGCTAGCCATACCTTATTAAATAGTCCGCCTGTTATGAATTTCTTATCTTTTTGAAAAGTTTTTGTCTCTAGTAGGGACATCAATGAGTATCCTTTACCCAGTGGGAGTAATAATGCTTGTATCGGATCATTCTCATCTACTTCTGTCCAGCCATAGAAATGCTGGGTTTGTGAGGCCAAAAAATAATTTTTTGGATGTGGAATAGCGAGTCCCCCCCTCATCTTTGGCCAGCATTAAAGTTGTTAGTTTAATACGTGCATATTTTTTCTTCCAGATAAGTTCGCGAAAAAGCGATTCTATCCTTTTAAACCAAAATGCAGCTATCCACATCGGGCAGTTGTGAAAAATATATAATAATTGTGGGGCCCAGATCATCTTTATAAGATTTGCCCTTCCAATCACGGTTAATGGAAGTTTGCACCAGGTCTGACATTTATCTTTGAGCCTAGTCAATAATGGTCTAAGGTTAAGGTCAATATAATCCCCCACTTTCCGTGTTACCTCAATCCCTAAGTACCTAATTCTGTGTTTTATTTGAATTTGTTTAGCACAGTCTGGTAAAGAAGTGTTTACATTATGTAGCGGCATTAACACCGATTTCTCCCAGTTGATGCGAAACCCAGAGAGCTGTCCAAATGCAGATACAAGATTCATGAGTTCCTCTAAGGATTTTGTGGGGTCACTAAGGAAAATTAAGGCATCATCTGCGTACAAAGCTATTTTATCCTCTCTTCCTGCACGTTGGAATCCCTCTATCCCCGCAGACTGTCTGACTGCAGCGGCCAGTGGTTCCACTGCCAATGCAAACAGCAAGGGGGACAGAGGGCAACCCTGTCTAGTCCCCCGGGACAACGGGAAAGCTGGTGACATAGTGTCATTGATCCTCAACTTTGCCCTGGGGTCTTTATATAGTATTTTTAGCCAGGTTATAAAGCCTGGGCCTATGCCAAAGGCAATCAGTACCATCCATAGATATTCCCATTCTACCATGTCAAAAGCCTTCTGAGCATCCAATGACAGGATGGCACCAGCTCCCCCGTTATCCATTGGTAATTGTAGATTCAGAAAGAGCCTACGAATGTTTGTGGCTGCTGATCTGGAGGGGATGAAGCCTGTTTGATCCCTATGGATCAGAGTATCAATGTATCTAGACAATCTATTTGCTAGGACCTTGGCTAGTATTTTAACATCAGATGTAAGGAGAGATATTGGCCGATAAGAGCCAGGCTTTAGTGGGTCTTTATCCGGTTTTAAAATTATAATTATTATTGTTTCCATCATTGATTTAGGGAGTTCCCGTGTGATATATGCTGCATTCAGTACTTCAAGAAGTTCTGGGATCAAGATCTGACCGTATATTTTATATATCTCCACGGGGAGTCCATCCATCCCTGGAGATTTATTGTTTTGAATTTGTCCCACTGCTTCCTCCAACTCTACCATAGTTATAGGGGTATCCAAGGATTCTCTTTCCATTGAATTCAATTTGGGCATAGTTAACTTGTCTAAGAATTGTTCAGTCTTTTCCTTTACATTTAGGATTTCAGATTCATACAACCGTGAATAGAAATCTACAAATATCTTTTGGATACCCTCTGTATCATACTTTACTATCCCCTTTTCGTCTTCAATGGCAACTATACTGGATGGGCCTTCCTGGTTCCGTGCTATCATTGCTAACATATGACCCACCTGTTCCCCCATTTCGTAGTGCTTTTGGTTCTGCATGAATCTAGTATTTTCGGCCTTAGTTATAATCAACTTTTTATATAGCATCTGTACGTCCTGCCATGCTCTAAATTTCTCCTCATTAGAATCTAATATGTAGTCTTGTTCGGTCTGCTTAACTCTTTGGGTTATCTCTTCCTCCCGCTGTCTTGTGGCTAGTTTAATTTTAGATATTTCTTTAATTATTAAGCCTCTGAGGTATGCTTTCATTGTATCCCACACCATTAACGCTGAAGCTGAGCCCTTATTATCTCCAAAAAAGCCCATTAGCAGATGTTTTATTTTACTACTCTCTGGAATCAGGGACAGCCACTGTGGATTAACTTTCCACATTGGCCGGATCAACTGTTCCGTCCACTCTAAAGACAAAGTTAATGGGGAGTGGTCCGAGATTCCCCTTGATTCGTACTGAATTGTTTTGACTAATTGGAGAAAATGACCATTTCCCAAAGCCATGTCGATTCTGGATAATGATCTATATGTACTTGAGTAGCATGAGTATTCTTTACTATCCGGGTATCTTACTCTCCATACATCTGATAGACCCATCTCTTGTATCTGGTTGGCCCATCTTGTGGTCTTTCCCCCTCCATTACTCTTTTTGTTGCTATGTCTGTCCAGCTCTTCATTTAATACATTATTGAAGTCCCCAATTATCACTGTAGGAACATCAGGCCATTGCGCCATCTTTTCAAAAACCTTTTTTAACACATCGTCCTTATATGGTGGGGGAATATACACATTTACCAAGAGGATTATTCTATCATTTATGGAGCATAACAACATTAAATATCGGCCAATCGGGTCTTTAATACACTGCCTACAGGTAAACCTAATAGAGTTTGAGATCAAAATACTAACTCCACGGGAGTATGTTGAGTATATAGCATGAAATCCATGTTTATATTTAAATTTATCAAACATTTTGTCATCCTCCTTCCCCTTATGTGTCTCCTGCAGGCAGATTATTGCGGGATCATAGAATTCAATTAGTTCTTTTACCGCGCTTCTCTTTCTGTTATCCCCCAATCCTCTGACATTCCAAGACATCACTTTAATTTTACTTGTCATTTTGCGTTAAAATAAAAAGTAAAGACAAGAATAAAGAATAAAGAGTAAGAGTTTTTTGGGGTATAACCGTAATCCCTGAAGGATAGAAGACGGGGGAGAGAGAAGGCCAGGAGGAGGAGGAGGAGGAGGAGGAGGAGGAGGAGGAGGAGGAGGAGGAGGAGGAGGAGGAGGAGGAGGAGGAGGAGGAGGAGGAGGAGGAGCAGCAAAAAGAAAAAGAAGAGAAAAAAAAGAAAAGAAAAAAAAAGAAAAAAAAAAAATAATAATATATAAAAAAAAAAAAAATGGGGGAGCCCACCCACACACACCACCCACCCTTATAGCCACCCCCCTCCCCAACCCTGTTTCACTCCATAAAATCCTACTACTTCCATCCCCCCCTCCCCCCTCCCAACTCACTTCAATCTGTATCTGGACACTATCATCCCAAGCTGAAAGTCCCTCCCTAGTGGGGGGGGAATCAGCTACAACAACATACTTCTTGTCCACACGGGACCCATACTGGGGGCCCACTGTAGCCATTTCCAACGTTACGGCTGTACCATGTAACTACCCAGGTGGGGCAGGAGGAATAACCCCCCCCCCCCGCCTCCCTGGGAAAAAAAAATAAAAAAAAAAAAAAAGAGACTACAGGTAGACTCTGAAGGTGAAAAATCCCCCTCTCATCTGACTCCATCTTATCTACTCTTCAATAATTATGCCTAAGCTATTCCTTTCTTCCATCCAGCCATGTACTAACTGCGTCGGGTGTATCAAAAAATTGAACTCCATCCCGATCTGTAATACGTAATTTTGACGGAAACATTGCATATTTAATCTTTAGTGAAAATAATCGCCGTTTGACATCCTTAAATTTCGCCCTCTGCTTCTGTACTTCCACCGAAAAATCCGAATAGAAGGATACTTTATGGCCCTTATGCTCAATGTTGCCTCTCTGTCTTGCTTTAGACAATATATTATCTCTATCTTGGCAATTCAATAATCTAATAATAATTGGCCTGGGTCTATCTCCGGTGGAAGGGGCGCGGCTTCTTATGCGATGTGCTCGTTCTATTGCAAACGTTTTAGAGAAGCCTTCCACCCCGAAAATGTCCATTAACCATTTTTCTAAAAATGTAACAGCTGATTGGCCTTCTTCTTGTTCCGGTAGACCTAGTATGCGGACATTATTGCGTCTTTGTCTATTCTCCATTTCTTCCATTCTTTGATTTTGATCCCTTGTCTGTGTTTTTATCAAATGTGTATCCTTTTTTATCAACGGTATTGAGTCCTCCAATTCTCCTACTCTTGTTTCCACCGCAGTAGTTCTTTCACATATTTTCTGATTCTCATATCTCATAGTTGCAATGTCTCCTTTTAGTTCTAACATCTGATTTGTTAATGATAACAGTGAATTATTACAAGCCTGTACTGCCATAAGAACGTCCCTCAAGGTTGGTTCCACCATTACCAGGGGGGTTGGGGTACTACAGCGTATATTTACGTCTTTATTTATTTGTTTTTCATCCATTTGTCTGTTCATCTCGTCATCTGGTGTTTGTGCATCCAGTGGGGTCTGTTATTGATATCCCAGACGTATTTGCAGTCGATCTCCCCTTCAACCCCCATGAAACTCGTGGGATTCGAGATGTCTGTACTGTTTCATGCTCCTTCTGCCAATTTTCCATTGTGTCCAAGTTTACCACTGGTTCACCACTTTCTTGCAAAATTAGTTTTGCTGGGTTGAGGGGGTCTATTCCTTGGGTAGCCAGGTTTCCTATAGGCCCCTTTTTCAGCTCTTTCTGACTTTTCATGGATTCTTTTTTATCTGGGCCTACTGTATAGGACTCCTCCTGGGTTTTCAATGCTTTCTCCATTTCTGCTTCCTGTTCCCTCCTCCTTTGCCGTGTCATATTCCACTAATCTCCTTAAAAAAGAAGGAGGGGCAGGATCAACTATCAATCGATCTACAACTCTGTAAAGTTTTTAGTGGTTATAGTTCATGCCACATAGCATTTGTTCATTTGATAATAGTGAACTGTGTTAGCTAACTGTTAGCAATTTATTACATTTAAACACTTATCATTTCAACAGTTTAGTGACAGATTGTGGTTGTCCCCTGTTGAATGAAGTCCATTAGCAGCTTTTTAGGAGTGGCAGTAGTTTATCAGCTGTTCACAATGCTAACGGCTTGGTATGATTAGTCTCATTTAGCTCATTCCTCAATATTTCCCTTATTTAATGGCAATTAGACATGTCTTTATATACAAGCAGGACACATGTCACCATCAGCCGTTGAAACTCTGGTCATATAACTTTCACTCAGCAGTTAGTGAAAAATAAAACAGTCCATCAGCATGCCGAGTTTGTTTATAAATTGTCAGCAGTTGTTTTGTTAATAGTATCCAATTCACAATTGATACTTTACACATCAGTTTATAGTTGATAACTATTTAGATCTGTATATCCGTAAATATCAACAATTCCACAATACTATCCAGTTAGCTGTTATCAGTATCCACAGCAAAATTAACAATAATTCAATTACTGGTGTCAGTCTTTGAGATCAAAACCAACACATTTAGTTGGAGAATTTGGTAGAAAACCAGATCATGTTATGGCATTTGTATAAGTCTTTTATATGTAGCAGTAGCAACAATGTAGCATGTCTTTGAGCAGTCCAAAAAAAATATTTAGTTACAGTTTGTCACTTTTAGCAGAGATAGCAGAAAGACAGCAGTGCATTAATTTGTTAAAGCAGCAGTTTGCCAGTTTTTGATAATATATGACATCTGACAGTATTGCGATACGCTGCTAAAACAGTTTAGTAATTTAGCAGTTTTTATGGCAATAGAATGTAGCAGTATATGGCAGCAGAGTATCAGTGCGATAAAATGCTGAGTTAAATGTTTAGCAGTTTGGCAGTTTTTAGTAATGTATGGCAGTATATGGCAGCATAAGGTAGTGTTAAATACTATGCAGCAAATCTTTTAAATAGTCCAGAGACAAAGTGAGTATACAGAGTCCTTGAAGAAAGTGAGAGAGGATAAAACACTTACCACAGCTGCCACTGCTTTTATCTTCCTTGTTTCTCCAGAGAAGACAGGTGCCTACTATTACTGATAAGAGCTGATATCATGACTTCTGATGCCCCAGATATTGCATTTAATAGCCATATACCCACACTCATGAGCCAGTGAACTTTTAGCTGAGGCTTCAGATTGCTTCAAATTTCTATAAGCCAGGAGGGGATATCAACAGGTATTCAGTGTTTTTTTTTTTCCTCCTGTATTTACACAGAAACTCCTCCGCTCACCCATACAGCCCAGCATGCAGAGATGTCTTGACCTCAGGTATGGCAGGCACAGCAGGGGGAACAGCAGAGGAAACAAACAGCCAAGGTAGGGGTAGACCAAAGCTTGTCCATACCCAGACAAGCAGATGGGATATAGTGCGTCCTTGCTCCTTCACTCCTCCACCTCTCTGCTCCTCTGTGCCATCACTTTCCTTGATAGATTATGGTGAATAAATTTAGCTGCTTTAGCGGCTTTTAGATGATCTCCTTCCCCAGCTTCTCATCTCATCTCATCTCATCTCATCTCCTCCACACCACACTACACTACAAATCAGCAATCTCAGCAAACTCAGTGTCGGCTTCCACATGGAGTAGAAATGTAGGAAGCAGGGAGTATCAGGTGTCAGGTGTCAGGAGTCAGAGCTCTACCTGAATGATTGCAGTACATCCTGGAGCAGGCAGATCACCGCCTACTCACCCTCCCTCACATCAGAACGTGCCTACGCCCCCTACGTCGCTATTTTTTTAACCTCATTGTTGCTGCCCGATGAATCGATTATGAAAATAGTATTTGATAAATTTTAATAATTGATTAGTTGTTTTGGCCCTAGTTTAATACTACTTTAGGGGTTATTGTCTGGAGTGTCTATTAAGTGTGTATTTGTTTTTCAATGAAGGAACAATAATGGATTATGGCAGCATACAGCAGAAAATATATTTTACAATCCCTTATACCCCCTCTATCATCTATACCAGGGGTAGGTAACCTCGGCCCTGCAGCTGTTTTTTTTTTGACATTGCAAGACCCTGACAATCACAGGCATGATGGGATTTGTAGTTCCACCACAGCTGGAGGGACGAGGTTGCCTACCCCTGATCTATACCACCTCTTCCATCTATCTAATGTATAACTCAAACTTCTTGACTACATGCTAATTACATATAAAACACACAGTTCCACACCACACCAATTTATTATTCCTGTGTAAACCTTCACACAATATGCAGTATGATAAAGCAGTTAATATCCCCTAAACTACCACGTGCATGTGCGGGAGTGACGTCATTGCGGCTCCGGCCAATCACAGTGCCGGAGCCGCGATACCCGGAAGTAATCCCTGGAAGTGATGTTGGTCGCCGGAGCGGTGGATGGGCACCGCAGTAAGGGCTTCCATCTCAGGTGGGTATTGCATAAAGAGCCAATTTGCTATGCATACTAGCTCATTATGCCTTTGTCTTGCAGATGTAATTTTTTTAAGTGGGTTTACACCGACTTTAAAGTGGAAGTAAACCCTTCCAAAGCACTTTGGCCTACAGGTAAGCCTAGATTAAGGCTTACCTGTAGGTCCAATAAACAGCCCTCAAAAATTACACTCGCACACTCGCATTTTGCGAGTGATTTTTGAGGGCTGGCGAGGAGAAGAGAGGAGAGCCGCCACTGGGAGATCACAGCAGGGAACATTCAGACTTTTGTTTCATAAGCTGTGAGTGTTCCCCCGCCGTTCGCCGTCACATAAGCTCCTCCCCTTTTCCGGGACTTTGATAGACAGATCACCCGTCCAATCCTAGGACGGGTGACATGTATCAAACTTCCCCGGACAAGGGGAGGGGCTTATGTGACGGCGCGCCGCGGGGGAACACTCACAGCTTATGAAACAAAAGTCTGAATGTTCCCTGCTGTGATCTACCAGTGGCGGCTCTCCTCTCTTCTCCTCCACAGGTAGGCAGCACATGGGGGACACAGGCTGCAAATGGGGGGGAGGCACAGGCTGCAAATGGGGGGGGACACTGGCTGCACATGGGGGGGACACTGGCTGCACATGGGGGGGAGGACACTGGCTGCACATGGGGGGGAGGACACTGGCTGCACATGGGGGGGAGGACACTGGCTGCAAATGGGGGGGACACTGGCTGCAAATGGGGGGGGACACTGGCTGCACATGGGGGGGAGGACACTGGCTGCACATGGGGGGGAGGACACTGGCTGCACATGGGGGGAGGACACTGGCTGCACATGGGGGGGAGGACACTGGCTGCACATGGGGGGGAGGGACACTGGCTGCACATGGGGGGGGAGGACACTGGCTGCAAATGGGGGGGAGGACACTGGCTGCAAATGGGGGGGGACACTGGCTGCAAATGGGGGGGACACTGGCTGCAAATGGGGGGGACACTGGCTGCAAATGGGGGGGACACTGGCTGCAAATGGGGGGGACACTGGCTGCAAATGGGGGGGACACTGGCTGCAAATGGGGGGGGGGGGACACTGGCTGCACATGGGGGGGCACTGGCTACACATGGGGGGGGGGGGCTGACACTGGCTGCACATGGGGGGGGACACTGGCTGCACATGGGGGGGGACACTGGCAGCACATGGGGGGGGGCACTGGCTGCACATGTGGGGGGACACTGGCTCCACATGGGGGGGGACACTGGCTGCACATGGGGGGGACACTGGCTGCACATGGGGGGGGGGGGGGGCCACACTGGCTGCTCATGGGGGGGACACTGGCTGCTCATGGGGGGGGACACTGGCTGCACATGGGGGGGACACTGGCTGCACATAGGGGGGGGGGCACAGGCTGCACATGGGGGGGACACTGGCTGCACATAGGGGGGGACACTGGCTGCACATAGGGGGGGGCACAGGCTGCACATGGGGGGGGACACAGGCTGCACATGGAGGGGGGACACAGGCTGCATATGGGGGGGGGGCACAGGCTGCATATGGGGGGGGGACACAGACTGCACATGGGGGGGACACAGGCTGCACATGGGGGGGGGACACAGGCTGCACATGGGGGGGACACAGGCTGCACATGGGGGGGACACAGGCTGCACATGGGGGGGACACAGGCTGCACATGGGGGGGACACAGGCTGCACATGGGGGGGACACAGGCTGCACATGGGGGGACACAGGCTGCATTAACATTAAGGTTGTTAATATTTTTATAACTTAATTGCATAAAACATTAAAGGTGTCATTTAATGAGATAATTTATGAGGGCGGGTTTAGGGGCGGGGCAGGGTAGGGGTTGGGCGGGGCAACTGGTGGCGAGTAACCCTTAAGGCCTGGCTAGTAGCTCAGGACTTGAAATTTTGAGCCCTGCAATAAATATCTCCTAAACCTACATGGTTTAGGAGATATTAAAAAAAAAAAATTAGGCATCGCTGTCTAGGGCGCATGCCGAGTTCACGGCGCTATGCTGCTTTCCTGCGCATGCGCGGGAGTGACGTCATCGCCGCTCCAGCGAATCACAGCGCTGGAGCGGCGAGACCCGGAAGTCACTCCCGTAATGATGGCGGCGGAGAAGGTCGTGAATGAGGACCGCTCCGGGGGCTTCGTTCTCAGGTAAGTTATTAATAATGAGCTAGTATGCTATGCATACTAGCTCATTATGCCTTTGCCTTGCAGGTTCCGTTTTTGTTTTATTTTTTAAAAAGAGGCTTTACTTCCTCTTTAATGTTTATTGTATGTGAATTTTTACAATGGAGGGATTATAATCACTCTGTATTGGTTAGAACTTTATTGAAATGTCTCAAGGTATTTGCACAGTGGTGTTGGAATGCACTTGGTTCACAATTATCCCAGAGTGATGGAACAATTTTAAAACATTCCTCCCCATTGTCAGTCACTGGTAGTGATCTTTAAACCCTTCATAATGCAGCATGAAGTGGTTAAATAACACTGCAACTGTCCACTAATGCTGTATGAAAGGGGTTCATTAAAGCGATTTGTAAACCTATTTTATTTTTATTTTTTAGTAACAACTGAACTGAGATCAGGCTCAGGTAAGTATAGTGCGAGCTGGTGCACCACACAAAAAAAATAAATAAAAACTTAACGTAAATGCATAGTATGCATTAAGGTGAAAAAACCCACCTAGCTTTACAACCAGTTTAACTATTCAATGGGTCAATAATGCAGCACAAAGGGGTTAATTGACACTTCTAATGTCCACAAATTCAGTACAAAGGGGCTAATTATCACTAATGCTAATGCAGCCATGGCCAGTGGCAGTGTTAACCACTTTCAGACCGGACCAATTTGCAGCCAAAGGACCAGGCCCCTTTTTGCGATTCGGCACTGCGTCGCTTTAACTGACAATTGCGCGGTCGTGCGACGTGGCTCCCAAACAAAATTGACGTCCTTTTTTTCCCACAAATAGAGCTTTCTTTTGGTGGTATTTGATCGCCCCTGCGGTTTTTATTTTTTGCGCTATAAACAAAAATAGAGCGACAATTTTGAAAAAAATGCATTATTTTTTATTTTTTGCTATAATAAATATCCCCAAAAAATATATAAAAAAAAACATTTTTTTTCCTCAGTTTAGGCCGATACGTATTCTTCTACATATTTTTGGTAAAAAAAATCGCAATAAGCGATTATTGATCGGTTTGCGCAGAAGTTATAGCGTTTACAAGATAGGGGATAGTTTTATAGCATTTTTATTAATAATTTTTTTTTTATTATTAATGGCGGAGATCTGCGATTTTTTTTGTGACTGCGACATTATGGCGGACACATCGGACATTTTTGACACATTTTTGGGACCATTGTCATTTTTACAGCAATTAATGCATTTAAATGCATTGATTTCTGTATAAATGACACTAGCAGTTTAGGGGTTAACCACAAGGTGGCAGTGTAGGGGTTAAGTAGGCCTAGGGGTGTGTTTTTTACTGTGGGGGGGCGTGGCTGTCAGCTAGTGAATGCTGATCTCTGCTCCAATCACAGGGAGCAGAGATCGGCGTCACTAGTTGCTAGGCAGAACAGGGAGATGCTGTTTATCTCGGCATCTCCCCGTTCAGCCGCTCCGTGAGACGATCGCGGGAGTCCCCGCGGCGATCGACTCGACTCACGGGGGTCCCGACCGGCGCGGGGAGCGCGCCGCTCCCGGCGCGCTCCCGATGGCACGGACAGGCGAAAGGAGGGACGTATATATACGCCCTCCTGCCTGTACGTGCCATTCTGTCGACGTATATCGTCGTGCGCCGGTCGGCATGTGGTTAATGAACCCTTTCATACATCATTAGTGGCCATGAGCAGTGTTTATTAAAGCGGAGTTCCACCCAAAAGTGGAGTTTCTGCTTTAAAGCGGAAGTAAACCTATCGATTTAACAGTTTAAAAAAAAAAGGCATGCCAGGAATGCTAACTGCACATTGGCTGTGCTCTCAACCAAACAGTCAAACCATCCAATGGCTGGTGTCATAACGGATCACATGTGCAGCACCGTGGCAGTTGAAGATTAAACAGAGGCAAAGATGGCAGCTTACTTGGCTGAAAACAATAGGGGGGTTTACTTCCACTTTAAGCATTCCTTACCTTCTTACATGCCACATTTGGTATGTCATATTTTTTTTGGGGGGGGCGCCCAGCTCCCACGTCCGCTCGAGCGGAAGTTCTCCTCTCTCTTCTGAGTTACTTTGTGGCGTTTGCTGTGCATAGGGCAGCCCTTTTTAAGTGAATGGGTTGTCGCATGGACATTTGCATGTGAAAAAATGCAGCAAAAAATTAGCGTGTGTTTTTGCAAACCTTGTCACTAATGGTAGCCTTCATCACTGTGGAAACTGTCACCAATGTTGGTGGTTTTCGCTGTGTATACTGGCACCAATGCTGGAGCTTATTATGTATTCTGGCACCAAGACTGGAGGTTACTACTATATATATGGACAGCAATGCTGATTGTTGTTATTGTGTAAACTGGCAACAATGGTGTAGGTCATTACCAAGTATACTGGCACCAATGCTATGGGCTTTTGTGTATACGGGAAACCATGCTGAGGGTTATTATTGTGTAAGATTGCACAAATGATGGAGGTTATCACTGTTGAACATAGTATCAACGCTGTGGGATATTGTTGCAATACCTGGCATCCATGCTGGGGGGTAATACATCCTGCTCCCAAAACTCGCTTCTGCTTACTGTGATTGGGGTGCCAATAACAATTACGTTGCGTTCACGTCTGTAGACTTCCAACTGTGCGTCAGCCTGTGCTTTGCAGCGTGTTGCAAACGTACATATGGCTCAAGTCACCATAATGGAGGCTAACCTTGATTGGGGTGTCATGCACATTTACAAAAGCACTAAAACCCGCACAGA
The DNA here is from genome assembly GCA_028564925.1 of Lithobates sylvaticus. Classification (NCBI taxonomy): domain Eukaryota; kingdom Metazoa; phylum Chordata; class Amphibia; order Anura; family Ranidae; genus Lithobates; species Lithobates sylvaticus. The sequence continues at coordinate 220,799,312 of CM053027.1, read as the reverse complement.
AAATACACATTTTAGAAACCTGCTGCAAACACGAATCATGCTTGTGTTGCCATGATGATGGTGCAAGCGTAATAAGTATTTGCAGCGCATTTCTTAAATGAGCTCCAAAGCATGTATGTTGCCTTCAGAGACACGCAGATGTTAATACAGCCTAAGTGTTAATGACATCCCAGTCGCAGTTAGCGGCAGATGCCTGCTTTGACACGTTACAAAATGCCTGACTCTCCACACCGAGTGAGTTTGTGATATTTGCTGTGCGTAGGGCAGGCCTTTCAAGTGAATGGGTTGCCCTATGCACAATGTGCATTTACGTGTGAAAAAAAAGTCTCCAAAAAGTTGGGAGGTGTGCATATTTACACTAGGTTCAGCCCCAATTTGAATGTCAAAGTCTCAACATTTTTGATAACAAAAAAAAATGGTGGTGGTTATGAATGTGGAAACTCTCACTAACGTTGGTGGTTGCCGCTGTGCATCCAATGCTGGGGCTTATTATGTATAATGGCACCAAGGCTGGAAGTTATTGCTGTATAAACGGACAGCAATGCTGCTTGTTGTGTAAACTGGCAACAATGGTGTAGGTTATTACTGATTACACTGGCACCAATAATATGGGCTATTGTGTATACTGAAAGCCATGCTGAGGGTTATTCTTTTGTAGGATTGCACCAATGATGGAGGTTATTACAGTGGAACGTAGTATCAGTGCTGTGGGATATTGTTGCATTAACTGACCTTCATGCCGAGGGGTATTGCATCCTGCTGTCATGTGGAGCCCCTCTCTCTTTCCTGGCCTGTGACTGACATCATTCATAACGCAAAATGCGTGCTTTGGCGTGCATTTCGGAAACATGCTGCAAACGCATATCGCCGTTGCATTGCCATTCTGGTGATGCAAGCACGATACACATTCAAAGGGCATTTCCAATATGCACTCCATAGCACGCGATGGGAAATGTGCAGATGTGAATGCAGCCTCATTGTTTGACACCCCAAGCGCAGTTAGCAGATGTTTTTTTTTTTTTCTCCAAGTGACAAAACACGCACAGAAAATACATGCATTTCACACATGTGCTGCAGACACACATCACGCCTGCGTCACCTTAATGACAAGGCAAGTGTGATGCGTGTTCCTAAAAATTTTAGCATAGTGTGTTTTCTGTGCAGGTTCCTGTACATTCAGAAATGTGCATGTGTGAATGCAGCCTAAATAGTAATGCAAGCACAACGCACAGTGCTGCTTGTTTTCAAAACGTGATTTCTGTGCAGGTTGTCGTGCGTTTGGAAATTCTCGGATGAGAACAAGCCATTCACTGGAATGGTTTGTGCTAGGTGTGACAAACACCCCAAAATAGATCAAGAAATGTTTTGGTTGTTGAGCGCTGCATGTTTTTAGGGCGTGTTTTGGTGCGTGTCAAAACATGCGTCTTCTTACTGCATTTGGGGTGCCATTAACACAGAGTTACATTCACATATACGCATTTACATCTGTGTGTCAACCTGCAAAAAAAATGCATGCTTTGCAACGTGTTTTGAACGTGTATAGTGCTTAAAGAGGAGGTCCCACAATTTTTTTTTAAAGTCAGCAGCTACAAATACTGCAGCTGGCGACTTTTAAAATAAGGAAACTTACCTGTCGCAGGGTCCAGCGATGTCGGCACCCGAGGCCGAACCGTCCCTCGGATGCTGCCGCCGCCATCTGAAGGTGTCTTCACCCCCCTGCCAAAAAGCGGAGGTTCCATTTTTGTGTGATACTCCGCTTTAAGTCTCCATAATAGCATGCTTTGGTGGTGATTGTGGTGTCATTGCCATGGGAATGTAGCCAGAACTGATTAACTGTAATAAATAATAACAGACAACATGGTGGAGTAAACTAGGCCGCGGTCTTTATTATTGGTATAAATAAACATGAAAGTATTCATAGATAGATAAATGAAATCACCAACAAACTGTTAATCAACCAACTTCCAATAACAACCCAGCCACTATGACTCAGGTTGATGAACTTATAACCAACTTTTAAATAACCACTCCCACAAGCCAGGGTTGTGTTTTTATCTATATACAAAAACACAAGCCTGGCCTCATGACCCCCCGTAGCGCGGCCAACTCCACCATAGCCTGCAAATTATTATTAAGTCCAACCCGATATCAGAGATGTGAACATTGTCATCTCTGAACAGGCTGACTAAACCACCTTCCAAGTCTATATGCCTAAACGAAAAACCACCAATCGTAGGCAAAAATTTGACCAATGCCCGATTGATACATTTCCTGACCTTGACCTTGGGATAATTTCTAAAAAAAACTAAACGTATATTGGGGAATGATAGCTGAAACAGAGACACATCGTTCTTGATTTGAAAGAGTAAGTCCAAAGTCTTAACAGTACCGATATCGTTACCCCCAAGATGCAAAATCAAAATGTCAGGGACCGGTAAGGATTGAAATAGCAAACTTAAGTTATCAAATAGGTCCGACCATCTCATACCTCTCCCACCGTGCCAACTTATATTTACCAATGAGGGATCAAAATTCAAGCTTTCGGTATAAATCCTTCGCAAAGCTCTCCTTTCAGCCCAGAATATGTATGAATGCCCTATGATCCAAACGGACAGAGACTGACCTGTGGATTAAAATAGACAATTAGGATGAATGTATAACTTATAAGCATCGGACTGCCACCTACCAATCCATTTAATAACACCGATTTGTAAACCCAACCGGCGGCCTCGGTGGCTGCCCCAATACGAAATGAATGGGAAGACAGCGACAGTTTGCCCAAGTTCAGCAAGGCCAAACATTTTGAGAAAACAGCATTGAATTGGTACTTGGTCAGTGGGAGGCCATTGCAATGAATGAACAGAATACTGCTGTGCTCATACCTAATTTTAAGAAACTTCCGGAGTAGAATGATTGGGCAAATAGGTGACCCAGGAAATGGGAGAAGTTGAACCCAAACACCCTTCCCATACTGGTCAGTTTTAGATCTTGGAATAAATAACTTGACGTTATCTACATCCAATAAAACGTGCGACAATAGGAGCCCTGACGCTGAATTCTTATTAGGGGGTAACGCCTCCGAAATCCTCAACGCCCCGAAAAAAAAAAAAATAATGAAAAAAAAAAAAAAAACGGCCCGAAAAAGAACTGCTTCATAGGGCGAAAAACAAACTGTGTCAACCGCTGAACACAACCGGGAAAGAATGTCAGGCGTAATCACCATTCTGGAGTCCCGCCGAAACGTCGCCTTCTTATAGCCCTTCAGGGCCTGCCTAACTGAAAACAGGGAAGAACAGGCAGGGTAATTCTGTAGTTGGAGAAAAAAGGAAACACCCACCAAAGTTTTGTTAATGTGAGACCAGGATAGTGACTTAGCCATTAAACTGTCCAAAAATTACAACACTAAACTCTCAGAGAATGGGGGCTGCGGGTTGCCCGATAATCTTAGATGAGACAGCCACAGCAGCCATGCTGATGAATAAGCTGAAAAAGTAGATGGGGCGATGGATCTCTCAATATTCCCCCCAAACACATTTCAGATCAAGTTCCACAGGTGTGAAGGGCACTGGATTCCTAAATCGTCCGCAGCTGGAAACAGAGACTTGAATCTCACCATCTGCAAACGTGAAAGAGAATCCGCAATGTCATTAAACTTACCAGGCAGGTAGCGGGCTTTTATCCAGATGTTGAGACTCAAGCACTTGAAAACCAAGTACCGAATCAGAACAATGACCGGAGGGGATGTTGAGGACAAGTAGTTAATGGCAAAAAGGACCCCCTTGTTGTCTGTACTAAACAGGATCTGAGTGCCACCCAGAGGCGCACCAGTGAGTGTTCCATAATGCTGAGAAAACCCACTGAACCTGCTGTATCTGTGAATAAACAGAAATCTTTGTCTTCTATAAATTCTGATTGAAAAATAGCTCTACCGTTGAAATCTTCTAAAAACTGAGCCCATACCAAAAGGTCCTCTTGAATCTCAACCGTGATTCTAATATGGGATGTTGGGGACTTGAGCCCTGAAATAGCCAAATATAAGCGTCTAGAGAATATTCTGCCAACCGGCAAAACGCTAGAGGCAAAGGCCAATAGACCCAGCAGTTTTTGCATCTCTTTCAACGTGGCCTTCTTGTTTCGCAGGATGAAATTAATCATATAACGCAAAGTGACTATCTTATCTGCTGGGAGTTCAAAAACCCCAGCGCCAGTGTCAATGATAATACCCAAGAAAACCATGCGCGAGGTGGGAGGTATAGTCTTTTCCCCAGCTAATGGAATGTTAAAGTCCTTGCAAACCTTCAAAAAGGAAGTCAGCACATTATTACAGTCCTGAAATGAGTGACCAAGAAAAAGGAAGTCATCCAAGTAATGTAGTAAGTAACATGAACCTGAGACGACTTTTACCACCCACTCAATAAATGTAGCAAAAGCCTCAAAATAAGTACAGGAGAGCGAGCCTCCCATGTGAAGGCAGCGATCAAAGAAAAAACAATCGTCAAAACAAAAACCAAGGGAATTAAAAGATAGAGGAATGATGGGCAATAAACGAAAGGCAGACTGTACATCTGCTTTAGCCAGAAAAGTTCCAGGGTCTAATTTACGTATTAAAAACAATGCATCCTCAAATGTGGAATAGTGCACTGAGGCTGATTCAGCACTTATCCGATCATTCAAGGAATCCCCTGTAGGAAATGACAAGTGGCGAATCAGCCTGTAAGAACCCATTTCTTTTTTGGGCACAACCCCCAGTGGGGAGATCCTGAAGTTTAGAAAAGGCGGACATGAAAAAGGTCCAGCAACCCTACCTGCCTGAAGTTCCTTGAAAATTTTCTCCCTCACCACCTCTGGCAGATCCAAGGTGGATTTCAAATTCCTTTTAAACTCACAACTTTGGCCCTGAAAAGGGGGGGGGGAACCCCCCATTGAGCACCTCAAACAGTAGAAGGGCCATCTGTCTGTCTGTGTACCATCGCAGCCAGGGGGCCATTCTTAGCAGCCTCACTGGCGTTGGAGCCTTTTGAAAAAGGTCTCAACCTTGTGATTGGCTGGTAACTGCCATTTTTTTGAAGCATTTCGCCACGGAATGTGCCCCTGCACAAAATGCACATTCGTGTCTATACCTACAGGAACCAGGCCACTTGCATTGTGTATCATTGAAAGAAAAACCTACCTTCTTGTAATTGGTAACTGGTGCTGGAAGAAATGGTTTGTTAGTGAATGATCGCTGTGGAAGAAAAAGATTAAGCCAAAGACCGATATCCTTACAACCCCATTTCAGACTGGGATGATCTGAGAGTGTTTTTTTTTTTTTTTTTTTTTTTTTTGAAGGACTCATCGTAAACAACCAGGATATCCCACCAAAATTTTTATAAGCCTCCAAGACAATGTCCAGATGCTGAAATAAACCCACACTCTTCCCTGGATCATTTTCACAGATAATGCTAGCATATATATATATATATATATATATATAATTTCCCCTATCGTCTTTCAGGACAGCCACCTGAGAGACCTTGGCTCCTCCCCTCTGTAGGAAACACCTGCGCCAGCTTGCTATAAATTTCCTCCTCCCCTGCTGCTCCTCAGTTATTTGTGTTTCCTCCAGGAGGGGAGACACCTTTTTGGAACCAGCCAGAAAGAGTCAGGATTACCAGGGGGTATGGGCTCAGGCAAAGGATACATGTCCACAAACGAAGCAGCAGCGGCTCCTTTTGGACAAACAGACCAGGTAACTAACCTGGGGAGACTGCCGCCCCTGCATCCCTGAGTGCAAGCGGAGGTCAGGGGGGTTTCCTTCTCAGCTCCGAGTGCGGAGCACAGGTACAGGTCCTGCCGTTCCATACCTCCAGCGGCGTGTGGCGCTCGCAGCGCGGAACACGCTGGGTATAGGGACCGGCGTTGTCAGTGACGGGTGACGTCACATCCGGCAAGAGGGGCGTGTACTTCCGGGTTCGCGGTTTCCGGTTCCGGCCGCGAATCTTGAAAAGGAGGCCAGGCATGGGCTAGGAGAGGAGCTACACATGCTGTAGTGTCAGCTAAAGCTCCGGTGGTGACACAAGCATGTCGGACGCAGAAGGTAGAGACCAGACTGCTACGACAGAGACCAGCTCCAGCCATGTAAAGGTAAGGGGAACCTGGGGAGGACCTCCCCTGGCCTATATCAACCACCCATCCCCCTCCCCCTCAAGGGTTCAGCAAGGGGGGGGTGGGTAGGTCCCTCCTGTGTCAGAGGGTTATTTTTCATTGGGCCCCTAGTGTGGTAAGCCCATATGAAAGACGCTGTGCACCTGCAAGTTGCAGGAAGCTTATGTCAGTATTAATATGTGTGGGGTTTCTCTTTATGTCTTTTCAGAAACCTGACAAGTCTAAGCCCTCTCATAACTCAAAAAGGAGGTGCCCTTCTTGTAAAAACACACTGAAAGATTCCTGGGGGAAAGCATTATGTAAGGAATGTATTCACAAGTTGGTGCAAGAACATTCCACAGAGCAGGGCAGTGATTTAGCGGCATCTGTCAAGGAACTATCAAGTACCTTTGTAGCCTTCAAAACCTTTTTTGAGGGGTTCCAGATCCCTCAACTGCAAACTGCCCCTCCACCAGTACTACCGGTACTAGGAAAAGCACAGGCACTACCCTCCACTAGTGCCGGTCCTTCAGTTACTCCTAGAGAGGAGGCAGAGGACGAGCCTGACAGCACAGCGTCCGGCTCCCAAGAATCTGAGGGTGAAGCACTGGAAGGGGATTCCAGAAAACCCTCTAGATACAAACTCTCATTAGAAGAGGTAGACCAGCTGTTGGGAGCCATTCATACCACGCTGGGTATACAGACGGAAAAGAAACCTTTATCCCTGCATGATCAGATGTATGAGGGTTTAGGAGAACAGGAAAAAAAAATTTTCCTGTTCATGACGTCTTAATAGAGGCAATTAAGAAAGAATGGCAGGAACCTGAAAGGAAACCATTCTTTTCTAAAGCCTTAAAGAGACGGTTCCCATTTTCAGATGATGAGTCATCAGTATGGAATAAAATCCCAAAACTAGACGCTGCCTTCTCACAAGTCTCCAGGCACACCGATCTAGCTTTTGAGGATATGGGGGTCCTTTCTGAAGCAATGGACAAAAGAATGGATACCCTATTAAAGAGGTCATGGGACTCCACAGTGGGAAGCCTAAAGCCAGCCATGGCGGTCACGGTGGTAGCCAGAAATGTAGAGTTTTGGCTGAACCGTATACAGGCACATATTGAGGAAGGTACTGCGAAGGAGCAGATTTTGTCCTCTTTTCCCACTCTTCTCAAAGGCATTGCATACATAGCAGATGCATCAGCAGAGCTGGTACGCATGGCAGCCAGATCCTCGGCTCTAGCCAATTCTACCAGAAGGGCCCTATGGCTAAAGACTTGGCAAGGGGATGCTGCATCCAAAGCCAAGTTATGCGGGATCCCGTTTACGGGAGACCTGTTATTTGGGCCAGGATTAGAGAAAGTGTTAGACCGTACAGCGGACAAAAAGAAGGCTTTTCCGCTGAAACGGAAAGCACCCTGGGCCCAGCCTCTACAAAATAGAAAGAGGCAAAAGAGGGACACCAAGTCCCGGTTTTCAGTACCCAAGGCAACTAATCAAAAGAAACCTTGGGGTCAGCGAGGGAATAGCAAAGGAGGAGCAATATTTCGCCCTCCTGAGCAGACCCGCAATAAGGACTGAAGTCCTCTCAGTGGGAGGAAGACTGGGGGCCTTCATCTCACAATGGGAAAAAAATATCCTCCAGTCAATACATCTTAAGGACGATAAGAGACGGGTATTCCCTAGAATTCTCAAAATTCCCCCCAAACAGACTGTACATCACCAAGCTGCCAAACAGCAAGGAAAAAGCCAGAGGGTTAATGAGATCCATAAAGGACCTCAGGAGACAGGGTGTAATCATCAGGGTACCAGGGGCAGAAAGAGGACAGGGCTTCTACTCCCATATATTTGGAGTACAGAAACCCTCAGGAAAGGTCAGACCGATCCTCAACCTCAAACCACTAAATCTATCCATAACCTACAAAAGGTTCAGGATGGACTCCATATATTCAGTGAAGGCCCTGTTGCCTCCAAACTGTTATATGGCGTCGCTAGATTTAAAGGATGCGTACCTGCACATACCCATACACCCAAATCACCAGAAGTTTCTAAGGCTAGCAATAGAAACAGGAAAAGAAGCTGTACATCTTCAGTTTCAGGCTCTGCCCTTTGGCCTATCATCTTCGCCAAGAATTTTTACCAAGGTTCTGGCAGAAGCTTTGGCACCACTACGACTAAAAGGCATATCCATTATTGCCTATTTAGACGACCTTCTTCTTTTTGCAAGGACACCCGAAAGGTTATTAGAAAACCTCGAGTACACTCGGGTATTCCTAGAGTCTAGGTTGGTTGGTGAATGTGGAAAAATCAAGTTTACAACCCACGCAACAGTTAAGATACCTGGGTTATGTAATAGACTCGGTTCAGCAAAGAGTCTTTCTACCCGAGGAAAAGATAACAAAGATTCAAAAAGAGATAAAGGCAATTCAGACCAGTATACCCTGTTCTATAAGAAAAATGATGTCAACACTAGGGTTGCTAACATCTGCAATCCCAGCAGTTCAGTGGGCAAACCTGCATTTCCGACCACTGCAAATGTTCCTATTAAAGACATGGGATCACAGGCAGGAGTCTCTGGATTTGCAGGTATCAATACCAGCAAAGGTAAAAAAGTCCTTATGGTGGTGGAGAAAGACAGAAAATTTAGACATAGGACGGCTATGGATCCTACCTATCTCCCGAATCCTAACCACAGACGCAAGCGGTGTAGGGTGGGGAGCACACCTGGACTCCCAGTTAGCACAAGGTGCTTGGGGGAGGGAAGAACGGACAAGATCGTCCAACTGGAAGGAACTGAAAGCGGTATGGTTCGCATTCCAGTCCTTCCAGAAGGAATTAAAGGGACATCATGTACAGATCAGATCAGACAACTCGTCAGTAATAGCTTACATAAGCAAGCAAGGGGGAACCAGAAGCGGAGTTCTGTGGGCCCTAGCAGAAGAGATCCTGAGATGGGGAGAGAAAAACATACTCTCCTTTTCAGCAGTACACCTAAAAGGAGACTTAAACAGAGTGGCAGACTTTCTCAGCAGGAAGAAAGTAAGAGAAGGAGAATGGGTGCTAAAACAAGAGGTATTCGACCAGATTGCCAAAAAATGGGGAATACCTCAGGTGGACTTGTTTGCTTCCAGAGAAAGCAGGAAAGTCCAAGCCTTCTCCCTAAAAAGGGAGGAGGGAGCACTCGGGGTAGACGCATTGGCGCAGAAGTGGGCGTTCAGCAGATGTTATGCTTTTCCCCCACCAGTACTACTACCCGCAGTAATAAGGAAATTTCGTACAGAAGACACGTCATTAATCCTTATAGCACCTCACTGGCCCAGGAGACCGTGGTTCTCTATGCTCAAAGAACTAGCCATAGAGCCTCCTTGGTTCCTACCAATCCAAGAGGATCTGCTAGCCCAGGGCCCAGTGCACTGTCCACAGGTGGGAAAGTGGAAACTAGCCGCCTGGTATCTGAGGAACAGCTATTAAGAGCCAAAGGGTTCTCAAACCGTCTGATAGACACACTGCTGAAAAGCAGGAAGGTTGAGACACGTAACATCTACCAGAAGGTATGGAAATGTTTTAATCGTTGGTGTACAGAGAACAACTTTAAAACACAAAGCTCAGTAGCAGTCCTAGAGTTTCTACAGAGTGGTGTAGACAAAGGACTAAGCCTCAGCACGTTAAAGAGTCCAGTGTCAGCACTGTCAGTTTACCAGGAGAGGAGTTTAGCCTCAAACCCCTGGATAATCAGACTCTTTAGATCCGTGAGCAGACAAAGGCCGCCACAAAGCACAGCCTTTCCCAAGTGGGACCTGTCATTAGTGTTACAAACTATGACAGCAGATCCCTTTGAATCATTAAAGGATTGCAGCCTGAAGATGCTGACACTTAAAGCAATCTTCTTGGTAGCAATTACTACAGCCAAAAGGGTCTGTGAGATGGAAGCCCTATCTATCAGACCCCCATTTTGCCAGATCTTTCCGGATCGTATAGTCTTCAAAATGGATCCGGGGTTTCTACCTAAAGTGGCCTCAAAATTTCACAGGGGTCAAGAAATTGTATTACCATCATTCTGTCCGAATCCTTCTCAGGAGAAGGAAGTGAAATTTCATAGTTTAGATGTCAGGAGATGCATCCTGCATTATTTAGAGGCAACAAAGTCAATCAGAAGGACGGAGTCTTTATTTATTTTATACACTGGAGCCAGGCAAGGGCACAAGGCTTCAAGGAGTACAATAGCCAGATGGTTAAGGGAAGCCATAGAGCAGGCTTACAAAATAGGGGGTATGCAGATCCCAGAAGGAATCAGGGCACACTCCACAAGGGCAATGGCAGCGTCACAGGCAGAGAGAGCTGGAGCGACGCCGGAACAGATTTGTAAAGCGGCAACGTGGTCCAGCTTTGCCACTTTTGTAAGACACTATAGAGTGGACTTATGGTCAGCTAAAGATCAGACCTTTGGACATAAGGTCTTACAAGCTGTGGTCCCGCCCTAGGGGTAAGTGCTCGGTTATCCTCTCAGGTGGCTGTCCTGAAAGACGATAGGGGAAAAACGAAGTTACTTACGGTAACGTTCTTTCCGGGAGTCTTTCAGGACAGCCGGGTACCCACCCAAATGTATATCAAGTATGAGGTTTCCTTACAGGAAATGTGATATAAATTATTATATGTGTATCATATGTTTCTTGTGTCTCCCCAGCAAACTGGAGGTGCTCTTCAAAGAACTGAGGAGCAGCAGGGGAGGAGGAAATTTATAGCAAGCTGGCGCAGGTGTTTCCTACAGAGGGGAGGAGCCAAGGTCTCTCAGGTGGCTGTCCTGAAAGACTCCCGGAAAGAACGTTACCGTAAGTAACTTCGTTTATATATATATATAGAATGCCTGTAGCCAATTATTAAAATTCCTAGGCACTGGCCTGCGTCTACCATCTACTGTTCTCTCTTCCTTTTTGTCACTTTTAAATAAAAATTCTTTTGAGGACGGAAGGAGAGAAAGCAGATCTACAAAATCCCCCCCGGATAATCTTATCTTTAAAACTGGAAGGCAAATGGTAGCCTAGCGGGGACAGAGTACAAGGAAGTGCCTCTTTTCCAAAATTTCAGGGACATTAGTTTGGGTTTGTGCAAAATCATTTGTTTGAACAGTATTATTGCTGACAGCTGGCAATGGAGCAGTCAGAATCTGCCCAGAAACTGTATTACTAGAGTCCGCATTAACACTGCTAATTGCTGCAGCTGGGGTAGACCAAAAACTGCAGCAGCAGAACTAGCAACATTGTCAGTAACAACAGGTGGGACAGTTTTAAAACTATCTATAAGAGATGACAAAGAAGTAGTTAAAGATGTCAGCAGTTGTAATTGAGACAATGCAACATTACCTGGAGAAGTAATCGCAGCTGGCTGAGAGCACACTACAGGGATGTGCTGTGAGTCTAGCTGAGCCTGAATGCTGGGTCCAGAAGAGCTTGCATGCAAACTCTCCCTGGTGCTTTGCTGTCCTTGACCGCTGCAGTCCCTGGCAGGGATGCCCAGACTTGGGGTGTGACAGATGTTGGTGCCCCCAGGTTAAGCTGACTGGCCTGTCTGTAGTGTGAGGCGGGACCACTGTGGGTGTCCCTTTTGCTCCTGCTGTGCCCTGAACCTCCATTCCGGACTGTAGCCCTTCCTTCCTTCTTGCTGCTGGCAGGTACCCGGCTCCTATGCTGCGCTGTGTCATTTCTGTGAGAAGGAGAAAACCTTCTCCTGAGAGACCTCCTTCTTTTGGCTGGGGAACCTCCCACCACTGTGCCTGTAACAGTACCATCAATGGCCGCCTCCTCCTCCCGCCCACCGCTGATGTAACCCGCGCTCGTGTTGCCCATACTCCTTACCTCACACCAAGGAGGAGATAGCTGTGTGTCTGTGTCCTGAGAGGCTGCAAAGGAGGCGGAGGAAAACGCGGAGGCGGCGGCTGAAGCGTAGGCGGAGATGGGGGTGGCTGACATGGCTGATGCTGGCTCCGACGTGGCTGCTGAGAGGCAATGGATCCAGAGAAAGAGGTAAAGAGAGGCAGTGCTGCATCCACTCCTCCCCATCCTCAGCACCTGTTCTTTCCAATAGACGCTGCAAGGCTCTTCATCATAAAGCAGAGAGATAGCTCCTCAGGTGGATTGCTGAGGAAACTGGCAGCCACTATGCCTGATGCACTGCCTTATATAGCCTTTTGCCCAATCTAGAAGCTTCCAGGGGGTCAGGTGACTCTACCTTCTGGAAGATTCCCAGAGGGCAGCTGACCTACAGCAGTCAGCTGACCCGAGACCCCAGATATGCTAAAACCTTAATTGGTTACTTAACCTTCACCTGGTGGGGGGAACTTGAAACTCCCATTCTGGCACAGTCCCATGCGCTGGGTGGCCTTAAAACAGTCCCCCTCTGCTCTCATTCAGACTGCATGCACATTTACGCAAGTGCTACAACACGCACAGGAAATGCACGCTTTGACGCACGTTTTAGGAACCTACTGCAAACGTGCATCATGCTTGTGTTGCCATGATGATGGGCGCAAGCACAATGAGTATCCGCAGCATATTTCTTACATGAGCTGCAAAAAGTTAGTGTGTGTGTGTGCACATTTACACTACACTTAGTCATAATTAGAACTTCAAAGTCTCAAAGTTTTTGAAAAAAAAGTGGTGGTGGTTATCACTGTGGAAACTGTCACCAATGTTGTTGGTTGTCGCTGTGTATCCTGACACCAATGCTGGGGCTTATTATGTATGTTGGCACCAAGGATGGAGGTTATTACTGTATAAACGGACAGCAATGCTGCTTGTTGTGTAAACTGGCAATAATGGTGTAGGTTATTACTGCGTATACTGGCACCAATGCTATGGGCTATTGTGTATACTGGAAGCCATGCTGAGGGTTATTCTTGTGTAGGATTGCACCAATGATGGAGGTTATTACGGTGGAATGTAGTATCGGCGCTATGGGATATTGCAATAACTGACATCCATGCTGGGGAGGAGGGAGGTGGGGTAATACATCATGATCCCATGTGTAGCCCTTCTCTTTCCTGGCCTGTGACTGACATCATTTATCGCGCATAATGTGTGCTTTGGCGTGCTTTTTGGAAACGCGCTTCAAACAGGTATCGTCCTTTCATTGTCATTATGGTGATGCAAGCATGATACACATTGGCAGGGCAGTTCCAAAATGTGCACCAGAGCACACAGTTTGCCATGGGAAATGTGTAGATATGAATGCAGCCTCATTTTTTATGACACGCAAGCGCAGTTAGCAGATGACACGCAAGCGCAGTTAGCAGATGCAGTTTTCCACAAGACACAGAAAATGCACACATTGCCATGCATTTCAGAAATGTGCTGCAGACAATCATCATGCCTATATCCCCGTAATGACAAGGCAAGTATGATGTGTGTTTCAGAAAATATGTGGCAAAGTGTGTTTTCTGGGCAGATTGCCATACGTTCAAAAATGTGCATATGCAAATACAGCCTAAATGGTAATGCAAGCATGATGCACAGTGCTGCTGGTTTGCAAAACGCGGCAAAACGTGTGTTTTCTGTGCGGGTTGCCATGCCTTTGGAAATTCTCAGATGAGAATGAGACATTGAGTGGAATAGGTTGTGTTACGTGTGACAAACTCCCCTCCTTGCTCCCCTCCCCGTTGTTATAAAACTATGTTGTGTTTGTACCATCCCCTCTGATAGATAACAACATGTGTCCTAGTATCTGTGCTTTATTTAAAAAAAGAAAAAAGCAGATTGCAGCGCATCTCTCAGCGCTCGCGTGACTCCTCGGCTCTCTCCTCCTCTCCTCCTTCCCAGCTGACAACGGGAGTTCTTGGGCCCGCCCGCTAGAGGAGAGAGCCAAGGAGTCATGTGAGCACCGGGAGGTTCTGTGAAAACGGGAATAAATTTACTTTTTTTTATAAAGCACAGTCACTAGGAAAAATGTTGTATTAACATAACATAGTGGCTTGAAAACCACTTTAAAGAGGAAGTTAACCCATACAATTTTTTTTTTATAAAAATAAACCCTGCAAGGCAACGGCATAATGAGCTAGTATGCATAGCATACTAGCTCATTATGAATAACCTACCTGAGTTTGAAGCCCCCGAAGCGGTCCTCGTTCTTTATCTCCGCCACTGCCATGTATCCAGGAGTGACTTCTGGGTCTTGCGGCTCCGGCGCTGTGATTGGCCGGAGCCACAATGACATCACTTTGGCGCGTGGGAGCCGTCATTAACGGCATGGTCGCCTTTACTTGCGGTGTGCCTGCGCTGTTGTCTACGGCACAAATGCGCCGTAGACGGCGGTGCCCTTTTTCTTTTCTTTTTTTTTTAAATATCTCCTTAACCGTGTAGGTTAAGGAGATATTTCTTGGACCTACAGGTAAGCCTTAATCTAGGCTTACCTGTAGGTCAAAGTGGTCTGTAAGGGTTTACAACCACTTTAAAGTGATTCTATGCATTAAGATAAAAACCTACAGTGTGCAGCAGCCCCCCTAATACTTACCTGAACCCCATCTCGATCCAGTGATCTGCACGAGTGCCTTGGTCATCTGGGACTCTCCCTCCCAATTAGCTGAGACACAGCAGTGGTGCCATTGGCTCCCACTACTGTCAGTCAGTTAACCAATCAGGATAGAGGGGGCAGGGCCGAACTGCAGCTCCATGTCTGAATGGACACACAGAGCTGCAGCTCGCCACGGGTGCCCCCATAGCAAGCTGCTTGCTGTGGGGGGGGGGGCTCACCAGGAGGGAGGGGCCAAGAGAGCTGGTGGGGGACCCGAGAAGAGAGGATATGGACTACACTGGGCAAAACCACTGCGAAGTGCAGATAAGTATAACATGTTATTTTTAAAGAAAAAAAAATGCTTGTTCTGCATCAAAGCAAAAAAAACCTGAGCGCAGCTCCCCCAGCCCCTCTTAAAATGACCTGATCAAGCAGGGAACATCTGAAATGGAGGTAGACTGACTTCTGTGCAGTCACAATGCCCAGGTCCCTGTTGAACCAGACACATTTTGATCCATATATGGCTAGCTTTAGCCCAGGTTCACACTAAACCCCCAGCGGGTTAGAAATTGTGTGAGTTCTTGCATGATCTCTAACCGGCAATGCAGTCTGACTTCGGGCCGATTTGACAGACATCTGTGCGTGTTCACGCACAGATTTCTATTCAAATTATCCCCAAAGTCACCAAAAAGGAACTACTAATAGTACAGGAACTACTTTTGTGAATCGGTGTGGTGACGAAAAGTCAGCACTGCACCGTTTTGTACGTTGCTATTGCTGGCAATAGCCGCCAATTTGGCATGTGATTTGACATGCTGCATTGCTTTTGTGAATGGAGAAATCAAATTTTTTTTTATCTCCCCATTGGTTGATCGTCAAAAAAATTTGAAAAAAATCAATGTAGGGTCAGTCTTACACTTTAACACTGACATGTATTTGTAACTCAGCTAATAAAGACACTTTTATCTAATTGTCATACTCTGTTTGACCTATTCTGCTGCATTAAAACCCCCCTGGGGGAACCTTCCCATATCATTTCCATGTATCTTGGGGTGCGCAGCCCGAACTCTCATATGTGTGTTTTTTCCTTTTTTGCAATATTTTGGGTGGTTAAACACCCCTTCCCCCTTACACACGAGAGTTCATTATGATCTGAGTGTCTCTTCCGTGGTTCTCCGTAGTGCCCAACATCCAAGTGTTTAGAATTGCAAGTAAGATGCATTTTCAGGCTGCAAGCTACAACCTACCTACACTATTTTCCTTTAGACGCTCCTTCTATATGGGCATATGCATCAGGAGTAACGCAACCAGTTACCTGTAATGCAGCATCTATCGTTTATATAAACACATGTCGTTTACAATTGCGAGCATGTTGTACCCTTAGATTGCTAGGCCACGACCTACCCATATTAATCCTCCTTGGACGATCCCTCCATATGAGGATTCGCATCTGAAGTAACGCAAATAGTTACTTATTTTGCAGCATCTATTATCTATAGGAATGGTTCAAATAACCCTTCTGTGCGGACAGGCATTAACACGGAACTAGCACACAGATCTTACGAATATCAATACCCTAATAACATTGTAACGAGTTCAAATCTACCTTTTATGATGCAGTGGTTCCGTGGTCTGCCTGTAGGCCTCCCTTGGGCAGTTTGCGACCCTCTATGGCTTCCCGGCAGGGTAGGGGATTAGCGTCAGCATTCCCCACAATGTTTCCACGGTGACCATATTCTTTGGCCGCTAGTGGGAGCAATACCTTGCCGGCGGCGTCCTGTGATCATCTCCGGACTCTTGTTGGCATACCGTGCATGCACAAATTTCGGCATGCGCGTTCTGCCACAATGTAGGGTCAGTCTTACACTTTAACCCCATATATATGTTTTTGTGTTTTAATATTTTTTTTTAACAGTTTCCCATTGCTTTGTAGTTTAAAGCCCCATACACACGCTCGGACAATCCGCGGACCAGGTCAGTCGGACTTTGTCCGACGTACTTTGTCCGATGTTGGCGTTGCGTACACACGGTCGGACTAAGTTGTCGGAATATCCGGTCCGGAAGAACGTCGTGACGTAAGTCGTCGTCCACGAGATTACAAAAGGGAAGTTCAGCACCACGTCAGGCACCCGTTGGGCTCCTTCTGCTGATCCGTGTTTATCGAGAGTTAGTGGAAGTTTGGTGACTTAAGATTCGCGCTTCTCAGTTTTCTGACTCAGATCGTTACTGCTCTTCAGTTTGTGCTTGTCGTGCGTATCTGTTTATTAGTGCGTGTAGTCAGTTCGCATTTGTTGGTCATTGCGGCCTATATCTTGATATAGGACGCTTTGATTTGCACTGCTTATTGTCTGCTCGTTGCTGGTATTCACTTCGTTCTTTCAGGCCTTGCTGTTTATCGGTGCTTTCTGTTTGTCCGTTCTGACCAGCCGACCTTTTGTGACCTTCTGAGCGATGTTTCCCGTGCGTACTCGTCGCCGAGTTCGTGCTGTACGCGGAATTGGTGTCGGGCTTTTAGCTTTGACCCAAGACCCGTCCATGAACAGAGTGACGAGGAGTATGTGGACCAAGAATTGGTTGCTTCAGCGTGACCAGTTCTCGCACATGCCTTTGCTTCGTGAGATCCGGGAGAATAATCCTGATGATTTCAGGAACTTTCTCAGGATGACGGACCCCGATTTTCACCGTCTTTTGGCTTTGCTGACCCCCTTTATCAGCCGGCAGGATACCTGCATGAGACAAGCCATTACTCCGGAGCAGAGGCTTGTTGCCACGTTGAGGTACTTGGCGACAGGGAGAAGTCTTCAGGATTTGAAGTTCTCTTCAGGTATCTCTCCCAGGCCCTGGGAATCATTATTCCAGAGACCTGTTCTGCCATCATTCAGGTCCTGCAGGAGGACTATATTAAGGTAACATTTCTACTTTACTATTCCCTTCTATGTATGCTCTGTTTGCTAATGACTTGTATTTTTGACCTCCTTCCCTAATTACCATGATTGCAATATGTTCTAATATGCTGTGCCCCTTTTCTCCTTCATGCATTTTTCCCTTCACTTACCTCACCAGCATGCTCTTCTGCCCCAATAGACACCTATGGCCTAGTCACTTAAGCAATGTCTTTTGTCTGCTGCATAGTATTGTTTGCCCCAAAACACCCCCTAAAATATGCACAAATGTTTGCTGTGTGGTTTACTTCATGTAGAGCCCCCTTTTTTTGTTCTTTTGGTGGGGGGGGGGGGGCAAACTCATTAGGAACCCCCTCCCCCAACTGCTCTGTCAGATGGTACCAATCCTTTATCTGCTGGCTTTCCCAAGGTCCATACACACTATATACCTACCTCTTTATAGTGCGCATCTTTAGGGATGAATTCAGCAAAGCATGTAGTGCAAGGGACTGCCTCCATACATTCCATTTCCTATTTTTTTGTCTTCTTTCCCTCCTATTAGCTTGCTTGGTAATTTAATAATGTCACACTGTGCCTGCCTTTTTTGGGGGGGGGGGGGGGGGGTTGAAATGTTATTTGATCTTTCCTGTGGCCTGCCAATAGTGTTAAGTACAGAGGGTATTGCCAAACTATCCCACATTATTGAGCCATTTGCCAATCAATGAAGTGCAGAGGGTTAGCTGTCCACCCCCCCCCCCCCCCCACCAAAACCCCTAGTTATTGCCAATGGCCCATCAGACGTGGGGGGATTGATGGGGGGGGTGAGTAATCTGTGAAGGGGAGCCTCTACTTTTCTGTGCAAATACTTTCCAGCCTCCAATTTTAGACAATGCTCTTGTTCCAAGATGTTGATTGTCTAATCTGCTTGCAATGTTTAGGTGCAAAGTGACTAATGTTTTTTTCTTGTTTCACTCCACAGTTCCCTTCCACGCCACAGGAATGGCAGACTGTGGCCTCCCACTTTGCCAGCCGTTGGGACTTTCCTAACTGCGGAGGGGCAATTGATGGGAAACACGTCCGCATCGTCCCACCGCCCAACTCGGGGTCCTACTATTATAATTATAAAGGGTTTAATAGTGTAGTGATGTTGGCGGTGGTGTCGGCAACATACGAGTTTATGTATGTGGACGTGGGGATGAACGGCCGGATATCGGATGGTGGGGCCATTACGCACACGGAGTTCTACTGGCGTCTCCAAAGTGGCAGTCTGTGCTTGCCACCTCCAGAGGAGAATGCCGAAGGACTCCCCTTCGTCTTTGTCGCAGATGAAGCGTTTGCGTTGACTCCCCATGTGATGAGGCCGTTCCCGATGAGGACCCTCACCCCGGACCAGAGGGTCTTCAACTACAGGCTGTCCAGAGCCAGAAGAGTTGTGGAGAACGCTTTTGGCATCCTGGCCAGCCGCTTCCGCCTGTTCCTGACGGCATTTAACTTGGCGGAATACAAACTGAACCACATAGTTCTTGCCTGTTGCATATTGCACAACTTCCTCAAAAGACATAACAGGAACTATGTGGTGCCCGTTGGCCCAGATGTGGAGGGCCCTCCAAATGCCGAACTCACAGCCCTTCGAGTGGCACGTTCAGGCTTGCCCCCTCTAAATGCCCGTGTGGTCCGGGACCAATATATGCAGTACTTTGTGGGTAGGGGGGCCATTGCTCTGCCTGACGATGTGTGAGCGGCATTTTTTAATAAATCTGATATTTTAAACAACCTATGATTTCATGTCATTTCAGTCTTCTTTTTAGCTTATTTTACTTTGACATTTTTTCCCTTTGCCTTCGACAGTGGGAATGCACTTTCTGGGCAAAAGGAGGTAACAGTCTCTTCTTCCCAAAAAGATTATTCTCATGTTGTGTGTTTGCTACCTAATCTTTGGTCTAGAGAAGGTTTGTACTGCATAACTGACACCCAAAATACTCCTTTTCATCACCAGGTCTGACATGTGTGTATTCTCCAAAATGCTGTGCTCCGTGTTTTCGTACAAAGCACTGTGGGTGTCATTTACATAAGTCAAATCCGCTATGCTCTACAAGTGCATTGAAAAAGTTCCCCGGGAAAGAAAATTGGAGTGCAAAGTGGATTTGCCTTTAGTAAATAACACCCATTGCCCCCCATATCCTTTTCATTTTACATACATAATGCATTGTGTTTTTTAAATAAGGAAGCCACACATTTAGAAAAATAAAAGTTTACTAGGAAAACATTCCCAAGTGCGTTTACAATCTTCACGCCAAAACTGACAACATCTTGGTTATTTACAACATTGTTTACAAACATTCCGCAATTGGTAAAACCAGGCATGGAGCAAAACAGAACCTAGGAACTTGGAAAGTTCAACTTTGTAAAGTGAAGACAAGATCAGACATGACTATATGTTCAAAGTGTGTTTGATCTTGCCTTCATCACATGGGGGGGTCACCCCCGAAAAGTGGAAATTTGGAACATGCACACAATTTGGGACAGAAAATGGTCATTAGATGGTAAAACACATGCCTAGAAGCTTCAAAAGTGCCATTTTCCATCATGGGGATGAATGGACGTTTTTTGGGGGTGCAACCCCTTCACCACAACCACTTTCGTAGTTCGTAAAGTGTTTGCACCCCCAAAAAAACGTTGCCATTCATCCACCATGGTGGGAGCTAGCACATGTGGACACAATGTGTGCATGTTCCAAATTTCAGACAGTTTTTAAGTTGCAAATGTGTTCTGAAGCTGGCACAAATGTGTGTTAATTACTTGGTGCGTTTTCATATTTTTCCTAAAACATCAATGATGTTCTTCAATTTTTGTTGAACATCATTGATGTTTTGCTTTATGTAATCTAGATCTCTATTGCAGACCATTATCTCTCCGATGAGTACGTGGGCACTCTCTGTGGTAAAGTGCGATTTTTCTTCCACAACATCCACGTCACCTAAAAACCACAAACAAACAAAAATGGGGTGTTGGAAATGAGGCAGCCATACATGGATTAGCTTACCAGTAGCTGTGTTCTCCCACACTCACCTGTTGTGGTGACAATTTCTCCAAGTTCGATGATCTCTCCTTCCTCCTCCTCCTCCTCCTCTGCTTCTGCTCTTTCCCCTTTTTTGGTAGGTGTTGGTTTGGGGGTTTCCTCAGACGGCCCAAGTTTTCGCTCCCCTATGAGAATGTCCAAAAGGAAGATTTAGCAACACAAGCTATTGAGGGCAGAAATAGGAAATGACAAACATTGCTTGAAAGTGACGGACACTATTTTAGTTTGGCCAGTTACAAATGTCAACTACATGAATGAAGTCACTTTGTAAAGGTGCTAAACTGACTAGCTTTTTGGTAGAAGTTTGTGTGATGGAGACCCCCCTCTAGTATCCACTGGAGCACATGTGTGGAAAAGCATAATAAAAAGGGGGGTTTGGGTGTCCCAGCACTAGTGCTCTAGAGTCCAGATGGGTAAACAGCTACTGGGTGACCTCTCCTTTACATTGAATAAATTGGCTTTACATTCTTGATGACATTTCTAGTGAGAACAAACTTCCTTTCCCCAAAAAAAAACACCAAACATCGTATTATAAGTGGCCGAACGATCGAGGTTGCGTACGATCGAATGCACACACACACGACCATGACAGTGGCAGAAAGATCGAGGCTGAGTACGATCGAATGCACAGACGAACCTGAAAGTGGCCATTTTGGAATGTACAACTTGGTAAAAATCAAAACACAATGGAGCAGTATGCAAGCAAGAAATCAAACACAAAACACAACTACTTACTTTTTTGAAGAATTCTCTTGATCTTTCTGTACTGATCGGCCTCCCTCAGTTTCAGGTCTGACCAGCGTTTCCTGAGTTGCTCCTTGGATCGTTGTACCCCAAAATTATTGTACAGCCTTCTCACAACTTTAGACATGATCTTGGCCTTGCGGACATTGGGGTTGAGGTAAGGCCCATACTTCCCATCATAGTCGCTCCTCTTTAATATGTCCACCATCTCCAACATTTCTCCAAATGACATATTGGAGGCCTTGAATTTCAGGTTCCGGGATCGGGACGTTTCTGCCTCCGGACTTTCCTCGTCCTCCTCCTCGTTGGTGGGATATTTGTGGCGCACCTGCTGTGTCCCCGCCATGTGCTCTCCCCACTACGCCGTAAAGAGAAGGGGTGGGGAATAGACGAGAAAGATCGTCAGGGGCGGGCGGAGTTTGAAGCATGCGCAGTGTATATAAAACGTCACACGCCTGTGTCGTAGCCACGATCTGGGAGACGAGGGGAGAGAAAACTCACACGAGACGATCGCTACAAACGAAGGTACAATTTAACGTTGGTACATAACTAGCCTAGACTGATTTGAACTTGAGGCTTCTTTATGGAGAAGATTAGGAGAGTTTAGCCTGACATAATTTATAGGGTTTGGTGTGTTGTTGTGTCTTGCAGAGATTGATATGAAGGGATTCAACGACATGAGTTTTCTCCCCCTCTTCATTGCCAAATACAGGGATTTTCCCATATTGTGGCAGGGTATACACCCACATTACACCAACAAACCAAAGAGGCACGCAGCCCTGGAGGAACTTGTGGAATTTGTCAAGCCAAGGTTCCCCACGGCAACTGTTGATGATATTAGAAAGAAAATTGGCAGCCTGAGGAGTGCGTATATCAGGGAGAGGAAGAAGGTCGTGAAGTCTGAGGAAACTGCAACTTCAGCAGATGAGGTCTATGTCCCCAAGCTCTGGTACTATCAGAGTCTCCATTTTCTGAAGGACCAGGCTGATGTCACGGAGCCAACCTCAACTCCTCCTTCCACGCTTCCTTGCGCACAGCCCACCCCTGATGAGGCTTCCGAGGAGCAACCTGGGCCTTCCAGTCTGGAAGAGGTGGAGGAGCCCAGCTTGTTCCAGGTATAGTAGTTTTGTTACCATTTATGGGAATAATGAATGATGTTCACTTAATTCAGGATCGCCAATTGCTTAGTTCCTAACGTGTTTGACATATCAACAGACAGTGGTGTGGGAGACATTTGGGGCCAGAATCTAAACTGCTGAGCTGAGAATTGTATGGTTTTCTATTTGTAAACATTTTGCACCAGTCACTAGATGAGAATTGTGTGTGTTTGATGAACAAATAACTGAAACTATGTCCCTTTTTCCTACACAGGAAGACCTCAGCCAGGAGGTGGCTGTGGAAGGTGGCAGTCAGGAGGAGGCAGGGGTTAGTGGCAGCCACCAGCTGGGTAGTGGCAGCCAAGAGGGGGCTAGGCCTCGGAGCCTGACTGACACCCAAACCCCTCCCCTCCGCCCTCCGTACAAAAGGGCGAGAAGGGGGGGTTATGCGGCACAGTCAGCGCTCCGGATGATCAGAGAGGCTTCAGACTCCCTACATGCCACACCCGCCGACGAGGAGACCTTTGGCTCGGTGGTTGTCACAAAAATGATGGGTATGGAGGTGGGGCAACGCAACATGTGTGAGGGGCTCATCCTCCATGTCCTAAATAAGGGTAGGGCTGGGGAGATGACCCCACTCACACATGTTTGCCATAGCTACCATGCTCCGCCTCCTCCTCCTCCTCCTCCTCCTTCTGCCACCCCACCAGCACGACAGCCACAGCGTGGAAGGAAGCGTGGAAGGAAGACCTGAGAGTGACGACCTGCAATCAGTCTGGTGTGAGAGAAGATGGAGCCTCTTGTAGTACCAGAGCCTGGGGACCTAGATGGCATCTGCTGCAGTTCCGGATACTTTGGACTTCACGACCAGATTGCACTCCCCTTAATATACGTACTCCTCAGGCCCCCAATTTTCTACGCTTGGACAATGATGGTTGCCGTGGGGGGCCAAGACTTTGCAAATTCCCCAAGTTTCACCATGGCTGCGTTCCTCTTTGGTTTGTTGGTGTGACCTAAATAAAGGTTTTTTTGATTTGAAATAATCATTGACTATTGTGTTTTACTTTGCTACAATGACAGTTTTTCTTTGAGTAGGCTGGTACATTTCACTAATCCTAAAGTAGAATTAACAAGGGGCAACAACAACAAACAATCTCCTAGTAAATTTAAGCAAGAAATACAAATGTAAATAATGTGTTTTTGGTAATTTGAGACACACAACCCCCCTCCAAAAAAAAAAAAAAAAAAAAACATTCAAATATGTATTCCCCAAAACAAAAAAAAAAAAAGACAAATCATGGTTAAAAAATAACAAAGATTCTTTTCCGTTCAGAGTAAAAATAAACATGTAGTGTATAAATGCTGCAAAGTAATAAAGAAGTAAGTTTGTGAGAAGTGCGGGTGAATAGGAGCAGCTAAAACATGTCATTCTTGTTGCATTGTAAAGAAAAAGAGAATGCGCTGCATTAAAGACATTTTAACATTGCAGCGTGACGAATGTGCTGTGTCGATTAGGAAAGGTAGTTTTACCTGACCGAGCGCTTCCGTCACAGAATTTCTTCTGAGCATGCGTAGCACTTTGTCCGTCGGACAAGCGTACACACGCTCGGATTTGGTGTGATCGGACCGGGTTGACGCGAAATCTTTCCAGCAGGAGATAAGACTTTGTCCGACGGACAAACCGACGAACACTGTCCGATGGTGCATACACACGGTCTGATTTTTCAACAACCTTGTCCGATCGGACCAAATTGATGAAAAAGTCCGACCGTGTGTATGGGGCTTAACAGTTTTTTAATGAAGTTCATCTCATTTATTGATTTCTTTATTACAGGTTCTTCTATAACGCCGTCAATTTACGTAGCACTTTACATATATATTGCATGTTCACATCAGTCCCTGCTTACAATCTAAGGTCCTTAACTCACATTCATACATGATAAATACAAATATTGGTATCAATTTAGACAGGAGCTAATTAACCAACCAGCATGGTTGGGATTCTAAATGATGACCCTAGTGATGCTAGGCGATAGAGCTAACCACTTAACCACTAGTGCTGCTCACCACCATCTTCACGGTAGGCTCAGGCAAAGTGTTGGCTGTCTGTATTTCCTCTGTTTAGTGCCTTCTCACAGATGCATAATGTATTCCCTCCCTTTACTGCCTTTTGTAACCCCCTAAATACCCACAGCACTGCACCAAAACTGGATGGTTAATGGTAGAGGTCGACCGATATGGGTTTTTCTCTGGCCGATGCCGATATTTAGAAATTGGGGCAGCCGATGGCCGATTATATGATGCCGATATATGATGCCGATTTTTTTTTAGGCCGATTTTTTTTTTTTTTTTTTTTTTTTTTTTCATAAAATCTAACAGTATAGTTAAATAATAAAGAAGGGATACAGAAAATTGCTTAAATTAACCATTTATTTAACAGAAGTACACAACAAGCCTCCAGGCAGTGCACATGTATGTCAGTTAGATAAGAACACAACTATGTATCTTAAAAATACACAAAAACGGGTAACAAAAACTTTTGAAAATCAACAGCAATAGATAACGGCCATTACTGAAGTAAGTTTGTAAACAATAAAAAAGTGCAATTTTTCTTTAGTTTTAGGTTTTTTTTGGTTCAGTTCCAGTCCCCGATTCTCTTCTTCACCCGCATCCATCACTTAACGGTTCTCTTGGTACTCCCAGTTTAAGAGCTTCAGGTTATAGTTCAGGAAACAGTCTCTCGGCATTTTCTCCTGTGAGCCTGCTCCTCTTGTCATAAATGATCCCAATCTCACTAAATACCCTTTCACTGGGAACAGAAGAGGCAGATGGACAGAGGAATTTTCTTGCCAGTGGTGCAAGGTGGCACAGGCGGGATGCATTCTGTTTCCACCACTCCAGTGGCAGACCAGTCTGTCTGTCTATCAGTGGCTCTCGGAGGTACTTTTCCAATTGCTCAGAAATTAAGTGCTCATCACTCTCTTCAGCAGGAGTTCCATGAGCCCCCAAAATGTTTGCATACATTTTTTCCAGAAGACCAGAGGGACTGGGTTCCTCCTCCTCTTCTACCCTTGTCCTGGTCCGTTTTGGTTCTGGTCCTTCGTTTCCACTGGTGGCTCTTTTTTGTTGCTCGGACACAATAGCGTGCTCTTCTCGCAGCCAAGTTTTTGCTTTGCTTAGTGTGTCCCCTGCAAATACATGACCCTTGTACCGAGGATCAAGCAGTGTTGCCAGCACCAAACATTTGGTATCTTCCAACTTTGTGAATCGTCTCTCCAAACTTTGCCACATGGTTTCCCTAAGTGTTTTGATCCCCCTTGTGGAGTGACCCTCTGCCTGAAGCACCATCTTCAGCACAGCAATGCATGGGATGATGCAGGAGATGGAGGCCTCTGCCTTGCTGATATCCAAAGTCACTTCCTCAATAGGGCCCAGTGTATCTATCAAATTTGAGATGATATTCCATTGTTCTGCTGGAGGTGTGGTAACCTTGCCATGTTCTGCTACATAGAGATTCAGGGCACGCTTCTGCTCCAGCATCCTCTGCAACATATGTAATGTGGAGTTCCAGCGGGTGGGAACATCCTGAATGATACTGTGCTGGGGGAGGCCAAGCTCTTTTTGGATGGCTCCAAGACGCTGCTTTGCAAGCACAGAGTGGCTAAAGTGTGTAGCACAGGTCTTTAATTTGGCAATGATGTCCCCCACTACTCGCTGACTGCTGATGCCCTCTTTCACCACAAGCTGCAATGTGTGTGCACTCCAGCTTAAGTCTGGTATATCTGCCAGTCTGAGGCCTTTAATCATGTTGGCACCACTGTCTCGCAGCACAAGCACCACTCTGTCTTGGTTGATATCCCAATCATTGAGCATGCCAAGGAACATCTCCTTGATATAGTCCCCAGTATGGGAGCCAGACATGGCCTTGACATTTAGAATTACCTGTTTCCTTTCCCAGTTACTGTCTATAAAATGACATGTTAGGCTCATAAGTGATTCTGTTTCACCAGACCAACAGTCTGTTGTGAAGGACAAATAGGGGCCAGCATTCTCTGTTGCAATTAGTGTCTTAATTCGCTGTGTAACCTTTTTGTACACACTGTCCAGCATGTCTGTGCGATAGTATTTTTCACTTTTGATTGAATATCTTGGTTCTATTGTTGCCAGCAAGCGTTGGAAGCCAATATCTGCAACAACTGTAAAGGGCTGATTGTCTGTGGCAATCATTTCTGTGATTAGGGTATCAATTTTCTTGGACCGGGGATCAGTATTTTGCCATTTTCTTTTAGAATCAAACATCTGTACTACAGTGGGCTGAAAGTTGGCTGAAGAAGAAGCTATAGCTTCTTTCTCCCTCTGTGCGTCTTTATAAGCTTGGAGGTGGTGGACTTTCAGATGATTCCAGATATTTGTGGTATTTTTAGCCTTTCCTTTTTCTGCTCCCATGCTCAGCAATTTCTGGCAGATATTGCACTTGGCCTTCCCTGATGTTGGCTCACTGAAATACTGCCATACTGGGTTTGATTTCTTTTCAGCCATCATCAGACTGTAATTATTAAAAAATACAAATTACAATCTTAGTCATTTTAAAGTAGGGGGGTACAGAGGTGGCTGTGGAGGGAGGGGGTACAGAGGTGGCTGTGGAGGGAGGGGGTACAGAGGTGGCTGTGGAGGGAGGGGGTACAGCAGTGGTGGCTGGTGCTCAAACTTTTTAGGAGGGCGTAAACAAACGGAAAGAAAAAAAACATCAATTGCAGCCACTGTGCCCATCAATTGCAGCCACTGTGCCCCATCAAATGCGGCAAGTGTGCATCCCGTGCCCGCTCTGCACTTACCCTGTCTCGGTAAAGTATCGGGTCACGGCGGCGGTGTGCTCCACAACCCTCGGTCTTCTCCTGTCCTCTGTATAGGCGTCCAATCACAGTGCCTGTCGTTTCAGCCAATCAGGTGACAGGTAACAGATCCGAGCACCTGATTGGCTGAGAGGCGGTTCAGTGTTAGGAAAGCGATTCATTCGCTTTCCTAACACAGCGCTGAGTGAACAGCGAGCGCCCAGTACTACCTTTTTGGACGCCTATTAGAGCCTATGACTCCAATGAGGTGCTTACAAAAAATACCATGCACGAACCTATCTATGGTAAAAGAGACGTGACAGGAGAGAGGTGGTGGCGCCCGTGCGCCCCTTATGGACGCACCACCACTGGGGTTACAGAGAGGTGACTGTGGAGGAGGGGGGTTACAGAGAGGTGACTGTGGAGGAGGGGGGTTACAGAGAGGTGACTGTGGAGGAGGGGGGTTACAGAGAGGTGACTGTGGAGGAGGGGGTTACAGAGAGGTGGCTGTGGAGGAGGGGGGTTACAGAGAGGTGGCTGTGGAGGAGGGGGGTTACAGAGAGGTGGCTGTGGATGAGGGGGGTTACAGAGAGGTGGCTGTGGAGGAGGGGGTTACAGAGAGGTGACTGTGGAGGAGGGGGGTTACAGAGAGGTGACTGTGGAGGAGGGGGGTTACAGAGAGGTGACTGTGGAGGAGGGTGGGTTACAGAGAGGTGACTGTGGAGGAGGGGGGTTACAGAGAGGTGACTGTGGAGGAGGGGGGTTACAGAGAGGTGACTGTGGAGGAGGGGGGGTTACAGAGAGGTGACTGTGGAGGAGGGGGGTTACAGAGAGGTGACTGTGGAGGAGGGGGGTTACAGAGAGGTGGCGGTGGAGGAGGGGGGTTACAGAGAGGTGGCGGTGGAGGAGGGGGGTTACAGAGAGGTGGCGGTGGAGGAGGGGGGTTACAGAGAGGTGGCGGTGGAGGAGGGGGGTTACAGAGAGGTGGCTGTGGAGGAGGGGGGTACAGAAAGGTGGCTGTGGAGGAGGGGGGGTACAGAGAGGTGACTGTGGAGGAGGGGGGTTACAGAGAGGTGTGGTACAGAAAGGTGGCTGTGGAGGAGGGGGGGGGGGTACAGAGTGGTGACTGTGGAGGAGGGGGGGTACAGAGGTGACTGTGGAGGAGGGGGGGGTTACAGAGAGGTGGAGGAGGGGGGGGGTACAGAGAGGTGGAGGAGGGGGGGTACAGAGAGGTGGCGGTGGAGGAGGGGGGTACAGAGAGGTGGCTGTGGAGGAGGGGGGTTACAGAGAGGTGACTGTGGAGGAGGGGGGTTACAGAGAGGTGACTGTGGAGGAGGAGGGTTACAGAGAGGTGACTGTGGAGGAGGGGGGGGTTACAGAGAGGTGACTGTGGAGGAGGGGGGTTACAGAGAGGTGACTGTGGAGGAGGGGGGTTACAGAGAGGTGACTGTGGAGGAGGGGGGTTACAGAGAGGTGACTGTGGAGGAGGGGGGGGGGGGGGGGTTACAGAGAGGTGACTGTGGAGGAGGGGGGTTACAGAGAGGTGACTGTGGAGGAGGGGGGTTACAGAGAGGTGACTGTGGAGGAGGGGGGTTACAGAGAGGTGGCGGTGGAGGAGGGGGGTTACAGAGAGGTGGCGGTGGAGGAGGGGGGTTACAGAGAGGTGGCGGTGGAGGAGGGGGGTTAAAGAGAGGTGGCGGTGGAGGAGGGGGGTTACAGAGAGGTGGCGGTGGAGGAGGGGGGTTACAGAGAGGTGGAGGTGGCGGTGGAGGAGGGGGGTTACAGAGAGGTGGCGGTGGAGGAGGGGGGTTACAGAGAGGTGGCGGTGGAGGAGGGGGGGGTACAGAAAGGTGGCTGTGGAGGAGGGGGGTTACAGAGAGGTGTGGTACAGAAAGGTGGCTGTGGAGGAGGGGGGGGGGGTACAGAGTGGTGACTGTGGAGGAGGGGGGGTACAGAGGTGACTGTGGAGGAGGGGGGGTACAGAGAGGTGGCTGTGGAGGAGGGGGGGTACAGAGAGGTGGCGGTGGAGGAGGGGGGGTACAGAGAGGTGGCGGTGGAGGAGGGGGGGTACAGAGAGATGGCGGTGGAGGAGGGGGGGGTACAGAGAGGTGGCTGTGGAGGAGGGGGGTTACAGAGAGGTGACTGTGGAGGAGGGGGGTTACAGAGAGGTGACTGTGGAGGAGGGGGGTTACAGAGAGGTGACTGTGGAGGAGGGGGGTACAGAAAGGTGGCTGTGAAGGAGGGGGGTTTCAGAGAGGTAGCGGTGGAGGAGGGGGGTTACAGAGAGGTAGCGGTGGAGGAGGGGGGTACAGAGAGGTGACTGGAGGAGGGGGTTACAGAGAGGTGACTGTGGAGGAGGGGGGTAC
The DNA here is from genome assembly GCA_028564925.1 of Lithobates sylvaticus. Classification (NCBI taxonomy): domain Eukaryota; kingdom Metazoa; phylum Chordata; class Amphibia; order Anura; family Ranidae; genus Lithobates; species Lithobates sylvaticus. The sequence continues at coordinate 220,769,690 of CM053027.1, read as the reverse complement.
AGAAAGGTGGCTGTGGAGGAGGGGGGTTACAGAGAGGTAGCGGTGGAGGAGGGGGGTTACAGAGAGGTAGCGGTGGAGGAGGGGGGTACAGAGAGGTAGCGGTGGAGGAGGGGGGGTACAGAGAGGTAGCGGTGGAGGAGGGGGGGTACAGAGAGGTAGCGGTGGAGGAGGGGGGGTACAGAGAGGTGACTGGAGGAGGGGGGGGGGGTACAGAGAGGTGACTGTGGAGGAGGGGGGGGGGGGGTACAGAGAGGTGACTGTGGAGGGGGGGGGGTACAGAGAGGTGGCTGTGGAGGAGGGGGGTACAGAGAGGTAGCGGTGGAGGAGGGGGGTACAGAGAGGTAGCGGTGGAGGAGGGGGGGGGTACAGAGAGGTAGCGGTGGAGGAGGGGGGGTACAGAGAGGTAGCGGTGGAGGAGGGGGGGTACAGAGAGGTGACTGTGGAGGAGGGGGGGTACAGAGAGGTGACTGTGGAGGAGGGGGGGTACAGAGAGGTGACTGTGGAGGAGGGGGGTTACAGAGAGGTGACTGTGGAGGAGGGGGGTTACAGAGAGGTGACTGTGGAGGAGGGGGGTTACAGAGAGGTGACTGTGGAGGAGGGGGGTTACAGAGAGGTGACTGTGGAGGAGGGGGGTTACAGAGAGGTGACTGTGGAGGAGGGGGGTTACAGAGAGGTGGCGGTGGAGGAGGAGGGGGGTTACAGAGAGGTGGCGGTGGAGGAGGGGGGTTACAGAGAGGTGGCGGTGGAGGGGGGGGTACAGAGAGGTGGCGGTGGAGGAGGGGGGTTACAGAGAGGTGGCGGTGGAGGAGGGGGGTTACAGAGAGGTGGCGGTGGAGGAGGGGGGTTACAGAGAGGTGGCGGTGGAGGAGGGGGGTTACAGAGAGGTGGCTGTGGAGGAGGGGGGGGTACAGAAAGGTGGCTGTGGAGGAGGGGGGGTACAGAGAGGTGACTGTGGAGGAGGGGGGTTACAGAGAGGTGTGGTACAGAAAGGTGGCTGTGGAGGAGGGGGGGGGGGTACAGAGTGGTGACTGTGGAGGAGGGGGGGTACAGAGGTGACTGTGGAGGAGGGGGGGTACAGAGAGGTGGCGGTGGAGGAGGGGGGGTACAGAGAGGTGACTGTGGAGGGGGGGGGGGGGGTACAGAGAGGTGGCTGTGGAGGAGGGGGGGGGTACAGAGAGGTAGCGGTGGAGGAGGGGGGGGTACAGAGAGGTAGCGGTGGAGGAGGGGGGGTACAGAGAGGTAGCGGTGGAGGAGGGGGGGTACAGAGAGGTAGCGGTGGAGGAGGGGGGGGTACAGAGAGGTGACTGTGGAGGAGGGGGGGTACAGAGAGGTGACTGTGGAGGAGGGGGGGTACAGAGAGGTGACTGTGGAGGAGGGGGGGTACAGAGAGGTGACTGTGGAGGAGGGGGGGTACAGAGAGGTGACTGTGGAGGAGGGGGGTTACAGAGAGGTGACTGTGGAGGAGGGGGGTTACAGAGAGGTGACTGTGGAGGAGGGGGGTTACAGAGAGGTGACTGTGGAGGAGGGGGGTTACAGAGAGGTGACTGTGGAGGAGGGGGGTTACAGAGAGGTGGCGGTGGAGGAGGGGGTTACAGAGAGGTGGCGGTGGAGGAGGGGGGTTACAGAGAGGTGGCGGTGGAGGAGGGGGGTTACAGAGAGGTGGCGGTGGAGGAGGGGGGTTACAGAGAGGTGGCGGTGGAGGAGGGGGGTTACAGAGAGGTGGCGGTGGAGGAGGGGGGTTACAGAGAGGTGGCGGTGGAGGAGGGGGGTTACAGAGAGGTGGCTGTGGAGGAGGGGGGGTACAGAAAGGTGGCTGTGGAGGAGGGGGGGTACAGAGAGGTGACTGTGGAGGAGGGGGGTTACAGAGAGGTGTGGTACAGAAAGGTGGCTGTGGAGGAGGGGGGGGGGTACAGAGTGGTGACTGTGGAGGAGGGGGGGTACAGAGGTGACTGTGGAGGAGGGGGGGTACAGAGAGGTGGCGGTGGAGGAGGGGGGGGGTACAGAGAGGTGGCGGTGGAGGAGGGGGGGTACAGAGAGATGGCGGTGGAGGAGGGGGGGGGGGGGTACAGAGGTGGCTGTGGAGGAGGGGGGTTACAGAGAGGTGACTGTGGAGGAGGGGGGTTACAGAGAGGTGACTGTGGAGGAGGGGGGTTACAGAGAGGTAGCGGTGGAGGAGGGGGGTTACAGAGAGGTAGCGGTGGAGGAGGGGGGTTACAGAGAGGTAGCGGTGGAGGAGGGGGGGTACAGAGAGGTAGCGGTGGAGGAGGGGGGGTACAGAGAGGTAGCGGTGGAGGAGGGGGGGTACAGAGAGGTGACTGGAGGAGGGGGGGGGGGGGTACAGAGAGGTGACTGTGGAGGAGGGGGGTACAGAGAGGTGACTGTGGAGGGGGGGGGGGGGGGGTACAGAGAGGTGGCTGTGGAGGAGGGGGGGTACAGAGAGGTAGCGGTGGAGGAGGGGGGTTACAGAGAGGTAGCGGTGGAGGAGGGGGGGTACAGAGAGGTAGCGGTGGAGGAGGGGGGGTACAGAGAGATAGCGGTGGAGGAGGGGGGGTACAGAGAAGTAGCGGTGGAGGAGGGGGGGGGGGGTACAGAGAGGTAGCGGTGGAGGAGGGGGGGGGTACAGAGAGGTGACTGGAGGAGGGGGGGGGGGTACAGAGAGGTGACTGTGGAGGAGGGGGGGGTACAGAGAGGTGACTGTGGAGGGGGGGGGGTACAGAGAGGTGGCTGTGGAGGAGGGGGGGTAAAGAGAGGTAGCGGTGGAGGAGGGGGGGTACAGAGAGGTAGCGGTGGAGGAGGGGGGGTACAGAGAGGTGACTGTGGAGGAGGGGGGGGTACAGAGAGGTGACTGTGGAGGAGGGGGGTTACAGAGAGGTGTGGTACAGAAAGGTGGCTGTGGAGGAGGGGGGGGGTACAGAGTGGTGACTGTGGAGGAGGGGGGTACAGAGGTGACTGTGGAGGAGGGGGGGTACAGAGAGGTGGCGGTGGAGGAGGGGGGGTACAGAGAGGTGGCGGTGGAGGAGGGGGGGGTACAGAGAGGTAGCGGTGGAGGAGGGGGGGTACAGAGAGGTAGCGGTGGAGGAGGGGGGGTACAGAGAGGTGACTGGAGGAGGGGGGGGGGGTACAGAGAGGTGACTGTGGAGGAGGGGGGGTACAGAGAGGTGACTGTGGAGGGGGGGGGGGGTAAAGAGAGGTGGCTGTGGAGGAGGGGGGGTACAGAGAGGTGACTGTGGAGGAGGGGGGGTACAGAGAGGTGACTGTGGAGGAGGGGGGGTACAGAGAGGTGACTGTGGAGGAGGGGGGGTACAGAGAGGTGACTGTGGAGGAGGGGGGGCACAGAGAGGTGACTGTGGAGGAGGGGGGGCACAGAGAGGTGACTGTGGAGGAGGGGGGGTACAGAGAGGTGACTGTCGAGGGGGGGGTACAGAGAGGTGAGTGGAGGAGGGGGGGTACAGAGAGGTGACTGTGGAGAAGGGGGGGTACAGTGGTGGCTGTGGAGGACATTAAATAAAGTCTGAAGGGGGGGCATAGTAGCACACTTTTTCTCACTTACCCTCCATACATGCTGGTATCTATCTGCATGCACCTGATAGGGCTAGGTGTATGCAGATAGATGCTGACCAGCCAATCACAGAGCAGGAGAAATAGCAGCATCCAGCAGGCTCCGCCTTAGCAGGGAAGCTTAGCTGGTGCTTGCCACGATCTCCTGCGGAGGCTCGTCTCTTACAGGGCGCCGGAAGGGGGGCGGGGCGGGCGGAGGGGGCGGGGCGGAGCGGAGCGGTCCCGTGCTTGTAAACTTTCTTCCCATCCGGCCGCGCAGGGGAAGATGTCACATTCTACACTGCAGGCGGCCGGGTATAGCGTTGCGGCCTCAAATCGGCCTGGTTTACACAATAATTGGCCGATGCCGATTTCTTAAAAACAGCCAAATATCGGCCAATATATCGGTCGACCTCTAGTTAATGGGCCATATTTGATAGGAGCTCCTGTTTGCCGAGTTCAATGGCCTATATAACTTTTGCCCCGTCTGCTGCCTTTGTAGCTTAAAGCCCCATACACACGCTCGGACAATCCGCGGACCAGGTCAGTCGGACTTTGTCCGACGTACTTTGTCCGATGTTGGCGTTGCGTACACACGGTCGGACAAAGTTGTCGGAATATCCGGTCCGGAAGAACGTCGTGACGTAAGTCGTCGTCCACGAGATTAGAAAAGGGAAGTTCAGCACCACGTCAGGCACCCGTTGGGCTCCTTCTGCTGATCCCGTGTTTATCGAGAGTTAGTGGAAGTTTGGTGACTTAAGATTCGCGCTTCTCAGTTTTCTGACTCAGATCGTTACTGCTCTTCAGTTTGTGCTTGTCGTGCGTATCTGTTTATTAGTGCGTGTAGTCAGTTCGCATTTGTTGGTCATTGCGGCCTATATCTTGATATAGGACGCTTTGATTTGCACTGCTTATTGTCTGCTCGTTGCTGGTATTCACTTCGTTCTTTCAGGCCTTGCTGTTTATCGGTGCTTTCTGTTTGTCCGTTCTGACCAGCCGACCTTTTGTGACCTTCTGAGCGATGTTTCCCGTGCGTACTCGTCGCCGAGTTCGTGCTGTACGCGGAATTGGTGTCGGGCTTTTAGCTTTGACCCAAGACCCGTCCATGAACAGAGTGACGAGGAGTATGTGGACCAAGAATTGGTTGCTTCAGCGTGACCAGTTCTCGCACATGCCTTTGCTTCGTTGAGATCCGGGAGAATAATCCTGATGATTTCAGGAACTATTTAACCACTTCAGCCCCGGACCATTTGGCAGCCAAAGGACCAGAGGTCTTTTTTCAATTTCGCACTGCACTACTTTAACTGGTAATTGCGCGGTCATGCAATTTTGTAACCAAACGAAATTTGCGTCCTTTTCTTCCCACAAATAGAGCTTTCTTTTGATGGTATTTGATTGCCTCTGTGATTTTTATTTTTTGCGATATAAACGGAAAAAGAGCGAAAATTTTGAAAAAAAAAAGAGATTTTCTACTTTTTGTTATAAAAAAAATCTAATAAACTCAATTTTAGTCAAACATTTGGGCCAAAATGTATTCAGCCACATGTCTTTAGTAAAAAAAATGCCAATAAGCGTATATTTATTGGTTTGCGCAAAAGTTATAGCGTCTACAAACTAGAGTACATTTTCTGGAATTTACACCGCTTTTAATTTATGACTGCCTATTTCATTTCTTGAGGTGCTAAAATGGCAGAGAAGTACAAAACCCCCCCAAATGACCCCATTTTGGAAAGTAGACACCCCAAGCTATTTGCTGAGAGGCATGTTGAGCCCATTGAATATTTTTTTTTTTAGTCCCAAGTGATTGAATAAAGACAAAAATAAAAAAGATTTTTTTTTTTTTTCAAAAAGTTGTCACTAAATGATATATTGCTCACACATGCCATAGTTATATGTGGAATTGCACCCCAAAATACATTTTGCTGCTTCTCCTGAGTATGGGGATACCACATGTGTGGGACTTTTTGGGAGCCTAGCCGCGTACGGGGCCCCGAAACCCAAGCACCGCCTTCAGGATTTCTAAGGGTGCAAATTTTTGATTTCACTCCTCACTACCTATCACAGTTTCGAAGGCCATAAAATGCCAAAATAGCACAAAACCCCCCCAAATGACCCCATTTTGGAAAGTAGACACCCCAAGCTATTTGTTGAGAGGCATGGGGAGTATTTTACAGCACTCATTTTTTTTTGAAAATTAAGAAAGTAAATAAAAAAAAAAAATTTTTTTTTTTTTTTCAATTTTCAAAACTTTGTGACAAAAAGCGACATCTGCAAAATACTCACAATACCTCTCAGCAAATAGCTTGGGGTGTCTACTTTCCAAAATGGGGTCATTTTGGGGGGTTTTATGCCATCTGGGCATTCCATGGCCTCCGAAACTGTGATTGGCAGTGAGAAGTGAAATAAAAAAATTACACCCTTAGAAAGCCTGAAGGCGGTGATTGGTTTTTGGGGTTCCGTACGCAGCTAGGCTCCCAAAAAGTCCCACACATGTGGTATCCCCGTACTCAGGAGAAGCAACAGAATGTATTTTGGGGTGTATTTCCACATATGCCCATGACATGTTTGAGCAATATATCATTTAGTGACAACTTTTTGTAAAAAAAATATATATATTTTTTTTTTTTTTTCATTATTCAATCTCTTGGGACAAAAAAAAAAAATATTTAATGGGCTCAACATTGCTCTCATCAAATAGCTTGGGGTGTCTACTTTCCAAAATGGGGTCATTTGGGGGGGGTTTGAACTGTCCTGGCATTTTATGCACAACATTTAGAAGCCTATGTCACACGTCACCCACTCTTCTAACCACTTGTAGACAAAGCCCTTTCTGACACTTTTTGTTTACATGAAAACATATTTTTTTTTTTTGCAAGAAAATTACGTTGAACCCCCAAACACTATATATAATGTTAAAGCAAAGGCCCTACAGATTAAAATGGTGGGTGTTGCATTTTTTTTTTCCACACAGTATTTGCGCAGCGATTTTTCAAACGCATTTTTTGTGGAAAAAATACACTTTTTTTTATTTTAATGCACTAAAACACACTATATTGCTCAAATTTTTGATGAAATAAAAAATATGATCTTAGGCCGAGTACATGGATACCAAACACGACATGCTTTAAAATTGCGCACAAACACGCAGTGGCGACAAACTACATACATTTTTAAAAGCCTTTAAAAGCCTTTACATGATACCACATTAGATTCACGGAGGAGGTCTACTGCTAAAATTACTGCCCTCGATCTGACCTTCGCGGTGATACCTCACATGCATGGTGCAATTGCTGTTTACATATGACGCCAGACCAACGCTTGTGTACGCCTTTGCGCAAGAGAAGGGGGGGCAGGGGTGCTTTTTTTTTTTTTTTTTTTTTTTTTTTTTTTTTTATTTATTTAGCTTTTTTATTTTATTTTTAAACTGTTCCTTCCATTTTTTTTCTTTGTTATGATTTTTATTGTTATCTCAGGGAATGTAAATATCCCCTATGATAGCAATAGGCAGTGACAGGTACTCTTTTTTTGAAAAAATTGGGGTCTATTAGACCCTAGATCTTTCCTCTGCCCTCAAAGCATCTGACCACACCAAGATTGGTGTGATAAAATGCTTTCCCAATTTCCCAATGGCGCGGTTTATATCCGGGAGGGGGGACATTCCCTCCCACTGCTTGTAAAAGCAGTCTAGAGGCTAATTACCCGCTAGAATTGCTTTTACATGAAAGCCGATCACTGGCTGAAAAGAATGATACCAAGATGATACCTAAACCTGCAGGCATCATTCTGGTATAACCATTCAAAGTCCAGCAACATACTGGACATATATTGTAATCTTTTTTTTTTTCATGCAGCCTCTTGGCTGAACGAAAAAAAGAGATTGATTGGTGGGTATGCCCACCATTAGAATACCTCCCTTCATCCACCCACTTCTAATGATGGGCATACATGCACCATTTATATATGCCGATGCATGGGGGCATCCTCCCGCAAAAGTTATGCCGTGTACACACGGTCGGAATTTCGACCGTATGTACGTGGCATTAGGAGCCAATCGCTCCTCCCCCCCCCTGCTGCCCCCATGCTTCGGCATATATGCTCTTTTTTTTAACTGTGGTGGTGAAATCACCTCCTACAGCGTTGGAGTCGCGGCTTTATGTATCGTGGGAGCAAACGCTGTTGCTGTCAAGATAAATAAATCCGCGTTGCAACTGAATGGCGCACCTGAAAACAAAAAAATGCTTAACACTAAAACACAGTAAACAAAATTACATACCTGAAAAGCAAGCATGATAAAACATGATAAAACATAATAAAACATTGCAGAATAGAATGGAGTAAAAAAAGAGCAACAATAGAGAGAGAATAGAGTGAGAGAGAGAACAATAAAACGACAACTATTTTATTTTTTTTTATTTTTTTGAGATTCACAGGTAAAAAAGCTCCTGACTGAAGCGACTGAATCAAAACGCTACCACAAAAAAAAAATGTTAGCGATCGCAGGGATCAGGCCTGACTCTGCGAACGCTGCAGTTATGTGTGCTTAGTGTTTTGTAAGTGACAGTGATCGATCGATACTGCACTTGGGTGGGCTGGGCTGGGCGGAGGGGGAAAAACGCAGGTGCTAGCAGGTATCTGGGCTGATCCCGCTAACAATGCGTTTTTTTTTGGAACCCTAAACTGCTGGGACGCTAGTATAGATCTGATCAGATCAGATATTGATCTGTTCAGATACTGTGCCACTAAGGGAGGTGTATGCTTTGTGCGTGGGTGTTTGCGGTACTGGCACTAACCTGGGGCGACGCAGACCTTATTTGACCCTAAAACCTAATTGATATCACCCGCCGGGCGATCAGGGGGTTAAACCGTTATTGGGTAATAAATGGCGGGTGCCCTGACAGTATAAAAAACAAGCTAACTAACCAGCGTCACCCGTAACAGTAATACAAAAAAAAAAACTGGTTACCTAGCGACACTAATGCAGCGATCAGAAAAACGATCGCTTAGTGACACTGGCAAAAGGGGGTGAAAGGGTTAACTAGGGGCAATCAGGGGGTTAAACCTTTATTAGGTAATATATGGGGGTACCTGACGCTATATAAAAACCTGACGGGGAACCTAAATAACGAAATAACTAACTGGCTAACCAGCGTCACCAGTGACAGTTATACAGTGATCACTGGTGAAAGGGTTAACTCTAGGGGCAATCAGGGGGTTAAAACCTTTATTTAGGTTGTAATATGGGGGTACCTGACCTATAAACCTATTTATGAACCTATATAAACATGGCGGTTACCTAAAAAAAAAAAAAATGGTTACCTAGCGACACTAATGCAGCGATCAGAAAAACGATCGCTTAGTGACACTGGCAAAAGGGGGTGAAAGGGTTAACTAGGGGCAATCAGGGGGTTAAAACCTTTATTAGGTAATATATGGGGGTACCTGACGCTATATAAAAACCTGACGGGGAACCTAAATAACGAAATAACTAACTGGCTAACCAGCGTCACCAGTGACAGTTATACAGTGATCACTGGTGAAAGGGTTAACTCTAGGGGCAATCAAGGGGTTAAAACCTTTATTTAGGTTGTAATATGGGGGTACCTGACCTATAAAACTATTTATGAACCTATATAAACATGGCGGTTACCTAAAAAAAAAAAAATGGTTACCTAGCGACAGCAGTGACACTAATACAGCGATCAGAAAAACGATCGCTTAGTGACACTGGCAAAAGGGGGTGAAAGGGTTACCTGGGGGGCAATCAAGGGGTTAAACCTTTATTAGGGGGGGTAGGGGGCTACCTTGGACCTAAAACTAACTGCCCTGACAGTTATTACAGTCACACTGACACTAAATGCAGTGATCAGTAAAAAAATGATCACTGCAATTAGTGACACTGTGACTGGGGGGGAGGGGGTGATCTGGGGGGGTGATCAGGGGGTGACAGGGGGGTGGAATATGTGCCTAACTGTACTGGTGTCAGTGTAGTGTTGTGCACTAACCTTAACATGTTCGCCGCTCGGCGTCTCCGGTCACATAGACCGGCGCACCGAGCGTGACATCACTTCCGCCTTCCTGTCTATACAATAGACAGGAAGGGGAAGCTTCTCATTGGCCAGGAGCGATCGCGAGGGGGTGGCCAGAAACCACTGGCCGTCCCCTCGTCCCGGATCGCTCCTGAAGCGATCCCGACCGTCCCCGCCGGCGGAGGGGGGTCCGATCGGACCCCCCAACCGCCGGAAGAATGTCACGTACAGGTACGTGATTCTGCCTGTACGTGCCATTCTGCCGACGTATATATACAGGGGGCGGTCGGCAAGTGGTTAAGGTAACATTTCTACTTTACTATTCCCTTCTATGTATGCTCTGTTTGCTAATGAATTTTTGACCTCCTTCCCTAATTACCATGATTGCAATATGTTCTAATATGCTGTGCCCCTTTTCTCCTTCATGCATTTTTCCCTTCACTTACCTCCCCAGCATGCTCTTCTGCCCCAATAGACACCTATGGCCTAGTCACTTAAGCAATGTCTTTTGTCTGCTGCATAGTATTGTTTGCCCCAAAACACCCCCTAAAATATGCACAAATGTTTGCTGTGTGGTTTACTTCATGTAGAGCCCCCTTTTTTTGTTCTTTTGGTGGGGGGGGGGGGCAAACTCATTAGGAACCCCCTCCCCAACTGCTCTGTCAGATGGTACCAATCCTTTATCTGCTGGCTTTCCCAAGGTCCATACACACTATATACCTACCTCTTTATAGTGCGCATCTTTAGGGATGAATTCAGCAAAGCATGTAGTGCAAGGGACTGCCTCCATACATTCCATTTCCTATTTTTTTGTCTTCTTTCCCTCCTATTAGCTTGCTTGGTAATTTAATAATGTCACACTGTGCCTGCCTTTTTTGGGGGGGGGGGGAAATGTTATTTGATCTTTCCTGTGGCCTGCCAATAGTGTTAAGTACAGAGGGTCTGGCCAAACTAGGCCACATTATTGAGCCATTTGCCAATCAATGAAGTGCAGAGGGTTACCTGTCCACCACCCCCCCCCCCCCCCAAAACCATAGTTATTGCCAATGTCCCATCAGAAGTGGGGGGATTGATGGGGGGGTGAGTAATCTGTGAAGGGGAGCCTCTACTTTTCTGTGTAAATACTTTCCAGCCTCCAATTTTATACAATGCTCTTGTTCCAAGATGTTGATTGTCTAATCTGCTTGCAATGTTTAGGTGCAAAGTGACTCATTTTTTTTTCTTGTTTCACTCCACAGTTCCCTTCCACGCCACAGGAATGGCAGACTGTGGCCTCCCACTTTGCCAGCCGTTGGGACTTTCCTAACTGCGGAGGGGCAATTGATGGGAAACACGTCCGCATCGTCCCACCGCCCAACTCGGGGTCCTACTATTATAATTATAAAAGGGTTTAATAGTGTAGTGATGTTGGCGGTGGTGTCGGCAACATACGAGTTTATGTATGTGGACGTGGGGATGAACGGCCGGATATCGGATGGTGGGGCCATTACGCACACGGAGTTCTACTGGCGTCTCCAAAGTGGCAGTCTGTGCTTGCCACCTCCAGAGGAGAATGCCGAAGGACTCCCCTTCGTCTTTGTCGCAGATGAAGCGTTTGCGCTGACTCCCCATGTGATGAGGCCGTTCCCGATGAGGACCCTCACCCCGGACCAGAGGGTCTTCAACTACAGGCTGTCCAGAGCCAGAAGAGTGGTGGAGAACGCTTTTGGCATCCTGGCCAGCCGCTTCCGCCTGTTCCTGACGGCATTTAACTTGGCGGAATACAAACTGAACCACATAGTTCTTGCCTGTTGCATATTGCACAACTTCCTCAAAAGACATAACAGGAACTATGTGGTGCCCGTTGGCCCAGATGTGGAGGGCCCTCCAAATGCGGACCTCACAGCCCTTCGAGTGGCACGTCCAGGCTTGCCCCCTCTCAATGCCCGCGTGGTCCGGGACCAATATATGGAATACTTTGTGGGTAGGGGGGCCATTGCTCTGCCTGACGATGTGTGAGAGGCATTTTTTAATAAATCTGATATTTTAACCAACCTCTGATTTCTTGTCATTTCAGTCTTCTTTTTAGCTTATTTTACTTTGTCATTTTTTCCCTTTGCCTTCGACAGTGGTAATGCACTTTCTGGGCAAAAGGAGGTAACAGTCTCTTCTTCCCCAAAAGATTATTCTCATGTGTGTTTGCTACCTAATCTTTGGTCTAGAGAAGGTTTGTCCTGCATAACTGACACCCAAAATACTCCTTTTCAGCACCAGGTCTGACATGTGTGTATTCTCCAAAATGCTGTGCTCCGTGTTTTCGTACAAAGCACTGTGGGTGTCATTTACATAAGTCAAATCCGCTATGCTCTACAAGTGCATTGAAAAAGTTCCCTGGGAAAGGAAATTGCAGTGCAAAGTGGATTTGCCTTTAGTAAATAACACCCATTGCCCCCCATATCCTTTACATTTTACATACATAATGCATTGTTTTTTTTAAATAAGGAAGCCACACATTTTGAAAAATAAAAAAGTTTACTTGGAAAACATTCACAAGTGCGTTTACAATCTTCACGCCAAAACTGACAACATCTTGGTTATTTACAACATTATTTACAAAGATTACGCAATTGGTAAAACCAGGCATGGAGCTAAGCAGAACCTATGAAGTAGGAAAGTTCAACTTTGTAAAGTGAAGACAAGATCAGACATGACTATATGTTCAAAGTGTGTTTGATCTTGCCTTCATCACATGGGGGGGTCACCCCCGAAAAGTGGAAATTTGGAACATGCACACAATTTGGGTCTGAAAATGGTCATTAGATGGGAAAACACATGCCTAGAAGCTTCAAAAGTGCCATTTTCCATCATGGGGATGAATGGACGTTTTTTGGGGGTGCAACCCCTTCACCACAACCACTTTCGTAGTTCGTAAAGTGTTTGCACCCCCAAAAAAAACGTTGCCATTCATCCACCATGGTGGGAGCTAGCACATGTGGACACAATGTGTGCATGTTCCAAATTTCAGACAGTTTTTAAGTTGCAAATGTGTTCATAAGCAGGCACAAATGTGTGTTAATTACTTGGTGCGTTTTCATATTTTTCCTAAAACATCAATGATGTTCTTCAATTTTTGTTGAACATCATTGATGTTTTGCTTTATGTAATCTAGATCTCGATTGCAGACCATTATCTCTCCGATGAGTACGTGGGCACTCTCTGTGGTAAAGTGCGATTTTTCTTCCACAACATCCACGTCACCTAAAAACCACAAACAAACAAAAATGGGGTGTTGGAAATGAGGCAGCCATACATGGATTAGCTTACCAGTAGCTGTGTTCTCCCACACTCACCTGTTGTGGTGACAATTTCTCCAAGTTCGATGATCTCTCCTTCCTCCTCCTCCTCCTCTGCTTCTGCTCTTTCCCCTTTTTTGGGAGGTGTTGGTTTGGGGGTTTCCTCAGACGGCCCAAGTTTTCGCTCCCCTATGAGAATGTCCAAAAGGAAGATTTAGCAACACAAACTATTGAGGGCAGAAATAGGAAATGACAAACATTGCTTGAAAGTGACGGACACTATTTTAGTTTGGCCAGTTACAAATGTCAACTACATGAATGTAGTCACTTTGTAAAGGTGCTAAACTGACTAGCTTTTTGGTAGAAGTTTGTGTGATGGAGACCCCCCTCTAGTATCCACTGGAGCACATGTGTGGAAAAGGCTAATAAAAAGGGGGTTTGGGTGTCCCAGCACTAGTGCTCTCGAGTCCAGATGGGTAAACAGCTACTGGGTGACCTCTCCTTTACATTGAATAAATTGGCTTTACATTCTGGATGACATTTCGAGGGAGAACAAACTTCCTTTCCCCAAAAAAAACCAAACATCGTATTATAAGTGGCCGCACGATCGAGGTTGCGTACGATCGAATGGACACACACACGACCATGACAGTGGCAGAAAGATCGAGGCTGAGTACGATCGAATGCACAGACGAACATGAAAGTGGCCATTTTGGAATGTACAACTTTGTAAAAATCAAACCACATGGAGCAGTATGCAAGCAAGAAATCAAACACAAAACACAACTACTTACTTTTTTGAAGAATTCTCTTGATCTTTCTGTACTGATCGGCCTCCCTCAGTTTCAGGTCTGACCAGCGTTTCCTCAGTTGCTCCTTGGATCGTTGTACCCCAAAATGATTGTACAGCCTTCTCACAACTTTAGACATGATCTTGGCCTTGCGGACATTGGGGTTGAGGTAAGGCCCATACTTCCCATCATAGTCGCTCCTCTTTAATATGTCCACCATCTCCAACATTTCTCCAAATGACATATTGGAGGCCTTGAATTTCAGGCTCCGGGATCGGGACGTTTCTGCCTCCGGCCTTTCCTCGTCCTCCTCCTCGTTGGGGGGATATTTGGGGCGCACCTGCTGTGTCCCCGCCATGTGCTCTCCCCACTGCGCCGTAAAGAGAAGGGGTGGGGAATAGACGAGAAAGATCGTCAGGGGCGGGCGGAGTTTGACGCATGCGCACTGTATATAAAACGTCACACGCCTGTGTCGTAGCCACGATCTGGGAGACGAGGGGAGAGAAAGCTCACGCACGAGACGATCGCTACAAACGAAGGTACAATTTGACGTTGGTACATAACTAGCCTAGACTGATTAGAACTTGAGGCTTCTTTATGGAGAAGATTAGGAGAGTTTAGGCTGACATTATTTATATTGTTTTGTGTGGCGTTGTGTCTTGCAGAGGTGATGGAGGCGTTCTACAACGTGAGCTTTCTCCCACACTTCATTGATAAATACCGGCAATTCCCCCTCTTATGGCAGGCAAAACACAGGGATTATAGCAACAGACCAAAGAGGTACGCAGCCCTGCTGAAACTGGTGGCATTTGTAAAGCCTACCCTGCCCATGGCAACCGTCGCAAACTTAAAAGTGAAGATAAACAACATGAAGACTACCTATTTCCGGGAGCGCAATAAGGTCCTGAAGTCACAAGCATCTGGAGCTGCAGCAGCTGATGTCCATGTCCCCACGCTCTGGTACTATGACAGGCTCCACTTTCTCAAAGACCAGGCTACTGTCAGGAAGTCACTCTCGACTCTTCCTTGCACGCGTCCTTCCACGCACGCCACCCCTGATGAGGCTTCCGAGGACCAACCTGGGCCTTCCAGTCAGGAATATGTGCAGGTGCCCAGCTTGTTCCAGGTATAGTAGTTTTGGAACCAGTTTGTTGAATAATGAATGATGTTCAGTTAATTCAGGATCCCCAATTGCTTATTTCCTAACGTGATTGACATATCAACAGACAGTGGTGTGGGAGACATTTTTGGGAAGAATCTAAACTGCAGGGCTGAGAATTGTATGGTTTTGTATTTGAAAACATTTTGCAACAGTCACTAGATGAGAATTGTGTGTGTTTGATGAACAAATAACTGAAACTATGTCCCTTTTTCATACACAGGAAGACCTCAGCCAGGAGGTGGCTGTGGAAGGTGGCAGTCAGGAGGAGGCAGGGGGTAGTGGCAGCCAAGAGGGGGGTAGGCGTAGGAGCCTGACTGTCTCCCAAGTCTCTCCCCTCCGCCTTCCCTACAGAAGGGCGAAAAACATGGGGGAGGTGGGAGAGTCAGCGCTCCAGCTGATAAAAGATGCCTCAGCCTCCCTCTATGCCACACCCACCTACGAGGAGGCCTTTGCCTCCTTGGTTACAAGTAAATTTACGGGTATGGAGGCGGGGCAACGCAGCATGTGTGAGGAGGTCATCCTCAAAATACTAAATGAGGGGATGGCTGGGGAGATGACTCCCCTCACACATGTTTGCGAGAGTGACCTTGCTCCGCCTCCTCCTCCTCCTTCTGCCACCCCACCAGCACCAGCACCACGGCGTGGAAGGAAGCGTACAAGGAAGACAAGAGAGTGACAACCTGGACTCAGTCTGGTCTGAGAGAAGATGGAGCCTCTCGTAGTACCAGAGCCTGGGGACCTAGATGGCATCTGCTGCAGTTCCGGATGTTTTGGACTTCAGGACCAGATTGCGCTCCCTTATTATTTAGATAGGTAGTCTTCATGCCCCCAATTGTTTAAGTCTGTAAAATGATGGTTGCCATGGGTGTCCAAGGCTTTGCAAATTCCCCAAGTTTCACCATGGCTGCGTTCCTCTTTGGTCTGTTGCTGAGACCTAAATAAAGGTTTTTTTGCTTTGAAATAATCATTGACTATTGTGTTTTACTTTTCTACAATGACAGTTTTTCTTTGAGTAGGCAGGTACATTTCACTAATCCTAAAGTAGAATTAACAAGGGGCACCAACAACCAACAAACTCCTAGTAAATGTAAGCAAGAAATACAAATGTTAATAATGTGGTTTTGCTAAGTTGAGACATACAAACCCCCTCCAAAAAAAAAAAAACCTCCTTCAAATATGTATTCCCCCAAAAAAAAAAAATCTGGGTAAAAAAATAAGAAAGATTGTATTACGATCTGAGTAAAAATAAACATGTAGTGTATAAATGCTGCAAAGTAATAAAGAAGTAAGTTTGTGAGAAGTGCGGGTGAATAGGAGCAGCTAAAAGATGTCATTCTTGTTGCATTGTAAAGAAAAAGAGAATGCGCTGCATTAAAGACATTTTAACATTGCAGCGTGACGAATGTGCTGTGTCGATTAGGAAAGGTAGTTTTACCTGACCGAGCGCTTCCGTCACAGAATTTCTTCTGAGCATGCGTAGCACTTTGTCCGTCGGACAAGCGTACACACGCTCGGATTTGGTGTGATCGGACCGGGTTGACGGGAAATCTTTCCAGCAGGAGATAAGACTTTGTCCGACGGACAAACCGACGAACACTGTCCGATGGTGCATACACACGGTCTGATTTTTCAACAACCTTGTCCGATCGGACCAAATTGATGAAAAAGTCCGACCGTGTGTATGGGGCTTTAGGGGGAACAGTTGGGGGATGGTAAAAATGCAGCTAAGCCATGAGCTGACCAACCCATAGCAGAAAAAAATTGATCTATGGCACTGCTGCCATCAATGCTGGGGGTTACTATTACTGCACGGTGGGGGACTTTTTACTCCTACTTTCTTTTCAATGTGTTTATTGTAAAAAAGTGTATTATGCACCCCACACTAGCTGAACCATCTTAAAGTATAAGTTCACCTTTTGTAACATGTTACACCCAAAGTCGGGGTCTAAAATGTTACAAATCCACCCCCCCCCCCGGCTTCCCGTTGTGACAGATCTTCTCCCCCATTACCTGACACGCTGTGCGAAGAACGTGGCCATGTGAGGCTCTGCCCTCCCCACCCCGCCCCGTCATTCATTCACAGTTCTGTAAACGTAAAACTACAAGGTCCAGCAGCTTTTGTAGCTGTCGGCTTGTTCTCAATAAACTACCACAGCGTTGCTCCTGTTAGTGTGTAACTGCCTGGCTGTACGTTGTATGGCCATACAGCTTACACACAGTTTGCAAGAGCCCTACTTTGCACACACAATCTCATGATCATGTGTGCAATGCTTGCCAGGCTTCCAATAAGCATGTTTTTTTTTTTATTTAAAACCTTTTTTTAAGGTGAACATATTCTTTTAAATAAAGCTATGTGAGCGCTGAAACTACTGCAACTAGCAAATTCCCTCAATTTTAACTTTTTTTTTTTTTTTTTTTCAGGCAAGCCAAAGACAGTATGCAACCGTGACATGCCTACAAGCTAGCTTGTGGTACAAGATCTATGTTTGAAATGTCAAATCGGTAGGTTAATGTAATTTGTTTTGTGTTTGTGTTTTTTTTTTTTTTCAAGTGAAGGCGTCGGCCATAAACCATGACGTACATACAAGTCGGTTGAGAGTATCTGATCTAAATGACTTGTTTATAGCAGGCAGATTAATGTAACTATCTCTGATGTATATTGACAGACCCAGCTCTTCATATTCTTGACCGTAGGGTTTACAGTGCCACCTTCAGAAGTAGGACACTAGGCAAAAAAGACACAGATGCCTGCTGGGAGTCTGGGACATGTGCTTCAATTGCACATTCCTATTTTTTTCATGAGGTTTTCCTGGTAGAAAAATATTGCAGGTCCCCAGGAGGCTGCTCTTTACCTGGGCCATTGTGGTGTGTTCCACCACAATTTGCCCTACTACCCTTTGCGTGGATCCTATGGCTGGGAACTAGGGGTGCAACGGATCGTCGCCGATCCGTGATCCGAACGGGCCACCCCGTTCGGATCGGCACACCCCACGATCCGCGGAGCGCTCCGCGGCCTCGGTCTTAGGAAAGGCCGCGGCTTCGGTCTTAGGAAAGGCCGCGGCTTCGACCTAGCTCCGGAGCGGCGGCGGCCATCTTTGTACACCCGGCGGCCTTAGGAAAGGCCGCGGCTTCCGCCTAGCTCCGGAGCGGCGGCCATCTTGGTACACCCGGCCACTGTTTACAATGTGATCGCTCCGTCAAATGACGGAGCGATCACTTGTAAACATACCCTGCATTACCCAGCCAATATCCTGCATTACCCTGCATATACTCTGCATTACCCTGCATATACTCTGCATTACTCTGCATATACTCTGCATTACTCTGCATATACTCTGCATTACTCTGCATATACTCTGCATTACTCTGCATATACTCTGCATTACCCTGCATATACGCTGCATTACCCAGCCGATACTCTGCGATACCCAGCCGATACTCTGCGATACCCAGCCAATACTCTGCGATACCCAGCCAATACTCTGCGATACCCAGCCAATATTACAGTGGGGAGATGACGTGGATATTACAGTGGGGGAGATGACGTGGATATTACAGTGGGGGAGATGACGTGGATATTACAGTGGGGGAGATGGCGTGGATATTACAGTGGGGGAGATGGCGTGGATATTACAGTGGGGGAGATGACGTGGATATTACAGTGGGGACTATATGGTGGCGGAATTTTCACAGGTTTTTGCAAATTCAATTATTATTTGCTGATCCTAAAAATGATCCGATCCGTGACTCCTGATCCGAGAATCGATCCGATCCGTGAGTTTTTTGATCCGTTGCACCCCTACTGGGAACTCTGGCCCCTGGGTCACTCGCCCACCCCCTTTCCAGCTTGTTGCTACTTGGGCCTCTTCTTTGGGATCCGGTGGGTCTCCGGTTGAGCAGCACAGATTTCTAATGCCACGGTGCTGCTTGTGTGTTTGATTCTGACACTGGACACATGACTCAGATGTATGTTGGAACAACCCGGTTTTCAGGGATGAACCTGCCAGATTTGTCCTCTTATGAGGATGACCATTTTCCACCCTCTTACTGGAGGGCTTTATTGCGTATATCTCAGCTGTAACAAAATTTTCCCTCCAGGTTCTGGGTGGGTGAGTAACTATGCAGGTTCATCCCTTTTTGGTTGCCCGGGTACCTCATTTGAGGATACAGGTTCAGTACAGCCACCCCTGGTTACCTCAGGTGGAAACCAAATAAAGAAACCACAGTGAATCACTGTGGACTGAACTGCACAGGAGGTGTGTGTTGATTACAATCAATTAACTATTACAACCAAACAATTAGGGCTGTTTCACACGGACGGTCTGTATGTCCGTTTTTCATCCATCCGTTTTCGGATGAAAAACGGACATACATGTATCCCTATGGGATAGCGGGTGTCAGCGGATGAACATCCGCTGACACCCGACCTCGTCCGTGCCCGTTATGGCCCGTTTCTGCAGATGGAGGAAAACCCTATTTTTTTCATCCGTCTGCAGAGCGGATCGGATGACGACGGACTCTACGGTCCGTCGTCACCCGATCCCCCATAGGGGAGAGCGGCGCTCTGACAGGTCCGTCCCTGCACGGAGTGCAGAGACGGACCTGTCATCTTCCTGCTCAGCGGAGATCGATCCGGCAATCCCCGCTGAGCAAGCGGATATCCACGGGGCCGATCTGCTGATCAGCCCCGTGTGAAAGAGCCCTTAAAGTAGGCGCTACTTCTCTAAACATGCTTTCTATTTTAAACAAACATATGCATTCAATATTGCCAAATTTCATAAACAACATCAACCTTTTTGAAAAGTGAACAACTGTGTCACAAAAAACAAATACTGAATCAATAAAAGTGAAAAATTCAAAAAACGGACAATTATGTATGTGAACGAATAAAATGTAAAAAAACAAGTCCTTTGTGTTTAGCAATACGGTTCAATAATTACGCTCGAAGACCCCTTTCACACTGGGGTTGCATTAGCGCTAAAGCGCTGCTCGTTTTAGCGGTGCTTTTCGTCTTCTAGCGGGGGTGCTTTTAACCCCAAAGTAGGGTGTTGTGACGCTTCCAGAGCACTTTTCAGGTGCATTCATTCATTTTAATGGGCAGGGCATTTTGGGAGCACTGTATACAGCGCTTCCAAATCGCCCCAAAGATGCTGCTTGCAGGACTTTTCCTAACGTCCCGCTAGCGCACCACCCCAGTATAAAAAGTCACTCTGAAATTAAGGGGAGGTGGTTTTCAGGCACTTTATAGGTGCTATTTTTAATGTTAAAATGCCTGAAAACTGCCTCAGCGTGAAAGGGGTCTTAATATCCTTCATCCCATCCATCATGCTCTTGTACAGGTGATTCTAGAAAATAACAAAATCCAGTGCTCCCCTGCAAGTGTTGCAAATTTTCATGTACAAAAAACAACAATGTCATATAAAAAAAACAAAAATTGGACATAGCCCAAAGTGGTTGAAGGTGTCTGGTGGAAAGTGTACCCTCCAAAAAAATACTTTTTTAGAGTGGGTAGTTAGAAAAAAAAAAATGGAGAATAAAAAAAGTCCTCTGGAAACTGAACACTGGGAGTGCTGCAATGTGGAACAAGACAAAAGGAAAAAAACAAAAACAAGAAACAAGAGTGCACATCTCATAGTGCAAGTACTGTGAGAGATTTAATATTGAAAACCAATAAAATAGTATTATCACAAACCATGAGAGAGGAGGTGCGGAGGGAAGTCTGTGCAAGGGACGTCTGACTCCTCACCTTGGCCACTGGCTGGTTGGAAGCGATTGCTGCTGCTGGAGATACTGACATTGCAGGAAAGGATGACAGGAGCTGCCAGTGTCCATGAACCGTCTAGAAAACCAACTGTAGTACACCGCAATGCTTCCCTGGTAACAGGAACGTGTTTCGAAGCAATTCAGCTTCTTTATCAACCTGTTCAAAACTGTGGAACTAACCTCGCACCTACAGTGAACACAGGTGGAAAAAAATGTTTTTACAACCCTGTCCGATGCCCTAAAACCTTGGGGATACAGAAAAAATGTGTATGTATGTAATAAAAATAAAAATAAATGGCAAGTATTTATAATACATATCATGAATAGATGACAGATGATCACTGTGCAATTACATATTTTTCCACCTCAACATGAATATTAAGTTGGGAGAATACATAGTATCATTATTGTTTCTTCCCAGGGGCGTACATGCTAACCTGATGGCAGATGTTTGAGTATATACATAAAATTTTTATTCCCAAACAAAATGTGTGTGTGTGTGTGTGTGTGTCAGCATCAGCATTAAGGATGGGCTTGAGCGTGTTTGAAGCTCTACGAACCTGAGCCCGCCATTAAGCTCACACTGTACAGCGCAAATCGCAGGCAGTGAGACATTTCCTGATCTTTGGCTGCACAGATCGGGAAATGTCTCACTGGCTGTGATTATCAATGTGCTGTGTCAGCTTCCCGATGGGCTCGGATTTGTGGAGCTTTGAACATGGCCGAGCCCATCCTTAGTCAGCATCAATCAATGGAATGCATAAAGTGGAAAATAAATAAATACAAATGTACTTCTAAATACAAATAAAATGGACCCTCCATTGTGTATAAGGAGGGAACTGGGAAGAGGTATAGAGTTACGACAGGGGTGGGAGTTGAGCGGCAATGAGATACATGACTGACACTCAATGACAGATAATGGATCGCATGACCATGCAGAACAGGAGAGATGATAGCCAGTATGTCATAGATCAGCCACAGACCTGCAGAGTGATGAGACCATATGGGGATGATGTGGATAGAGGGGTGTAGGATAGGGTGACCAGACATCCTCTGGTTTCCGGGGACAGTCCCCGGATTGAGGACACTGTCCCTGAACCAAGCCTGTCCCCGGTTTTGTCCCCGGATTGGATTTGAACAGGGGCTGGGGCAATTTCAAAGACAGTCAGTGCAGAATAAAAAAATAAATAAATCAAAATTACACCCCCCCTGCTCTGCCGCTCCTACTAGCTTAGGGGGGTGGGGGTGTATTTTTTTTTTCATTATCTGTGCCCCTTTCTGATGATCATGTGCTGGTCAGAGCGGAGAGAATATTTCTTCAGTTTCGGGTGCATGCCCGTTCCGCTCCTGCTCTTCTTCTGCCTTGGCTCAAGTCCTGGCAAGCCACCTGCCCATCTCCTTGCATTACCTGATGGAGTGATCTTCCTCCGCTCCCCACCCAGTAGTAGCCTGGGCCCGGAGAGTAACGCTGGCCATACACCTTTAGATTATCTGCATATTTTCTATGGTTAGATGGAAAAAGTACAACAGATTTCTCCATGTATGCTAAACTGTGGATGGAGCAATCTCCCACTTTTTCCATCTGACCATATAAAATCTACAGATAATCTAAAGGTGTATGGCCAGTCTTAGGCTTGACGGGCTGTGTGGCGGGTGGCGATGGGCAGAGAGTCGCTAATTGCCACCATTACTAGTAAAAAAAAATATGTCCCCGGGTTTCATTTAAAAAAATCTGGTCACCTTAGTGTAGGACCTGTTTGGAATGGGGATGAGGAGGTTGGACTACAGGAGGCTGGAACAAGGAATGCAGCTGCATGCAATAGACATCTCTAAGGATGGACTGATGGTACACTGTTAAACCACTTGCCTCAGGTGTTTATGGCTGCTCCTCATTCCCTTTAAACCAGTGACGGGTCCATCATGGCAGCATGGTCTGTCCTCCATGGGTACCTTAAGATGGGGGGGGGGGGGGTCATCTCTATGGCTCCTATGATCTGTGGATCTCTGCCTTCTGATGTCTGTGTTCACTGACCATGGCCATATGGGACCTTCTCTTTCAGGTTGTGATACTTCTGCCCCAGCCCTGGAGAGGTTCCAGGTTTTTTTCTTCAACCTGTTAGGGTTCTAAAGATAGGAAGGATCCATACATCACTGGTCCTCAAGACCCTTTAAAGGATAAGTTCAACTTTGGGAACACGTGTTCAACCCGTTTTTAGGGTTGGACATGTAACCTGTTCCCACTGCTGCAGCCGTTCCCTGACCCACCTCTTCTAGTTATAGCATGCTGGGAATCTTCTGTCGCAATGGCTACATCATTCATTTACAGAGTTCTGTGAATGAATGAACTACAAGTACCAAGATACTTTGCAGCTGTCGGCTTGTATTTATCAATGAACTGTCAGAGTGCTGTTTAGGTAGTTCATTGTTTCTTCCTCTCAGTGTGTAACTGTCTACTCATATGGGGTACAAGAAGACAAATTACGCAGACAGTCCTGCATCAGGTGTTTGTGGGTGCAATGCTTTGCAGGCTCCTGGTGAAAAATAAATAAATGTACATCGTTTACCTGCAAAAAGATGTGACTGTAGTACTATTATTTTTTTTTTTTTACTAAGGTGAATTTCTACTTTAATAGCTTATGTGGCTAAAGCTCTTGAAAATGCCCCCCATTTGGGGGTGGCCATCCTATGCCATGGGGATCCCCTGGCCACCATTGACATCAGGGATGATTACTTGCATGTTCCCATCTGTGTCTTGCTCCTTATCTTTGCGGGTTTGGAGCATGCATTATTAGTTTGTGGTGCCCCGCTTCGGTCTGGCCTCTCTTCCCTGGGTGTTTCCAAAGGTGCTGGATACTGTCCTGCCCTTACTGAGATGGTGGGGAATTGCTGTGATGGGCTATCTGGCTGACCACCTCCTGCAAGCAGAGTCTCATTCTGTACTGATGGACAATGTGGAGATTACCATGCATGCGCTACAGGAATTTGGCTGGGTCTTTGACCTCACACAGGGAGGTCTAACCATTTGGTTGCTTGTGCACGTTGCGCGTCCAAGCTTTTGGCCTTGGCCTCTATTGGTATCCATTGGTTTACACAGGGGTAAAATGGTTCTCCATCTGTGACCCTCATTCCTACTGAAGGTGGACTCACTTTCACCTGTATCAGGATGCTGTCCTGGTTTCCCTGTGTTCAACCCTTCTTACCCAGAAGAGGTTGTCTTGCACTGCTTGGATGTGGCCCAGGTAGTTCATGCCCACCTACCTGTTTTGACCTCCTCCCGGAGGTTGGACCCTCCTTTTGTGATTGCCCAGAGGCTTTCTGTGTCACTAATTCTAATTGGGTCAGGCAGAGCATTGTCCAGACTTGTGCTATTAAGGGTCAGGCTCCTACCTTCCTCATTATGGTATCTTCTATCAGGGTTATTCCTACCTTATGGACGTTGTGACATCAGGCATATATGTCTAGAGTTTGCAAGGTGGCTGCCTGGTTATCTGTGCAGACCTTTTAACAAGCTCTCCAAGTTGATGCTTTGGCATCTCCAGATCTGTGTTTTGGCCCCAAGTTTTCTCAGTGGTGGTTTGAAGTTTCCTGCTTCTCTTCTAGGGTGTTCTCGTGAATTGTTGCATGTCCTCTTTGGTTACCCACCCCTGTTTATTGCACTGCTTTGTGACATCCCTACGGTCAAGAACATGAAGAGCTGTGTGACTTAATGAACTCCAAAAAAAGGGATTTGATGGTGTGTAGGCCAAACATTGTTTTTTATTCTTTCACAGGCAGGCCAAAAGTGTCACTATGAAACCACCGCGTGCATGTCTGCTGAGTGTCTATAATCTATTTCTCTAATTTTAGGCTGGTAACTGTATGTAACCCATTTTTTTTATTTTTTTTTCTAGAAGAGCCAAAGGCTTTAGTAGGGATTGTGTATGTAAGTGTTTCATTCTCAGAAGTGTTCTCCGCCAGACAGGTGAAAGCTAGTCCTGTGCTTCTATGCTGAAATGATGTCAGTCCCAGTCCAGGAAGAGCGAGCGATGTCGCGTGGGAGCAGGATGGATGGAAGGTAGGAAATTGAACATAGAGTACTTCAGAACATCAGGAGGATAATATTTAATGACATGCATCCTCCCCCTCCTCACCAAAATTCCCCTCTTTTCCTTCCTCATCGAAAAAACCCCCTCCCCAGTCTCCTTCTGTTTCCCCATCCCCTCCCCCCCCCTTTTTTCCTCCCCCCTGTTTTCCCATCTTCCCTTTACCTGTTATTTTCCCTTTTTTCCACAATAGGCACAATATTCTTCACTTGTATTGTCCCATTTCTCCACGCTGGGCACAACTCCTCACTACCACATTTTACTAATACTTGGCTCCACCTATCTCATTCATATTATTGATTCTTGCAATCTCACCTCACCCCCCTTTTTTTCAATTACCAGGGGTTTAGACACCTCTGTTCTTTTATTGCTTTATTTCTCTTTTAACACCACCCCACTGTTTGCACTGAGATATTTATTACCAATCTCGGCACATTTTAGTTCACTAGTTTCAGATGACTATTGGGGACGTATTATCCCCAATAGTCTACCGAACTTCACCCCTTTTTTTTCTTCACACTCCTTGGTGATAATACGGATTCCCATGCCGATACCTTAGAACACTTCTGGGCTAGGTGTATCTATTTAAATCATACCATCATGATGGACATAACATCACTACCACTTCTATACACCCTAGAATTGACCTGTTGGCCCCACCTGGCTCCTCCCCAGTCGCCACGAAAGGCTCTGCCGGACGCACCCGCACCCTCCTAGTGCATCCAGTTGGGGTAAGAGACTGTTTTCTACTCTGTATTCTTGTTCCCCATACCAAGATTGAAATACTGCTGCTGAATGTTGATGCAGCCAAGTAAATTCATTATGCATAGTTACCAATTTCAAATTCTTTTTTGCAGATGTAAACACTGTATTTCCTGATGAAGCTATCTTTATAGCGAAACTAGTCGAAATACTCTTTGTATGCATTTGTTTTTATGACTGAAAAGTTCTTCTTGTATAAATAAAAAACCTTGTATTTTATATACATTGATTTATGAATTATGTCAATACAGTGTACTGTACCGCGATAGTCCGACAGCTCCCCCCCTCTTAGAGGACGTTGGTTTGGGGACCAGGTTCCTCTAAAAAACTTTTCTCTCATTATACGGATGATGGTACCTTTTTATCCCTGAATTTTTGATTTATGTAGAAAGTTAGGCCAAAACATTTCATATTATCATTTGGGTGGACAACACACCCCGGGTACATACCAGTGCAGGACCAGCAACAGGCCGGACCTGGCCCTTCGGGCCCGTCCTGCTTGTCCCTGGTTTCCTTCACCAGGATACCCTGAGCTCCCCTCTTTCTCTTTCCCCACCTGTCCTCCTAGGTGGTTCATGTGGGGAGGCCTGAACTATACAACTCAACTAAACATTTATGACATTTTAATCCAAGCTGTTAGTTCCTAACCTGAATTGATAGTTATAAGACACATTCTGTACGCTGATTGAATATGGACGTCCTGGGTACAGCCTGGTCAGGCTTCATGAACAAGATACAAACATCTTGCTTAACCAGTACTAGCAAATCCGATGAAGAGATCAAAACATTTCTTGATCGGATGTACAACCTTTTAAAACGCAAATCCCACTTACATTGGCACTTAGAGTATTTCAAGCAGTACATTAAGGAAGAAACATGCCCATTGGGCCTTAGGATCCAATTGTTTCCCACCATTAAAGATCCCTCCCCATACTTCAAGACCGCATGGGAAAAAATTCTAACCCATTGCAGCCTAGCACTAATGGACACACTGATATCTCAGTATTCGCTGGATATGATTACACTTGACGGCAAAATTAACAGGCTCAATACTCAATATCAACATGTCCTCGATGCCCTATCCTTTAGTAGCCAATGGAAGGTTATAAGGGAACGCCTCGAGGAGATGAACAAAGATAATTACTACTAAACAAACAAAATTTGTTAAAGACAAACTGGCTTTTTCGGAGGGGTTCGCTTATAGATGGTCGGGGAGAACAAGAGGGAGGAAAACTTCCCCACAGGGTACTCCAAATAGGGGTACTAATACCCAATACACCGAGTCTGACTCTTCATTGTCATCCTCTGTGTCTCACTCAGCAGGGCCAATAAATCCCCCCTCTGTAAAAACCACGCGAAAACGTAATCGATACAGCGGTGGAATTTCCCCCTCAGCCCCTACCAAAGGCAAGAAAACATCTGACAGACATAGATCAGCTCACACTGCAGGTGACCCATCTCCACCGACATCTTCACAGACTGCGGGCATGATGGGTCCTACCACCTTACATAGTGTCCCAAGGACTCTTGGAATAACACTATCTACAAATCCCAAGAAACCATTAATCGACATCGATTTTTTTTTAGACCTAACATCACCAGACTTGAAAAAACAGCAACAGACCAAGCTGGATGCGTTCGTCCGAAAGCCACCCCCGACCCCCCCTACCAGCGAACCCCAGTCAACAAATCTAGATGTCATTAATCTGGCCGCCTGTTCATTATCCCAGGATGAGATATCCGTGCTACAATTAGGGCTAGGTTTCTGCCCTCTAAGCTCTATACAGGTCACTGAGACCATAAAGGATCTATACTTGTTCGCCAGAAATCTGGATACAACACCAACCTAGAACGAGAACTTACGGAGAGAACACGACACTTCTCTATGGAGGAGTTTCGGGCACTACGTGATCTGATGCTGCTCTATGATGAGGGCAACACGGAGGATCCTGTGGGTACCCCTACCAATGTGGGATCTACCTCTTCCTCTGTCTCTCTCAGCTCTATAGCGATCAGACCTCCACAACGAAAATTTAAAACCAAATCCCAGAAATTTCCTGACTTGAATACGTGCCCTGTAATTTGGGCTTTTTTGCTTCAATGTGTTAAGGACCTTTAAAGCCAAGAGATGGGAGAAATTCAATCCCAATCTAAGCCCCAACCAACAACGAGCCCTGAAAAATTTACAAAAAAGAGATGATGTGGTAATTAAACCGTCAGACAAGGGCGGGAACATAGTGATTATGTCACACGTTCAGTACCAGACTATGTGTTATGATGTGCTCAGAAACACGATCTGGTACCAAGCTATAACACCCACATCTATAACTATATTTACAAATGAACTTTGTGAATTATGTACAGGAGCCTTTTGGCAAAGCTTGATTGATAAGGCTACATTGAACTTTCTAATCCCAAAGCACCCACGCACACCTACGTTTTACACATTGCCGAAGACACATAAGAACTTAACCCAACCTCCAGGAAGGCCCATAGTATCGGGCATCGGGTCACTTACAGATAACGCCAGCAAATTCGTGGACAGCTTCTTGCTCCCCCACGTTACTGGCCTTCCATCCCACATACGAGATACGTCAGATCTCATTAGACACATAGAGGGCATTCTGGTACCTTCTGACTCCCTCCTTGTGGCGATTGATGTGGAGGCGTTGTACTCAAGCATCCTCCACGAGGAGGGAGTCGGAACGGCCAGATTGTTCCTGATAGAGCAGGAACATACATCCTGGTCTCTAAACGAATTTATTCTAAAACTCCTCAGCTTCATATTGACCCGCAACGTCTTTTTGTTTGAAGACCAATACTTTCTTCAAACACAAGGCGTTGCTATGGGCACGTCCTGAGCGCCGTCATACGCAAACCTCTATTTGGGAGAGACAGATTTTTTCCAATGATCGATACTTACCTTATCTCGATTTATATAATGTGCTGGTATCGTTTCATTGATGACCTGTTTATCGTCTGGACGGGCACACCATCCCTTCTGGATGATTTTATTCAGGTCATCAATGTAAACGATATGAATTTACGATTCACTGTATCATCAGACAAGGTTAAGATACCCTTTCTGGACTTGATGATAAGGATTGGAGAGGACGGGTCTCTGGGCACAGACCTATATCGGAAAAAATCGGCAGGCAATACATTTTTGCACGCCTCTAGTGCTCATCCGAAATCACTTGTGCAAAGCATTCCATATGCGCAATTCCTGCGACTTCGTCGCAACTGCACACTTGAAGAAGATTTTTTTTAAACAGTCTGCTGCCCTGAGAGACCACCTTCTCCAAAGAGGGTATACTAAAACCAACCTTCGAAAAGCCTTTAATAAATCTTTAGGCCGCACCAGGAATTCCCTACTCTATCCACACCAAAGAGACCCCAATCCGAATACAGTGAAAATTATCACCCAGTATTCTGCCCACCAGAACCAGTTGAGGAACATTGTGACTAAACACTGGCATCTCTTAACTGATCACCACATATTGACACAATATTTACGAGATACACCAGAGATAGTCTTCCGTAGAGCACGGTCCCTAAGAGATAACCTAACCAGCAGTCACTATAGACCTGAGCGAGTGGCCACCCGTTACCATAGAGGCACAGCCCCTTGTGGCCAATGTCCACTATGTCCCTGGATCCCGATTAGCGCGAATATCGCGCTACCCAATGGAGGAATATATACCCCCACAGTTTTCGGGCAGCTGTGATACCACAGGCGTTATTTATTTAATGTCTTGTAATTGTGGTGCATTTTATGTGGGCAAGACGGTGAGGGAACTTAGGCAGAGGGTCGGAGACCATGTTTACCATACCACCAAAGGCAAACTGACGACCATCGGTCGTCACATTGGCCTATACCATAGATTTGATCTCCAGGCAGTTAAATTTGCAGCACTGGAGGTGGTACCCCCCCGACATTAGAGGAGGTAACCGTGACAAAATCCTACTCCAAAAGGAGGCCCTTTGGATAGAGAGGCTTGACGCTCTGGTGCCCCCGGGCCTGAATGAGGTCAACTCTTTCAAACCCTTCCTATAACCAGGCATTTGAAATCCGGCCCTCTGCCCTGGAATCCCCCACCGTCTTGCCCACAATATTTGATTTTACCATGTGTCCTGACTCTGCCACCCCTTGGCTTTATCTATATGTCCCAACACATTGTTGCTATACTATGAATGTACTTGCATTAAACTTTGAAAATCTGTGATCTCATTGTCCTGTTTTGAGCATTTTTTAGCTTTCCAAGTGATGTTTTTTTCGGAGGACATGACCAGATATATCCCACATTCGATCCATAATGAATGTCAGAATCAAAATGTGTCTCTGTCTTACAATTATGTCTTTACCAATTCTCGTGATTGTATGATGCTTTGTATATCTGATTGTAACAATACATTGTATTATATAAATGTTTTATTTCAAGTCATTACTGTTTATATATACTTGAATAGTCTCTGCTCAAGGCTCTGCTATGTTCCTCCCCTCTGGATGCCTCGACGGTGCGGGGTCGCCCGATAAACCTCCCTGGCGACTGGTAGGGCCCCTGGGAATGCATGGAGTCCCCGCCCACATTTCGGGACGGGTGTACTCCATGCAATCTTCCTTGCACATTCCCTGGCTCAGGCAGGCCCCCGGGCTATAGGGCATGAGCACAGATGCGCGCGCATGGTGTCTGCGTGCGCGCACTGCCAGCCGGCGCCCTGTATGTGCCGGCGCGATCCAGAGTGATTCGCGCATGCGCATTGGGTGTTGGCGCACGTGGGTGCGCGCGAGCCAATCACGTGCGCTCTGTGGGACCTTTGACCTCGTGGCGCTGAACGTTGGCCTGGTGCCGACGTCAGCGGCGAGATTGGAGGGCCATTTAAAAGCGGTGAATCACCGCTTGGCCAGCAGGTCCATTACACCTCTCAGGATGCCAGACTTCCAGCAGGCCAGGTAAGCTATCTGGGGGCTCTATTGGATTGGGGGTATGGGATCTCCTGTTTCCTTCTCCCCCCCCCCCCCCCCGGATTGTTTACCCTGATATTGCCATACCCCTTGTACAGGACGCAGTGGCTGGGTCCTGGAAGGACGCTATGTTTCCCCTCTGTTTGGTCTGTGATCCCTTTAAGGGAACAAAAAGGGTTAACTCACCTGTCAGAGGAGGTGGGTTTAAAAACAAGACAGGAAGTTGCAGATGGGTGGAGGAGTGCAGAGGAGATAGTGGTTTGTGTTTGGCTTGATTTGCAGCAACCAAAGTCAACAGCAGCGTTCGGCCTGGAAGCCTCCTAGCAGATGAAGTCACCTGCGACAGCACCCCAGGACTGTGTTTGATTGCGATAGCAATTCGGGACTTTGATAGTCGGTGAGACTGAAACCTTTTTCTTTTGTTTTGCTGCTGTGAAGCTGTTTAAGTTTAATAAAACCTCCTTTTGAACTAAAAGCCTGTGTCCTGCGGTCTAGCTGGTCCCCCGAACTTTACAAGTGGTGCTCGGATGCGGGCAGGACAGAGTAACAGGCGTGTTTTTTTTTTTTTTTTTTTTGCTGGCTTTTGGATTTGAATTTAAAACTGACATTTAAAGGGACAGTACAGTGAATTTATGTCCTGGGTTAAAGCTGCCCAAACCCTGAAAGCTGAAGCAATGGAGGAACTAATTAAACAACTGTCCCTGGCTAATATACAAGCGCAGACCCGCCATGAGGAAGCTAATCAGCGCTTAGCAACTCAGCTGGAGGTACAGCAAGAAAATACTCGCCTGTTGGTGGCTCAGTTGGCAGCACAGCAAGCAACCCAGCAAGGGGTTATGCAGGCTCAGGTGACTGCCTTAAAAGAAGTAGTACAGCAGTTGTCTCAGGGTCGTGAGCAAGCGGCTGTTGCCCCTGGCAACCAGGTGACCGTGAGGGCAAGCCATTTTTTGCAGAAATTGTCCCTGAGTGATGATGTAGAGGCATTTCTTGCTACATTTGAGAGGACGGCAGAGAGAGAAGGGTGGCCCCAGGACCAGTGGGCCGGCCTAATTGCCCCTTTTCTCACCGGAGATCCTCAAAAAGCCTACTTCGACCTGCCACCAGAGGACGCTAAAGACTATCAAAAACTAAAGGCAGAAATACTGGCTCGTTTGGGGGTGACTACGGCCGTTCGGGCCCAACGAGTGCACAAATGGAAGTATTGTCCAGATCGTCCACCACGGTCTCAAATGCATGACCTGGTGCAACTGGTAAAAAAATGGCTGCAGCCCGAAGTGTTGTCGGGCCCCCAAATCGTGGAGCGGGTCGTCCTGGACCGATACCTACGGTCACTGCCAGACGACCTTCAACGGTGGGTCAGCCATGGAGACCCCAAAACAGTGAACCTCCTTGTCGAGATGGTAGAGCGATATACAGTGGTGGAGGATCTGCTTGGCCCTACCAAGCGCCAAGGGCCCAGTCTGCCACGGCCTATTCGATCGACTGCCGCCCTTCGAAAGGATGTCCCCCGGAGCCCTGGAATCAACACCCCGGAAGGTCAAGAGTCACTCCCAGTACCTCCTCAGCGATCTGTTCCTGTTCGGAGAGGAGGGGATGTACAATGTTGGCGGTGTCATTCCTGGGGCCATACCCGGGCCCACTGCCCACTGCAAGAGGAGCCCATGGAATGCGGGGTTCTTCGGAGGGGGTCTTTTTATGCTCATAGAGCATGTACCACACACCTTGACCGCGGAGAAGAGAAATTTGAGTGTGTAGTCCAAGTGAACCACCTCCCTGCCTGGGCTTTGCTGGACTCCGGAAGCATGGTAACCCTTGTTCATCCTAGAGTACTTGGGAAGATCGGTCCGGTAAGCAAAACTTTACGGGTTGTATGCATTCACGGGGACACTAGAGAGTACCCTCTCATCTCGGTGTCCATCTCCACAGCATATGGCACTGGTACTCAAGAGGTGGGGGTGGTAAAGAACTTGATACATGATGTTATCATAGGACGAGACTGTCCATTTTTTGAAAAACTGTGGGGACAAGGAGAACTATCTGAACGATCCCAAGACTGGGGAGAAACTAGTTCCTCTGTTCCTATGGTTGAGGGTAATAACCCTGAGATGCCAAATGAACCTAATGTGGATCCAGTTGATACAAATGCTAATGATTGGG
Source organism: Lithobates sylvaticus (assembly GCA_028564925.1). Taxonomy (NCBI): domain Eukaryota; kingdom Metazoa; phylum Chordata; class Amphibia; order Anura; family Ranidae; genus Lithobates; species Lithobates sylvaticus. The sequence goes on along the minus strand of CM053027.1, from coordinate 220,737,172 downwards.
TTAATGGTGATGAAAGTAGTGCTGATACTGTGAAGGGTGTCAAAATGTGTGGTTCGCAGACCTACCTGAACACTGAGGAGGGGGAACCTTCCCCACTTCAGGTAATGCTGGGTGAAGAGGATGAGGAAGTGGCCTCTACCCCTGCCCTGCCGGATTTGGGTGTTCCCCAGGGGACATTTGGTACTGCCCAGATGCAGGACCCCACTTTGGCCCGTGCACGGGAACAAGTTGTAGTATTAAATGGGGTACCCCAAGAGCCAGGTGCGAATGAGCGGTGGCCCCACTTTGCCATATATAATGAATTGCTTTATCGGGTTACCAAAGTGAGAGAAAATGTGGTAGAACAATTATTGGTACCCCAACAGTATAGACGCAAGGTCCTGGACCTGGCCCATGATGATGTTTTAGGGGGACACCTGGGAGTTGAAAAGACGGAGGCACGGATCACCGACCGGTTTTACTGGCCAGGTCTGAAAGCAGAGGTAAGAAGATACTGTGCCTCTTGTCCCACCTGTCAGTTGACCGCGCCGGTGACCCACTTCCGGAGCCCTTTGGTCCCTCTGCCCATAATTGAGGTCCCATTCGAGAGAATAGCCATGGATATAGTGGGTCCTTTGGTAAAGTCAGCTCGAGGTCACTCTTACATACTGGTGATCCTTGACTATGCCACCCGGTATCCTGAAGCGCTACCTCTGCGGAATACCTCCTCTAAGGCTATTGCTCGGGAATTATTCCAGTTGTTTACACGGACTGGTTTTCCCAAGGAAATACTCACGGACCAGGGCACCCCGTTTATGTCGAGGGTTATGGCTGATGTGTGCAAGCTGTTCCGGATTAAACAGCTGCGCACATCGGTCTACCATCCACAAACGGATGGGTTGGTAGAGCGCTTTAATAAGACCCTTAAGTCTATGCTCAAGCGGGTTGTACAAAGGGATGGGAAAGACTGGGACTGCCTGTTACCCGCTCTCCTATTTGCTATCCGGGAGGTGCCCCAGGCCTCCACTGGGTTTTCGCCCTTTGAGTTGGTATATGGGCGGAGACCTCGCGGACTACTGGATTTTGTTAAAGAGGAATGGGAAAGTGAACCTATTCAGCATAAGAGTGTTCTTGAATATGTTTCCCAAATGCAGGAGAGGATCCGAACTGTGATGCCTCTAGTCAAAGAACATTTGCAAAAAGCCCAGGAGGCTCAACGACGGGTCTATAATAGGGCTGCTAGAATAAGGAACTTCCAAGTGGGGGATCGAGTAGCGGTGTTGATCCCCACTGTGGAAAGTAAATTCTTGGCCAGGTGGCAAGGCCCCTTTGAAGTTGTAGAAAAAGTGGGAGAGGTAAATTATAGAGTCCACCAACCAGGTAAGAGGAAACCCTATCAGATATATCATGTAAACTTGTTAAAGCCCTGGACAGACAGGGAACCGGTGACCTCCCTGGCTGGTGCAAGACTTGAGCCTAGGGTTGGGGTGGAGAGTGTCCAAGTAGCAAATACCCTGTCTAGAGTCCAAAGTCAGCAGGCAAAGGAGTTCTTGCAGAGAAATAAAGAGAAATTTTCAGACTTGCCAGGGCTCACTAGTGTCATAGAGCATGATATTGTCACGGAACCAGGAGTCAAAGTTTTTGTCCGGCCTTACCGCATTCCAGAGGCCCAAAGGAAGGCTGTTTCAGAGGAAGTGAAGAAGATGTTGGACCTGGAGATTATTGAGGAATCACAGAGTGAGTGGTCAAGCCCGATTGTGTTGGTACCGAAGCCCAACGGGACTCTGCGATTCTGCAATGATTTCCGGAAACTAAATGAAGTTTCACGGTTTGATGCCTACCCCATGCCCCGGGTAGATGAGCTTATTGAGAGACTAGGTCCAGCCAGGTATATCACTACATTAGACCTTACCAAGGGGTATTGGCAAATCCCGTTGACTAAGGCTGCTAGAGAGAAAACTGCTTTTTCTACCCCAGAGGGAAGTTTTCAGTACAAGAGAATGCCTTTTGGATTGCAAACTGCTCCAGCCACATTTCAGAGGGCAATGGATAGGATTTTACGTCCTCATCGGGAGTATGCCTCAGTATACTTGGATGACATAGTCATTTTTAGCAGAGACTGGGAGTCACACTTGCCCAAAGTCCAGGCAGTACTGGACTCTCTTTGGAAGGAGGGGTTTACAATAAACCCGGAAAAGTGTGCTTTGGGAATGGAGGAGGTGAAATACCTGGGCTATGTTGTGGGTAGAGGGGTAGTAAAACCTCAGGTCAACAAGGTAGAGGCTGTACAGAATTGGCCCCGCCCCCTCACAAAAAAACAGGTACGTGCATTCCTGGGTATGGTGGGATACTACAGGAGGTTTGTACCCAACTTTGCCACGTTGGCAGCTCCATTGACCGATCTGACTAAGGGTCGGAAATCGGTCATGGTGGAGTGGAATGCAGACGCTGAGAAAGCTTTTTTGGAGCTCAAGTCAGCACTGTGCCAACACCCTGTCCTAGTAGCACCCAATTTTTCAAAAGAGTTTGTTGTACAGACTGATGCTTCCGATGTAGGATTGGGAGCAGTTTTGTCACAGGTTATTCATGGCGAGGAGCACCCAGTAGTCTTCCTCAGTAGGAAGTTAACACCAGCGGAGAAAAACTACGCTATAATTGAACGAGAGTGTCTGGCCATTAAGTGGGCTCTGGAATCCCTCAGATATTACCTCTTGGGGAGGAAGTTTAGGCTGATTTCTGACCATGCCCCTTTAACATGGCTGAGACAAGGTAAAGGGACTAATGCCAGGGTTAACCGGTGGTTCCTGGCACTCCAGGAATTTAAATTTGTAGTGGAGCATAGGCCCGGGAGACTGCATCAAAATGCAGATGCCCTCTCCCGAGTCCATTGTTTGAGCTCCACGGTTGCCTCCACCTCCTTGGCGTTGGGGCACAGGGGGGGGATATGTACAGGACGCAGTGGCTGGGTCCTGGAAGGACGCTATGTTTCCCCTCTGTTTGGTCTGTGATCCCTTTAAGGGAACAAAAAGGGTTAACTCACCTGTCAGAGGAGGTGGGTTTAAAAACAAGACAGGAAGTTGCAGATGGGTGGAGGAGTGCAGAGGAGATAGTGGTTTGTGTTTGGCTTGATTTGCAGCAACCAAAGTCAACAGCAGCGTTCGGCCTGGAAGCCTCCTAGCAGATGAAGTCACCTGCGACAGCACCCCAGGACTGTGTTTGATTGCGATAGCAATTCGGGACTTTGATAGTCGGTGAGACTGAAACCTTTTTCTTTTGTTTTGCTGCTGTGAAGCTGTTTAAGTTTAATAAAACCTCCTTTTGAACTAAAAGCCTGTGTCCTGCGGTCTAGCTGGTCCCCCGAACTTTACACCCTATACATATTTACCCATATCTAATCACTGCAGGTTATCATTGGTACCTATCTTGATAGGCATCCAAATGACCCTGCAGCTTAACAATCTCTGTATCCTGCGCTGGGAAGAAAACTGACACCCTTGAGAGAGCGAGTCACTGAAACATCATCTCAGTGACCGGATGCTTAACTAGTGACTGTATGCCCAAATCTTACAATCCACAGGTACCCCGTATGGCTGTTAACTTTGCATGGCCTCTGTCTTATGGAATAGTAATCTTTTATCACCCCACTTTTCAGGCCTCACCTCTGGGGCCCTTCTTCACCACCTTATTCACTTTCACCTTCATAACACACTCCTACTTGGTCTCCTTCCGTGCACAGGTCTTATGCTCAACTTTTCTTTGATTTCACAATCATTTTTAGTGCAGCACCATTTTTGCATTTTTTTTGATTTAGGATCAGCATTAACCATGTACAATGTCTTTTTAACTGTTCTTTCTTTCAATTCCCACCCTCTCCCCCATCTGTTATATTAATTTATCTACTTGATTCTCCCATTGCTTGCTCCTCACATAACGCTCACCCCCCCCCCCCTTTTCTCTCCCCGCTCATCATCCCTCCACGTCCGTCCCTTCCTACTCTCTCTTCACCACACACTCACCCCCCCCCCCCCCCCCATTTCCCTGTCTTGATTCTCCCCATCCTCTCTCCCCTTACCCTAGATTCACCCAATCTGACTACTCATTTGTTGGTCAATACTCGTAGGCCCCTCCCCGGTCCTTCTGATCTTCCCCCATTCATGTTCCCCTTCTTCTTTTCACTCCCTCCACCCTTCCTCCTCTCCCCCCTCCTCACCAAAATTCCCCCTTTTTTCCTCCCCCTTTTTTCCCATCTTCCCTTTACCTGTTATTTCGCTTTTTTCCACAATAGGCACAATATTCTTCACTTGTATTGTCCCATTTTTCCACGCTGGGCACAACTCCTCACTACCACATTTTACTAATACTTGGCTCCACCTATCTCATTCATATTATTGATTCTTGCAATCTCACCTTACCCGCCCTTTTTTTCAATTACCAGGGGTTTAGACACCTCTGTTCTTCCTTTATTTATCTTTTAACACCACCCCACTGTTTGCACTGAGATATTTATTACCAATCTCGGCACATTTTAGTTTACTAGTTTCAGATGACTATTGGGGACGTATTATCCCCAATAGTCTACCGAACTTCACCCCTTTTTTTTCTTCACACTCCTTGGTGATAATACGGATTTCCATGCCGATACCTTAGGACACTTCTGGGCTAGGTGTATCTATTTAAATCATACCATCATGATGGACATATCACTACCACTTCTATACACCCTAGAATTGACCTGTTGGCCCCACCTGGCTCCTCCCCAGTTGCCACGAAAGGCTCTGCCGGACGCACCCGCACTCTCCTAGTGCATCCAGTTGGGGTAAGAGACTGTTTTCTACTCTGTATTCTTGTTCCCCATACCAAGATTGAAATACTGCTGCTGAATGTTGATGCAGCCAAGTAAGTTCATTATGCATAGTTACCAATTTCAAATTCTTTTTTGCAGATGTAAACACTGTATTTCCTGATGAAGCTATCTTTATAGCGAAACTAGTCGAAATACTCTTTGTATGAATTTTGTTTTTATGACTGAAAAGTTCTTCTTGTATAAATAAACCTTGTATTTTATATACATTGATTTATGAATTATGTTAATACAGTGTACTGTACCGCGATAGTCCGACAGCTCCCCCCCCTCTTAGAGGACGTTGGTTTGGGGACCAGGTTCCTCTAAAAAAAACTTTTCTCTCATTATACGGATGATGGTACCTTTTTTATCCCTGAATTTTTGATTTATGTAGAAAGTTAGGCCAAAACATTTCATGCAGTCAAAATGCTCAGTACCTACTTTAAGCCGGCTATAGACGGATTTTAATATGCTGGTTTAGCAGGAACCGTCTTTAAATCTGGGAGGCTATTGTTGTGGAAACTAGACCCAATGCAGAGGGGTAATTGCTGGTATTGACAGGGCTGCTGTTAGAAATCACAGGGCCCCATGCAGCCTACCTGATGGGGCCCCATAAAAGCCTGCCCTCTGACCCCACCTACCCACCTAAAAATATGCAGCTTTGTACTCAAGGGATAGTTATCTTTATACAGCCTCTTATAAATTTGATTATCCAAAAGGAATACTGTTTTCACATGAGAACATACCTCTTTACTTGTGTACTTTACACCTGCCTACCTCTGATCCAGTCTGCTAAAAATGGAAGGGGATTCATCCTCATCTGTCTATGTGGATCTAATTGGAGGGCATTTGGGTGTAAAAGGATAGTGGAGACCATTTACACCTGGCTGTCTACACAGCAGAGCGGGCTGTGTCCCTGTCTGCATAAACTGAGTGGACATGGACCTTTCATCCGCCCGATCTGGTCCAATCAGTGGGGGATCAGCAGACAAATTCCCTGCTGATCAAAGTGGAGTCCATCCCATATGATTTTCTTTCCTGCAACCATGAGCTGAATGAAAGAAAATGGCATGACTCCCTCATCAACACAGTCAGGTCATATATTTGCATACCAAAATGTAAACAATCCTGTAGTGAGAGCGCTTGCCAATTTCAGCAGTAACATGATCATAAACCACACCTCCCGGCATAAACCCCATGAAGTGATTGTAAAGAATTTAAAGTGATTCATTGTAAAGTTATCCTTTTTATTTATTTTTTTAATAACAAACATGTTATACTTACCTGCTCTGTGCAGTTGGTTTTGCACAGAGCATCCCAGATCCTCCTCTTCTCAGGTCACTCTTTCCTGCTCCTTGTCCCTCCATCCTGTAGAGTTCCCCCACAGTCAGCAGCTTCCTATTGGGGCAATGGAACCGAGTAGACATGTGCATTTCGTTATGTTCCGAATCGAAATTCGGACAAATTTTTCATTATTCGGACATTCGGATGCATCCGAATAACCGAATTACAATACTAACGAATTTAACCAAATCCGAATTTTTTCGAATCGAAAAATCGCGGACAAAATTCGAAATATCTCAGGGTCACTTAGTGATGGAAACCCCGAAATTGGATATGTTGTAGTGCTAGTTATACTGTGTTTGCATACCAAATTTCTAGCTACAAGTGGCCCCGAGATATGTGGCCCCAAAGTCGGGCCGAAAAATGTCATTCTCTGCTACAGAAAAGTACTTGACATTTTTGACCCAAATATGGTATGCAAACACAGTAGAACTAGCACTACAACCTCTCCAAATTTGGGGTTTCTATCACCAAGTAACCCCGAGATACGTGGACCCAAAGTCGGGTCGCAAAATATTTTCGAATCCGGTTGAAATAGTTTCAAATGCAGTTGAAATAGTTTCAAATGCAGTTGAAATAGTTTCAAATGCAGTTGAAATAGTTTCAAATGCAGTTGAAATAGTTTCAAATGCAGTTGAAATAGTTTCAAATGCAGTTGAAATAATTTCGAATCATGTTGATACTATTTCAAGCGGATTCGAAAATATTTTGCGACCCGACTTTGACAAATAAAATGAAATTGATTCTAACAGTCTGCAGAAGATCTGCAAAAAAAAATAAGTGAATGGCTGTTAATAGTCTACAGGAGATCTGCTATTACATTTATATTTTTTTCTATTCTGTTCTAATCTTTTCTATTTGAATTATACATTTTGGAAAATGGTTATTTACTTATATACATCTGTCACATAAAAAAAAGATGTGAAATGGCTGTCACGGATGTCGATCGCAAGGCAAGTACATATGCTGTATGTCATTGTCCACTTGCCACAACACCTGCCACAAGTGCCAAGACACCGGCCACGAGTGCCACGTGACCGGCCACGAGTGCCACGTGACCGGCCACGTGACCAAGTTGTGGATTGTCCACTTGCCATGTCACCTGCCACAAGCTATGGGGTTCCTAGCACCAAGTGACCCCCAGATATGGGGGATATGTCAAGTACTTATCTACAGAAGAGAATTACTGTTTGTGACCCGACTTTGGGGCCACGTATCTCGGGGCCACTTATAGCTAGAAACCCCAAATTTGGTATGCAAACACAGTAGAACTAGCACTACAACATCTCTCACTTCTATCACCAAGTAACCCCGAGATACGTGGACCCAAAGTCGGGTCGCAAAATATATTTCGAATGCGGTTGAAATAGTTTCAAATGCGGTTGAAATAGTTTCAAATGCGGTTGAAATAGTTTCAAATGCGGTTGAAATAGTTTCAAATGCGGTTGAAATAATTTTGAATCATGTTGATACTATTTCAAGCGGATTCGAAAAAAAATTTGCGACCCGACTTTGAAAAAAAAAAATGAAATTGATTCTAACAGTCTGCAGGAGATCTGCAAAAAAAAATGAAATAGATGCTAATAGTCTGCAGGAGATCTTATGGGAACAAATAGTAATCTGCTTTCTGCAAAAAAAAATTAAAATGAAATAGATAGTATCTATATTCTGAAAAAAATGGGGATGGCAGAAAAATTTAGGCAACTATGGACTTTCATGATACGGATAAGGACTCGCATAACAATGTGTATAGAAAAATATAAAGATTTATTACAACAAAATAAGGATCATACAATGAATGAAAAAGGGGCAAATAAAAACAGACAATATTGAGATAATACAGTACAGAATCATTTCCTAAAATTGCACAGTACAGCACATAGTGATTGGTCCCTGATACCGGAAGCAATATAGTGATATTCGAACTGACGCAAGATGGCACTCAACATGTTTCGTGGACTGGCCGCTTCTTCAGGAGCATATGTTAAGGAAAAATGTGTCTGTAGAGTTGTCTCTACCCCAGAAAGGCTTATTTGATCTTCTTTAAGGTGAGAGTTCTGGGAGACCAGAAAAGGATTACCCCACAAAATAGATGAATGGCAGCATGAATACAGCAGCAATATAGAGAAACCACTATCCTTACACAGAATTACCTGTGGAAATTGATGTTCCTTACAAAGAACTATTTGTTCCCTCTTCCTCTACATTTAATGAATTGGTGAATTGGAACTATATATACATTAACAGGACACTTTGTCTGTGTATTTGGTCTCATCTTTTCCATTGATCTGGACATTGCTATATATTTATATTATATTTATTCTCGGACATTTCTTATTCATACGCCTTTTATTCATCTATTTATTTATTTGTTTTTATTGTCCTTTCATTTGATCTATTATCACAGGTTTTATTTCATCTTACTCCAGGTCCTATTTTGAGTTTTTTCACAGGATTTCACTATATATTGATTTTTATATTATATTTATTGATTTATTTATCACAGGATATTCTGACATCACATGATTTTTCAGTTCTCCCACATAGAGGAGTTTGGCTCCCATGGTTGAGACGCAGGATCTTTCATTCTATTACTAGGAATCCTGATCTTTGTGAAGAGGATTTGAAAGAACCAGAAGAGGAGATGTCTAAACCAAAGGTGGAGCCGCTGAGCTTAGGAGAGTGAGTACCGATCTTCGAAGTGGACCAGGACCTTTTGCTACCAACTACTGGCCTATCTTATCTGGGAGATTATATGTATTGATTATCGTTGGTCTCTGGTAAGGAGCCCCTCTGTGTGGTGACGGGACACGTGTCAGTTGTTTGCTTCTTGGATCACCGGTGTATGTGTTTGATATTCCTTCTTGCTGGGATAAATTTTTTTGACAATATTACGCTATGTCTGCTCCCCTCTTTTCTTTTGGGTAATAACCACTGGGGGCATACGCCACTTTCGAGTATCCTAAGTTCCGGGTTCCTGATTCATCTAAAGGCCCAGGCTGGGTATAGGCCAACTGCGGATTTGTTGCTTATTTCTGGTAAGCATATTACTTGGAAGGCTGAGTTATTGATTTGCTGAGAACACTTCTATCACCTCCGAACCCTCCTGGAAGGACTTAGTCTCCTGTACACCAATACACCTTGCCCCTTTTTTTGAGGACTATTAATAGGGAACCTCTGATCTGGGACTTTTTAAATTTATTCATATTAATTCACCAATATACTCACTATTGGGTTAATAATTTATTCACTGTATATTTTGTATTTATTTATAATTCTTTTCTGTAAGCAATTTTTGGAAAAATTATTTATTTTTTTCTGTACTGTTTTCACTTGATTGTGACATTCCTGGTCAACACTCATCAATTATTAGCGCAACTTCTCTTTTTTATCTTGTATTTTTGTGTATATCCCACAATAAGTTTGCAGCTTTCTTTTGTAATTATCTATACAGGGCACCTATAGGGAACCCACACACTCCCCTCCCCCATTCCAAGCGCAGTTTTCTCCCTTTTACCTTGACATCACATGATTGACTGTCAATCTTATCGCTATTATTATTTATCACAGGATCTAATATTAATTATCAATCACAGGATTGTTTTTTCACACAGATTTATTTCTGTATTGCATTTTATTTTGCACTCATCTGTTACACTACAATTTTAGTAATTTACTTTTATTCATCGCTATCGATATATATGCACGTCTTTCATCTGATTTGATATACAGTGTTATCCAATCACATTTATGAATTGACCTTTTATTGTTTAATGTATTTATTCACTTATTAGTTACTTACACCGTTGTTGCACTTTTTGCACTCCTTGACCACTTACTCTGGTCTTGCACCCTTCTCTTACCCTGGACTAGTGCCCCTAGAGGAACCTAGTCATTATTACAGCCTTCTTACTTTTTTAGTATTTTTAGTTTGCGCGAAGTACTTTTACTTATTTATCCTTTGAAGTGCCTTTGTGAACACTATTCACTTTGCTGCAAACACTGTTCACTTGCAGTTTTTATTCTGACCTATTTATTTACTCATAGTAGCGCTAGAGACACCTATATATTCATTATGTTGTAGTGTTAGTTCCACTGGGTTGGCATCCCAGATCTAGGGTTCCTGGCACCAAGTGGCCTTGGGATACAGGGGCCCAAAATTCGGGTCGGAAAATGTCAATCATTTTTCTGCAGCAGAGAATGACATTTTCCAAACCGACTTTGGGGCCCTATATGTCGGGGTCACTTGGTGCTAGGAACCCCATCTTTGAATATGTTGTAGTGTTAGTTCCACTGGGTTGGCATCGTATCCCGGGGCCCCAAAGTCGGGTCAGAAAATGTAATTTTCTGCTGCAGAATAGTGCTTGACTCAAGTATAAGCCGAGGGGGCATTTTCAGCACCAAAAAAATGTGCTGAAAAACTCGGCTTATACTGGAGTATATACGGTACGTACGAAATACAAATTAAGTAGAAATACATTTTTGACAGGGCGCACATGTGTGGTGGAGAGCCCGGGGGGGGGGGGGGGGAGAGCACAGAGAGGGGTGGGGGGCTAGAGAGCACAGAGAGGGGTGGGGGGCTGGAGAGCACAGAGAGGGGTGGGGGGCTGGAGAGCACGGGGGGGGGGGGGGGGTGTGGAGCGCACTGTGGGGGCTAAAGAGCACGGGGGGACAGCAGGATAAGAGGAGAGGTGGGGTGGCTGCATATAGAATAACCATTATCTCCATCTTCCTCCCGCAGTCTCTGATAGACTGCAAGAGGGAGAGGAGCAGAAGCAGTCATTCAGAGACTGTGGGAGGAAGATGGAGAAAATGATTCTTCTATATGCAGCCACCCCCACCGCTCCTGCTATCCACGTTACAAGTGGCCGCACTCACGTTCTCTCGGATACGGCTCCATGGTGTCTGCAGCAGGTGTCTCATCTAGCTCCTCCCCCTTCGTGGCCATGCTCACTGGCAGACTGCTAAAATACACTGGTGGCCGTGGAGAGATCAAAGGTGTGTCCTCTAGATCCTCCCCCTTCATGTTGCCATCCCCCTGGTGCCGATGGATGAGCTGAACTGACAGCCGTGCGGCCGGGTTAGTGGCGTGGGCTCAAAGAGAAGCCCAGCTGCCTTGGGCCCCACAAGGACATGTGGCCCACCATTCCTCTGATGAGTTCCTGGGTCTGTACACCCACTCTGCCCATTATGAGGGGTTCCCACAAGCCCTCTGCTGAGTTCCCAGGTTTCTACACCCACTCATCCCATTATGAGGGGTTTCCACCAACCCTGTGCTAAGTTCCCAGGTCTGTACACCCACTCCAATTATGAGGAGTTCCCACAATCCCTGTGTTGAGTTCCGGGTCTGTACACCCACACATCCCATTATGAGGGGTTCCCATCATTCCTGTGCTGAGTTTTTGGGTCTTTACACTCACCTCTGCTCATTATGAGGGGTTCCCACCAACCCTATGCTGAGTTCCCGGGTATGAACACCCACTCATCCCATTATGAGGGGTTTCCACCCTTCCTGTGGCGAGTTTCCAGGCCTGTACACCAGTTCTGCCCATTATGATGGGTTCCTACAATCCTTGTGAGGAGTTAGCGGGTCTGTACACCCACTCTGCCCATTATGAGGGGTTTCCAGCAACCCTATGCTTACTTCCCAGGTCTGTAGACCTGCTGGGCCCATTACGAGAGGTTCACACAATCCCTGTGCCGAGTTACCGGGTCTGTACACACACACACATCCCATTATGAGGGGTTCCCATCATTCCTGTGCCTGTACACTCACTCTGCCCATTATGAGGGGTTCCCACCAAACCTGTGCTGAGTTCCGGGTATGTACACCCAATGATCCCATTACGAGGGTTTCCTACCAACCCTGTATTGAGTCCCCAGGTCTGTACACCTGCTGGACTCATTATGAGGCTTTTCAACAATCCCTATGCTGAGTTCCCAAGTCTGTACACCCTCTTTGCCCACTATGAGGGGTTTCCACCAACTTTATGCTGAGTTCCCAGGTCTGTAGACCTGCTCGGCCCATTATGAGGCTTTTCAACAATCCCGGGCCGAGTTACCAAGTCTCTAGACCTGCTGGGCCCATTATGAGAGGGTCACACAATCCCTGTGCTGAGTTCCCGGGTCTGTACACCCTCACATCCCATGAGGGGTACCCATCATTCCTATGCTGAGTTCCTGGGTCTGTACACCCACTCATCCCATTATGAGGGGTTCCCACCAACCCTGTACCGAGTTCCCAGGTCTGTACACCTGCTGGGCCCATTATGAGGCTTTTCAACAATCCCTGTGCTGAGTTACCAAGTCTGTACTCCCACTCTGCCCATTATGAGGGGTTCACAACAAACCATGTGCTGAGTTCCTGGGTCTGTACACCCACTCATCCCATTATGAGGGGTTTCCACCTAACCTGTGCTGAGTTCCCAGGTCTGTACACTCACTCTGCCCATTATGAGGGGTTCCTACAATCCCTGCGAGGAGTTAGCGGTTCTGTACACCCACTCTGCCCATTATGAGGGGTTCCCACCAACCCTGTGCTGACTTCCCAGGTCTGTACACCTGCTGGGCCCATTATGAGGCTTTTCAACAATCCGGGGCTGAGTTACCAAGTCTGTAGACCTGCTGGGCCCATTATGAGAGGGTCACACAATCCCTGTGCTGAGTTCCCGGGTCTGTACACCCTCACATCCCATGAGGGGTACCCATCATTCCTGTGCTGAGTTCCTGGGTCTGTACACCCACTCATCCCATTATGAGGGGTTCCCACCAACCCTGTGCCGAGTTCCCAGGTCTGTACACCTGCTGGGCCCATTATGAGGCTTTTCAACAATCCCGGGGCTGAGTTACCGTTACTGTAGACCTGCTGGGCCCATTATGAGAGGGTCACACAATCCCTGTGCTGAGTTCCCGGGTCTGTACACCCACAAATCCCATGAGGGGTTCCCATCATTCCTGTGCCGAGTTCCTGGGTCTGTACACTCAATCGGCCCATTATGAGGGGTTCCTACAATCCCTGCGAGGAGTTAGCGGGTCTGTACACCCACTGTCATGGAAATTCCCAGAATGGATCCAGTGATGGGCGCCCTGGAGTGCGCCGGGCTGCGCCGGCACGCGCCTGTGCGGGCTCACATTGGTGCGCGCATAGGCGCCAACTGGCCTACTTAGCATCCTCATGCACTGTGCTCAGTGCTGTCCGATCTTCAGCTCCCAGTACCCCTGCACCCGCTGCCTTACCTGAGTCTCCTGATAACCCTCCTGACTACCCGGCTTGCCCTTGGATCACCCTGTCTTCTGCCTGTACCCGACCTCTGCTTGTCTTTGACCCTGAACTTGCCTGCTCCCTTGTACCACGTTGCCCGCCTGCTGCCAACCCTGCTTGTGACCCGGACTCTGTACCTGCCTGCTCCTTTGTACCACGTTACCCGCCTGCTGCCAACTCTGCTAGTGACCCGGACTGTGAACTTGCCTGCTTCTCAGTATAGTGCCTGTGTGTGGACTTGTTGCTCAGCTCCTGCCCTGCATCCGCTGCCAGCAACCAGCTGCCTAGTAGAAGCCTCTCCATCAGCACCAGAACCCTTGGGCCTCTTCATCTGCACTTACCCGCCACGCTCTCATACCAGCTTGCGCTCCCGTGCCTCCTGTCATTACTACCAGGGGCCGCGAACCAGGCACGTAAGGGAGACCTTCCCCCGCTATATCGGGCTCATCAGTCAGGTACGTGAGTCTGACAGTATCGGACAGCCATGTCCAAGCCCGAGCAGGGAGCCTCCCCCATGGAGGAGCTGTGTAGACACCTGGCGGGTCTCACCCAAGCTGTAAAAAACCTTCAAGGCGGTTGGAAGGACAAGTCCAGATCCTGTCCTCTCCTGCACACCCTCAAGGTGCCTCCGCTCCCGGACCCCCTTCTGCACCCTCAGTGGTAATGTTACCACCCGAGCCCCGGGTACCTATACCCGAGAGATTTTCATTCCACAGTGCCTGCGAACTTTACTTCGCTTTGCAGCCCCGTACATTTTCCTTGGAAGCATCTAAGGTGGGCTTTGTGATCTCCCTCTTGTCCGGCGAACCACAGACCTGGACCCACCGCCTCATGAGGCAGAAGTCCGCCTTCCTCGATAATCTGGACACCTTCTTTGCTGCCATGTCCCAGCTGTATGAGGATCCTCAGTTAAAAGCGACCAGTGAGGCTGCCTTGCATTCCCTACAACAGGGGCATAGGGCAATGGAGGATTATGTGGCAGAGTTCAGAAGGTGGAGTGCCGACACCAAATGGAATGACGCTGCCTTGCTTTACCAATACCGTATGGGACTATCTGATTCACTTAAGGACGAGCTGGCATGGGTCGGAATACCTCAATCCCTGGAGGAGCTTATCAACCTGTCAATCCAAATTGACCGGCGCCTTAGGGAACGCCGCTCGAAGAGGTCCACCAGTCAGTTTCGCCCCACCTGGATGCTTCCCAAGGTCCCTAGTGCCACCAGCTCTCTCGGACAGACCCCCCATGCACCTCCTTCTCCAGTCTTAGACCCCTCCGAACCTATGCAGCTTGGTCTCCTCCGACCATCCCTTACTCTGGAAGAACGGCAACGCCGAAGAACCAATAACCTGTGTATGTACTGTGGTGAACCCGGCCACTACGTGAGATCTTGTCCCAACAAGACACGTAAGTCTCTCTCAACATTTCCACAGCTTGCATCTGCTTTACCTAAACCTGCTTCTCATCTTGCTCTCTCTGTCGTTCTACAGCTTCCCGAAAAGGACATACAAGTCCCAGCTATAATTGACTCCGGAGCATGCAGTTGCTTTATTGATCTCACGTTTGCTGCCAACCACCGCATTCCCCTTTGACCAAAACCACAGGAACTTGCTGTACACCTTGCTGACGGCTCTGCTCTCAGTTCCGGACCTGTCACGCAGAAGACCGCCCCTTTGCTGGCCACCTTAGGCACTCATCACCAAGAACTTTTACGTTTGGATGCCATCTCCTCTCCCCTTTTCCCTATCATCCTGGGAATACCGTGGCTGCAGGCCCATAACCCCAGTATCAATTGGTCAACAGGGGAAGTCAAGTTCCTTTCCGGATATCGTCGGCAGCACTGCCTTCAAGAATCACCTGTAAAACTGGCTCAGCTCCTCTGTCTGGACGTTGACTCTGAATTACAGCAGGCAATCCCGGCACCCTACCGAGACTTCCAGGATGTGTTCAGTAAGAAGGGGGCAGAGGTTCTCCCTCCTCACAGATCTTAGAACTTTCCTGATAGAGCTTCTGCCAGGAACTGAGGTCCCCTTTGGGAGAATTTTCCCACTAACAGGGCAGGAGCTTGAAACACTAAAGACCTACATTGATGAGAATCTACAGAAAGGTTTCATCCGCCCATCCACCTCCCCAGCCGGGGCTGGAATTTTCTTTGTCGAGAAAAAGGACCACTCCCTACGGCCCTGTATTGATTATAGGGAGTTAAATAAAATAACAATCAAGAACTGCTATCCTTTGCCCCTTGTGCCTGAACTCTTCCAAAGGTTGGGGTCTGCAGTCATCTTTACCAAATTGGATCTTCGTGGGGCCTACAACTTGATCCATATCCGAGAGGGTGATGAATGGAAAACAGCCTTTCGTACCCGATTTGGGCACTTTGAATATTTGGTCATGCCCTTCGGTCTGTGCAACGCACCGGCACCGTTTCAACACTTCGTTAATGATATTTTCCATGACCTCCTGGACCTGTACGTCATAGTGTACCGGGACGGCATCTTAATCTTTTCCTCCTCAGTCATCGATCACCGCAGGCACGTTCGAAACGTCTTAACCTGGCTCAGGCAACATGGGCTCTATGCCAAATTGGAAAAATGTGAATTTGAACTTCAGTGCATTAAATTCTTTGGCCTAATCATTTGCATTAAACTGGACCCCCAAAAGGTGTCCGCCATCCTGGATTGACCCGCTCCCTCCGATAAGAAGGGAGTCCAACGCTTTATTGGCTTCGCCAATTTTTATCGAAAATTCATGAGGGGCTTCTCTGCTATAGTTGCCCCCATCACCAAGCTGACCAAGTAGGGAAACCGATTCTGCTGGTCCCCTAAGGCACAATCCGCCTTTGAAAAACTCAAGGGATTTTTTACCTCGGCCACTATCCTGAAACACCCGGATCCTGCCCTGCCCTTCGTCCTTGAGGTGGATGCTTCGGAAATCGCAGTAGGAGCCGTGCTCTTCCAGCGGCAGGGCCCCAAGTCCCTTCTCTTCCCGGTGGCCTTTTTCTCACGCAAACTCTCCACGGCGGAGAAAAATTATGATGTTGGAGATCGGGAACTTCTGGAAATCAAGGCCGCCTTAGAAGAGTGGCGTTATTTGCTGGAGGGTGCTGCACATCCCATCCTGGTTTACACCGACCACAAAAATCTGGAGTATTTGAGGACGGCAAAAAGATTGAAACCACGGCAGGCAAGGTGGGCCCTGTTCTTCTCCAGTTTCATATCACCTAGAGACCTGGTTCTAAAAACACCAAATCGGATACCCTTTCCCGCATGTTTCTTGATTCTGAGAGATCCTTACCACCAGACACCATTCTCCCTGCTGGCAATTTCCTGTTACTCCAAGGGGATCTCCTATCCCGATTAAGGCAAGCCTCTGTAGGGTGGTCCCTATCCACTGAAAACGAGGTGAGGGCACAAGATGGTCTGTTCTGGCACAAAGGCAGAATTTTGGTGCCTGAAGGTCTGAGGATGGCAGTTTTGGATCTTTGCCATGACCACAAGCTAGCTGGAGATTTCGGCATTCTAAAGATGGCAGAGTTGCTTTAGCGTACTTTCTGGTGGCCCCGACTGGCAAATGATTGCAAGAGTTATGTGGAGTCTTGCACCACCTGTGCCCGGAGCAAGAATAGCCGGGCGAGAGCTTGGGGTCTACTAAAACCCTTACCCGTCCCAGAGAGACCCTGGAAGATGATATTGATGGATTTCATCGTGGAGCTCCCTCAGGCGGAAGGATTCTGGTCGATCTTCGTTGTGGTTGACAGACTGTCCAAGATGGCCCACTTTTTACCTATGAAAGGTACACCTTCGGCCAAAGAAACTGCACAGGTCTTTGTCCGGGAGATATGGGGTCCCATCAAGTATAGTTTATTTTTTTTATTTTATTTTTTTTCACACAGGAACAGGTGCCACATGGACCAACAGGTTACAACATAATACGATTGCAATACAAATACAAAAATAAACTTCACATTATGACACGCATAACATAACATCTTGAGCCTTAAAAAATACTTCTTTGGCAGCTAACGGTTATATAATAATGTCAAATACTGATGTTGCATTGTGTAATGTAGTATCTGTCCCGTTCTGCTATGGAGCAGAGCAGGTTATTATAAGTTTGGTCTTTATAGAAAGCGTATCTCATCCTTGAGTGCAATCTACGTTTGTCTATTAGTATGCACAGACTTGGACGTGTTGGTCCCGCGGGCCCGGCTCCCTTTTTTCTTTTTATCTCCCCCTTTGGGGGGGAAGTCAGCATAGAGAAAAAGGTTAGTAAGTTAGTTAGAGGGGGGGGAGAAAGGGGAACCAGGAGGGGGGAAGAGAGGAGGGAACGGGGGGGGGGGGGGGGTGGACATAAGAGGAAGTACACCCCACGACCATGGTGCACTGTTAGAGTAGTGTCAGAGAGTGAGATCGATTCTGTAAAGGCATATACCGCAAACTCCAAGGGACACAACGAACAACTCGTTTGTTCAAGTGACGTCTCCCGACCTTCTCAGAGCCTGCCCTTCCTCTGAAAGAATGAACATAGACCAGAGCTGCCACATCTTGGTGTATGTCTCCTGTCTCTTCTGT
Source organism: Lithobates sylvaticus (assembly GCA_028564925.1). Lineage (NCBI taxonomy): Eukaryota > Metazoa > Chordata > Amphibia > Anura > Ranidae > Lithobates > Lithobates sylvaticus. Next base: position 220,719,176 of record CM053027.1, on the reverse strand, counting down.
TTGGTTAGAATAGGGTCTTCCTTCGTCCTTATTTCCTCCACTTTTTGAAGCCAGAGGTCAATGGACGGTGGAAGAGCAGATTTCCAGCAGAGTGGAATGCAGGCCTTTGCCGCGTCTAGTAGATGGCGAATCACTGAACTTTTATATTTCCTGTCAGGGGTATCGGTTGCATGAAGGAGGAAGATAATTCTTTTGTATCGTCTCATGTATTACTTTCCAGAAATGACTCAGTTTGGGGCACGACCAGAAGATGTGCAGTATGTCTCCTTTCTCTGTCTGGCAACGCCAGCATCTATCTGTTGTTTTTGGGAAAAATTTGTGGAGTATGGTTGGGGTGGGGGGGGGGGGGGGGGGGGGGGGGTCGGGGGGGGGGGGGGGGGGGGGGGGGGGGGGGGGGGGGGGGGGGGGGGGGGGGGGGGGGGGGGGGGGGGGGGGGGGGGGGGGGTGGGGGGGGGGGGGGGGGGGGGGGGGGGGGGGGGGGGGGGGGGGGGGGGGGGGGGGGGGGGGGGGGGGGGGGGGGGGGGGGGGGGGGGGGGGGGGGGGGGGGGGGGGGGGGGGGGGGGGGGGGGGGGGGGGGGGGGGGGGGGGGGGGGGGGGGGGGGGGGGGGGGGGGGGGGGGGGGGGGGGGGGGGGGGGGGGGGGGGGGGGGGGGGGGGGGGGGGGGGGGGGGGGGGGGGGGGGGGGGGGGGGGGGGGGGGGGGGGGGGGGGGGGGGGGGGGGGGGGGGGGGGGGGGGGGGGGGGGGGGGGGGGGGTGGGGGGGGGGGGGGGGGGGGGGGGGGGGGGGGGGGGGGGGGGTGGGGGGGGGGGGGGGGGGGGGGGGGGGGGGGGGGGGGGGGGGGGGGGGGGGGGGGGGGGGGGGGGGTGTACCATTGAGACAGGATTTTGAAATTCGTCTCTTGAGTTTTGGCACATATTGAAGATTTGTGCGTGTACTTGAGGATTAACTGCCTCTTCGCGTTACTGAATTGGAGCCCTAGGTCTTGTTCCCATTTAAGTAAGCCCGGTGGGACAAAGTCCTCCGGCGGGGTAATCATAAGCAAGTATGTCAGTGAGAGGGTATGTGGTAGTACTCCTGAGTCATTACATAGTTCCTCCAGTGATGTGAGTGGTTGGTTGTTACCTGTCGGGGGCTGTATCGTGTTCAGAAAGTGTTTCAGTTGCAGTGCTCTCATAAAGTCAAGTCTATATGGGCCTGTGGGGTCAGAGAGTTCAGCTACCGTTCTTCGACTCCCCCCATCACTAAAGTGTGATGCTTGGTATAATCCCGCCCCTACCATGGACCGAAAGGGATCGTCGTTGATACCCGGTGTGAAGAGGGGGTTTCCTAGTATGGGGTATATAGGAGAGTTCAGGGAGGAGAGGGAGGACTGGGAGATGATACGTGCACAGATCTGGGCCGTGTAACCTACTAACGGGTGTTGTTTAATCTCCGGCGGCAAACCACTAAAACGCCATGGTATGCCTCATAGGGGAACTATACTCTGTGCCTGTTCCATTTGGGCCCAGAGTTTGGATTCCTGGTGTCTGCACCAGTCAAGTAATCTCCCCAAGTGCGTTGCTTGGTAGTATACTCTAAGGTTTGGTAGTGCCAGGCCGCCACAGTGCTTGGGAAGGACAAGCAGTGAGTTGGCCAGCCTAGGTCTTTTTTTTTGCCCAGACAAAATCCGTAAATAATGTTTGAGTTTGTTTAAAATAACTACTTGGTATTCGGATGGGCAGAGCTTGCATCAGGTACAAGAATTTCGGGAGTATAGACATTTTAAGTATATAGCAGCCTCCCAGCCATGAATGCAGACCGGATTGCCACGCGTTCAGTAGCGTTCTTACCTTCTTAAGAAGAGGGGGGAAATTTAATTCGTACAGTTTCAAAAATGATTGAGGGATGTATGTGCCAAAATATTTTAAGGCCGTATTTGTCCATTTCAGCTTAAAGCTGGATTGGAGGTGTGTAAGTTGGGCTTTTGGTATGTTCAAACTCATTGCTTCTGATTTTACTAAAATTAATTTTAAGATTGGAGAGCGCTCCATATATAGAGAATTCCCGTAGCAAATATGGGAGGGACACCGTTGGATTGGATAGTGAAAACATTAGGTCGTTCGCATAAGCCGACACTTTATATTGGGTTTGTTTTATCGCAATCCCTGCAATGTTTGGATTGCGCCCAATATGACACAGGAAAGGTTCCAGGGATAAAGCGAATAAGATAGGTGAGAGTGGGCATCCCTGACGTGTTCCGTTTGTAATTGTGAAGGGATCTGAAAGAATTCCATTAGCTCTGACTCGTGCCGTTGGTGTTGTGTAGATCGCTGAGATCCAATTCATCATGGTCTGCCCTAGTCCCATGTGCTGCAGTGTGGTGAACATGAAGGTCCAATTAACCCTGTCAAAGGCTTTCTCAGCATCCGTGCTGAGAAAGACACTTGGTGTATTGGCCAGAGGAGCTTGATGGAGTAGGCTAGAACTTTTGTGGTCATGGGCGTCCGCAGAACTTTTTTCAGGGGGGGGGGGGGGGGGGATGGGCGCTTCGGCAGCGGCGATGCACATTCGCATTTAACCCTTTCTTTGACCGCTAGCCGGGGTTAAAAGCGCCCCGCTAGCGGCCAAATAGCGAATCTAAAATGATGGTAAAGCGCCGCTAAAACTAACGGCGCTTTACCAATAACGCGGCCAGATGGCAGTGTGAAAAAGCTCTTGAGATAATTCAGCTTCACTTTGTATGGAAGTTACTCAGGCAAATCTCAGGCATACCATGCCCATATACATATTGCCTAGAAAATTTACATCTTGCAATACAGTATAGGTTGTTTTCATCAAGATCAAAATATGGCCACAACAGATGTATTGCAATACATTGCAAATAAAAAGATGCAAATTCTTCAGGCTATATTTATATGGGCATGGTATGCCTGAGACTGAGAAACTTCCATACAAAGTGAAGAAGATTATATAACACAAATATCTTTCCCAGCAATAGCTTAGCTGTCCAACTTTCCAATATATATATAAATAAAAATAAATAAATTCTCCTCCTAACTGGCACTGCTGTTACATGTGGTTCTTCAGGATTTCCTCCTGTGATGCGATAGGCCCAGGCACTGGCAGCGTATTCTTGGCCACTGACTGATTGCACGCACCTGTGGGAGGAGCCGGCGTAGCATAGCGACGTACATACACAGGCAGGCAGCCAATCACGGAACAGCCGAGATGTCAAGCAGAGGCCCGAGCGGCAGAGCCAATCCGATGTTCGGGAAGGGAGGAAGGGACAGATGTCTATAACCAGGGGCGGACTGACAGCTCATGGGGCCCCCTGTGTCTCCGCCCATGTAATAAACATTCTTTTCACTGACCACCAATGTAAGGAACATTCTTCTCACTGATCACCAATATAAGGAGACATTCTTCCCACTGACCACCAATGTAAGGAACATTCTTCTCACTGACCACCAATGTAAGGAACATTCTTCCCACTGATCACCAATGTAAGGGACATTCTTCTCACTGACCACCAATGTAAGGGACATTCTTCTCACTGACCACCAATGTAAGGAACATTCTTCTCACTGATCACCAATGTAAGGAACATTCTTCTCACTGACCACCAATGTAAGGAACATTCTTCTCACTGATCACCAATGTAAGGAACATTCTTCCCACTGATCACCAATGTAAGGAACATTCTTCCCACTGATCGCCAATGTAAGGAACATTCTTCTCACTGACCACCAATGTAAGGTACATTCTTCCCACTGATCACCAATGTAAGGAACATTCTTCTCACTGACCACCAATGTAAGGAACATTCTTCTCACTGATCACCAATATAAGGAGACATTCTTCTCACTGACCACCAATGTAAGGAACATTATTCTCACTGACCACCAATGTAAGGAACATTCTTCCCACTGATCACCAATGTAAGGAACATTCTTCTCACTGACCACCAATGTAAGGAACATTCTTCCCACTGATCACCAATGTAAGGAACATTCTTCTCACTGACCACCAATGTAAGGGACATTCTTCTCACTGACCACCAATGTAAGGAACATTCTTCTCACTGATCACCAATGTAAGGAACATTCTTCCCATTGATCACCAATGTAAGGAACATTCTTCTCACTGACCACCAATGTAAGGAACATTCTTCTCACTGACCACCAATGTAAGGAACATTCTTCTCACTGATCACCAATGTAAGGAACATTCTTCTCACTGACCACCAATGTAAGGAACATTCGTCCCACTGATCACCAATGTAAGGGACATTCTTCTCACTGACCACCAATGTAAGGGACATTCTTCTCACTGATCACCAATGTAAGGAACATTCTTCTCACTGACCACCAATGTAAGGAACATTCTTCCCACTGATCACCAATGTAAGGAACATTCTTCTCACTGATCACCAATGTAAGGAACATTCTTCTCACTGATCACCAATGTAAGGAACATTCTTCTCACTGATCACCAATGTAAGGAACATTCTTTCCACTGATCACCAATGTAAGGAACATTCTTCCCACTGACCACCAATGTAAGGAACATTCTTCCCACTGATCACCAATGTAAGGAACATTCTTCTCACTGACCACCAATGTAAGGAACATTCTTCTCACTGACCACCAATGTAAGGAACATTCTTCTCACTGATCACCAATATAAGGAGACATTCTTCTCACTGACCACCAATGTAAGGAACATTCTTCCCACTGATCACCAATGTAAGGAACATTCTTCTCACTGACCACCAATGTAAGGAACATTCTTCTCACTGACCACCAATGTAAGGAACATTCTTCTCACTGATCACCAATATAAGGAGACATTCTTCTCACTGACCACCAATGTAAGGAACATTCTTCCCACTGATCACCAATGTAAGGAACATTCTTCTCACTGACCACCAACGTAAGGGACATTCTTCTCACTGACCACCAACGTAAGGGACATTCTTCTCACTGACCACCAATGTAAGGAACATTCTTCTCACTGATCACCAATGTAAGGAACATTCTTCACACTGATCACCAATGTAAGGAACATTCTTCTCACTGACCACCAATGTAAGGAACATTCTTCTCACTGATCCCCAATGTAAGGAACATTCTTCCCACTGATCACCAATGTAAGGAACATTCTTCTCACTGATCACCAATGTAAGGAACATTCTTCCCACTGATCACCAATGTAAGGAACATTCTTCTCACTGATCACCAATGTAAGGAACATTCTTCTCACTGACCACCAATGTAAGGGACATTCTTCTCACTGATCACCAATGTAAGGAACATTCTTCCCACTGATCACCAATGTAAGGGACATTCTTCCCACTGATAACCAATGTAAGGAACATTCTTCTCACTGATCACCAATGTAAGGAACATTCTTCTCACTGATCACCAATGTAAGGAACATTCTTCTCACTGATCACCAATGTAAGGAACATTCTTCTCACTGACCACCAATGTAAGGAACATTCTTCTCACTGATCACCAATGTAAGGAACATTCTTCTCACTGATCACCAATGTAAGGAACATTCTTCCCACTGACCACCAATGTAAGGAACATTCTTCCCACTGACCACCAATGTAAGGAACATTCTTCCGACTGATCACCAATGTAAGGAACATTCTTCCCACTGATCACCAATGTAAGGAACATTCTTCTCACTGACCACCAATGTAAGGAACATTCTTCTCACTGATCACCAATGTAAGGAACATTCTTCCCACTGACCACCAATGTAAGGAACATTCTTCCCACTGGCCACCAATGTAAGGAACATTCTTCCCACTGGCCACCAATGTAAGGAACATTCTTCCCACTGATCACCAATGTAAGGAACATTCTTCCCACTGACCACCAATGTAAGGAACATTCTTCACACTGACCACCAATGTAAGGAACATTCTTCTCACTGACCACATATATATATATATATATATATATGGAATAAACTCACTTAGCCCAGGTTCACACTGACAGAGGAAATTAAATCGTGCAAGTTCAGCTAATCTTGCATGATTTCATACCAGCATGTCAGTGCGAGTTTGGCAGCGATTTCAGAGACATCTGTGCACAGATGTCTATAGAAATTGCACCCAGAAGTCGCCAAAAGTTGTACAGAAATTACTTTTGGGAATCGGTGCGATGCCACAAATGTGGCATCGCACCATTTGGGTAGTGCAGTTGCTGATCATTTTTCATGCGATTTGACATGTGAAATGACATGCCAAATTACTCCAATGTGAACCAGGGCTAAGTGCTATTCCCTATATAACACTGATATCAAACGCAATTTATGGCTACAGTGGCTGGGCACAGTGGCTGCGTTTGATGGGCACAGTGGCTGCGTTTGATGGGCACAGTGGTGGCAATTTATGGGCACAGTGGCTGCGTTTGATAGGCACAGTGGCAGCGTTTGATGGGCACAGTGGCAGCGTTTGATGGGCACAGTGGTGGCAATTTATTGGCACAGTGGCTGCGTTTGATGGGCACAGTGATGGCAATTTATGGGCACAGTGGCTGCGTTTGGCACATTGGCTGCGTTTAATGGGCACCGTGGTGGCAATTTATGGGCACAGTGGCTTCGTTTGATGGGCACAGTGGTGGCAATTTATGGGCACAATGGTGGCAATTTATGGGCACAGTGGCTGCATTTGAGGGCACAGTGGCTGCGTTTGAGGGCACAGTGGCGGAAATCTATGGGTACAGTGGCTGTGTTTGAGGGCACAGTGGCTGCGTTTGATGGGCACAGTGGTGGCAATTTATGGGCACAGTGTCTGCGTTTGGGCACAGTGGCTGCGTTTGATGGGCACAGTGGCAGCGTTTGATGGCACAGTGGTGGCAATTTATGGGCACAGTGGCTGCGTTTGATGGCACAGTGGCTGCGTTTGATGGGCACAGTGGTGGCAATTTATGGGCACAGTGGCTGCGTTTGGCACATTGGCTGCGTTTAATGGGCACCGTGGTGGCAATTTATGGGCACAGTGGCTGTGTTTGAGGGCACAGTGGCTGCGTTTGATGGGCACAGTGTTGGCAATTTATGGGCACAGTGGCTGCGTTTGATTTTTTTTTTCAGTTTGCGCCCCCCCAAAAAACTGCAACGCTCTGCAGGCCAAAACAATTAAAAAAAATGCACTCTTTTTTACATGGAGAGAGAGAGGGGGGGGAGAGAGAGAGAGAGATGGGGGGAGAGAGAGAGGGGGAGGGGGGGAGAGAGAGGGGGGGAGAGAGAGGGGGAGGGGGGGGAGAGAGAGAGGGGGAGAGGAAGAGAGGGGGAGAGAGAGAGAGGGGGTGGGAGGGGGGGGGGAGAGGGAGAGAGAGACCGACCTTAATTGTTCTAAACCACGGGCGGCCGTCCACTTCTCCTAGTCTGCTCGTGCAGTGGGCGGGTGAATGGAAGGAGAAATCAGCGCCACACGGGCCGAAAGGAAGCTACTCAACGTTCTCATGCATGCTCCTCCCCTCACTCAGGCAGACAGGCAATTTAGTGAGCGGCGCCGGATGCATGCATTGCAAAGTGAGGCGGCCGCAGCTGCTTTGTATTTTGCCAACCAAGCCCAACTGTCTTCAACACTAGGGATGAGCCGAACACCCCCGGGTTCGGTTCGCACCAAAACCTTCGAACGGACCCTATTCGTTATAATGGACGCGAACGTTCGAAATCAAAATTGCTAATTACAACGGCCAATATGCATGTTAATGTCATAAAACAGGTTTGGGGACCCGGGTCCTGCCCCAGGGGACATATATCAATGCAAAAAGAACTTTTAAAAACTAACGTTTTTTCGGGAGCAGTCATTTTAATGATGCATAAAGTGAAAAAAAAAAAGTGAAATTTTCCTTTAAATATGGTACCTGGGGGGTGTCTAAAGTATGCCTGTGAAGTGGCATGTGTTTTACCGTGTTTAGAACTGTCCTTGCACAAAATTACATTTGTAAAGGAAAAAAAGAAGCCATTTAAAACCCCTTGCGGCTTTAATGTCATGTCTTGTCCTGGCCGCCATATGGCTGAAAATCCTTGAGAAAAATGGCATGGCTACCCCATCACCCCCCCCCCCCCCCCCCAGCCCCTTTGGGTCTTGTATGGATATTAAGGGGGACCCTGCACCCAAAATAAAACCCTATACCTACAACCCTATATACCAGTGATGGCGAACCTTTTTGAGCCCGAGTGCCCAAACTGAAATAAATACATTGGTTTTGTGTTGCAAAGTGCCAACACGGCAATTCGCGTGAGAGGGGGGCTGAGCAAAAGAGAGGGGTTGTGTGAGAGGGAGAGGGGTTGTGTGAGAAAGAGGGGGTGTAAGAGAGAGAGAGAGAGAGAGAGAGGGGTGTGTGTGAGAGAGAGAGAGAGAGAGAGAGAGAGAGAGAGGGGACAGCTAGAGTGAGGGGTGTGAGAGAGATGCTGAGAGAGAGGGGGGCAGAGAGAGAGAGGGGTGTGAGAGATATGCTGAGAGGGAGAGGGGCTGAGAGAGAGGGAGGGGGCAGAGAGAGAGAGAGAGGGGTGTGAGAGATATGCTGAGAGAGAGGGGGAACAGAGAGCGAGAGGGAGGTGGGCTGAGAGAGAGGGAGGGGGGCTGAGAGAGAGGGGACAGAGAGAGAGAGAGTGGTGTGAGAGAGATGCTGAGAGAGAGGGGCAACAGAGAGAGGGAGAGGGGCTGAGAGAGAGGAGTGTGAGAGAAATGCTGAGAGAGGTGAGCTGAGAGAGAGGAGGAACAGAGAGAGGGAGGGGGGACAGAGAGAGAGAGATGGGGGACAGAGAGAGAGGGGTGTGAGAGCGGGGGAACATAGAAAGAGAAGGGGGACAGAGAGAGAGAAGAGGGGCAGAGAGAGATGGGTGCAAGAGAGATGCTGAGAGAGGGGTGAGCTGAGAGAGAGGGGGAACAGAGAGAGGGGGACACAAAGGGGGGGGGACGGAAAAAGAGGGGGGCTGAAAGAGAGGGAGGGGGGGGCTGAGAGGAGAGAGAGACCTCTAGCTCTGTCCTGGACCCTCTCGTGTGCCCACAGAGATGGCTCTGCGTGCCAGCTGTGGCACGCGTGCCATAGGTTCGCCATCACTGCTATATACTCTGAACAGCACTATATAGGTGGTGCAAACAAGACACGGACTGTAGGTTTGTTCTTAAGTAGAATCTGAACAGGTACATTATGAAGTGTAGCTCCATCCCAAAAAAATCAATTTTTAAGCTTTTTGGAGAACATAGGGAGGGGTTATCACCCCTGTAACATTTGCTGTCTTTGCACATCTGTTCAGAACATGTCACCTCACTTTCCGTCCCAATGACAAATGTTTTTGGAAAAGTGGGGTTTTAATTGAAACAAGGATTGGTGATAAAGCATCAGTAGAGAGGAGATACCTTTTTCCCAAATTAAATCTAACAGGATAGAATTTCCCTTCCTAGGGGTAGATTTCCTCTCACTTCCTGTTTACTCTTTCCGTTTGCAAGTAGGAGTCGTTTGTAAGTTGGATGTTTGAAAGTAGTGGCCTGCCGTATATACTCTGCAGAAATTTGCCCTATTAGATGTTGGTGCAGCCACAAGACTGGTGGGCACAGGAATGGGCCCTGCTGTGAGTTAATAGATCAAGATTTGTACTTGCATGCACCTGTTGAACCGGGCAGAAAAATTGGGCCTTTGGTGGTGGTGGTGGTGGTGGTGGACGGTGTTGCCACAAGACTGTAAGCCCTCACAGTTACTCTTGGTGGGTGCAGGAATGGACCCTGCTGTGAGTTATTAGATCAAGATTTGTAATTGCATGCACCCGTTGAACAGGGCAGAAAAATTGGGCCTTTGGCGGTGGTGGTGGTGGAGGGTGTTGCCACAAGACTGTAGGCCCTCATAGTTACTCTTGGTGGGCGCAGGAATGGGCCCTGCTGTGAACTATTAGATCAAGATTTGTAATTACACGCCCCTGTTAAACAGGGGCTGAAAAATTGTGCCTTAGGCATTGGTGCTGGTGCCACAACACTGCAACCCCTCACAGATACTGTACTCTGAGCACAGCAATGAGACCTGTTGCAAAGCATTGCCTAAAAATTGTAATTACACGCCCCAACAGGGGATGAAAAATTGTGCCTTAGGCACTGGTGCTGGTGCCACAACACTGCAACCCCTCACAGATACTGTACTTGGAGCACAGCAGTCACACCTGTTGCGAAGCATCTTTTTAAAAAATTGTAATTACACGCGTATGCTCCAACAGGTGGACAAGAGGTACAGTGTCACTGATGCATGCACTGTCACTGCTCACCATCCTCGTGGCCTCCTCAAATGGTGAGAGGACAGTGCATGCATCCCTGATCATGCTCCACTGGCGTGGGGAAAAAAAGCCAAGCTCCCCTGACCTTGTCCTGGTGCCGTAGTCGCAAAGGTACTCATTGATGGTCCTTTGCTGCGTGTGCAGTCGCTGGAGCATGGCCAACGTTGAGTTCCACCTGGTGGGCATGTCACATATTAGGCGGTTCTTGGGCAGGTTCAGCTCCTTTTGCAGTTCAGTCAGCCGAGCACTGGCATTATAAGATCGGCGGAAATGCACACAGACTTTCCTGGCCTGCCTCAGGACATCCTGTAAGCCTGGGAACCTGCCCAAGAACCGCTGCACCACCAGGTTGAGGACGTGAGCCATACAGGGCACATGGGTGAGCTGCCCCTGTCGCAGGGCGGAGAGGAGGTTGGTGCCATTGTCAGAAACGACCATTCCTGGCTTAAGCTGGCGTGGCGTCAACCACCTCTCGGCCTGCCCCTGCAGAGCTGCCAGAACCTCTGGCCCAGTGTGGCTACTGTCCCCCAAACACACCAGCGCAAGCATGGCATGGCATCTTTTTGCCTGCGTACTCGCGTAGCCCCTTGTACGCCTACGGAGCACCGCTGGTTCCGAGGACAGAGCACTGGAGGAAGAAGAAGAGGAGGGGGTGGAGGAGAGAGGTGTGTCACAACCAGTAGTAGCATTTTGGAGGCGTGGTGGCGGAACAACCTCCAACACTACTGCACCTTGTCCTGCATCCCTCCCAGCTGCCAATAGAGTGACCCAATGGGCCGTGAAAGAAAGATAACGTCCCTGTCCATGCCTGCTGGACCATGAGTCAGCGGTAATATGCACCTTACCGCTGACCGCCCTGTCCAGCGAGGCATGGACATTGCCTTCCACATGCCGGTAGAGAGACGTAATCGCCTTCCGTGAGAAAAAGTGGCGTTTGGGAACCTGCCACTGAGGAACAGTACCCTGAGCCTGGGTGAGAGAGGATGAGGAGGATGAGGAGGGCTTGGTCATCCATTCTACCAAGCCTTCGGCATGATGCGGCTCCACATGTCCAGCTGCCGAAAACAAAGACAAGCGTGTCCCATGGCCACGTGCTGATGACGATGCACGACCACGTCCACGGCTAGCACTGTCGTCTCTAGAAACAGAGCCTGCCTGCCCTGTGTTCTTGCCTCGGCACGCTCTGCCTCTCCTTGGCGGTCTTCCAGCCATTGTAGTCGGTAGTGTATATAGTATAAAAAATGGGTGCTGCTGAGAAGAAAATATAGGAGCTCTGTGTGCTGCCACTAACACACTAGAAGTCCTATGGGTGCTTCTGGGAAGAAAATATAGGAGCTCTGTGTGATGCCACTAACACACTAGAAGTCCTATGGGTGCTTCTGGGAAGAAAATATAGGAGCTCTGTGTGATGCCACTAACACACTAGAAGTCCTATGGGTGCTGCTGAGAAGAAAATATAGGAGCTCTGTGTGATGCCACTAACACACTAGAAGTCCTGTGGGTGCTTCTGGGAAGAAAATATGGGAGCTCTGTGTGATGCCACTAACACACTAGAAGTCCTATGGGTGCTTCTGGAAAGAAAATATAGGAGCTCTGTGTGATGCCACTAACACACTAGAAGTCCTATGGGTGCTTCTGGGAAGAAAATATAGGAGCTCTGTGTGATGCCACTAACACACTAGAAGTCCTATGGGTGCTTCTGGGAAGAAAATATAGGAGCTCTGTGTGATGCCACTAACACACTAGAAGTCCTATGGGTGCTTCTGGGAAGAAAATATAGGAGCTCTGTGTGATGCCACTAACACACTAGAAGTCCTATGGGTGCTTCTGGGAAGAAAATATGGGAGCTCTGTGTGATGCCACTAACACATTAGAAGTCCTATGGGTGCTTCTGGGAAGAAAATATAGGAGCTCTGTGTGATGCCACTAACACACTAGAAGTCCTATGGGTGCTTCTGGGAAGAAAATATAGGAGCTCTGTGTGATGCCACTAACACACTAGAAGTCCTATGGGTGCTGCTGAGAAGAAAATATAGGAGCTCTGTGTGATGCCACTAACACACTAGAAGTCCTATGGGTGCTTCTGGGAAGAAAATATAGGAGCTCTGTGTGATGCCACTAACACACTAGAAGTCCTATGGGTGCTGCTGAGAAGAAAATATAGGAGCTCTGTGTGATGCCACTAACACACTAGAAGTCCTATGGGTGCTTCTGGGAAGAAAATATAGGAGCTCTGTGTGATGCCACTAACACACTAGAAGTCCTATGGGTGCTTCTGGGAAGAAAATATGGGAGCTCTGTGTGATGCCACTAACACACTAGAAGTCCTATGGGTGCTTCTGGGAAGAAAATATGGGAGCTCTGTGTGATGCCACTAACACACAAGAAGTCCTATGGGTGCTGCTGAGAAGAAAATATAGGAGCTCTGTGTGATGCCACTAACACACTAGAAGTCCTATGGGTGCTGCTGAGAAGAAAATATAGGAGCTCTGTGTGATGCCACTAACACACTAGAAGTCCTATGGGTGCTTCTGGGAAGAAAATATGGGAGCTCTGTGTGATGCCACTAACACACTAGAAGTCCTATAGGTGCTTCTGGGAAGAAAATATGGGAGCTCTGTGTGATGCCACTAACACACTAGAAGTCCTATAGGTGCTTCTGGGAAGAAAATATGGGAGCTCTGTGTGATGCCACTAACACACTAGAAGTCCTATGGGTGCTTCTGGGAAGAAAATATGGGAGCTCTGTGTGATGCCACTAACACACTAGAAGTCCTATGGGTGCTGCTGAGAAGAAAATATAGGAGCTCTGTTTGCTGCCACTAACACACTAGAAGTCCTATGGGTGCTTCTGGGAAGAAAATATAGGAGCTCTGTGTGATGCCACTAACACACTAGAAGTCCTATGGGTGCTTCTGGGAAGAAAATATGGGAGCTCTGTGTGATGCCACTAACACACTAGAAGTCCTATGGGTGCTTCTGGGAAGAAAATATAGGAGCTCTGTGTGATGCCACTAACACACTAGAAGTCCTATGGGTGCTTCTGGGAAGAAAATATGGGAGCTCTGTGTGATGCCACTAACACACCAGAAGTCCTATGGGTGCTTCTGGGAAGAAAATATGGGAGCTCTGTGTGATGCCACTAACACACTAGAAGTCCTATGGGTGCTTCTGGGAAGAAAATATGGGAGCTCTGTGTGATGTCACTAACACACTAGAAGTCCTATGGGTGCTTCTGGGAAGAAAATATGGGAGCTCTGTGTGATGCCACTAACACACTAGAAGTCCTATGGGTGCTTCTGGGAAGAAAATATGGGAGCTCTGTGTGATGCCACTAACACACTAGAAGTCCTATGGGTGCTTCTGGGAAGAAAATATGGGAGCTCTGTGTGATGCCACTAACACACTAGAAGTCCTATGGGTGCTGCTGAGAAGAAAATATAGGAGCTCTGTGTGATGCCACTAACACACTAGAAGTCCTATGGGTGCTTCTGGGAAGAAAATATAGGAGCTCTGTGTGATGCCACTAACACACTAGAAGTCCTATGGGTGCTTCTGGGAAGAAAATATAGGAGCTCTGTGTGATGCCACTAACACACTAGAAGTCCTATGGGTGCTTCTGGGAAGAAAATATAGGAGCTCTGTGTGATGCCACTAACACACTAGAAGTCCTATGGGTGCTTCCTGGAAGAAAATATAGGAGCTCTGTGTGATGCCACTAACACACTAGAAGTCCTATGGGTGCTTCTGGGAAGAAAATATGGGAGCTCTGTGTGATGCCACTAACACACTAGAAGTCCTATGGGTGCTGCTGAGAAAAAAATATAGGAGCTCTGTGTGATGCCACTAACACACTAGAAGTCCTATGGGTGCTTCTGGGAAGAAAATATAGGAGCTCTGTGTGATGCCACTAACACACTAGAAGTCCTATGGGTGCTGCTGAGAAGAAAATATAGGAGCTCTGTGTGATGCCACTAACACACTAGAAGTCCTATGGGTGATTCTGGGAAGAAAATATAGGAGCTCTGTGTGATGCCACTAACACACTAGAAGTCCTATGGGTGCTTCTGGGAAGAAAATATGGGAGCTCTGTGTGATGCCACTAACACACTAGAAGTCCTATGGGTGCTGCTGAGAAGAAAATATAGGAGCTCTGTGTGATGCCACTAACACGCTAGAAGTCCGATGGGTGCTTCTGGGAAGAAAATATGGGAGCTCTGTGTGATGCCACTAACACACTAGAAGTCCTATGGGTGCTTCTGGGAAGAAAATATGGGAGCTCTGTGTGATGCCACTAACACACTAGAAGTCCTATGGGTGCTTCTGGGAAGAAAATATGGGAGCTCTGTGTGATGCCACTAACACACTAGAAGTCCTATGGGTGCTGCTGAGAAGAAAATATAGGAGCTCTGTTTGCTGCCACTAACACACTAGAAGTCCTATGGGTGCCTTTGGGGTGCAATGCTGTGCTAACAGCACTGCGGTTGGTACTACTGCAATACTGTACTAACAGTAAGCACGCGCCAGACTAATCCCCAGCAGCAGCTAAAAACACACTAACTGTGCAATCAGCAGCAATGAACGATCAATGACTTAGGTAGCAATGGTTTAGCAAAGAACTAGCCAATGGTTTAGCAAAGAAGAGCAAATCTTTCTGGAGCAATGAATCAAGCAAAGACAGAATCAGCAGACTGATCTCTCCTAAAGCCGGAACTCATGTGACCGGCGCCGACGGCGTGGCGGCCTTTTAAATGGTGGGGCGTGTACTAAAGCCCCTGAGCTTTAATTGGCTACAGGCGTCCTGCCTGTAGCCAATTATTGCTCTCCGAGTTTCCGGCGCTGTGATTGGCCAAGCATGCGGGGTCACAGTGCATGCTTGGCCAATCATCAGCCAGCAATGCACTGCGCCGGCCACGCCAGCCGCAATGCATTGCGGGGCCGCTTGCATCACACGAATGTGATGCGAACGGCCCAAATAGTTCTGGGCTCGCCGAGTGAGCGAACGCCCGGTGCTCGATGCAAACGTGGGTTCGCATCGAGCACCGGGCCCATCCCTATTCAACACCTTGTTACGATTCCAGGGGGGGGGGGCAATTGCCCCCCCTTGCCCTATGCTGCGGACGCCCATGTTCGTGGTGTTATCTCGAGCCTCTCTAGACGGTACAAAACCTACCTGGTCTAAGTGTGATGATTTATGTTATGTGGGATTGTAGTCTTGAGGCCAATATCTTGGTGAACAACTTAAGGTTCGTGTTCAGCAAGGATATTGGCCTGTAACTCCCGCATTGGGCCGGGTCTTTCCCTTCTTTGGGGATCACCGCAATTTGAGCCTGTAGGATAGTGGTGTGTAGTTTATTCCCCTTACCCAAGTCATTCAAAAGGTCGATCAAATGGTTGCCTAGTACTGGGAGAAAGGTCTTATAGTAATGGATGGTGAGGCCATCTGGTCCTGGGGCTTTCCTCTGTTTAGTGTTCCCTATCGCCATCTGTAGTTCAGTCAAAGTTATGGGCTCCTCTAAAAGAGAACGGGTTTCAGTCGGCATTGTGGGCATCAAGGACTCTACTACGTATTCCCTGATGTGTTCTCCAGTCGGTTGGGTGGAGTTAAGATTGTATAAAGTCCCGTAGTAGGATTTAAATTCCTTGGCAATTTGCTGGGGTAGGGATTTTTTCTGTCCTGTCGGAGAGTGTACATGTGGGATATATGCTGCTGCCGTTTGAGATCATAGAGATTGTGCCAATAGCCTGCCACACTTGTTTCCCGACTCGTATATCCCCTTGCGGGAGATTTGTAACGCCGCCTTAGCTTTAAACTGTAGTAGGTCAGTCAGTTGTGTTCTTATTGTGTCTAGCTCTCACCCTAACTCTCTGGTCGGTGTGCATTTATGTTTCGCTTCTAGTGTCTGTAGTTTGTCCAGTAGTAACGTGATCTGAGCAGATCTCAATTTCTTAATCCTGGCACCGTGCTTTATCAGCACCCCGCGGATCACGGCCTTATGTGCTTCCCAGACTAAGCCCCTGTCAGAGTCTGCTGTAGCATTTGTATTGAAGTAGTGTGTGATTTCCTTTGAAATGTCAGCTAACGTTTCAGGGTCTTGAAGGAGGCTCTCGTTGAGTCTCCAAGACTGTTTTCTCCTTGCGTCATAACCGGATAGTGCGTATCTCATAGTTATCGGGAGTGATCCGACCAGGTAATAGACCCTATCGTTGTGTCTTGTACTGCCTGGAGTTGGTCATGGGGTATAAGGAAGTGGTCTATGCGCGAGTATGTCTGGTGAACTCGGGAGAAAAAGGTGTAGTCTCTTTCGCCTGGGTGCAATAGACGTCAGACGTCTATCAGTCTTGCACTGTTAAGAGCGGTATGTATTATTTTGCGGGACCTATTAGTGGAGGATGAGGTACCGGTGGATGTGTCTTTTGAGGGGATCAGGGGGATGTGTCTGTAGTTTGTCCAGTAGTAACGTGATCTGAGCAGATCTCAATTTCTTAATCCTGGCACCGTGCTTTATCAGCACCCCGCGGATCACGGCCTTATGTGCTTCCCAGACTAAGCCCCTGTCAGAGTCTGCTGTAGCATTTGTATTGAAGTAGTGTGTGATTTCCTTTGAAATGTCAGCTAACGTTTCAGGGTCTTGAAGGAGGCTCTCGTTGAGTCTCCAAGACTGTTTTCTCCTTGCGTCATAACCGGATAGTGCGTATCTCATAGTTATCGGGAGTGATCCGACCAGGTAATAGACCCTATCGTTGTGTCTTGTACTGCCTGGAGTTGGTCATGGGGTATAAGGAAGTGGTCTATGCGCGAGTATGTCTGGTGAACTCGGGAGAAAAAGGTGTAGTCTCTTTCGCCTGGGTGCAATAGACGCCAGACGTCTATCAGTCTTGCACTGTTAAGAGCGGTATGTATTATTTTGCGGGACCTATTAGTGGAGGATGAGGTACCGGTGGATGTGTCTTTTGAGGGGATCAGGGGGATGTTTAAGTCACCCCCTACAATGAGTTGACTTTCTGCGAAGTTTTGGAGCAATTCTAGGTGTTTCCTTATAAAAGAGTCTTGTTGACAGTTTGGAGCGTAAAAATTAGCTATAGTCACTTTCGTCTCCCCAATCCGCCCCTTCAAAAACAGGAATCTCCCTGCTGGGTCTGTTCTCGCTACGTTTAGAGTCCACGGTACCCTTGCCGCGATTTGGATGGATACCCCCCGGGATTTGGCCTCCGAGTATGTAGAGTGGTACACTGTAGGGAAGTATCTATTCATCTATTCTTTAGGATCGGATACTTATCCTCCCTGAAGTGCGTCTCCTGTAGGAGAACGATGTCTGCCCTCATCCTTTTCATATCATGCACTAGCATCTTTCTCTTTTCAGGGATGTTAAGTTCCTTGGCATTTAGGGAAACAACCTGTATTGCGTCCATGGTCGTGTGGTGATGGTAGGTAGGGGTTAGGGTGTGAGGGGGGGGGGGATAGGGGATGCAAAGATGGGTTGGGTGGATGAAGGGATCTAAGATCAAGGGGAAGCTTTAGGTGGAGAGGATAGAAAGAGGAAGTGGATTTGGACTTAGATTAGTCCTACAAAAAGGTTTGAGGGTTGAAATGCCCTCAGCAGACACTGCGCAGCGGTGTTGCAATCTAAGGTTGCAGCAAAACTGCTGTAGTAACGCCTGCCAGGCCAGCTGGGAAAGCGTTGGCCTAGGTGGAGTTGTGTCTAGTAGGAGACCGAGGGTGGAGCTCCCGCCCTCAAGTATAGTTTCTGATCGAGGTGTTCAATTCACCTCCAGGTTCTGGGAAGGCTCTCTGCGGTTCCCTGGAGATCGAGTTGGCATTCTCCTCTGCCTATCATCCCCAGACAAATGGGCAGACGGAGAGAACTAATCAAACCTTGGAGCAATATCTCTGCTGCTTTTTAACTTTCTCACAGGATGACTGGGTCTCTCTACTACCCATTGCTGAGTTTGCCTAAAACAACTCCTTGCACTCTGCCATTAAGAAAACACAATTTTTTGCCAACTATGACTTCCACCCATCCTTTTTGCCCGGTTCCTCACCTGAATGTGCCATTCCTGCAGTTTCTGAGACTATGGACTTCTTCCTCACAAACAACAAACTGCTACAGGAAACCATGGCTAGAACCCAAGAGTACAACAAAAGGATGTTTGACAGGAAGAAGCGGGGAGAACTTGTCCTGGAACCTGGCAACCAGGTTTGGCTGTCTACGGCTAACCTGAAATTGGCGTGCCCCTCAAGGAAATTGGGTCCTAAATTCACGGGTCCCTTTTCGGTCAAAAAAATAAATTAACGAAGTGACTTATGAGCTCAATTTGCCCGGTACGATGAAAATCCACCCAGTTTTCCATGTATCCCTGCTGAAGCCTGTTACTCCCAACCCCTTTACTGGCCGAAACACTGGCCCTCCTGAACCTGTAATCATCGACAATGTAGAAGAATTCGAAGTGGAAGCAATCCTGGATTGCAGGAAAAGGCACAACCAGACCCAATACCTAATTAAATGGAGGGGATACGGACCGGAGGATAATTCTTGGGAACCGGAAGGCAATTTGCATGCCAAAGAGCTGTTGAAGGCTTTTAAAAGTGCGCACGCCAATAGACTGGCCCAGATGGGCATCCGGAGGCCGCCCTTGAGAAGGGGGCACTGTCATGGAAATTCCCGGAATGGATCCAGTGATGGGCACCCTGGAGTGCGCACCCGCGGGCGCGCGCCTGTGCGGGCTCGCATTGGTGCGCGCGAGCGCAAGGCGTTTGGCGCCAACCGGCCTACTTAGCATCCTCATGCACTGTGCTCAGTGCTATCTGATCTTCAGCTCCCAGTACCCCTGCACCCGCTGCCTTACCTGAGTCTCCTGATTACCCTCCTGACTACCCTGCTTGCCCTTGGATCACCCTGTCTTCTGCCTGTACCCGACCTCGGCTTGTCTTTGACCCTGAACCTGCCTGCTCCCTTGTACCACGTTGCCCGCCTGCTGCCAACCCTGCTTGTGACCCGGACTCTGTACCTGCCTGCTCCTTTGTACCACGTTACCCGCCTGCTGCCAACTCTGCTAGTGACCCGGACTGTGAACTTGCCTGTTCCTCAGTATAGTGCCTGTGTGTGGATTTGTTGCTCAGCTCCTGCCCTGCATCCGCTGCCAGCAACCAGCTGCCTAGTAGGAGCCTCTCCATCAGCACCGGAACCGTTGGGCCTCTTCATCTGCACTTACCTGCCAGGCTCTCATACCAGCTTGCGCTCCCGTGCCTCCTGTCTATACTACCAGGGGCCGCAAACCAGGCACGTAATGGAGACCTTCCCCTGGCTCATCAGTCAGGTACGTGAGTCTGACACCCACTCTACCCATTATGAGGGGTTTCCACCTAACCTGTGCCGAGTTCCCAGGTCTGTACACCAGCTCTGCCCATTATGAGGGGTTCCTACAATCCCTGCGAGGAGTTAGCGGGTCTGTAAACCCACTCTGCCCATTATGAGGGGTTTCCACCAACTCTATGCTGAGTTCCAAGGTCTGTAGACCTGCTAGGCCCATTATGAGAGGTTCGCACAATCCCTGTGCTGAGTTTCCTGGTCTGTATACCCACACATCCCATTATGAGGGGTTTCCACCTAACCTGTGCCGAGTTCCCAGGTCTGTACACTGAAGGGATATTTAGTTTAACTACTTCTTTGTATTATAGTCAGCTTCCATTTTGTGTGTCTCTAACATCCATTTTGTGAAATATGCTCAAGTCTTGTTAATGTAGTTTCGTTTTTCCATAATACTGTAATCTTCTTGTTGAGTTTCATTTCCCGTAAAGCACGTGATATTTTAGAAATAATTAGTTTCACTGTGGGCGTCAGACTGTACTTGTGCGTCTCTGTATATGATTGGATAATCTGTTAAAGGGCGGTACTTTCTGAAAAGCCCTCTTATATCGACACCCAAGAATAAAGATTAGATTTGCTTGGAGAGAAACCTGCTGTGTATATGTTTCTTTATCTCAAAGGGCAAATCTCCCAGATCTGGTTCCGGTATTTGAACGGCACACCAAACCAAAGCAGAATACCCCTAATCTTGATTTATTACCCTTCAGTTTGGGGGCTCGTCCGGGATCGATTACTATATGTTGTGAGTAGACTTGATATATATCTTCTCTCACCGTGACCTCTATTTAGAAATCGTTCCTTTAATGGGACCTGTGATTTATGTAGAAATAGTTTTTAGACTTTGAAGAAAGTCAAGCGCTGTTGAGACAACAGCGACAGCCCTGGGAGGGCTGGATGGGCTTTAGGAAGCCCATTAGATAAGAGCTATTCTGAGTAATAGCATATGCTTTATAAGTAAGCATCTGTTCGGTGTGAACAGGGAGGATTCTGTGTAGTCCTCATTATAAGTCTGCGCAGCCGTCTGTTCGGGATGAACAGTCAGAGAACCTTGGGTAGGTTCCAGGACTTTTGAGAAGTCCGTATATTAATGATAATACAGTACTGTAATTACAAAACAAAACAAGAAGTCTGCTGAGGTGTGCTGGACAAAACCGATCTCTTTGCTTTTCTCATCTTTGCGTAGAGGATAAGCTAACTTGTAAACTGTCTGTGTGGAATTTGTCAGCGTTTGTAAGGTAAGACAACGCCTTCCACTGCTCCGTGTTATCATAGGACTTAGATTTAAGAGCGACAGACGTGCCTTCCTATGAATTCCGGGTTCTTTTGTGATTGATGGAAGTTCCCGATCAAAACACAGTAATGCTACAGTATCCGGTGATGTATTGATGTTTATTCTTAATGATTTATGTATGAATGTTTTGACTAGAAAGTTAGCAGAAAAATAGCAGTGTTAGTAATATTTTCTTAAAGGTAATGATTCATTTTGCTGCTATGCAGGGAAAGTGAAGATTGGGATGTTTGGCTTTTTGCCAACATGGTTCAAGTACTTATATCTCACTAAGCTAATAGATATTGTGAAGAATTGTTTGCGGCATTGGCAGTACAGAACTTGCAAGTACTGTTTGAACCTGTTGGCACTCTGCCAAAAATAAAAAAAAATTTGAAAGAAATAAAAAAAAAAAAAAATTTGTTTGGTTGTAAATAATAACAAAGTAATAATGTATGAAGCTTGTCTATAAATAAGATGCTGTGGGAGATCTCTGGCTGGCCCGGGGCTCCCTATGGCATCCTAGCCCAAAAGCTGCCCAAGATAGGTTAGCAGAGCCATGGAATGGTGAATTTAGAGGTTAAATTAACTTTCTCCATGTCTTTATCAGGCGCCCGCTTCCCCCCCCCCCCCCACCCTCACATTCCATAAACCAGATAGGAGCAGCACAGAGCAGCACAGACACAAGGACACAGAGAAAAGCAGAATGAGTTTGAGTTTGAAACACCAGGGCACACACAAAAAAAAAAAAAGAAAGAAGATTTCTTTTTATAAAAGGGATCTTAAAGGGAAATTACCTTGTTCTATATTAACAAAAGAGAAGGTAAGAAAGTAAAGAAGGCAATGGTGACTATAGGTTTGTACAAGACCTGAGGGCCATCGATGGCCTAGTGGTACCGATTGCCCCAAAAGTGCCTGATGTGCCATCAATATTTACCGCCATAAATTACGATGCAGAGTATTTTATTGTGATTGATTTATTTAACGCATTTTTATTTCCGTCCCTGTGGATGAGGAGGCACAACCAATCTTTGCTTTATGTTTTTTTTTTAAACTGCCAACTAACATGGTGCAGAATGCCCCAGGGCTATATATAGACTCCCTTGCAGCCTATTCCAGACTACTCTCAGAGCTTGGATACCAGGATATTGTTCATCCCTGCTGCAGTATGTGGATGAATTCCTCGTCTGCAGTTCTACTCGGGTGGCCGCCCTGGAGGATGGGAGAGATCTTTTGAAATGTATTTTTGAAAGTGGTCACAAAGTGTCAAATAAAAATTGCAATGGTGTCAGAAAAGGTTGAATATTTTGGTTTGTACTCTCAAAAGGAGAAAGGAAAGTCAATCACAGGAGAGCTATGGCTCTTGTGGGTCTGCTCCGCCCACTTGCTAAGAAAGACATGTTCACCTTTCTTGGTAATTATGATTGGTTACTGCCGCCAATGAGTACCTGACTGTTCCTACTACAATCTCCTGAGACAAGCCACAGGTTTACACATGCCAGATTGTATAAAATGGTCAAATGAAATGTGCAATGCTTTTGTGTATTTGAAAAATGCTATGGTAATGGCTCCAGGGCTCGGCCTCCCTAACTAGGAAAAATGTTTAATTAGTTTGCAGGAAAAATGTTTCATTTGTTTGCAAGGGAAAATTGTAAGGACGTGTCAGGTGTCCTCGCTCAGGAGCATGGAGGCAAGTTGCGCCCTATTATTTTTTTCAAAGATGGTTCCGGTGCAGGTTCAAGGCATGCCTGTGTGTCTCAGAGGCATCCTATTTGATGATGGTTTTGAGATGGCCACTTCTTTCACTCTGGGGCACGACACTACACTTCACACCGCCCACAATGTATGAAAAATGTACATACGCAGCACATGGAGAGGGGGAGGATGGAGCGCCAACGACAGCTAGTGATGAGCGAGTATGGGGGGTCACAGATGGAGTGACACTGTGGGTGGGCGAGAGAGAGTGGGGGCTGAAGGGGAGAAACACTGTGATGTGTTTTTTGGACAGTTTTTTTTTTTTCTCAGTCCAGGAGTAACAGTGTGTGCTTGTAAGATGCGGCAGCCGGCTCCATAGAGCAGAAGAGACTCTGGTGTAGAGGAGAAAAGAGAGAGAGCAGCGCCGCTCTAAGAGTAGTGGGTCTGATTACAGTGGGAACTGTATGTGAAAATAAAAAGAAAGTATGTACTCACACTTTGTTTAAAAATATCAGGCACGTAGCGGTATCTTTATTTTGTCTGAAGTCCTCGGCCGTCCTCCGGTGTCATGGCTATGGTGGGGAAACGCACGGTCCCTTGCGTCTCGTGGTTCCGAGGTGAGTGCGTCCCAGGATAGGCACGTCAGCAGGATTGATGACGTTGGTAGGCGTGGTTGGAAGCGCTCGCGTTCGGAGCATGCATGCTCCTTCATCAGGCGGTGTAAACAGCTGCAGCTTGTAGACACATATTTATAGTGGTTGAAGGGGGAAGGGGGAGTGTGGGAGGAAAAAACAAACAAAAAAAAATGGGGGCGGTATCTATCTTTATACTTTAAAAAACTTTAAAAACTTTAAAATTGGCCAACGCTGATCATGTATTAGAGGTGTTGTGAGAAGTTTAAAAGGATCATTCATGTTTGGTAACATAATTTGTGCTGAGATGTTTTGACTGTTAAAAATGTGTGTAGCAAGAGCAGGGGGGGGGGGAGGGAAAGGTAATGATGTGGAAGCAATCATGAGGAGGGGAAGGGAATGTGAGTGTGGGCGGGACTGGGAAAGAGAGGGCTGATGGGGATTGTAGTTTGGTGGGTCAATATGTTATAGAATGACAGTAGTGTGGATGAGGTGAGGAATAAAAAATAAAAAGGAAGGATGGCGAAAGGGGTGAAAGATGATGGGTGGAAAATGGAGGATATATTATTTATATATAGGGGAGAGTTTATAGTATGCATGAAATAATGTGGGCAATTGGAGTGTGCTGCAGAATGGAGATATAGATGTGATCAGAATGAGAAAGAATAGGAAGTGATTAAAATGCTGTATTAAAGAGCTGTATTAAAAAATCTATATAAAATCTGTACAAGTAAATTTTATATGAAAGTTATATATAAAAAAAAAAAAAAAAAAAATAAAAAAAAAAAAAAAAATGATGTTTTTAGATAATAAGGAGATATTTAAGGAGAAATTTCAGGAAATATATGTAGATGATGGGGGGAAAAATTAAGGAGATGGAAATGGTGTGATGGAGGAGGGAAGTGACGCTTGCTCTGATGACTGTTAGTGACCGGTAAAAATAAGAAGGGGGGGGGACTTGGGAGGTTTTATGGTTTATATGAGATTTTTTGCAAGCATGTATATATATATATATATATATAAACACACTTTACAAGGGCTGGTCCTTTGGAGTGGGGGAGGGGTGTTTCGAAAAAGGTGGTAGGGTATTTTTGTGCAGGGGGGGGGGGTTTGGGGGGGGGGGGAAAATAAAAAGGGAGACGGGGGACAACGAGTGGTGGCTATAAAATGGAGGCTAAAAAATGGAGTGGATTTCGATCTCCTCGTTGAGTCCTCCTGGCTTGAGACTGTCCAGGGTGTAGATCCAGAAGGTTTCCCTCTCGCATAGGCGTTTGATGCGTTCCGCTCTAGGGAAAGTGTCAGGGATGGTTTCTATGGCCCAAACATGTAGGCCATTGGTGGAGCCTTGGTGGAATTCCGTAAAATGTCTTGGGATAGTCAGGTTCTTCTTTTCCTCGATCGATCGTCTGTGTTCGCCAAATCTTTTTCGTAGTGTTCGGGTAGTGCGGCCTACATAGAGTAGGTTACATGGGCAGGAGAGACAGTATACTACGAATTCCGCAGAGCAGTTGTAGAATTGGTCAAGTTTGTAAGTTTGTTCTTTTGTGGTAAAATGTTTCTGTTTATGTTGAACAAATTTGCATGTAAGACAGTTGTATTTTCGGCATTGGTACATGCCTTTGACTTCTAAAAAAGTGGTTGTGCGATTTGAATTGGTTTTTCGTGTCTTCAATTTACTGGGTGCTATTTTTCCTTTTAGGTTTTGTGCTCTTCTGTATGTAATTTTCGGTTTTTCGTCCAGACTGTCTTTGAGGTGGGGGTCTTCTCGTAGTATGCCCCAGTGTTTGTGGAAGATTTTTTCCATTTTTCTGTGTTGTGTATGAAATTGAGTGATGAATCTAGGCGCTCGGGAAGATGTGATGGATGATGGTTTGTTTGTTCTTGGTACTTCGCTGAGAAAGTGATTATAGGCATCATTGACTAGGGTGCTGGGGTATCCTTTTTCTGAAAATTTCTTTATGAATAGTGTGCTTTGTTCTGTGTAATCTTCTAGGCGGGTGCAGTTGTGTTTTAGGCGGCAGAATTGGCTTTTTGGTATGTTCGAAATCCATCTTGGATGATGGCAGCTTTGAAAATGGAGGTAGGAGTTGCCTGCGGTGGGTTTGGTGTAGTTTTTAGCGTGAATAAGGTTGTTGGAATGACTGAGTTCTAGGTCCAAGAAGGCTAGAGTGTCTGGATCACAAACGGAAGTGAAAGACAGGCCCAGGTTGTTGGCGTTGCAATAAGTGACAAAGGTGTCTGCTTGAGGCCTGGAGCCGTCCCAGATGATGACGATGTCATCAATGTATCGGCCAAAGTAAACTATATGTTTGGAAAAGGGGTTATTGTTCCAAATGGAGCGATGTTCCCAAAGGCCCATGGTTAGGTTGGCGTAGCTAGGTGCAAAATTTGCCCCCATGGCTGTGCCTTGTGTTTGCAGGTAGTATTTTTGTTCAAATAGAAAGTAATTGTGGGTCAGGCAGAATTTGGTGGTTTCTATAATGAATTCTGCCTGTCTTGAGTTGATGTGAGGGTTTTGTGAGAGGAAGTACTCAACCGCCTCAAGTCCAATGTTATGTGGGATTGATGTGTAAAGTGAGCAAACGTCGAGGGAGAGCCATAAGTACGTAGGTTCCCAACGATAGTTCTCTAGAGTGTTAAGTAGATATATGCCATCACGGATATATGCTGGCAGATTCTGGGCTAGTGGTTGCAGGAAATGATCAATATACATGGAGAATGGATTAGTGATGCTGTCCATGGCAGC
Organism: Lithobates sylvaticus; assembly: GCA_028564925.1. Taxonomy (NCBI): domain Eukaryota; kingdom Metazoa; phylum Chordata; class Amphibia; order Anura; family Ranidae; genus Lithobates; species Lithobates sylvaticus. The sequence goes on along the minus strand of CM053027.1, from coordinate 220,693,200 downwards.
CACTATAGGGCGTCCAGGGGGCTCAGTCAGGCTCTTGTGAATTTTGGGGAGATGATAAAAATAAGGTGTATTGTAATTGTCCCGTTTCAAAAATGCAGCTTCAGTTTTTGTAATGATTCCGTTGCTGGTGGCTTTATTGACTAGTAAGTCTGCTTCAATGAGAAATTTGGGTAGAGGGTCACTGGGTAGTATGGTGTATGTGTTTCTGTCTGATAGAAGTCTATGAGCCTCTTTGATGTAGGCGTCTCTGTTTTGCAGGACAATTCCGCCCCCTTTGTCGGCGGTTTTTATGACAAGATCTGTGTTTTGGGTGAGGGCTTTGAGGCTTGCCCTTTCTGATGCTGTGAGGTTATGATTGTGTGTGAATGCCGGAGTGTCTTTGCACAGACGTTTAATATCAGAGAAGACCACTTGGTAGAAACTCTGTAGGTACGGGCCTTTAACGTGGGTAGGGTTAAAGATGGATTTTGGGCGGAAAGTCGTGTGTTGGACTGGTGGAGAGGTGGGGAGATGTTGATTGAGATATGATGAGTAAATATCTGTCTCTTCATCACCACCACCAGTGTATAATTCCTCGAGAAGAGCTAGACCTGAGGCGTCTAATTCAAAATCTGGGGTGAGGTCGAGGTGTGTTGTTTCTGTGGTATCCTCAATAGTGAGGTTTTTATTGGCTTTAATGTTAAAAAACCTTTTGACAGTCAGATTGCGTATGAATTTGTTCAAATCTACGAACAGTGTGAATGGATTGGGAGTGGCTGAGGGTGCAAAGCTGAGGCCTTTGCTTAGTAGTGAGGTGTCTTGCGCACGGAGGGTTAGTGTAGATAGGTTATAGATTTTTATCGTTTGAGGAGTTTGCCCTTTCTCTTTTTGTCTTCTACGCCCCCCTCGCCTGCCTCTTCTTCTAATTTTCTTTTTTGTGCAGGTTGGGGGGTTTTTACTAAAAAAGAGAGGTCTAGGGTGGATGTGGGATCTGTGGTGGCAGGACCAGGTAGGCTTGTCTGCATAGTAGTGAATTGTGAGTCTGGGTCGCATGGTGGTGGTTCAGACGTAGTGGTAGTTGTGTCTGGTAGAGGAGCATCTGGGTGGGTACTATCTACAGTGTTTGACAAGGCTGGGGTGTGTGGGGTTTGTTTAGCGTTAGTGGGAAAGGCTCCACTTGTGGTGGCATTCATCCGTTTCTTCGTTCGATCTCTTTTTGGTTTAGGTCGGGCCGTCAAGGTGGGATGTTGAGTCTTCATCACGGGGGTTTGGTGCGTCCTCTGTGTGTGGTTACAGAGGGGGGGAATATGTTCACGATTTTGTGGTCTGTGAGGTGGATTAGTAGAACTTGGTCTGGACTGGTTCTTGTGCCAGGGTTGGTATGCATGCATCAGGGGAACTGGTGCACCAGTGTGGTGCATCAGGGGGAATAGGGGTGGTATTGGGGGGGTAGTTTTGGGCTTCCAATTGAATACTTTTGATGATGTGTAGTCATCAACATCACGCCTCATTTTATTGAGTTTTGTTTTGATTAGATAGTCTTCGTCTTTTTTGTTTTTTTTCTTTAGGATGTGGAGCCAGGTTATCGGAAGATGATTGATTTGGTTTAGAAGAGTGTGGATGTACTCTTTGACTTTCTCAGTTAGTGATTCTATTTTTTCTTCTCTTTGTTTTATTATGATATCTATCCATTTTTGGGAGCAGAAATCGGATACGTATTCCCACTCTTTTTGTCGTTCTGGTGTAAGAAACGAGCATCTGTGTTTAATCCTAAGGCCTCTAGGGGTAATTTTAGAGAGCCGATATCTTTGTAGAAAGAATTTGTCCCACCATTGGTGGTTTAGGGATATAATGGTATCCTCTATTTTTCTGAACATGGCGCAGAGTTTTCCATATGTTGCTTGATTGACAGTGGTGTTGCTGATAAAAAAGTATGTGGGGAACATCGTGTAGAGGTGTTCCAAATATTCATGTCGAACTTCTTCTAGGGCTAGGATTAGTTCCATAGTTGAAATGGTGGGAAAAAAGAAAAAAAGAGAAAAGGAGAAAAAAAGAAAAGAAAAAGGGGGGGGGGGGTATATTTGGCTGTGGAAAGGGGACGTGTTCGGTGAGAAGGGAAAAGGAAAAGAGGAAATATATATATATATATATATATATATATATATATATATATATATATATATATATATATATATATATATATATATATATATATATATATATATATATATATAGTGGAAAAGAAAGGTATATATATTTTTGGGGGGGTTTGAGGGGGGGGTGTTGGGGGAAAAAAGGCGGGAGGGGAAAAGAAGAGAGGTGGGGGGATTAGTTAGTATGTGGGTGTTGGATTCAATACAAGATACACCCCCCCCCCTTTTACTGGAATGTAACCAGTTACACCTCATATTGTCATGAGTCTAAGGCTATTGTATGTGATGAATGGCGGCTCCTATCTGTCTGCGCTACACAAAGACTAATTATGGGCTGTCGGAGATCGCAATTCCAAGATTAGACAGCAGTCGGATTAAGTGCAATTCTGGACAGACGCTGCCCCCCAGAGACCACTTCTGGCAGTACAATCAGAATACATGGAGGCGACTACCAATTGGGCAGGTGGGCGGGCAGTGGGAGGTGCTGTGATTGAGGTGTGATTGACAAAAAGGGTTTGCACACACACCTGATTCTCTTATTCCATCTGGAGCTCAGCTGAGAAGGGTCACCACGATAAGTAGATCATTATATTGTATTTTAACTGTATATTATATCATTGTACTGTAGCCTTGCTGTATGTTGTGTAATTGTGTAACCCCCTTTTGATACACGTTAGCTTTCGCATTTCCTTGGGAAATAAACAAGATTTGATTATTATGAAGCCGTGTGCTTGGTTCCATAGCTAACCTCGTATTATTGTGATATTAAACGTAGCATGCGCTCATAGGTTTAACAGACTAACAACATTCTAGGGACTAGACAAATTAATACATAGATATAAGTATTATATCGCGTACTTCATATGGCACCCCACCAAGGCGTGTAGAATGTATTTTTACACAGAATCCACAGACTAATGTATTTTTGTTTTGAGTCCTGGTAATCAAAGACACCCAGAACTGAAAATCGTCTCTCGTGTGGACAAGATTGGCGCTGGCTCGCGAATTCTGAAACCACGCTTGGATGATCATAAAAATTTTGTGAAATATTTCATCGGATAGCGGACGCGCAACAAATCTGGTGAGACCTTTTTTTTTTTTTAACAAATCTCGGAACAATTGACCCCCTTGTTAAAACATACTATAACTGTGGTTGTCCACACCTGAGTTCAATTTCTCTAGCCACACCCAGGCCTGATTATTGCCACACCTGTTCACAATCAAGGCATCACTTAAATAGGAGCTGCTTGACACAGTAAGGTCCACCAGAAGATCCTTAAAAGCTACACATCATGCCGAGACCCAAAGAAATTCAGGAACAATTGAGAAAGAAAGTAATTGAGATCTATCAGTCTGGAAAGGGTTATAAAGCCATTTCCAAAGCTTTGGGAATCCAGCGAACCACAGTGAGAGCCATTATCCACAAATGGCGAAGACATGGAACAGTGGTGAACCTTCCCAGGAGTGGCCGGCCGCCCAAAAATTACCCCAAGAGCGCAGCGACGACTCATCCAAGAGGTCACAAAAGACCCCACAACAACGTCCAAGGAACTGCAGGCCTCACTTGCCTCAGTTAAGGTCAGTGTTCATGCCTCCACCATCAGGAAAAGACCCTGGGTTAGTATACTTGTAGCTGGTCAAGAGGGCTGGTGAGTAAGGGCTGATCACCCTGGGTTAGTAATTGACAGGAATTACCATACATCTTTGAGGAAAAAAAAAAAAGTGATAGAGATATTGTTAGTTTATTTTTGGAAGTTTTTTTTTTTTTTTGTCTTTTTTTTTTTTTTTTTTTTTGTCATTTTTTATTATTTCTACTCACGTGAGGGTGACATAACTCTCTGATCCAATAGAAGTTCAATGTGGCCTGCAAACTAACAGGAAGGCATTGATTAAGAGTCTGCCTTGTGTCTTAGGATGTGCCTTGTGTAGGCTGTAGAACTACAGGTAGCAGGTAGGAGTTTTTTTTTTTTTTTGTTTGTTGTAGGCTGTTGTGGGACTACAAGCTAGCTTGCAACGAAACCTTTGAATAGCCTTATCTGTTTGTCTGTAGTGCAGTGTAACCAAAACAGGTTTTACAGCTCCAGTATAGAGGGCTTGCTAATTAGCATATCAATGGAGGCCATCGAGCTATTCATCGCTAAACATGGGGCTATTAGATTTCAATCTACACAAGAAGGTGGGTTGACACAACAATTTAATGAACTTTTGACACAATGTAATACACATAACAGCCTTATAAGTAATAAATCAAAAAAAGGCAGAAAACAGAGATTAGCAAATTTGATGTGCATGTTTTTAAAAATTAGAGACATTTCTGAACGGAAGGAATCAGAATGGATAGATGAAAGGAAGCAATTCATGCAGCAGCTACAAAATATAACAAAAGATATATTAATTAGGGTTGAAAATGCAGATGCACAAGCGCGTAGTCAGATTGAACAATTAGTGACGGAAAAAGGCGAATTGGAACAGAGAGTACATGAATTAGGGAAAACGTGTGAGTTAAGAGAAGGTTGCATCGTTTTTTTTGAATAGGAGGGAGGCTGAGAATTTGCAGGTTATCACAATACTTAAGGAGGAGTTACAGGGTGCACAGGCAGCCATAATGGATTTATCCTCCAAACATACAATAGCCGAAGATGCAATGGTGGAGGTACCCTCCGCACATGCTCAGTGTGCAAAAATACAAGTGGAACATAAAGAAAACCCGTATGCTATTGTTGCTGCAAATCATGTTACTATGATGGGAATCGATGCTGGAGACGTAAATACAAACGTGATAACTGCGCTTGAAATTGATTCAGGAATTGAAATGGAAACTTCTGATGACTCCTCAGACGATGAAAGTGTAAAGTCTGTTCATTCCAATCACAGTAATAGTATCCAGCAATGTGAATTTCCAGCACAAGATGTTAAAAAAAGGGCCTATGCAGGGAAGCCAGAGCTAAAATGTTGTTTGTGTAAAAGGGGAGGTCACATCGCAAAGTATTGTTGGGCGAATAACGATATCAAAAAAAGATCATACCTGAAAACTACCCCAAGGCATTATGAATGTTATTCGGCCAGGTGGGGTAGCAATCCAAAGCATGGAGCCCATAGTAAGCAAACCCAATTCCCCGTTAAGACCCAATTACGGAGTCTACAAACTGAAAAGCAATATGTAGGACAGTTGCATAAAATCAAAATGGAAGTAGCCGAATGGTTATTCAAACATAGCACTGGGGGAAGCAATGCTAGCAGCACTTAGTCAGCTGCAAGTATGTTAAAAATACTCTGATCAAAGTTTCCTTCCTATGAATAAGGTTTTAAGTATTTTTGTAATTTTTTTTTATAAGGTTTAATGTTTTATTATTTTTTTATGAATTTTTTATTAGTTTTTTAATTTTCTTTATTATTCTTTTTTATTTTATTTTTTTCATTAGTTTTTTTTAATTTTTCATTTTTAATGTTTTTATTTTTTTATTTTTTTAATTATGATTTTATTTTTTTTTCTATTAATTTATTTTTTCAATTTTTCACTTTTTAATTTTTTTTAATTTTATTAATTTTTGTTTTAATTTTAATGTTTGCAATTTTTTTTTTTTTTAGTTTAGTTGTTTATACTACAACTTGGGCTTGTAGGTGCTCCCCTAGCAGTACAATTAATGGGAAGAGGCTTGGGGCACTTAAAGTCAATTGTCAGGATAATCGTGTTTAATCATTGTCTTTGTGTTCCTTTTCCAGAAATCAGGGAAGAAAACAGGTTTGGATACTAAACATTTGTGTTTTGTTTGCAGGTCCGTCAAAGTGAGACCAACACGGGGGTTAGGTTATTGTAAATGCATAATCGATTATCACATGGTACCATGAGCTCATCAATTAGTAATTGTTTGCAAACAATGAAAACATTTAAACAATAATCTGACAAAACTTAGCAAATGTTGTGATGAAGTTACAAATGTTTTGTTTGTTTTGTTTGTGTTGTTTTTCCCATTAACTTATTGTCTTTCAGATAAAAAAAAGAAACATGTACTCTTCTCAGGAGAAAATCCATGGATGTCTTTAATTAAAAAATCCTGGTGGAGCGAGATTGGAAAGGTTCTGGAAAATGGATGACGGATGATCATCTGGTTGGCAGTTTGTCTGTGCCATACTACGCCCCAAATTTAGTCTACTAAATATCAGGAGAGATGGGACAAACAAAAAGATTCACTTTAACACTTTTTTCTTTTCCTATGGATGATCTGGTGCTGAATCTGAAAGACTGTGCCTATCAATAAGACTTGAAACATTTTTTTTTTTTGGCTGGACTCTCTCCTGATGAATGCAAACGTGTTATTAATATACGTACAATGGGTTGGAGGTTGGGGGAAGGAATATAACACGTCCAATCCATCAGAACATGGAAATGTAAAATATATATGTTTTTTTGTTGGAGGGAGGAGTTGAAAGAAGGAAAGTTGTGTAATGTATGACATGTATTGACGTAACGGAATTTATATGGTGCAGGTACCCAGGAGGCGGGCACTTAGGCATAATAAGGTGTCTGTTGGTCAGACTAGAGGGTGCCAGGTGACACTTCAATGGGGTGAACATTTCCTTATATGGGGGAGATGCGCCCGGTTGAGGTCTCACCTGAGGAGTTGAAACCCTGCACAGGGAATGCCAGTGAATACACACAGGAGCATGCTCCAATAGATAAAGGGAACAAACGCTGACTACCAGGGTACAGTATGCCTTCACCATATGGCACTGCAACATCTCACAGTGGTTGATAAAACCTATTACCCTATATGTGCTGAGTATACGCTGAATCAAGTGCGGTCATTGTACCAGTGACTTACTCCCAGAGATGTGCGGACACAGAATAAGGTGCATGCCTTGAGGCGATTCAGTTCGCAGTTGTAGCGTTATACAAATCATTCATTCATTCAGGATGCTTATCTCTGAGGAGTAACCACAAGAGGAGGCATGTATTCAGCACTATATTGGGGGAATAGGAGCTGGGATGGGTGTTGGTAATGGAGTAGACATCGGTATCCTAAGGAACAAACTCTCAGCAATAGCTTGAGCGGGACTTTGTTACTCAGAGAGATTGGTGGCATCCTTAATAACATTCACAAAATACCCAGGGTCTCCAGATTTGGTGAACCATGTTGAGAGGTTGGTGGAGGGTGTGAGGGTACAGGATGGAAATCGGTCATGGGCTCTGGCGTACACGCAGTGGCGGGCGGAAGTGTCAACCAGCATCAAGCTGATTGTGCAATCTCTGTATAAAGGGCAGTGGCCTGATGAGTTAGCATCACCGCTCAGTAAGACTCTGCCAAAACACGTCGCCTACACTAATCCAAAATGGTGGTCGAATGCCTGGATGGGCTGTACCAGTTTGGATGGTGAAAGGTGTTAGGCTGTATGATCCCATATACAGAAGTGCGGACTTGGCCTGTATGTTTGGTGGCATCAATGGGCTTACTGATTGGGGATTCTATCTTGTCGCATTTGAGGCTAAATCACCCACATGTGATCAGAGGAGATGGAAGCAGGTTGATACTTCCCTCGGTCGGAAGCCTGACCATGATGTCCTTTGTATGCCAGGTCAATACATCATGGTGGTGAACGTAAAAATGTTGGGAAGTTATTTCAGGGATCATTGCTGGGGAGGAAACACCTGGGTGTCATTTGGGGTATAGACGAGTTTATTTCTTTGTCCTAAAGAATACCGATGTAACGCTAGTCATAAAACTGGAAGGTTCCTTGAACCTAACCATAGGTAGAGGTGCATGGTATACCCTGGGAATGGTCTCTGAAATCCAGGCACAGGGATGGAATTGTGTGTTTTTGTGTCATTTTTGCAGATTTATATGTGTGATTAGACTCGATATTTATATAGAAGGATCTCCCATTTGTCTATGCAAGTTGAGGGACGAATTGACGGTAGGGTCTCTGTGTTCAAATTAGAGACCTTGCTGCCAAGTCAGGGCCCTGCAATACCGCTGTGAGCAAGCCTGCCTAATCCCGACCCATATGTACAGTAAAGGGTTATAGGATTGGGAGCGGGGTGCATAAAGGGATGGGATACAGATATATGTATATAGTATGATAAGAAGTTGATTTATGTTATGGTGTAGTGTGATAAAGGTGTATTTCAGGCTAGTAACATGGGCGAAAGGCCCTCCTCGAGACTCTGTGTTGGAAAGCTGGGTGATGTGTTACCCTGAATGTGTGATGGTGAATGGTGAGTGAATGAGCACCCCGTGCCTGTACTGCATCTCGTCCTGAAGTTACCAAAGACACAGAAGGGTGACATGGAAGCTGTCACTGAAAAAGGATGGTGGTGTGTCACTAAGTGGCAAAGCGGAGCGTGTTGGAAAGCATGACACGATAAGACCATTATGGACTGTTCCATAGGAGCTGTTGCTGCACAGGTTGAAAAACCACAGCGCGTTAAGGAAGTCAAGGACTGTTCTATGGGTACTGATTTGGAAACGCATGCCAGGGAGGAAACAGTTATGGACTGTTCAATAGGAGCTGGGTCGGAAGAAGGGTGTTATGCGCCTGTTGAGGCGCAAAGCGGCATATGTTGGATTCAATACAAGATACACCCCCCCCCCCCTTTTTACTGGAATGTAACCAGTTACACCTCATATTGTCATGAGTCTAAGGCTATTGTATGTGATGAATGGCGGCTCCTATCTGTCTGCGCTACACAAAGACTGATTATGGGCTGTCGGAGATCGCAATTCCAAGATTAGACAGCAGTCGGATTAAGTGCAATTCTGGACAGACGCTGCCCCCCAGAGACCACTTCTGGCAGTACAATCAGAATACATGGAGGCGACTACCAATTGGGCAGGTGGGCGGGCAGTGGGAGGTGCTGTGATTGAGGTGTGATTGACAAAAAGGGTTTGCACACACACCTGATTCTCTTATTCCATCTGGAGCTCAGCTGAGAAGGGTCACCACGATAAGTAGATCATTATATTGTATTTTAACTGTATATTATATCATTGTACTGTAGCCTTGCTGTATGTTGTGTAATTGTGTAACCCCCTTTTGATACACGTTAGCTTTCGCATTTCCTTGGGAAATAAACAAGATTTGATTATTATGAAGCCGTGTGCTTGGTTCCATAGCTAACCTCGTATTATTGTGATATTAAACGTAGCATGCGCTCATAGGTTTAACAGACTAACAACATTCTAGGGACTAGACAAATTAATACATAGATATAAGTATTATATCGCGTACTTCAGTGGGATAAAAAGTGTGTGAAGGTGTGGTGGGATATTGCTGGAGTGAGTGTTCAGTGTTATCTTTTTGTGTGTGCAAAAGAATTGTCTATATATGTTTTATCTTCAATTTGTATCTTTAATGTGGGGATGTTTTTATTTTGGGGGGGGGGGGCTAATAATAGATCAGCGCTGGGAGGAGGATAAGTATGAGTGGGAGATTTACATGGGAAAAAAGTGTGAGAGATGGATGTTCACAGTGATCGTTTGTGGCAGCTCAGACATAGGCTTCAAATAGTAATGCAGTGGAGAGGGGGAGGATGGAGCGCCAACGACAGCTAGTGATGAGCGAGTATGGGGGGTCACAGATGGAGTGACACTGTGGGTGGGCGAGAGAGAGTGGGGGCTGAAGGGGAGAAACACTGTGATGTGTTTTTTTTTTGGACAGTTTTTTTCTCAGTCCAGGAGTAACAGTGTGTGCTTGTAAGATGCGGCAGCCGGCTCCATAGAGCAGAAGAGACTCTGGTGTAGAGGAGAAAAGAGAGAGAGCAGCGCCGCTCTAAGAGTAGTGGGTCTGATTACAGTGGGAACTGTATGTGAAAATAAAAAGAAAGTATGTACTCACACTTTGTTTAAAAATATCAGGCACGTAGCGGTATCTTTATTTTGTCTGAAGTCCTCGGCCGTCCTCCGGTGTCATGGCTATGGTGGGGAAACGCACGGTCCCTTGCGTCTCGTGGTTCCGAGGTGAGTGCGTCCCAGGATAGGCACGTCAGCAGGATTGATGACGTTGGTAGGCGTGGTTGGAAGCGCTCACGTTCGGAGCATGCGTGCTCCTTCATCAGGCGGTGTAAACAGCTGCAGCTTGTAGACACATATTTATAGTGGTTGAAGGGGGAAGGGGGAGTGTGGGAGGAAAAAAAACAAACAAAAAAAAAAAAATGGGGGCGGTATCTATCTTTATACTTTAAAAAACTTTAAAAACTTTAAAATTGGCCAACGCTGATCATGTATTAGAGGTGTTGTGAGAAGTTTAAAAGGATCATTCATGTTTGGTAACATAATTTGTGCTGAGATGTTTTGACTGTTAAAAATGTGTGTAGCAAGAGCAGGGGGGGGGAGGGAAAGGTAATGATGTGGAAGCAATCATGAGGAGGGGAAGGGAATGTGAGTGTGGGCGGGACTGGGAAAGAGAGGGCTGATGGGGATTGTAGTTTGGTGGGTCAATATGTTATAGAATGACAGTAGTGTGGATGAGGTGAGGAATAAAAAATAAAAAGGAAGGATGGCGAAAGGGGTGAAAGATGATGGGTGGAAAATGGAGGATATATTATTTATATATAGGGGAGAGTTTATAGTATGCATGAAATAATGTGGGCAATTGGAGTGTGCTGCAGAATGGAGATATAGATGTGATCAGAATGAGAAAGAATAGGAAGTGATTAAAATGCTGTATTAAAGAGCTGTATTAAAAAATCTATATAAAATCTGTACAAGTAAATTTTATATGAAAGTTATATATATAAAAAAAAAAAAAAAAAAATAATAAAAAAAAAAAAAAATGATGTTTTTAGATAATAAGGAGATATTTAAGGAGAAATTTCAGGAAATATATGTAGATGATGGGGGGAAAAATTAAGGAGATGGAAATGGTGTGATGGAGGAGGGAAGTGACGCTTGCTCTGATGACTGTTGGTGACCGGTAAAAATAAGAAGGGGGGGGGACTTGGGAGGTTTTATGGTTTATATGAGATTTTTTGCAAGCATGTATATATATATATATATATAAACACACTTTACAAGGGCTGGTCCTTTGGAGTGCCAGCATATATCCGTGATGGCATATATCTACTTAACACTCTGGAGAACTATCGTTGGGAACCTACGTACTTATGGCTCTCCCTCGACGTTTGCTCACTTTACACATCAATCCCACATAACATTGGACTTGAGGCGGTTGAGTACTTCCTCTCACAAAACCCTCACATCAACTCAAGACAGGCAGAATTCATTATAGAAACCACCAAATTCTGCCTGACCCACAATTACTTTCTATTTGAACAAAAATACTACCTGCAAACACAAGGCACAGCCATGGGGGCAAATTTTGCACCTAGCTACGCCAACCTAACCATGGGCCTTTGGGAACATCGCTCCATTTGGAACAATAACCCCTTTTCCAAACATATAGTTTACTTTGGCCGATACATTGATGACATCGTCATCATCTGGGACGGCTCCAGGCCTCAAGCAGACACCTTTGTCACTTATTGCAACGCCAACAACCTGGGCCTGTCTTTCACTTCCGTTTGTGATCCAGACACTCTAGCCTTCTTGGACCTAGAACTCAGTCATTCCAACAACCTTATTCACGCTAAAAACTACACCAAACCCACCGCAGGCAACTCCTACCTCCATTTTCAAAGCTGCCATCATCCAAGATGGATTTCGAACATACCAAAAAGCCAATTCTGCCGCCTAAAACACAACTGCACCCGCCTAGAAGATTACACAGAACAAAGCACACTATTCATAAAGAAATTTTCAGAAAAAGGATACCCCAGCACCCTAGTCAATGATGCCTATAATCACTTTCTCAGCGAAGTACCAAGAACAAACAAACCATCATCCATAACATCTTCCCGAGCGCCTAGATTCATCACTCAATTTCATACACAACACAGAAAAATTGAAAAAATCTTCCACAAACACTGGGGCATACTACGAGAAGACCCCCACCTCAAAGACAGTCTGGACGAAAAACCGAAAATTACATACAGAAGAGCACAAAACCTAAAAGGAAAAATAGCACCCAGTAAATTGAAGACACGAAAAACCAATTCAAATCGCACAACCACTTTTTTAGAAGTCAAAGGCATGTACCAATGCCGAAAATACAACTGTCTTACATGCAAATTTGTTCAACATAAACAGAAACATTTTACCACAAAAGAACAAACTTACAAACTTGACCAATTCTACAACTGCTCTACGGAATTCGTAGTATACTGTCTCTCCTGCCCATGTAACCTACTCTATGTAGGCCGCACTACCCGAACACTACGAAAAAGATTTGGCGAACACAGACGATCGATCGAGGAAAAGAAGAACCTGACTATCCCAAGACATTTTACGGAATTCCACCAAGGCTCCACCAATGGCCTACATGTTTGGGCCATAGAAACCATCCCTGACACTTTCCCTAGAGCGGAACGCATCAAACGCCTATGCGAGAGGGAAACCTTCTGGATCTACACCCTGGACAGTCTCAAGCCAGGAGGACTCAACGAGGAGATCGAAATCCACTCCATTTTTTAGCCTCCATTTTTTAGCCACCACTCGTTGTCCCCCGTCTCCCTTTTTATTTTCCCCCCTCCCCCAAAACCCCCCCCCCCGCACAAAAATACCCTACCACCTTTTTCGAAACACCCCTCCCCCACTCCAAAGGACCAGCCCTTGTAAAGTGTGTTTATATATATATATATATATATATACATGCTTGCAAAAAATCTCATATAAACCATAAAACCTCCCAAGTCCCCCCCCCCTTCTTATTTTTACCGGTCACCAACAGTCATCAGAGCAAGCGTCACTTCCCTCCTCCATCACACCATTTCCATCTCCTTAATTTTTCCCCCCATCATCTACATATATTTCCTGAAATTTCTCCTTAAATATCTCCTTATTATCGAAAAAAAATCATTTTTTTATTTATTTATTTATTTATTTATTTTTTTTTTTTTTATATATAACTTTCATATAAAATTTACTTGTACAGATTTTATATAGATTTTTTAATACAGCTCTTTAATACAGCATTTTAATCACTTCCTATTCTTTCTCATTCTGATCACATCTATATCTCCATTCTGCAGCACACTCCAGTTGCCCACATTATTTCATGCATACTATAAACTCTCCCCTATATATAAATAATATATCCTCCATTTTCCACCCATCATCTTTCACCCCTTTCGCCATCCTTCCTTTTTATTTTTTTTCCTCACCTCATCCACACTACTGTCATTCTATAACATATTGACCCACCAAACTACAATCCCCATCAGCCCTCTCTTTCCCAGTCCCGCCCACACTCACATTCCCTTCCCCTCCTCATGATTGCTTCCACATCATTACCTTTCCCGCCCCCCCCTGCTCTTGCTACACACATTTTTAACAGTCAAAACATCTCAGCACAAATTATGTTACCAAACATGAATGATCCTTTTAAACTTCTCACAACACCTCTAATACATGATCAGCGTTGGCCAATTTTAAAGTTTTTAAAGTTTTTTAAAGTATAAAGATAGATACCGCCCCCATTTTTTTTTTCCCCCTTCCCCCTTCAACCACTATAAATATGTGTCTACAAGCTGCAGCTGTTTACACCGCCTGATGAAGGAGCACGCATGCTCCGAACGCGAGCGCTTCCAACCACGCCTACCAACGTCATCAATCCTGCTGACGTGCCTATCCTGGGACGCACTCACCTCGGAACCACGAGACGCAAGGGACCGTGCGTTTCCCCACCATAGCCATGACACCGGAGGACGGCCGAGGACTTCAGACAAAATAAAGATACCGCTACGTGCCTGATATTTTTAAACAAAGTGTGAGTACATACTTTCTTTTTATTTTCACATACAGTTCCCACTGTAATCAGACCCACTACTCTTAGAGCGGCGCTGCTCTCTCTCTTTTCTCCTCTACACCAGAGTCTCTTCTGCTCTATGGAGCCGGCTGCCGCATCTTACAAGCACACACTGTTACTCCTGGACTGAGAAAAAAACTGTCCAAAAAACACATCACAGTGTTTCTCCCCTTCAGCCCCCACTCTCTCTCGCCCACCCACAGTGTCACTCCATCTGTGACCCCCCATACTCGCTCATCACTAGCTGTCGTTGGCGCTCCATCCTCCCCCTCTCCACTGCATTACTATTTGAAGCCTATGTCTGAGCTGCCACAAACGATCACTGTGAACATCCATCTCTCACACTTTTTTCCCATGTAAATCTCCCACTCATACTTATCCTCCTCCCAGCGCTGATCTATTATTAGCCCCCCCCCCCCAAAATAAAAACATCCCCACATTAAAGATACAAATTGAAGATAAAACATATATAGACAATTCTTTTGCACACACAAAAAGATAACACTGAACACTCACTCCAGCAATATCCCAACACACCTTCACACACTTTTTATCCCACATACTAACTAATCCCCCCACCTCTCTTCTTTTCCCCTCCCGCCTTTTTTCCCCCAACACCCCCCCCCCCCCCCTCAAACCCCCCCAAAATATATATATACCTTTCTTTTCCACTATATATATATATATATATATATATATATACTTATATATATATATATATATATTTCCTCTTTTCCTTTTCCCTTCTCACCGAACACGTCCCCTTTCCACAGCCAAATATACCCCCCCCCTTTTTCTTTTCTTTTTTTCTCCTTTTCTCTTTTTTTCTTTTTTCCCACCATTTCAACTATGGAACTAATCCTAGCCCTAGAAGAAGTTCGACATGAATATTTGGAACACCTCTACACGATGTTCCCCACATACTTTTTTATCAGCAACACCACTGTCAATCAAGCAACATATGGAAAACTCTGCGCCATGTTCAGAAAAATAGAGGATACCATTATATCCCTAAACCACCAATGGTGGGACAAATTCTTTCTACAAAGATATCGGCTCTCTAAAATTACCCCTAGAGGCCTTAGGATTAAACACAGATGCTCGTTTCTTACACCAGAACGACAAAAAGAGTGGGAATACGTATCCGATTTCTGCTCCCAAAAATGGATAGATATCATAATAAAACAAAGAGAAGAAAAAATAGAATCACTAACTGAGAAAGTCAAAGAGTACATCCACACTCTTCTAAACCAAATCAATCATCTTCCGATAACCTGGCTCCACATCCTAAAGAAAAAAACCAAAAAAGACGAAGACTATCTAATCAAAACAAAACTCAATAAAATGAGGCGTGATGTTGATGACTACACATCATCAAAAGTATTCAATTGGAAGCCCAAAACTACCCCCCAATACCACCCCTATTCCCCCTGATGCACCACACATATTCCCCCCCTCTGTAACCACACACAGAGGACGCACCAAACCCCCGTGATGAAGACTCAACATCCCACATCCCCAACATCCCACCTTGACGGCCCGACCTAAACCAAAAAGAGATCGAACGAAGAAACGGATGAATGCCACCACAAGTGGAGCCTTTCCCACTAACGCTAAACAAACCCCACACACCCCAGCCTTGTCAAACACTGTAGATAGTACCCACCCAGATGCTCCTCTACCAGACACAACTACCACTACGTCTGAACCACCACCATGCGACCCAGACTCACAATTCACTACTATGCAGACAAGCCTACCTGGTCCTGCCACCACAGATCCCACATCCACCCTAGACCTCTCTTTTTTAGTAAAAAACCCCCAACCTGCACAAAAAAGAAAATTAGAAGAAGAGGCAGGCGAGGGGGGCATAGAAGACAAAAAGAGAAAGGGCAAACTCCTCAAACGATAAAAATCTATAACCTATCTACACTAACCCTCCGTGCGCAAGACACCTCACTACTAAGCAAAGGCCTCAGCTTTTCACCCTCAGCCACTCCCAATCCATTCACACTGTTCGTAGATTTGAACAAATTCATACGCAATCTGACTGTCAAAAGGTTTTTTAACATTAAAGCCAATAAAAACCTCACTATTGAGGATACCACAGAAACAACACACCTCGACCTCACCCCAGATTTTGAATTAGACGCCTCAGGTCTAGCTCTTCTCGAGGAATTATACACTGGTGGTGGTGATGAAGAGACAGATATTTACTCATCATATCTCAATCAACATCTCCCCACCTCTCCACCAGTCCAACACACGACTTTCCGCCCAAAATCCATCTTTAACCCTACCCACGTTAAAGGCCCGTACCTACAGAGTTTCTACCAAGTGGTCTTCTCTGATATTAAACGTCTGTGCAAAGACACTCCGGCATTCACACACAATCATAACCTCACAGCATCAGAAAGGGCAAGCCTCAAAGCCCTCACCCAAAACACAGATCTTGTCATAAAAACCGCCGACAAAGGGGGCGGAATTGTCCTGCAAAACAGAGACGCCTACATCAAAGAGGCTCATAGACTTCTATCAGACAGAAACACATACACCATACTACCCAGTGACCCTCTACCCAAATTTCTCATTGAAGCAGACTTACTAGTCAATAAAGCCACCAGCAACGGAATCATTACAAAAACTGAAGCTGCATTTTTGAAACGGGACAATTACAATACACCTTATTTTTATCATCTCCCCAAAATTCACAAGAGCCTGACTGAGCCCCCTGGACGCCCTATAGTGGCTGCCATGGACAGCATCACTAATCCATTCTCCATGTATATTGATCATTTCCTGCAACCACTAGCCCAGAATCTGCCAGCATATATCCGTGATGGCATATATCTACTTAACACTCTAGAGAACTATCGTTGGGAACCTACGTACTTATGGCTCTCCCTCGACGTTTGCTCACTTTACACATCAATCCCACATAACATTGGACTTGAGGCGGTTGAGTACTTCCTCTCACAAAACCCTCACATCAACTCAAGACAGGCAGAATTCATTATAGAAACCACCAAATTCTGCCTGACCCACAATTACTTTCTATTTGAACAAAAATACTACCTGCAAACACAAGGCACAGCCATGGGGGCAAATTTTGCACCTAGCTACGCCAACCTAACCATGGGCCTTTGGGAACATCGCTCCATTTGGAACAATAACCCCTTTTCCAAACATATAGTTTACTTTGGCCGATACATTGATGACATCGTCATCATCTGGGACGGCTCCAGGCCTCAAGCAGACACCTTTGTCACTTATTGCAACGCCAACAACCTAGGCCTGTCTTTCACTTCCGTTTGTGATCCAGACACTCTAGCCTTCTTGGACCTAGAACTCAGTCATTCCAACAACCTTATTCACGCTAAAAACTACACCAAACCTACCGCAGGCAACTCCTACCTCCATTTTCAAAGCTGCCATCATCCAAGATGGATTTCGAACATACCAAAAAGCCAATTCTGCCGCCTAAAACACAACTGCACCCGCCTAGAAGATTACACAGAACAAAGCACACTATTCATAAAGAAATTTTCAGAAAAAGGATACCCCAGCACCCTAGTCAATGATGCCTATAATCACTTTCTCAGCGAAGTACCAAGAACAAACAAACCATCACCCATCACATCTTCCCGAGCGCCTAGATTCATCACTCAATTTCATACACAACACAGAAAAATGGAAAAAATCTTCCACAAACACTGGGGCATACTACGAGAAGACCCCCACCTCAAAGACAGTCTGGACGAAAAACCGAAAATTACATACAGAAGAGCACAAAACCTAAAAGGAAAAATAGCACCCAGTAAATTGAAGACACGAAAAACCAATTCAAATCGCACAACCACTTTTTTAGAAGTCAAAGGCATGTACCAATGCCGAAAATACAACTGTCTTACATGCAAATTTGTTCAACATAAACAGAAACATTTTACCACAAAAGAACAAACTTACAAACTTGACCAATTCTACAACTGCTCTACGGAATTCGTAGTATACTGTCTCTCCTGCCCATGTAACCTACTCTATGTAGGCCGCACTACCCGAACACTACGAAAAAGATTTGGCGAACACAGACGATCGATCGAGGAAAAGAAGAACCTGACTATCCCAAGACATTTTACGGAATTCCACCAAGGCTCCACCAATGGCCTACATGTTTGGGCCATAGAAACCATCCCTGACACTTTCCCTAGAGCGGAACGCATCAAACGCCTATGCGAGAGGGAAACCTTCTGGATCTACACCCTGGACAGTCTCAAGCCAGGAGGACTCAACGAGGAGATCGAAATCCACTCCATTTTTTAGCCTCCATTTTTTAGCCACCACTCGTTGTCCCCCGTCTCCCTTTTTATTTTCCCCCCTCCCCCCCCACCCCCCCCCCCCCCGCACAAAAATACCCTACCACCTTTTTCGAAACACCCCTCCCCCACTCCAAAGGACCAGCCCTTGTAAAGTGTGTTTATATATATATATATATATATACATGCTTGCAAAAAATCTCATATAAACCATAAAACCTCCCAAGTCCCCCCCCCTTCTTATTTTTACCGGTCACCAACAGTCATCAGAGCAAGCGTCACTTCCTTCCTCCATCACACCATTTCCATCTCCTTAATTTTTCCCCCCATCATCTACATATATTTCCTGAAATTTCTCCTTAAATATCTCCTTATTATCTAAAAACATCATTTTTTTATTTATTTATTTTTTTTTTTTTATATATAACTTTCATATAAAATTTACTTGTACAGATTTTATATAGATTTTTTAATACAGCTCTTTAATACAGCATTTTAATCACTTCCTATTCTTTCTCATTCTGATCACATCTATATCTCCATTCTGCAGCACACTCCAGTTGCCCACATTATTTCATGCATACTATAAACTCTCCCCTATATATAAATAATATATCCTCCATTTTCCACCCATCATCTTTCACCCCTTTCGCCATCCTTCCTTTTTATTTTTTATTCCTCACCTCATCCACACTACTGTCATTCTATAACATATTGACCCACCAAACTACAATCCCCATCAGCCCTCTCTTTCCCAGTCCCGCCCACACTCACATTCCCTTCCCCTCCTCATGATTGCTTCCACATCATTACCTTTCCCTCCCCCCCCTGCTCTTGCTACACACATTTTTAACAGTCAAAACATCTCAGCACAAATTATGTTACCAAACATGAATGATCCTTTTAAACTTCTCACAACACCTCTAATACATGATCAGCGTTGGCCAATTTTAAAGTTTTTAAAGTTTTTTAAAGTATAAAGATAGATACCGCCCCCATTTTTTTTTTTTTTTTGTTTGTTTTTTCCTCCCACACTCCCCCTTCCCCCTTCAACCACTATAAATATGTGTCTACAAGCTGCAGCTGTTTACACCGCCTGATGAAGGAGCACGCATGCTCCGAACGCGAGCGCTTCCAACCACGCCTACCAACGTCATCAATCCTGCTGACGTGCCTATCCTGGGACGCACTCACCTCGGAACCACGAGACGCAAGGGACCGTGCGTTTCCCCACCATAGCCATGACACCGGAGGACGGCCGAGGACTTCAGACAAAATAAAGATACCGCTACGTGCCTGATATTTTTAAACAAAGTGTGAGTACATACTTTCTTTTTATTTTCACATACAGTTCCCACTGTAATCAGACCCACTACTCTTAGAGCGGCGCTGCTCTCTCTCTTTTCTCCCATACGCAGCACATGTCTGCTCAAAAGGTTGAGCGGCTATGAGTTGATCTTGATGTCCAATCAAAAATTGCACATCAAATATGCTTCTCCCACTTCAGGACCAGCACCAATACAAATGCCCTTTTAGAATTAAAAGGAGAGCAGAATGAGGTTGTGCCACAACATGATTGCATAGACCTCATTCACCAAGACACATCACCCAGGTCTGTATCTTCCACAACACTGCAGAGCATACACAGGCCAACAAACAGATAGCCAAGGAAAATGCTCTGGCTGATTAGCTGCTAAACAAGCTGCTACTTCACAAAATGCACAGATCCAAATGCCCATGCTAGTACCAGAATTGTTGTTTTTTTTTTGTTTTTTTGTTTTTTGTTTTTTGATCAGGTTCTTTCAGATTTGCAGGGATGTGCAAAAGAAGCGGATCTCAGAGGTTGGGACAAAATAGGTGTGCAGAAAGATCCAAAGACTGGACTTCTCTGCAAAGAGGGGAAGCCATGTATACCAGTAGCTAGTGCATCACTTTTGTAGCTAGTGCATCACTTTTTATGCATCATTTTTATTTCCCAGTTCCATGGAATAGGTCACAGAGGCTGGAAAGCCACGTGTGAACTATTGGAGAAAGACTTTTACATTACAGAACTTTCCTTGCCAATTTTATGTAGCAAGATGCATCACATGTATCAGGAACAACCCACACAAGGCCGAACATGAACACCTGATATATCCAACAATTCCTTTTACACATTTGTAGATTGACTTCACACACATGCCCAAACTAGGCAAAAGACAGGAATATCTTTTGGAAATTGTGGACAAGTTCTCAAGTTGAGTTGAACTTTTTGTCACCACAAAAGAAGATGCACAAACAGTAGTGAGGATCCTCGTTCAGGAAATCATTCCTCGATGGGGATGCCCACTTCTTATAAACTCAGACAGACAATGGACCTACATTTGTATCAAGGGTCTGCCAGAACTTGGTAAAAACTCTCAAGATAGAACGGAAGTTTCACATTCCCTAACACCCTCAAAGCTCAGGGATAGTAGAAAGAATAAACAGAACAAATAAAAAGACAAAATAAGAAAGGCCACAGGAGGAACCTTTGCCAACTGGAAGAAGGTCCTCCCAGCAGTCCTGGCAGAAATAAGAATGACCCTTCCAAGACAACAGTGTATTCACCTTTTGATGTCTTGATGGGTCGATCTTTCCCCACCCCATGGGCCAGAGCACATTTAATGGTAGAAAAGGGAGATTTAGACTTATTACAGGAAGAATATGTAAGGTAATTGGTTGAAACATTGTAAACAGTTGAGAGAAATGTTGCTCGCACCTTTTTCTTTTTCTTCACAGGAAACTACTCACCCCTTCAAATTGGGAGACACCGTGGTGGTCCATCAGCTGAACAGAAATAAGAAGCAAGAGTATCCTTTGGACCTCCTACCACAGTGGTTGCAGTGACCAGAACAGTCATCCTAGTGAAAAATTGCCAGTCCTGGATCCATGCCAACAGAGTAAAAAAGGTTGCCCAAAGCCCCAAGAGCAGGAAGAAGATCTTGGATACAGGAGGCCCTCAAGCAGAAGTCCAAGCAGATGAAGGAGTTCCTGGGAAAGCAGGTCCGGCCAGAGAAGATGACCTTGCTTACTTCACCACAGACTTCTGACAAGGCATTCTGCCCACTAATCCTGATCTCTCTGACAGTGTTCCTACCCACCTGGATCACCGCTAACTGTATCTACCACCCTGAAGATTTGGGTGCAATTAAAAGTATCTGTGGGAACACAAACACACACACAAACACACACACACACACACAAGAACATTATATTGACACAAGCTAGAACCAAGAGAGAGATTGGAGATAGTTTTACTGATAAGATGCTTTTGCTAAAATTTAAGTATGCTTATGCTAAAAATCAGGGTATGAAGAATGTTAAATATGTAGCATATTAAGCGCTGCGCAAACGGTTATATAAATCCTGTATAATAATAATAATAATAATAATAATAATAATAATGATAATATTACATCCTAGCCCTGCCCGAATTGCCCTTTTGGCTGTACCTTTAAATGTTTCCTCCTTTCTCAATGAGACTCCTCCTGTATTCTTGACTAACATATCCACTCTGTACATAAACAACATTGTTACCTTTCCAATAGCAGGTAGAAGTCATTCCCCTGTTTGGTGTTTTAATTTAGGGAATGAGACACAGACTAACCCCTCTTTCTGAAGCAGGTCAATATTTAATATCTCCGTGTGCGAATCCGGAGTCTCTGCCCCTGCCTGCTCACTGTTTCAAGTAATTGACCCAGGGTTAAACTGTACTTTGCATAACTTTGATTTTTCTCTAAAAAATGTAGGTGAAATATTACACTAATTTATAAATCGCAACACAGGACAAGTACACTCATGAGTTTGTCGCTAAGAGACCTTTTGCACTGGGACAAAGTATCCATGTATGTTGTAGGAAAGTGTGTTGTCCCTGGGTGCCCCTCCATGTTAAGGGATGGTGTTACCTTGTATCCTTGTTATCTGTCATGGGAATGGTAGGGGATTATAAAAGGGGGACATCCACTAGAGGCCAGCTCCAGCAGGAAGCTAGGGACATTGCTAAAACATGGAGCCCATTTGCCAATGTAGGATTTGAGCTTGGAGGTATATTTTTATGGTTAAAAGACATTGTCCTTGTTATGGTACTTATCCTTGCTCTGATTCTTTACCTCTGTTTTAAATGTTGCACTTACATAATTGCGCACCTTCGATCTCCTGATGATAAGGTTCCATCTCACATGACATACATGAAGAGTCATCAGGCAATCTATGCCACAGCCCCAAAGAAGTATTAAAGCACAACATAGAATGTAGAGATCATCTTATATGATCTAAGAGGGGATTGAAGGGATATTTAGTTTAACTACTTCTTTGTATTATAGTCAGCTTCCATTTTGTGTGTCTCTAACATCCATTTTGTGAAATATGCTCAAGTCTTGTTAATGTAGTTTCGTTTTTCCATAATACTGTAATCTTCTTGTTGAGTTTCATTTCCCGTAAAGCACGTGATATTTTAGAAATAATTAGTTTCACTGTGGGCGTCAGACTGTACTTGTGCGTCTCTGTATATGATTGGATAATCTGTTAAAGGGCGGTACTTTCTGAAAAGCCCTCTTATATCGACACCCAAGAATAAAGATTAGATTTGCTCCGAGAGAAACCTGCTGTGTATATGTTTCTTTATCTCAAAGGGCAAATCTCCCAGATCTGGTTCCGGTATTTGAACGGCACACCAAACCAAAGCAGAATACCCCTAATCTTGATTTATTACCCTTCATACACCAGCTCTGCCCATTATGAGGGATTCCGACAATCCCTGCGAGGAGTTAGCGGGTCTGTACACCCACTCTGCCCATTATGAGGGGTTTCCACCAACCCTATGTTGAGTTCCCAGGTCTGTAGACCTGCTCGGCCCATTATGAGAGGTTCACACAATCCGTGTGATGAGTTGCCTGGTCTGTATACCCACACATCCCATTATGAGGGGTTCCCATCATTCCTGTGCCGAGTTTCTTGGGTCTGTACACTCACTCTGCCCATTATGAGGGGTTCCTACAATCCCTGCGAGGAGTTAGTGGGTCTGTACACCCACTCTGCCCATTATGAGGGGTTCCCACCAACCCTGGGCTGAGTTCCCAGGTCTGTACACCTGCTGGGCCCATTATGAGGCTTTTCAACAATCCCGGGGCTGAGTTACCAAGTCTGTAGACCTGCTGGGCCCATTATTAGAGGGTCACACAATCCCTGTGCTGAGTTCCCGGGTCTGTACACCCTCACATCCCTTTATGAGGGGTACCCATCATCCCTGTGCTGAGTTCCTGGGTCTGTACACACACTCATCCCATTATGAGGGGTTCCCACCAACCCTGTGCCGAGTTCCCAGGACTGTACACCTGTTGGGCCCATTATGAGGCTTTTCAACAATCCCTGTGCTGAGTTACCAAGTCTGTACTCCCACTCTGCCCATTATGAGGGGTTCCCAACAAACCATGTGCTGAGTTCCTGGGTCTGTACACCCACTCATCCCATTATGAGGGGTTTCCACCTAACCTGTGCCGAGTTCCCTGGTCTGTACACCAGCTATGCCCATTATGAGGGGTTCCCACAAGCCCTGTGCTGAGTTCCCAGGTATCCACACCCATCCATTCCATAATGAGGGGTTCCCACCAACCCTGTGCTGAGTTCACAGGTCTGTACACCTGCTGGGCCCATTATTAGGCATTCCAACAATCCCTGTGCTGAGTTTCCAGGTCTGTACACCCACTCTGCCCATTATGAGGGGTTCCCAACAAACCATGTGCTGAGTTCCTGGGTCTGTACACCCACTCATCCCATTATGAGGGGTTTCCACCTAACCTGTGCCAAGTTCCTAGGTCTGTACACCAGCTCTGCCCATTATGAGGGGTTCCCATCATTCCTGTGCCGAGTTCCCTGGTCTGTACACCAGCTCTGCCCATTATGAGGGGTTCCAACAATCCCTGCGAGGAGTTAGCGGGAATGTACGCCCACTGTGCCCATTAAAAGGGGTTTCCACCAACTCTATGCCAAGTTCCCAGGTCTGTAGACCTGCTGGGCACATTATGAGAGGTTCACACAATCCCTGTGCCGAGTTCCCTGGTTCCCCACACATCCCATTATGAGGGGTTTCCACCTAACCTGTGCCGAGTTCCCAGGTCTGTACACCAGCTATGCCCATTATGAGGGGTTCCCGTGAGCCCTGTGCTGAGTTCCCTGGTCTGTACACCTGCTGGGCCCATTATTAGGCATTCCAACAATCCCTGTGCTGAGTTTCCAGGTCTGTACACCCACTCTGCCCATTATGAGGGTTTCCCACCAACCCTGTGCTGATTTCCCGGGTATGTAAACCCACTCATCCCATTATGAGGGGTTCCCACCGTTCCTGTGGCGAGTTCCCAGATCTGTACACCAGCTCTGTCAATTATGAGGGGTTCCTACAATCCCTGTGAGGAGTTAGCGGGTCTGTACACCCACTCTGCCCATTATGAGGGGTTTCCACCAACCCGATGTTGAGTTCCCAGGTCTGTAGACCTGCTGGGCCCATTATGAGAGGTTCACACAATCCCTGTGCTGAGTTCCCGGGTCTGTACACCCTCACATCCCATTA
The DNA here is from genome assembly GCA_028564925.1 of Lithobates sylvaticus. Classification (NCBI taxonomy): domain Eukaryota; kingdom Metazoa; phylum Chordata; class Amphibia; order Anura; family Ranidae; genus Lithobates; species Lithobates sylvaticus. Next base: position 220,668,310 of record CM053027.1, on the reverse strand, counting down.
TGAGTGGTACCCATCATTCCTGTGCTGAGTTCCTGGGTCTGTACACACACTCATCCCATTATGAGGGGTTTCCACCTAACCTGTGCCGAGTTTCCAGGTCTGTACACCAGCTATGCCCATTATGAGGGGTTCCCACGAGCCCTGTGCTGAGTTCCCTGGTCTGTACACCTGCTGGGCCCATTATTAGGCATTCCAACAATCCCTGTGCCGAGTTTCGAGGTCTGTACACCCACTCTGCCCATTATGAGGAGTTCCCACCAATCCTGTGCTGAGTTCCCAGGTCTGTACACCCACTCTGCCCATTATGAGGAGTTTCCACCAATCCCTGTGCCGAGTTCCCAGGTCTGTACACCAGCTATGCCCATTATGAGGGGTTCCTACAATCCCTGCGAGAAGTTAGCGGGTCTTTACACCCACTCTGCCCATTATGAGGGGTTTCCACCAACTCTATGCTTAGTTCCCAGGTCTGTAGACCTGCTCGACCCATTATGAGGCTTTTCAACAATCCCGGGGCTGAGTTAACAAGTCTGTAGACCTGCTGGGCCCATTATGAGAGGGTCACACAATCCCTGTGCTGAGTTCCTGGGTCTGTACACCCTCACATCCCATTACAAGGGGTTCCCATCATTCCTGTGCTGAGTTCCTGGGTCTGTACACAAACTCATCCCATTATTAGGTGTTTCCAACTAACCTGTGCCGAGTTCCCAGGTCTGTACACCAGCTCTGCCCATTATGAGGGGTTCCAACAATCCCTGCGAGGAGTTAGCGGGAACACGCACGCACGCACGTGCGCGCGCGGCTGCCCTGACGCTGTTTGGCGCCAAGAGCGCTATTTAAACCAAACCCAGTCCCTGTTGCCTTGCTGCCCGATCAACAGCGTTCCCTGTATGTGCTCTGTTTACCTGCAAAACCTGATTCACCTGATCCCTGCTGAACCTGGCTTGTCTCTGACTCTTCTGACTTCTGCCTGTCCCGATCCCGGTTCTGGACTTTGACTACCCCTTTGGATGCTCCCTTGTACCTGATCTGCCCGTCTGTGTTTGACCCTGCCTGTTTGAGACCCGCTGCACATTACCTGCTTGCTTCCTGCTGCTGGACTACAGGACACCTCCTTGTGTCTGCTGCACATTACCTGCTTGCTTCCTGCTGCTGGACTACAGGACACCTCCTTGTGTCTGCTGCACATTACCTGCTTGTCTACTGCTGCTGGACTACAGGATACCTCCTGGTTCCCGTCTGCACAGATCTCCAGCCCTCTACCCAGCTTACCAGCCAGGCACTTGTGCTCCCCTGTGCTCCCGAGCTCCTGTCTTCCCTATCAGGGGCTCCCGAACCAGGGGTTTACGAGTGGCCGCTCCCTGCAATACGGGCTCTGCCTTAAGGTACGTGACAGTATCGGGCAGCCATGACTGAGCCCATGCAGGGAGCCACGGCTAGGGAGGACTTATGCCGTCACCTGGCCGGACTGACACAGGCCGTCAACTCCCTACAGGAGGGGTACTCCCGCCTAGAGGAACGCGTGCAGACCCTAGCCACCTCAGGCCCAACGGCACCCTGCACCCTCAGTGGTTATGCTGGCTCCTGAGCCCAGGGTCCCCACTCCGGATAGATTCTCCGGGGCCCGGAACAGATATAGGGCATTCCGCAACGCCTGTGAACTCTTTTTTGTACTCCAACCCTGAACCTTTTCCCTTGAGTCCACCAAGGTGGGGTTTGTGGTCTCCCTGCTACAAGGGGAGCCCCAGGCCTGGGCCCACCGCCTGGTGGAACAGAAGCACGAATGCCTCAGCAATCTGAACACCTTTTTCCAGGCCATGGGCATCCTCTACGAAGACCCACAACAGGCAGCAACTGCCGAAGCAGCATTATTTTCCCTACAACAGGGCCGTAGGGCGGCAGAGGACTATGCATCCGAGTTTAGGCGCTGGAGCGCCGATACGAGCTGGAATGACGCAGCTCTGCGTCATCAATTCCGTATGGGCCTCTCCGAGTCTTTGAAGGACGAGTTGGCCAGAGTGGGCATCCCTGAGACTCTCGAAGACCTGATCAACCTGTCCACTCAGATAGACAGGCGTCTGAGGGAGCGTAGGACTGAGCGCACGGCCGGTCCTTCCCGTCCGGTGTGGATGCTACCCCGGGTACCCTACCCTTCTGGCCGCCCCGCAACTGCACCCTCTGAGCCTATGCAACTGGGCGTCCTTCGTCCTTCCCTGACCACAGAGGAGCGACAACGCAGGCGAATCCAGAACCTTTGCCTCTACTGTGGGGAACCCGGACATTACGTGAGGGCCTGTCCCGCGAAGTCCTGTAAGCACTCCTCTGTTTTCCACTGTTCTGCCTGCAGTACTTAATAATGCGTCTCACCTGACTGTTTCCCTTTCCCTACAGCTCCCAGGAGGGAATACTCTGGTCCCCGCCATAATTGACTCTGGAGCCTGTAGTGGGTTCATGGACCAGACATTTGCCCGCAAATTTCGAGTTCCTTTACGTCCCCGAGCCAGAGGACTGTCGGTACGTCTAGCCGATGGGTCGGCTATCAGATCTGGACCTGTGACCCAAGAGACGGTTCCTCTACACGCTACCATTGCGGGTAACCACAGTGAGCTACTCCGCCTGGACATCATTGAGTCCCCTCTGTTCCCTGTTATCCTGGGCATACCCTGGCTCAAGGCCCATAATCCTCAAATCGACTGGCCCACGGGGAGTATCAGCTTCCTCTCCCCCTACTGCTGTCAGCACTGCCTGCAAGGGACCACCAACGTCTCACCCTCTCTGCTCTGTCTAGAGGTTGACGTTGAGGCCCGTAGGGCTGTCCTGGAAGAATACCACAGCTTTTTGGACGTGTTCAGTCAAAAAGGGGCAGAGACACTCCCTCCACACAGGCCCTATGACTGCCCAATTGAACTTTTACCAGGTGCAGAAATTCCCTTCGGGAGAATCTTCCCTTTAACAGGACTGGAGTTGGAGACTCTCAAAGCATACATCGATGATAACCTGCGAAAGGGGTTTATACAACCTTCTACCTCCCCAGCCGGAGCAGGGATTTTCTTTGTAGAGAAAAGGGATCACTCTCTATGCCCCTGCGTAGACTACCGGGACTTGAACAAAATTACAATTAAGAATCGGTACCCTCTGCCCCTGGTACCGGAACTATTCCAGAGGCTTGGTACAGCTGTGGTGTTTACCAAATTAGATCTCCGTGGGGCATATAACCTGGTCCGTATCCGAAGCGGGGACGAATGGAAGACTGCCTTTCGCACCCGCTTCGGACACTACGAATACCTGGTGATGCCATTTGTTCTCTGCAATGCCCCTGCTACGTTTCAACATTTTGTAAATGACATTTTTAGAGACTATCTTGACTTATTTGTTATTGTCTACTTGGATGACATCTTGATTTTCTCTCCCTCTCCGCCTACTCACAGGGAACACGTCAGGAAGGTCTTGACCCGTCTTCGCCAGCATGGCCTGTATGCGAAGCCTGTAAAGTGTGAGTTCGAACGTCAAAGTATCCAGTTCTTAGGCTTGGTCATTTCAGTAGATGGGATTAAGATGGATCCGCAAAAGGTGTCTGCCATCTTGGATTGGCCTGCCCCCACGGACAAGAAGGGAATTCAGCGATTCGTAGGATTCGCGAATTTCTATCGCAAATTTATTAAGGGGTTTTCCAACATCATTGCCCCCATCACGAGACTGACCAAGCAAGGTACCAAGTTCCAGTGGTCTCCTGAAGCTCAATCTGCCTTTTCAACATTAAAGGACCAGTTCGTGTCGGCCTCTGTCTTAAAACACCCGGATCCTGCACTCCCTTACATCTTGGAGGTCGACGCCTCTGAAGTGGCGGTAGGGGCAGTCCTCTCCCAGAGACAAGGCCCTAAGGCGCTCCTCCACCCGGTGGCCTTTTTCTCCCGTAAGCTGTCCGAAGCAGAGAGAAATTACGATGTCGGGGATAGAGAGCTACTGGCCATCAAGGCCGCGCTCGAGGAGTGGCGTTATCTCCTGGAAGGAGCCGCCCATCCTATCCTGGTCTACACGGACCATAAGAATCTGGAATACTTAAAAGTAGCCAAGAGGTTGAGACCCCGCCAGGCTAGATGGGCACTTTTCTTCACCAGATTTTAATTTCACATCACCTTCAGGCCCGGATCCAAGAATACCAAACCTGATGCTCTATCACGAATGTTCAGTGAGTCCACAGTTCCGCCACCTCCAGACACCATACTTACCCCAGGTAACTTCCTTCTTCTGCATGAAGATCTTCTATCCGAAATTAAACAAGCCTCCGCTTTGATCCCTCACCAGCCGGGCAGTTCCTTGCAGCCTAGAGACGGTCTGCTGTGGCATGAGGAGAAGATCTTCGTTCCTCAACAGTCACGGGTGGCCGCCCTCAAATCCTGCCACGACCATGAATTGGCCGGCCACTTTGGTGCCCGCAAGACCGCTGATCTTCTCCTGCGCACCTTTTGGTGGCCCAACCTTCTAAAGGACTGCAGGGCATACGTCGAGTCATGTACCACGTGTAACCAGAACAAGGGCAGCAAGACAAGAGCCTGGGGCTTGTTGAACCCCCTTCCAGTCCCGGAGAAGCCATGGAGGATGATCTCCATGGACTTCATTGTCGAATTGCCCCCTTCTGAAGACTTCACGACCATTTTTGTGGTAGTAGACAGGTTCTCCAAGATGGCCCACTTCTTACCCATGAAAGGCACCCCCTCAGCTCCTGAGACCGCAAGAGTCTTCATCAAGGAGATTGTAAGGCTCCACGGAATCCCCACCAATATCGTGTCTGACCGTGGGGTGCAATTTACGTCCAGGTTCTGGAGGGCACTATGTGCGGCCCTGAAGATCAACCTCCTATTCTCCTCCGCTTACCATCCCCAGACCAACGGTCAGACCGAACGTACCAACCAGACCTTGGAACAGTACCTGCGATGCTACTCATGTTTTTCTCAAGATAACTGGGTCCCCCTCCTACCTCTTGCCGAGTTTGCATACAATAACTCTGTTTATTCTGCAACCAACCAGTCTCCATTTTTTTCAAATTACGGGTTTCACCCTCTGTTCTTGTCCAACAGCATCCCAGAGTGCTCTGTGCCAGCAGCCCAGGAAACCCTGAATTTTTTCAGCACCAATAACAAGTTACTTCAGGAGACGATACTGAAGACCCAGGAACGAAACAAGGCGATATTTGACAAGAGGAGGAGAGGGGACCTCAACCTAAAGCCGGGAGACTTGGTTTGGCTGTCCACCCAAAACCTGAAACTGGCGTGTCCTTCCAAGAAGTTGGGGCCAAAGTTTGTGGGTCCTTTTCCTGTAACTAGAAAAATCAATAACGTGGCGTACGAGTTAAAACTGCCTGACTCATTCAGAATCCACCCAGTCTTCCACGTTGCCCTCCTAAAACCTTCAACTCCGGATCCCTTTGCTGGCCGGAACACCGGCCCTCCTGAACCTGTGCTTATCGATGGCGAGGAGGAATTTGAAGTAGAAACCATTGTGGACTGCAGGAAGAGATATGGCCAGGTTCAATACCTTGTAAAGTGGAAGGGCTACGGGCCGGAAGAGAATTCTTGGGAGCCAGAGGCTAACATCCATGCCCAGAGGCTAATTTCGGCCTTCAGGAGAGCCAATCCAAGTAAGTGGGCCCAGTTGGGCATCCGGAGGCTGCCCATTGGAGGGGGGCAATGTCAGGAAAGCCCTTCCAGCGGGCGTCCCAACATCCCCAGGAGGAGAAGGATTCCCCGGCTCAGAACGGGCCTGCTGCGCCCACACATGCGCAATAGCGCGACTGTCAGTGCGCACGGACGCGCAGGAGCGCGCATGAGCGCGCACGGGAACACGCACGTGCACGCGCGGCGCCCAGCGCGCGCAGGAGCGCGCGCGCGGCTGCCCTGACGCTGTTTGGCGCCAAGAGCGCTATTTAAACCAAACCCAGTCCCTGTTGCCTTGCTGCCCGATCAACAGCGTTCCCTGTATGTGCTCTGTTTACCTGCAAAACCTGATTCACCTGATCCCTGCTGAACCTGGCTTGTCTCTGACTCTTCTGACTTCTGCCTGCCCCGATCCCGGTTCTGGACTTTGACTACCCCTTTGGATGCTCCCTTGTACCTGATCTGTTTGAGACCCGCTGCACATTACCTGCTTGCTTCCTGCTGCTGGACTACAGGACACCTCCTTGTGTCTGCTGCACATTACCTGCTTGCCTTCTGCTGCTGGACTACAGGACACCTCCTTGTGTCTGCTGCACATTACCTGCTTGCTTCCTGCTGCTGGACTACAGGACACCTCCTTGTGTCTGCTGCACATTACCTGCTTGCTTCCTGCTGCTGGACTACAGGACACCTCCTTGTGTCTGCTGCACATTACCTGCTTGCTTCCTGCTGCTGGACTACAGGACACCTCCTTGTGTCTGCTGCACATTACCTGCTTGCTTCCTGCTGCTGGACTACAGGACACCCCCTTGTGTCTGCTGCACATTACCTGCTTGCTTCCTGCTGCTGGACTACAGGACACCTCCTTGTGTCTGCTGCACATTACCTGCTTGCTTCCTGCTGCTGGACTACAGGACAGCTCCTTGTGTCTGCTGCACATTACCTGCTTGTCTCCTGCTGCTGGACTACAGGATACCTCCTGGTTCCCGTCTGCACAGATCTCCAGCCCTCTACCCAGCTTACCAGCCAGGCACTTGTGCTCCCCTGTGCTCCCGAGCTCCTGTCTTCCCTATCAGGGGCTCCCGAACCAGGGGTTTACGAGTGGCCGCTCCCTGCAATACGGGCTCTGCCTTAAGGTACGTGACACCAGGTCTGTAGACCTGCTGGGCCCATTATGAGAGGTTCACACAATCCCTGTGCCGAGTTCCCTGGTCTGTATACCCACACATCCCATTATGAGGGGTTTCCACCTAACCTGTGCAGAGTTCCCAGGTCTGTACACCAGCTATGCCCATTATGAGGGGTTCCCACCAACCCTGTGCTGAGTTCCCTGGTCTGTACACCTGCTGGGCCCATTATGAGGCTTTTCAACAATCCCGGGGTTGAGTTACCAAGTCTGTAGACCTGCTGGGCCCATTATGAGAGGGTCACACAATCCCTGTGCTAAGTTCCTGGGTCTGTACACCCACTCATCCCATTATGAGGGGTTTCCACCTAACCTGTGCCGAGTTCACAGGTCTGTACACCAGCTATGCCCATTATGAGGGGTTCCCACGAGCCCTGTGCTGAGTTCCCTGGTCTGTACACCTGCTGGGCCCATTATTAGGCATTCCAACAGTCCCTGTGCTGAGTTTCCAGGTCTGTACACCCACTCTGCCCATTATGAGGGCTTCCCACCAACCCTGTGCTGATTTCCTGGGTATGTAAACCCACTCATCCAATTATGAGGGGTTCCCACCGTTCCTGTGGCGAGTTCCCAGGTCTGTACACCCACTCTGCCCATTATGAGGGGTTCCCACCAACCCTGTGCCAAGTTCCCAGGTCTGCACACCTGCTAGGCCCATTATGAGCCTTTCAACAATCCCTGTGGTGAGTTCCCAGGTCTGTACACCCATTCTGCCCATTATGAGGAGTTTCCACCAACTCTATGCTGAGTTCCAAGGTCTGTAGACCTGCTGGGCCCATTATGAGAGGTTCCCATCATTTCTGTATATATATATATATATATATATATATATATATATATATATATACCTATCTATCTATAGATATATATATCATTAGTGTCCTTCACTAAGTGTAGTGCACCTATCTTATGTTATTTATAACGGAGTTAAAACAGAGTTTCCCAATTGCACTTCATCAAAGTCTGCAGGTGTTGCAATTTCTTGCTGCGCAGTGTGTAGGATTAGATTTTGATTTGTAATGTGAGGGGGACACCTGGTGGACATTTTCCCAACGCAGACTTTATCATTCTATCAGTTCACTTTTAATACAAGCCTGACATCCAGTGGTAGTTCTGTTTGTTGCAGGCAGTCATTTTTCTATTTAAAAACGGGGCTCATTTCCATGTCTTTTAAAGCTTAATTTATGTGTACCAAGCTGTCAAGACTGTAATTGCACATATTTCTTGGTGGTTTAACCCTGATTTTTTTTTTAAAGGACTATAAAAACGTAGCTTGGTAGGGGATTCAAGTAGTACAATTCAATTAATTCAAAAAATAAGCTATAAGATCTTCTATCTCAATTTTGACAGTGGCTAATCGATGGGCAAAGACCCTGCCATTAGCCAGAGGCACTTGTAGGTGATCTGTTACTATCTAAACGCCCCCACGGCTGTTTCAAAACTAGTTTAGGACGAGAGTAATCCAAGCTCACTAAGAGTCAAGCCTGCAAGCAAACCCAATGAGGGAGCATGACTCTGCATGAAATAAGTCCACCAAAAACAGCGATCGCGGTCAATAGTCAATTTTATCAGCACAGGCGCTTCTACTTCTTTCCATGTTAAAAATTTGAAACAAAAGGTCACGCTGCCCCCCCGAATTCGGTCGATGGACACCCTTAACCACTTAACTTGCTTTTAAATTAACCTGAAACAGCATCTCTGAGTTTGCTGCAGCTCTTAACTCAATGCAATCTGACATACAGTGAGTACGGACAATGCCTTAACATGGTGAATAAATCCAGTAAATAAATATATTCACAGATAGATGTGTCCTTCACTAAGTTTAGTGCACCTATCTTATGTTATTTATAACGGAGTTAAAACAGAGTTTCCCAATTGCACTTCATCAAAGTCTGCAGGTGTTGCAATTTCTTGCTGCGCAGTGTGTAGGATTAGATTTTGATTTGTAATGTGAGGGTGACACCTGGTGGACATTTTCCCAACGCAGACTTTATCATTCTATCAGATCACTTTTAACACAAGGGTGACATCCAGTGGTAGTTCTGTTTGTTGCAGGCAGTCATTTTTCTATTTAAAAACGGGGCTCATTTCCATGTCTTTTAAAGCTTAATTTATGTGTACCAAGCTGTCAAGACTGTAATTGCACATATTTCTTGGTGGTTCAACCCTGATTTTTTTTTTAAAGGACTATAAAAACGTAGCTTGGTAGGGGATTCAAGTAATACAATTCAATTAATTCAAAAAATAAGCTATAAGATCTTCTATCTCAATTTTGACAGTGGCTAATCGATGGGCAAAGACCCTGCCATTAGCCAGAGGCACTTGTAGGTGATCTGTTACTATCTAAACGCCCCCACGGCTGTTTCAAAACTAGTTTAGGACGAGAGTAATCCAAGCTCACTAAGAGTCAAGCCTGCAAGCAAACCCAATGAGGGAGCATGACTCTGCATGAAATAAGTCCACCAAAAACAGCGATCGCGGTCAATAGTCAATTTTATCAGCACAGACGCTTCTACTTCTTTCCATGTTAAAAATTTGAAACAAAAGGTCACTCTGCCCCCCCGAATTCGGTCGATAGACACCCTTAACCACTTAACTTGCTTTTAAATTAACCTGAAACAGCATCTCTGAGTTTGCTGCAGCTCTTAACTCAATGCAATCTGACATACAGTGAGTACGGACAATGCCTTAACATGGTGAATAAATCCAGTAAATAAATATATTCACAGATAGATGTGTCCTTCACTAAGTTTAGTGCACCTATCTTATGTTATTTATAACGGAGTTAAAACAGAGTTTCCCAATTGCACTTCATCAAAGTCTGCAGGTGTTGCAATTTCTTGCTGTGCAGTGTGTAGGATTAGATTTTGATTTGTAATGTGAGGGTGACACCAGGTGGACATTTTCCCAACGCAGACTTTATCATTCTATCAGTTCACTTTTAATACAAGGGTGACATCCAGTGGTAGTTCTGTTTGTTGCAGGCAGTCATTTTTCTATTTAAAAACGGGGCTCATTTCCATGTCTTTTAAAGCTTAATTAACATACGTAGCATACAAATTTTAAAAATGTATGCGTACCAAGCTGTCAAGACTGTAATTGCTCATATTTCTTGGTGGTTCAACCCTGATTTTTTTTTTTTTTAAAAGAACTATAAAAACGTAGCTTGGTAGGGGATTCAAGTAATACAATTCAATTAATTCAAAAAATAAGCTATAAGATCTTCTATCTCAATTTTGACAGTGGCTAATCGATGGTCAAAGACCCTGCCATTAGCCAGAGGCACTTGTAGGTGATCTGTTACTATCTAAACGCCCCCACGGCTGTTTCAAAACTACTTTAGGACGAGAGTAATCCAAGCTCACTAAGAGGCAAGCCTGCAAGCAAACCCAATGAGGGAGCATGACTCTGCATGAAATAAGTCCACCAAAAACAGCGATCACGGTCAATAGTCAATTTTATCAGCACAGGCGCTTCAACTTCTTTTCATGTTAAAAATGTGAAAAAAAAGGTCACGCTGCCCCCCGAATTCGGTCGATAGACACCCTTAACCACTTAACTTGCTTTAAAATTAACCTGAAACAGCATCTCTGAGTTTGCTGCAGCTCTTAACTCAATGCAATCTGACATACAGTGAGTACGGACAATGCCTTAACATGGTGAATAAATCCAGTAAATAAATATATTCACAGATAGATGTGTCCTTCACTAAGTTTAGTGCACCTATCTTATGTTATTTATAACGGAGTTAAAACAGAGTTTCCCAATTGCACTTCATCAAAGTCTGCAGGTGTTGCATTTTCTTGCTGTGCAGTGTGTAGGATTAGATTTTGATTTGTAATGTGAGGGTGACACCTGGTGGACATTTTCCCAACGCAGACTTTATCATTCTATCAGTTCACTTTTAATACAAGGGTGACATCCAGTGGTAGTTCTGTTTGTTGCAGGCAGTCATTTTTCTATTTAAAAACGGGGCTCATTTCCATGTCTTTTAAAGCTTAATTAACATACATAGCATACAAATTTTAAAAATGTAGGCGTACCAAGCTGTCAAGACTGGAATTGCACATATTTCTTGGTGGTTCAACCCTGATTTTTTTTTTTTTTAAAAGGACTATAAAAACGTAGCTTGGTAGGGGATTCAACAGCGATCGCGGTCAATAGTCAATTTTATCAGCACAGGCGCTTCAACTTCTTTCCATGTTAAAAATTTGAAACAAAAGGTCACGCTGCCCCCCGAATTCGGTCGATAGACACCCTTAACCACTTAACTTGCTTTTAAATTAACCTGAAACAGCATCTTTGAGTTTGCTGCAGCTCTTAACTCAATGCAATCTGACATACAGTGAGTACGGACAATGCCTTAACATGGTGAATAAATCCAGTGAAGTCATTCTGAAGCGTGACCCCAAGGACTGCTGGGTAAATGGATATAATCCATATCCACTTGAAGCCTGGAATGCCAATATTGATGTCAGTTATATACTCAATGCATATTCGTGCATCATGTATCTCACCAGCTACATTACCAAGAAAGAATCTGGACTTTCTGAGTACCTCAAAACAGTCATCGAAAACTCCAACAGAGACCACGGCAATAATGCTGTGCTGATGTCTCGACCTGAGCACAGACATCAAATACAATAAAACAATACAAATACAATAATAATACGATCCCTTCACGCTGTGGAACACACAATAAGGCCTTCATCCGAGGTGTTATGATGAAACAAAGCTCTATTGATAAGAAGTGAAGGACACAGCGGCTAAACGATGTCCAAACTTCCATAAAACACCTAGAACACTCCCATAAACAAAACTCCCAATCAAACACTTTAGAACAGCTTATTCAGGCAAGACTTGACCTCCGGAATATTCTAACAAATCAACATCTTAAACAAATGAAATCTTGGAAGGCAAATTTCTACTTCCATAGCAATAAATCAGGTAAATTGCTAGCCCACCAACTAAAAGCGAACACATTTAAACAAAAATTACCCCACCTATTTCACACACAAACAGGTGAGAAACTACTGAACCCACAAGATATGGCGGACGCTTTTAGCATCTACTATAATTCCCTATATAATCTACAGAGCCAGGAAAACACCCCACAATACACTCCAGAGCTCATATATGAATTTTTGAATTCAATATCTCTGCCTTCTTTATCCACAGATGACATGCCAATCCTTAATCAACCTTTTAACCACCTGGGATCCGCGCTATAGCCGAATGACGGCTACAGCGCGGATCTAAGGTGCCGGGACGACGTCTATTGACGTCGTCATGGCAACGAGCGGCCTGCGCGCCCCCTGATGGGCGCGCGTGGCCCGCTTTGTGATCGGCGAGTCTGTGAGACTAGCTGGATCACAGATCCGAGTAAGGGGTCGATCCCGACCCCTTACCACGTGATCAGCTGTCAGCCAATGACAGCTGATCATGTGATAATAACACCGCCGGTAATCGGCTTTTTTTCCTCCTCGCGCTGACAGCGCAAGGAGAAAAAAAAAGCTGATCACCGGGGGCAGTGAGAGGGACATCAGTCCCTCTCACTGCAATGTGCCCAGGGTCCATGGTGCCCACCTTTGCTTTAATAAAAGTGCCGCCTACCAGTGCCCACTAGCTCCACCTGTCAGTGCCCACAGTGCCATCTGTCAGTGCCCACAGTGCCAGTGCCCAAAATGTGCCTTTACAGTGCTGCACATCAGTGTCACCTACCAGTGCTCATCAGTGTCCCCTACCAGTGCCCATCAGCGCCCATCAGTGCCACCTATCAGTGCCCATCAGTGCCACCTATCAGTGCCGTTTATCAGTGCCCATCAGTGCCATCTATCAGTGCCCATCCGTGCCACCCATCCATGCCCATCGGTGCCATCTTTTCTTTGCCCATCAGTACCAACTTATCTGTCCCCACCAGTGCCACCTTATCTGTGCCCACCAGTGCAGCCTATCAGTGCCCACCAGTGCAGCCTATCAGTGCCCACCAGTGCCGCCTCATCAGCGCATATAAATGAAGCAGAAAAATTACCTGTTTGCAAAATTTTATAACAAACTATTAAACATGATTTTTTTTTTTTTTTTTAATATTCCATTTTTTTTTGTTTGTTTAGCAAAAAATAAAAACCCTAGCTGTGATTAAATACCACCAAAAGAAAGCTCTATTTGTGGGAAAAAAATGCATGTATGACCGCGCAATTGTCATTCAAAGTGCATCAGCGCCGAAAGCTGAAAATTGGTCTGGACAGGAGGGGGGTTTAAGTGCCCAGTAAGCAGGTGGTTAAACAAACAGAAATTCGAAAAGCTATTCAAACACTCCCCCACGACAAAGCACCTGGTCCAGATGGATTTTCACCTGAATACTATCAATTATTCCAGTGTGTCCAGAGCTTCCTTCCCAGCAGAAATGTTAACGGCAAATGTTATTACATTACCATAACTGGGGAACGACTCAGCATATGTACAAAACTTTAGGCCTATATCACTCTTAAATGTAGACCTGAAAGATTTATGCAAAAATTATTTCCAACAGACTCCAGACCTGGATCCTGTAAAGCCAGATCAGGTGAGATTTGTGCCAGGCCGTCAGGCCCCAGATGCCACAAGACGGGTGATAAATCTTATACATCAAGCTGAATCCTCCCGAAGGCCTTCTCTGCTGTTGACGTTGGATGCCGAGAAGGGTCCACTGGGGGTACCTCTCCAGGGTCTTAGAAAAATTTGGAATTCAAGGTGAAATCTTCTCAGCCATTACTGCACTGTATACAGTACCATCTGCATTTGTATATTCAGAAGGATTGTTCTCAAGGAACTTCACAATCTCAAATGGCACGAGACAGGGCTGTCCCCTGTCTCCGCTCATTTTTGCATTGGTGATGGAGCCCCTAGCGGAGAAAATTTGATCTCACACAGCCATTAAAGGAATATCCGCAGGAGGAGAACCTCATACTATAACACTTTTTGCAGACAATATAATTTTAACATTAGATGACCCAGCACACTCACTACCAGTAGCACATCAGATTTTAAATTAATTCAACTTAATCTCCTACTACATAGTAAACAAAACCAAATCCAATATCTTAGGTATAAATATAGATAATACCCTGAAACAAACGTTACAATCCCAGTTTTCATACCCCTGGCCCTCCAATTCATTATCATACCTGGGAATTACACTGACCTCCCCTCTTTCCAATTTATACAGAGAAAATTATGCCCCACTATACTTACAGAGACCCAAAAATATGTCAATAAAATGGGTAAAATCTATTTGTCATGGGCGGGTAGATTGGCAGCATTTAAAAGGTCCACTCTCTCCAAGATCTTATATGTCTTTATGCCCCATACACACGCTCAGATTTTCCGATGACTATTTCCGTCGGATCATTTCCGTCGGAATTTGTCCGAAGCTGGTGTTGCGTACACACGGTCGGACAATGTTGTCGGAATTTCCGGTCTTCAAGAACGCCGTGACGTAAGCCGTGTTCCACGAGACTATAAAAGGGAAGTTCAGCACCATGTCCGGCACCCGTTGGGCTCCTTCTGCTGATTCCGTTTTCATCGCGTGTTAGTAGAAGTTTCGTTACATTCGATTCGCGCTTTTCAGTTTTCAGACTCAGATCGTTACTGCTCTTCAGTTTGTGCTTGTCGTGCTTATCTGTTTATCGGTGCGTGTAGTCAGTTTGCATTTGTTGGTCATTGCGGCCTATATCTTGATATAGAACGCTTTGATTTTCACTGCTTATTGTCTGCTCGTTTCTGGTATTCATTTCGTTCTTTCAGGCCTTGCTGTTTATCGGTGCTTTCTGTTTGTCCGTTCTGACCAGCCGACTGTTTGTGAGCTATGTTTCTTGTACGTAGTCGTCGTAGAGTTCGTGCTGTGCAGGGGCTTGGTGTCGGGCTTTTAGCTTTGACCCAAGACCAGTCCATGAACAGGGCGAGGAGGAGTTCAAGGACTGGTCTTGGGTCAAGAATTGGGACCAAGAATTGGTTGCTTCAGCGTGACCAATTCTCGCACATGCCTTTGCTTCGTGAGATCCGGGAGAATAATCCTGATGATTTCAGGAACTTTCTCTGGATGACGGACCCCGTTTTTCACCGTCTGTTGGCTTTGCTGACCCCTTTTATCAGCAGGCAGGATACCTGCACGAGGCAAGCCATCACTCCGGAGCGGAGGCTTGTTGCCACGTTGAGGTACTTGGCGACAGGGAGAAGCCTTCAGGATCTGAAGTTCTCCACAGGTATCTCTCCCCAGGCTCTGGGAATCATTATTCCAGAGACCTGTTCTGCTATTATCCAGGTCCTGCAGGAGGTAACATTTCTCCTTTACTATTCCCTTCTATGTATGCTCTGTTTGCTAATGTCTCGTATTTTTGACCTCCTTCCATAATTACCATGATTGCAATATGCTCTAATATGCTGTGCCCCTTTTTGTCCTTCATGCATTTTTGCCTTCACTTACCTCCCCAGCATGCTCTTCTGGCCCAATATACACCTATGGCCTAGTCACTTAAGCAATGTATTTTGTCTGCTCCATAGTATTGGTTTCCCCCAAACACCCCCTAAAATATGCACAAATGTTTTCTGTGTGTTTTACTTCATGCAGAGTCCCCTTTTTTTTTGTTATTTTTTTTTTTTTGGTGTGCCTCATTAGAAACTCCCCTCTCCCCTAACTGCTCGGTCAGATGATACCAATCCTCTATCTGCTGGCTTTGCCATGCTCAATACACACTATATACCTACCTCTTTATAGTGGTCATATTTAGGGATGAATTCAGCAAACCATGTAGTGCAAGGGGCTGGCTCAATACTTTCAAATGTTTTTTTTGGTGGGTTTTTTCGTTTTTCCTCATATTATTAGCTTGATAGGTAATTGCAGAATGTCAAAATGTGCTTCCCTTTATGTTTTTTTTGGGATTAGGAATCTTCTTTTATCTTTCCGGTGGGCTGCCAATAGTGTTAAGTAAGGAGTGTCTGGCCAAACTATCACACATTATTGAGCCATTCGGCTCTCAATGAAGTGGAGAGGGTTACCTGTCCAATCCCCCCCCAAACCCCTAGTTCTTGTCAATGGCCCATCAGAAGTGGGGGGAGTGATGGGGGGTGAGTAATCTGCTAAGGGGACCTTGGAATTTTGTTTGCAAATACTTTCTTAGTTAAATTTTAGTCTGATCTTCCTAACTGCGGTGGTGCAATTGATGGGAAACACGTCCGCATCGTCCCACCCCCCAACTCGGGGTCGTACTATTATAATTACATAATTACAAGGGGTTTAATAGTATAGTGATGTTGGCGGTGGTGTCGGCGACATACAAGTTTTTGTATGTGGACGTGGGGAAGAATGGGCGGATCTCGGATGGTGGTGCCATTGCGTACACGGAGTTCAACTGGCGTCTCCAGAGTGGCAGTCTGTGCTTGCCACCTCCAGAGGAGAATGCAGAAGGAATCCCCTTCGTCTTTGTCGCGGATGAAGCATTTGCGTTGTCAAGCCATCTGATGCGGCCCTTCCCGATGAGGACCCTCACCCCGAACCAGAGGGTCTTCAATTACCGGCTGTCCAGAGCCCGCAGAGTGGTGGAGAACGCCTTTGGGATCATGGCCAGCCGCTTCCGCCTCTTTTTGACACCTATCAACATGGCGGAATATAAACTGAACCACATTGTGCTTTCCTGCTGCATATTGCACAACTTCTTAAAGTGACATAGCACCAACTATGTTGTGTCTGTTGGCCCTGATGCAGACATGCCTACAAATGACAACCTCACAGCCCTTCAAGCTGCACGTCCTGGCTTGCCCCCCCTAAATGCCCGTGAAGTCCGCGAGAGGTATATGGAGTACTTTGTGGGTAGGGGGGCCATTGATATGCCTGACGATGTGTGAGAGGCATTTTTTAATAAATTTATTTTGGAACCTGAACTAAGATTTCTTTTCATTTACTGCTTGTGTTTCTTGTAGGTGTGTTCTAGCTTATTTTTTTGTTTTCTTTTTGGGCCTTTATATTCAACAGTGGGAATGCACTTTCTTGGCGAGAGTGCAGTCTCTTCTTCCTAAAAATAATCTTCTCATGTTGTGGGTCTGATACATAATAGTTTTTCTAGGTAAGGTATGTAGTGCATAACTGACCCCAAAAATACTCCTTTTCATCACCATGACAGAAATGTGTGTATTCCTGAAAATGGCGTGATAGGTGGTTTATTCCAAAGCACTGTGGGTGTCATTTCCAAAAGACAAATCCACTATGCACTACAAGTGCACTGCAAAAGTGCACCGGAAACTGCACTTGGAGTGCAAAGTGGAATAGCCTTTAGTAAATAACACCCATTGTCACCAAATTCATTTACCTTTGACGCAAATAATGCTTTTGGGGTTTGAAATAAGGTAGCCACACATTGTTGAGATGGTAAAATTTTACTTCAAACACATTCACAAGTGCCTTTCAAAAAGGCTTTTGGAAACTCAAAAGATCTTTGGTCTTTAGAACATTCTTTACTAACTTGCATTTGTGTAAACCAGGCATGTAGCAAAGCAAAACATACTGAAAACAGGAACTTACAATGTTCAACTTTGAAAAGTGAAGACAAGATCAGACATGACTATGTCCAAACTGTGTTTGATCGTGCCTTCATCACATGGGGTGTCACCCCTGGAAAAGCTAAATTTAGAACATGCACACAATTTGGGGATCAAAATGGGCATTTGATGCAAGAACACATGCCTAGAATGTCCAAATGTGCAATCTCCCATCATGGGGATCAATCTACGTTTTTTGGGGGTGCAACCCCTTCACCTCAGCCACTTTAGTAGTTAGTAAAGTGGTTGCACCCACAAAACGTTGTCCTTGATCCACCATGATAGGAGCTAGCACATGTTGACACACTGTGTGCATCTTCCAAATTTGGCAAAGTTCTGACGAAAAAATTTGGGGGTTACACATGTGTGGTTTCATATTTTCCCTAAAACATCAATGATGTTCTTAATTTTTTGTTGAACATCATTGATGTTTTTCTTGATATCATCTAGATCTCGATTGCACACCATTATCTCCCCGATGAGGACGTGTGCACTTTCACTGGTAAAATGCGATTCTTCTTCCACAACATCCACATCACCTAAAAAAACACTAACCTGTTGTGGTGACAAGTTCTCCACCTTTACAATCTCTCCTTCCTTCTCCTCTTCTGCTTCTGGTGTTGGTATTTCCCCTTCTTTGGGAGGTGTGGGGTTCCTGGTGTCCTCAGACGTCCCGAGTCTTCTCTCCCCTATGAGAATGTACAAAAGGAATACTTAGCACACCAATCTATGAGGGCAGAAATAGGAAATATAAAACATTGCTTGGAAGTGACGTACAATAGTGGTTTGTGGCCAGGTTCAAAGGACAACAACATTAATTTTGTCACTTTGTAAAGGTGCAATACTTACTACCTTTTTGGTGCAAGTTTGTCAGATGGAGACACCCCTATAGTATCCACTGGAGCACATGTGTGTGACAACATAATAAAAAGGGGGTTTGGGTGTCCCAGCACTAGTGCTCTAGAGTCCAGATGTGTAAACAGCTACTGAGTCACCTCTCCTTTACACTGAAGAAATTTGCATTTCATTCTTGAAAAAAGCTCTATAGACAACAAACTTCCTTTGACTAAAAACAGGCCTGAAACAATGTAGTTAACTCCAACTTCACCAAACAGCGTATTATTAGTGGCCGAACGATCGAGGTTGAGAACGATGGAATGGACACACGAACATGAAAGTGGCCATTTTCAAATGTCCAACATTGAAAAACAAAGCACATGGAGCAGTATGCAAGCAAGAAAAGAAAAGATGAACACACGACAACTACTTACTTTTTTGAAGAACTCGCTTTATCTTTCTGTACTGATCGGGCTCCCTCAGTTTCAGGTCTGACCAGCGTTTCCTCAGTTGATCCCCAAAAAATCCCCAAATTCTTGTGCAGCCTCTTCACAACTTTAGCCATGATCTTGGCCTTTCTGACATTTGGGTTGGGGTAAGGCCCATACTTCCCATCATAGTCGCTCCTCTTCAATATGTCCACCATCTCCAACATTTCTCCAAAAGACATATTTGACGCCTTAAATTTTAGCCTCCGGGATCGGGACGTTTCTGCCTCCGGACTTTCCTCGTCCTCCTCGTTGCTGGAATAGTTAGGGCGCACCTGCTGTGTCCCCGCCATGTGCTCTCCCCACTGCGCCGTAAAGAGAAGGGGTGGGGAATAGACGAGAAAGATCGTCAGGGGCGGGCGGAGTTTCACGCATGCGCACTGTATATAAAACGTCACATGCATGTGTCGTACCGACGATCTGTGAGCAGAGGGGAGAGAGAGCTGACGCACGAGACGATCGCTATAACGAAGGTACAATTTTAACTTAGTACATCACTAGCCTAGACTGCTTATACATTGAGGCTTATTTATGGAGAAGATTAGGAGAGTTTAGCCTGACATTATTTAGTGTTTTGTCTGGTGTTGTGTCTTGCAGAGAATATGGATGGCTTCAATGACGTTAGCTTCCTCCCCCTGTTCATTGATAAGTTCAGGGAGATGCCCCTTTTGGGGCAGGCCAAGCACCCACTGTACAGCAACAAACTAAAGAGGTGGGCAGCGATGAAGAAACTGCTGGAATTTGTAACGCCGGTGATCCCCATGGCAACCGTTGATAAGTTAAGAACCAAAATTGGCAGCCTGAGGAGTACGTATTTCAGGGAGCGCAATAAGGTCCTGAAGTCCCAAGCATCTGGAGCTGCAGCAGATGAGGTATATGTCCCCAGGCTGTGGTACTACGAGAGGCTCCATTTTCTCAAAGACCAGGCTGATGTCAGGGAATCACTCTCGACTCTTCCTTCCACGCTTCCTTCCACGCATTCCACCCCTGATGAGGCTTTCGAGGACCAACCTGGGACTTCCAGTCAGGAAGATGTGGAGGAGCCCAGCTTTAGCCAGGTATAGTATTTTTCTACACTTTTTTCGTGGAAAAATGAATGAGGTTCACTTAATTTAGGATCTAAAATTGCTTATTTGCTAAAGTGTTTTACATATCAATAGACAGTAGTGTTGGAGACATTTTGGGCAAGAATCTAAACTGCTGGGCTGAGAATTCTATGGTTTTCAATTTGTAAACATTTTGCAACAGTCAATAGCTGAAAATTGTGTGTGTTTGATGAACCAATAACACAAACTATGTCCCTTTTTCATACACAGGAAGACCTCAGCCAGGAGGTGGCTGTGGAATGCGGGAGCCAGGAGGTGGCTGTGGAATGTGGCAGCCAGGAGGAGGCAGGGGTAAGTGGCAGCCAAGAGGTGGGCAGGCCTAGGAGCCTGACTCGATCCCAAGTCCCTCCCCTCCGCCTTCCCTACAAAAGGCCCAGAAAGGGGGGGGATGTGGGGGAGTCAGCGCTCCGGCTGATAAGGGAGGCTTCAGCGGCACTAAAAGCCACACCCACCTATGAAGAGGCCTTTGCCGCCTTGGCTGCCACAAAGCTGAAAGAGATGGAGGCGGGGCAACGCAGCATGTGCGAGGAGGTCATCCTCAAAATACTAAATAAGGGGGTGGCTGGGGAAATGACCCCAACAACACATGTTTGCCAGATGGACCATGCTCCTCCTCCTCCTTCTGCCACACCTCCAGCACCACAGCCACAGCCTGGAAGGAAGCGTGGAAGGAAGACCAGAGTGTGACGACCTGGATTCAGTCTGGTCTGAGAGAAGATGGAGCCTCTCGTATGACCACAGCCTGGGGACATAGATGGCATCTGCTGCAGTTCCGGATGTATTGGACTTCAGGACCAGATTGAACTCCCTTAAGATACATACTCCTCAGGCCACCAATGTTTGAGTAGAAAAAATTGATGTCTGTCGTGGGGGTCAAAGGCTTTGCAAATTTCCCCAGTTTCTCCATCGCTGCCTTCCTCTTTAGTTTGTTGCTGACACCTAATAAAGGTAGTTTTGATTTTCAATAAATCCTTGCCTATGTGTTTTACTTTTCAAAAAGGACAGTTTATTTGTGAGTAGACAGGTACATTTCATAAAATCAAATTAACAAGGGGCACCAACAACAAACAACCTCCTAGTGAATAGACATGTGCACAACAAAAAAATTTGTTTATTTTCGTTTCGTTTTTTTCATTTCCGAAAAGAATTTGTTTATTTTCATTTCATTTTTTTCGTTTCCGTTGATTCGTAACGATTCACAAATTCGTAAGTCGTCGGTGTTCGTAACGATTCGTACATTCGTAAGAGTTATTTTTTTCGTTAATTCGTTTTTTCGTTAGTTTAATTTTCGTTTATTCGTTTATTCGAAATTCGGACGCATTCGTATTTATTCGTACATTCGTAACATTCGTAACATTCGTAGATTCGTAATCGGAGCATAATTCATAATTTTATGTAATGTGTATGCTATTATTACATTTTAAGAGACACGAAAAATTACGAATCGAAAAAAAAAGTTACGAATGTGCGAATTTTTTCGTTCAATCCATTCGAAGCACGTTAAGCAACGCCATTGTAAGAGACACGGAAAATTACGATTCGAAAAAAAAAAAGTTACGAATGTACGAATTTTTTCGTTCAATCTATTCGAAGCACGTTAAGCAGCACCATTGTAAGGGACACAGAAAATTACCAATTCAACAAAAAAAAAAAGTTACAAATGTACGAATTTTTTCCTTCATTTTGATTTTCGTTGTTCCTGTTTTAGTTTTTCGGATTTTCTTCATTCGTACATTCGCTGTTTCTAATTAGTTTTTTCGGATTTTCGTTGTTTTTCGGATTTGTTCGATTCGAACGATTCGTTAATCGGATTCGTTCGATTCGAACGATTCGTTAAAATTTTTAGCGAATCGTTCGTTCATTCGTACGAAAACGAACGAACGAAAATAACGAAAAAAAAAACGAAAAAAACTAAAAAAAACAAAACGAATTGCACATGTCTACTAGTGAATTTAGCCAAAGAAAACAAATGTTAATAATGGTGTTTGGATAAGTTGAGACACACAAACAAACCCCCCCCCCCACAAAAAAATTTATAAAAGGAAATCTGGATTAAAAAACAAACCACTATAAATGAGAAATCAAAAAATAAATAAATAAACCTTCTTAAGATCTGATGAATAAAAAAAATCTAGCCAATAAATAAGGAAAAAGAATAAAGAAAGAAGTTTGGGAGAAGTCAGTGTGAATATGAGCTAAAAAACGTCATTCTTCTTGCATTGTAAAGAAAAAGAGAATGCGCTGCATTAAACACATTTTAACATTGCAGCGTGACGAATGTGCTGTGTCGATTAGGAACGGTAGTTTTACCTGACCGAGCGCTTCCGTCACAGAATTTCTTCTGAGCATGCGTGGCACTTTGTCCGTCGGACTAGGCTACACACGATCGGAATTTGCGTGATCGGACTTTGTTGTCGGAAAATTTGAGAGCAGGAGATAAAACTTTTTCCGTCGGAAAATCCGACGGAAAAAGTAAGATGGAGCCCACACACGGTCGGAATTTCCGACAACATGGTCCGATAGGACATTTTCCGTCGGAAAATCCGACCGTGTGTACGGGGCATTAGAACGCTGCCAATCCAAATTCCATCTACCTTTTTGAAAGCGATGCAAAAAATAATCTCTACCCTGTTATGGGCCAAAGGAAAATCCAAATGTGCATATGATACCTCACGAAGACACAGAAAAACAGGTGGCATGGGAGTACCAGACCTACATGACTATTATATGGCTACATTATTAGATCAGCTCAGATTCTGGTTTATCCAACCAAATTCTAAAGCATGGTGCTCTCTAGAACAAGACGCCATAAAGTTAGAAAGTCTAAAGTCACTTCTAATATATATCTTACGACTAAAATTGGTTTAGATAACCCTACAATATCAGCTTCTATACTAGCTTGGAAAATTTTTCTACAGCATGGCAAACAATCGGCCAAACAGAGGGAGATCCCAATAACGGTAGGAGCATTCAGATTCATTAACCCTAACATAGCAACTCCCAGATGGGAGATGAAAGGGATTACAGACATCTCAACCATCCTTAGGAGGGGTAGACTCATCCCATATGTGGAAATAACTTCCAGATTTGCCTTGCCAAAAGGGGAATTCCTAATCTATGCTCAACTAAAATCTACAATTTCACCCAACCAGGTCTCGGCAATAGAGATTTCTCAGGAAGTTTGGCAAAACTTGATTTCTGCAAACGGAAAGGCATTTCCCTTTTCTATACCCGCATTCATGATAAACTTACTTTTAGAATATCCAACCCACTTCTCAAATGGGCAAATTAACTTAATGCTACCATTACAGAATGTCAGTGGAAAAAGGCAATTACAAACAACATGACCACTTCAAAATGCACTACCTATTGGGAAATGGCGCAAAATATACACCTCAAATGGTACTACACGCCGTACATGCTGGTCAAATTCTAATCAGTACAATCTAACCAGTGCTGGAGAGGCTGCGGCCTGGTGGGGACACTACCCTTCCGTCTTGGGGGTCTTCTTGCCAGACTCCTCCGCCATTTACCTAGCTCTTTTACCGAGCGGAGAAGTCCGGCTACCTTCTTCGTCGTCTGGGGGTCTCGATCCGCCTTCGGGGGTCTTCCAGGGTCTCTTCTGTTCTTGCCGCGGTCGTCGTTTTCCGCCCCGCCGGCGCATTCTTCTTCTTCTTCTTCCGATGTTGACTCGTCGCTCGCTCTGGCCGGAATGCCAGAGCTGCGCTGTGCTGGGACTTATATAGGGACAAGGGGACAGGGTCACATGCTCATGTCATATGGTGACCCCGCCCCCTTGTGATTTCACAGTCCCGGAGGATGCAGCGCGGAAAATGACGACCGCGGCAAGAACAGAAGAGACCCCGGAAGACCCCCGAAGGCAGATCGAGACCCCCAGACGATGGAGGAGACAACGAAGAAGGTAGCCGGACTTCTCCGCTCGGTAAAAGAGCTAGGTAAATGGCGGAGGAGTCCGGCGAGAAGACCCCCAAGACGGAAGAAGACCCCCGGAGCAGTGCAATAAAATATTTTTTCAAAATTGTGTGTTTTTTTACTTTACATTTTACACCTTAGGTGAATGGGTAGGGGTACATCGTACCCCATACTCATTCACATAGGGTGGGGGGCCGGGATCTGGGGGCCCCTTATAAAAGGGGGCTCCCAGATTCCGATAACCAATTGCCAGGGTTGTCGGGAAGAGGCCCTTGTCCTCATCAAACATGGGGACAAGGTGCTTTGGGGTGGGGGGGCCGCACGGCCCCTCTTTCCCCAGGGCACCCCCCATGTTGAGGGCACGCGGCCTGGTATGGCTCAGGAGGGGGGGGGGGGGCGCTCGCTCGTCCCCACCCCTTTCCTGGCCTGCCGGGCTGCGTGCTCGGATAAGGGTCTGAGATGGATTTGGGGGGACCCCCACGCCGTTTCTCGGCGTGGGGAGTCCCTTTAAATCCATGCCAGGTGACGGAGCTAGCGCGGCGGCATTCACTGCCTATGCTAGCTCCGTCTACCTATAGTCACGTGCTAAATGAACGGACTTTACGATGAGCGGCAAGTCCGTTCATTTCAAAAGTCCGGCGGACTAGCCTACTAACGGCGGGATTGTCCGCCGGACCGCCGGACTGCCAAGTCCAGCGGACTAGGTTTTAAAACAAAACTTAAAACCTAGTCTGCCGGACTTTTGGCGCCAAAAAGTCCGCAGGCGCCCACACACAAGGGGATTATCCGGTGGACTTAGTCCAGCAGACAATCCCGCGGGATAATCCCTTCGTGTGTACGCGGCATTAGAGAGACCAGGGATTTGAAAGGGAAATCCCACGTGTCGTCCCAGTCGTCGTTATCGAACTCCGGGATGTCATGGAGCCATTTAGACCTTAGCTTTTCCAAAGTTGGAAGAGAGGTGATGATCAGATGTGAGTATAATTGCGAGGTGTTTTTTTTTGCAGTCTGACCGAAGAAGGTCCTCTAGTGAAGATTGGATCAGTTGAGGAGGGGGATGGGAGAATTGGCAACCGAAGGCATGGGAGAGTTGAATGTATCTAAAAAAATAGGTCCGTAGTATGTTGAAATCTGAGTTCCGTTTGGAAAGCGAGACTAGGGATTGGTTGGGTATAATCTGTGACACCAGTTTTATATTGAATTTTGTCCAGGCATGAGGTTCAGGCAATTTGTAGATGTGCTCTAGGGTTGGGTTTAGCCAGAGGGGGGGGGGGGGGGGGTCATTGGGTAATATTGCCTGTTTAGGGTATTTTTTAATTTTGAGACCTGCCCCCATGCATGCAGTGTGGTGCGCATGGAGGGTGTTAGCTGATATGGGGCCTGGGGGCCGCGAAAGAGCAAGAATTTGAGCCCCTCCAGGGAGCCCAGCACTGCCATCTCAAGCTGGATAGCTGGATTGGACATGTCCGGATTGAGCCACCAAGCCGCTGATACTAGTTGGGTGGCTAAATAGTATTTGTATAGATCCGGACACGCCAAGCCACCCTGAGAGGTCGGGCGTATCAGCGTAGTCCAGCTATATCTGGGAGACTGGGATCCCCATAGAAAAGAGGCAAGAGGATTTAGGTATCCACTATGGGGAGTGGCGGAATAAGTAGGTGAATTTGGGTAATATTTTCATTTTGAACAAATTTATACGTCCCATCAGTGAGAGAGGCAGTGATTCATATGCCTTCAGCCATTGCCGAGTCTCCTGAACTACCGGAGATAGATTTAGGGGTAAGTAGTCAGAGGCCTGTCTGGAGACCACCACTCCCAGGTATTTGAAAGTCTCTACCCATTGAAGGGGAGTGTTAGTGGAAGCTGTGTCACGGGCCGCTGAGTCTATGGGAAGCAAAAGAGACTTCATCCAGTTGACTTTGAGGCCCGTGACAGAGGAAAAGGAGTTGAGGATCTGTAGGGCGCCCTCAAGTGATGGACCCGCATCATTGAGGAAAAGTAGGAGGTCGTCTGCATACAGGGCGACCCTCTCCTCCAGCCAGCCAACCCGCAGCCCCCTTATATGGGGGGAGGTACGAAGGGCTTCTGCAAGTGGCTCCATCGCGATGGCGAACAGGGGCAGCCCTGCCACGTACCCCTGGACAGATGGAAGGACCGTGACAGGCCCCCTCCCAACTTAATGGCTGAGGTGGGGTCTCGCTAAAGAACCTTGATCCATTCAATAAAGACCAGGAGAAACCCCATTCGTCGGAGGATCTCCCAGAGAAAAGGCCACTCTACCATGTCAAAGGCCTTCTCAATGTCGAGTGAGGCCACCACCCTGGATCCCTCATTGAGATGCTGCGGCCTGTAGGAGGCACAGTGGGGTCCTGTTTTATGTATGAGAATGACGTGGGCATGACGCATGGAAGCCGGAAGGGCACCATCAGCCAGACAGTGGGTGTAAACCTGAGCCAGTTTGGGGGCCAGTAGGTCTCCATGTGTCTTATAGAACTCAAGGGGGAGGCCATCCAGGCCTGGAGACCTTCCCGAGGGGAAGGACCCAATCGCTTTCAGAATTTCCTCAGGGGTAATCGGTCTCACTAGGGATTCTCTTTCCTCATCAGACAGTCAGCCTAGTGCCAAGGGGTCTAACCAGGGTGCAAGGTCCCTTGGCTGGAAGTCCGACGGCAGTATAGAGGGAGTCGTAATATTGGCGAAATGTCTCTAGTACGTCTGACAGCGAAGAGGCTGACTCTCCCGAAGGGTTTACTGCACTAGGGATCACCGTCAGGGGTTTATCATGTTGCGTCAACATCGCCAGAAGGCGACTGTTATGGTCTCCCTGCTCGAAGAACCGTTGCCTGTTCCGGTCTGGTAACTTCGGTGAGGTGGAGGTGTAGCTCGCGTTTCGCTGTGTTGAGGGAGTCAAAATGCGTGTCAGTGGGGTCGGCAGCATAAATGTCAGTTTGGGATTGCACAGCGAACTGCAGGGTAGTCGTGGCCTCAGCTTGCTCTCTCCTAATCCCAGCAATAGACGAGATGTATTGTCCTCTTGTAAAAGCCTTGAAGGCGTCCCAGGTCATTGTCGTGGATGAGGACCCTGTATTAAGATCCCAAAACTCTGCTAAACGTGGTGGAATGACATTAGCCAGGTCCGTATGGGAGATCCAATGGGTTCCCAAGCGCCAGAGGGACGAAGAGCGGGAGGACGGAGAACGAATGTTAAGGGGTAGGTTCAAAAAATGAGGACTCCCGCTGAAGTGAACAACGACACTATGGTGGTCCCATCCCTGGATATAGATCAAAAAATAACCCCCTGAATGGGACTTTGACAGACCACCACCATGTATCACACAAATATATAAAAAATGAGCGTCCAGGGCACAGTACGCAATATAATGCACAAAATAATGAAATACAAAAAACACATGAAACATGTAACAATAAGTAGCACTTAAGCTCTCATGGGGTCTGTAGGTGCCCCGAAACCCGACGCGTTTCCAGTTTCTTTGGTAAAAAAACCTTCATCAGGGGTAGAGAGTAAGTAGAGATATGCTACAATTATCACTCTAAAAATAAGGGTAAAACTAAACAAGAACTTCACAAAAGAACCAAAAGACAAAAGAACCATAGTATACATACATGTGATCCAGATCTGACCTTAGGAAGACATTCCCGTTACATCCATATGGGAAACTTCCCAAAAATAAGGTTTTTGGTATTGGATCATATACACCCAAATACCCGAGGGGGTGATTAGGACAAAACCCTCCTACAGCATGAGACCAGGTGGATTGTGGCCCTGAAGGCCACATGCCCACCTGGCCTTAATGAATGCATCAGTTATAGACCATTTTTGTAGGGTTTTACATCAGGGACTTGGGAAGGCCTCGGTTGACTCTATACCAGATGGGGAAGACAGATACTCTTACATATGTAATACTTATGTTGTTCCGTCTTTTGTTTAGAATACATATGCTGTATCTGTTGATGCTGCGTTTTGATGCTATCCATACATTCTTGTTCTCAAGTTTTATACATTGCTGTTGTTAAACCTTGCTTATCCCCCCTGCCCTGGACTAAGGGTATTTTTTTGCCCTTTTCTTTTTATATTCATTAACCTTATCTGCGGTGCAGCTGACACTCCTCCTGAGATATGAAGTAATCAACTTCCTTCTAACTCCTATTGTTATTGGTGTAGTTATGGTCTTCTGTCCCTTGTTTTTAGTTTTAAATTGTGTCATTATTATATCTTGACACTAGAGGGCATTAAGTTAATGTATGGTTTGTGCATTTCAGCTTTGCCCATTTGTTTCTATGCTTCTTTGTATGGCCGTAACATCCACATCCTTCATAATTAGAGGTTAGTTCACACACTGTTTCTCTTCCCATTCCCATCTGTTTTTCCTCCCCCTTAGTTTCTTTGGTCCGTGCTGGGCCCTTTAGGCTATGGCTGTGGGTGTTTACATTGCGCGCACACCGCTTTACAGACATTTTTCGCTTGTCTGGCGGCAGTGTTTACGCGCATGCGCAGTACCTCTGTTGTTTCAACGCATGCACGAATGATTTACAGCGCATTCGCTAGGACACGGGGATTTTCCCGCTTGGGATTAGGCCCGTGGTCGCGCAGGATATTGCGTCAACATATGACGCTCAGCAGTGCGCCACCGGCCGGTATAAAATAACAGCCACATCTAATGTAAATCAGGCAGCACTTCCACCCAGACGGTACATTTCTTTGGACTCTCTAGGGGGTAAGCTACTGCTCTTTTTGGCGATCTTGCACTAATTCAGCTTGCCTATGCAACTATATGCCTGCTTTTGCAATCCAGCCATAAGCTGTGGTCACTCTTTCCAGGTCATTTATCACCCCCGTGGTTTAAACTGCACAGGGACACCATCTTGGAAGTTACATTAGGGGTTTATTTCTTCCCCTTGTTTCCACCCTGGGTGGTCTGTATCATGACTATATTACCATGGGTAAGTCTATTAGTTCCACAGCAATCTATGGTGTTGATCAATACCTTTTGGGATATTGTCCTTTGGTGTCTAACCTTTCCTGCTGGGCCCTTTTTCAGGGCACTGTGTTTTTGCACACCTCTATGGCTTTTTATGTTTCCTTCTCCCTCTATTCATCCAACTTCCTGGAACCTGGTCTTTGGTTAGCAGACTAAATGCATACCTTATGTCTGCAGCTCTCCAACATGTGGTGATGCCCCTCCTTCTTTCTGGGGACCTGTTTTTCCTCTTTGGGGGGTGTGAATTTAGGCGGGAATAAACTAACTTTGTTTTTTCCCCCCTTTGTTTTAATTGTCTACAGAGGCTGTATGTTTGTCTCCTGACCAATAGGGAAAGTTATGTCGCGTACACACGTTCGGACTTTGTCCGCCGGACCTAGTCCAGCGGACAAACCGCCGGACTTTCCAGCGGGGCTTCGCCGGACTTTCCGAGTGTGTGACTTGCCCACACACGCCCGGACTTCTCCGGCGGACAATCCGCGAGAAAAAGTCTGCGGGACTTTTGAAAATGAACGGACTTGCCCACACACGGAGCAGTCCGTTCATTTAGAACGTGCCGCCGCGCTAGCCCCGTCACCTGGCATGGATTTAAAGGGAAAAAACGGCGTGGGGGTCCCCCCCAAATCCATCTCAGACCCTTATCCGAGCACGCAGCCCGGCAGGCCAGGAAAGGGGTGGGGACGGACGAGCGCCCCCCTTCCTGAACCATACCAGGCCACGTGCCCTCAACATGGGGGGTGCCCTGGAGAAAGGGGGGCTGTGCGGCCCCCCCACCCCAAAGCACCTTGTCCCCATGTTGATGAGGACAAGGGCCTCTTCCCGACAACCCTGGCCGTTGGTTGTCGGGGTCTGCGGGCGGGGGCTTATCGGAATCCGGGAGCCCCCTTTAATAAGGGGCCCCCCATATCCCGGCCCCCCACCCTATGTGAATAAGTATGGGGTACGATGTACCCATTCACCTAAGGTGTAAAGTGTAAATAAAAAAAACACACAATTTTTAAAAAATATTTTATTGCACTGCTCCGGGGGTCTTCTTCCGTCTTGGGGGGGTCTTCTCGCCGGACTCCTCTGCTATTTACCTAGCTCTTTTACCGAGCAGAGGAGGCCGGCTACCTTCTTCGTCGTCGACGCCGTCGTCTGGGGGTCTCGATCCGCCTTTGGGGGTCTTCCGGGGTCTTCCGGGGTCTTTTCTGTTCTTGCCGCGGTCGTCGTTTTCCGCGCCGCCGGCGCCGCCTTCTTCTTCTTCCTCTTCTTCTTCTTCTTCTTCTTCCGATGTTGACCCGTCGCTGTCTCTGGCCGGAATGCCAGAGCCGCGCTGTGCTGGGACTTATATAGGGACAAGGGGACAGGGTCACATGCTCATGTCACATGGTGACCCCGCCCCCTTGTGATGTCACAGTCCCGGAGGATGCTGGGACTGTGACATCCCAGGGGGGGCGGGGTCACCATGTGACATGAGCATGTGACCCTGTCCCCTTGTCCCTATATAAGCCCCAGCACAGCGCGGCTCTGGCATTCCGGCCAGAGACAGCGACGGGTCAACATCGGAAGAAGAAGAAGAGGAAGAAGAAGAAGGCGGCGCCGGCGGCGCGGAAAACGACGACCGCGGCAAGAACAGAAAAGACCCCAGAAGACCCCCGAAGACCCCTGAAGGCGGATCGAGACCCCCAGACGATGGCGTCGACGACGAAGAAGGTATCCGGCCTCCTCTGCTCGGTAAAAGAGCTAGGTAAATAGCGGAGGAGTCCGGCGAGAAGACCCCCCAAGACGGAATAAGACCCCGGAGCAGTGCAATAAAATATTTTTTTTAAATTGTGTGTTTTTTTTTATTTACACTTTACACCTTAGGTGAATGGGTAGGGGTACATCGTACCCCATACTCATTCACATAGGGTGGGGGGCCGGGATCTGGGGGCCCCCTTATTAATGGGGGCTCCTGGATTCCGATAAGCCCCCGCCCGCAGACCCCGACAACCAACGGCCAGGGTTGTCGGGAAGAGGCCCTTGTCCTCATCAACATGGGGACAAGGTGCTTTGGGGTGGGGGGGGGCCGCACGGCCCCCCTTTCCCCAGGGCACCCCCCATGTTGAGGGCACGCGGCCTGGTATGGTTCAGGAGGGGGGGGGCGCTCGCTTGTCCCCACCCCTTTCCTGGCCTGCCGGGCTGCGTGCTCGGATAAGGGTCTGAGATGGATTTGGGGGGGACCCCCATGCCGTTTTTTTGGGCGTGGGGATTCCCTTTAAATCCATGCCAGGTGACAGGGCTAGCGCGGCGGCATTCACTGCCTTAGCTAGCTCCGTCTACCTGAAGTCACGTGCTAAATGAACGGACTTTCCGATGAGCGGCAAGTCCGTTCATTTCCAAAAGTCCGGCGGACTAGTATACTAACAGCGGGATTGTCCGCCAGACTGACAAATTCAGCAGATAATTTTAAAACAAAACTTAAAACCTAGTCCGCCGGACTTTTGGCGCCAAAAAGTCCGCCGGCGCCCACACACGGGGGTATTGTCCGGCGGACTCGAGTCCAGCGGACAATCCCGCGAGAAAGTCCCTTCGTGTGTACGAGGCATTAGTTGTACTTGTTTTGGATAAACAAGTCTCTCTATCTGCCCCACACTGAAGTTCCAGGACTAAGGGTCCAGCTGCACCCACGATTATTTGTCATTTTCATCTCATGTCGAGTGTTTGCTCCACCGCGGTATGTAGGCTTTTTATGCCTCTATATATGTTCATACATTTGCATATATATACACATATGTATACATTTTTATTTATTTATTTTTTTATATATATATATATATATATATTTATTTATTTTTCTGCGCAAGGGGTGATATGACAACAGCTATGTTATTATATTTTATGGATGTTCCTTTTTCTGATTTGTCAGTTTTTTTTTTTTCTTATTTTAAGAGTGATAATTGTACCATATCTCTACTTACTCTCTACCCCTGATGAAGGTTTTTTTTTACCAAAGAAACTGGATACACGTCGGGTTTCGGGGCACCTACAGACCCCATGAGAGCTTAAGTGCTACTTATTGTTATTTGTTTCATGTGTTTCATGTGTTTTTTGTATTTCATTATTTTGTGCATTATATTGCGTACTGTGCCCTGGATGCTAGTCGCCCATTTTTTATTTACAAATAAAATATTTTTTTTATATTTGTGTGATACATGGTGGTGGTCTGTCAAAGTCCCATTCAGGGGGTTCTTTTTTGATCAATGTTAAGGAGTAGGGGACAGTGATCTGAGAGTCCGCTGGGCAAGTAAGAGGCATCTAATAAGTCTGTCAGCATAGTCGAATTAGAAAAGGCGAGGTCTATACGGGAGGAAGTTTTATGTGTAGTGGAGAAACAGGAGTATGGTCTGGTCGTGGGATGTCTCCATCTCCACACCTCAGTTACTCCCAGAGCCTCAGCCCAAGAGAGTAAGTCTGTGGAGAATTGTTTAGGGGGGATGGGTCTGTCCAGATCTGGGGCTAAAATGGCATTGAAATCGCCCATGAGTAACAATTTGGCCGGGCAGTATGGTGTGATTTTCTCTAGAATGGTGTACAGGGTGGAGGGGGAGAAAGGTGGGGGGATGTAAACACCCACCACCACATACCGGATTCCCCAGACAGTGAACACTATTATCACTTATTTACCCTGGGGATCAGTGTGAACCTGTTCCATCACACAGGGGAAGGACTTACTGATCAGTATTGTGACTCCTCTAGCATATGTGGAGTAAGAGGCGTGGAAGGCTCTCTGGACCTATGGCTTTTTCAGTGCGTTTCCTGCAGAATTATCACATGTGGGGAATGCAATTTAAGGTATTTGAAGAGCACTGCTCTTTTAAATTTGGAATTAAGCCCCCGGACATTCCAGGACATTATATTGAAAGTGGGGGCGTCACGTCCTGTCATTGTGTGGAGGCTTGATATGGGAGGAAAGGAGGGCTGAAGCAGGTGTGTGTGCACATCTCAGGAGCAGCAAAGACCTTGGGGACCCATGCCAGGTGGAATAATGACCAATGTAAGACCAGGTAAACAAGCGAACATAAACATAAATGAAACTAAAAAACAATACCCGTAATGACACCGAGGTGTCAGACCTGCCCTCATCTGATGACATCCCGAAAAATGGGGAGTGATCAGATCGGGCCTGTACCCAAGAACTTACCAACGATAAACTCTTAAACTTTGGTTAGTATGGTCACGTCCTGGACCAAAAAACAATTAAAAAAAGGGGCGGGGGCTGCCATTGCCTGCAGAAGTCCTTACTGGGACCTGAGTGAGGGAGGGGGGTGTCAATGAGAAGAGAAACAATTTTGGGGTGGGTCAATCACCGCTTAGGAGTCAAAGTCTAAATAATAGGTGTTGGAGCTCCGCAGGCAGGAGGAGTTGGTCTCAGATCCTTCAGTAAAGGGTACATAACAGAGTTAGGATGATGGTGGGGTAT
This sequence comes from Lithobates sylvaticus, assembly GCA_028564925.1. Classification (NCBI taxonomy): domain Eukaryota; kingdom Metazoa; phylum Chordata; class Amphibia; order Anura; family Ranidae; genus Lithobates; species Lithobates sylvaticus. Next base: position 220,635,093 of record CM053027.1, on the reverse strand, counting down.
AGCAATGTGTAAGAACTGATAACTGATAGCGCTGGAAGTCAAAATGGGACTGAAGGGTGGATCATTACAGGAAGGCGAAGTACGTTGCTGGTCTCAGCAAGCTATAAGTCTGGCGTGGTTCCAGTTGGTATCATAGCACTAGCGGGTATCCAACCAAGCAGCAGCAGCAGCCTCTGGGGTATAAAAGAACCGGGTGTTGTCACCATCAGTGATCCTCAGCCTGCTGGGGTATAGAAGGCCAAAACAAATTCCCTTTTCTCTAAGTCGGCGTCTGACGTCTGTAAAGGATTTGCGGCGCTGCTGCACCTCTTGAGAAAAATCTGGGAAGAAAGACAGTCTGGCATTTTCGTATTTGATTTCCGGCACGGTTCGGGCTGCCGCCAGGATACGGTCACGATCACGGTAGTTTTTTTTTTTTTTTTTATAAAATCTTTTTTATTGAGTTTTGCAATAACACATAAACTTGCCCACACAGGGGCTAAACATTACCCACGCAGGGGCAAATCCTTTGATGCGGCAACAACCACAACAGTGTACATCATATAACATAACCAGACTTTCTCTGAAGCAGCAACATACCGCAACAGGGCAGACCAATAAAACACAACTTACTTATTTATACCCCAATGTGGGGAGAGGTTTAGTTCAGGAGGGTCTGTGCTCAATATTATAATGACAGGATAATGTGACATGAGGGTACTTGGGTCAATTTGCTATCATACTATAACCTGGAAGTTAATCTAGGGATTAGTTACTGCATCAGTTGCCGTTGAATTATCATCTAACCAACAGGTCCACACCTTTTCAAATTTTTGTGGGCAACCTCTGCCCGAGTAGGTGGCTTAATACAGGGGCAAACTGGCGTTCACAAGGTTTTTCCAGAACCTGACAGAAGGGGGAGATGATTGTTTCCAGCTCATTGTGATGGCCTTGCGTGCATAGTACAATAATAGGGATATGAGTATTTTCCTAGCTCTGAGAATTGACATTTGTTCCACTAGTCCCAGCAGACAGTATTTAGGATCATAGGGGACACTAGTCTTGGTGATCTTAACTATCACATGGAGAACTTCCTTCCAATAATGCGCAATTGCTGGGCAAGCCCAGAAAATGTGAAAGAAGTCCCCTGGTTGATAGGAGCAACGCCAGCACGCCGGAATGCGCCGGCGACATCTTGTGCAGCCTGTGGGGTGTGTAGTGAGCTCTGTGTAAAATTTTGTATTGGACCAGTTTGTCCCTGGCTGAGACCAGAGGGGAGAATGGAAAATCCCAAATCTCCCTCCAATCATCGTCGCCCAGCTCCGGTATGTCACCCACCCATTGCCTGCGGAGGGAAGACAGCTCGGGGATGGCACCAACCAGCAGGGACCCGTAAATGTGAGACGTGGGTTTCTCCAAATCTTTCACCCGAAGGGTGGATTCGAGCTCAGAGTACTCCAATATGATCTGTTGACCCAAGAATTGACACCTATAAGCGTGTGCAATTTGAAGATACCTGAAATGGGCCCGTGAAGGTACATTAAATTTGGTACGCAATACATGAAAGGGAGTGAGCTCCCCGTTGGTGATAACATGCTCAAGAGTCAGTATTTTGTATTTGGCCCAGGCCTGTGGATCCGGGATGGTATTGAACTGTGACAGGTTAGGATTCAGCCACAGGGGGGTGTGAGGAGACCAGGAGTTCGCCAGGGATGCCCTCAGTGTCTCTCCCGCCTTCCACGCCCTTATAGTGGTGCGCATAGAAGGGGTGAGGGAGTGAGGTGTTTTTTGCCCCCTGAATATCAATCCTCTCAAGGCCTCCAGAGACCCCACTATAGCCGCCTCCAGCACCGTTGCAGAGTTGGTCAGGTCTGGCTGCAACCACCAGTGGGCAGTTACAAGCTGAGGGGCCAAGAAATATTTATGGCAATCAGGGGGAGCCAAACCCCCACTGTCCACAGGCCTGGTCAGAGTAGTGTATTTGAATCTAGGCGATTTAGACCCCCAAATAAAGGAGAGGAAAAGTTGCTTAAGAGAGGTAAAGAAGGTTTTAGTCAGCCATTGTGGGGAATTCCTAAATATATACGTAAGTTTAGGGAGGACTTTCATCTTTAGGAGGTTGATGCGCCCAATGAGGGAGAGGGGAAGATTGCCCCACGCCCTCAGTTTGGATTTGATCCCTAACAGAACAGGTTCAAGATTGAGCCGGACAAAGTCCCTGCTGTCTCTTGAAATAATAACTCCCAAATATGTAAACTTGTCAACCCATTGAAGCGGGGTAGAGGAGGGTGAGGAGGTCCTGGCCCCCTCGTCCACTGGAAAAAGCTGAGACTTATGCCAATTCACCTTCAACCCGGTGAAGGCGGAGAAGGAGTCCATGATTCCGAGTGCACCCCGCAGAGAGTCACCAGCATCATTTAAAAAAAGCAGTAGATCATCCGCATAGAGGGCCACTCTCTCCTCCAGCCAGCCCACCCTAAGACCACGGACCTCGGCCGAGCTCCTGAGGGCCTCAGCAATAGGTTCCATGGCCAGGGCGAACAGGGCCGGGGAGAGAGCTACCTGGCATAAAGCCTGTTTGATCAGAGTCAATTAGGGATTTTATTACTTTATTGAGTCTAGTGGCCAATATCTTGGTTAGTATTTTTAAGTCACAATTTAGGAGTGCTATTGGCCTATAGGAGGCGCACAGCTGGGGATTTTTATTAGGCTTTGGAATGAGAACAATATGGGCCTCCCTCATAGAAGATGGTAGGGAGCCCTGTTGGAGACATGCTCGATACATCTGAGCTAACCTGGGGGCAAGCAGTTCCACGTGGGCTCTATAATACTCTATGGGTAGTCCATCTGGCCCCGGGGTCTTTCCTGCCGGGAAAGACCTGATGGCCATCGCAACCTCTTCTGGCGTGATCTCCGAGACGAGGACTTGTCTCTCCGCATCAGAGAGCCATCCAAGTGCTAGCGTATCCAACATGGAGGTCATAGGTGTGGGGTCAAATCTATCAGGGAGTGAGGAAACATATAGAGAGGCATAAAACCTGGTGAAAGCAGATAGAATATCCTCCGGGGAGGTGACTAGTACTCCTTCTGCTGTGAGCATTTCTGATATGACCGCTAAGGGCCTATCCTGCTGTGCTAGCATCGCCAGTAGTTTGCTGTTCTTATCGCCATGCTCAAAATATTTCTGTCTGCTATTTTGTATATCAAGCCTGGTGGTGTCTGAAACATGGAGATGCAGTTCTCGCCTAAGCGATGAAAGGTGCTCGAAGTTGGGGACTGTCGCTGAGGCCGAGTAGTTATTCAGAGCCTCCTCAACTTTGTGCTGCAGGACAGAGACCTTGTCCCCAAGTTCCGCCCTAACAGCCACTATAGCTGAGATATAATGACCCCTGCTGTGGGCCTTGGAAGCATCCCATGTCATCTCCAGGGAAGCTGACCCCGCATTGTGTACCCAGTAGTCCTGCAAGGAGGGAGAGACCCTGTCATGGACTTCCTCATTGTTGATCCAATGGGGTTGTAACCTCCAAAGGGCTTTACTCCTTGTCTTGGGGGTCCTAATGGTCAGTTTAAGAGGATGATGATCCGATAGGCCAGAAGAAAGGTAACTGGCCTCCTGTATATTGGCCAGGAGGGCATCATTGGCAAAAGCCAAATCAATTCGGGAGGATGTTTTAAATGTGGATGAGAAGCAGGAGTACGCTCTGTCCTGGGGATGGAGCCATCTCCATGCCTCTCGGAAGTCTGTTGCCTGGGCCCACGTACCAAGATCAGGATTGAAAGTAGAATGTGGGGAGGGTCTATCTAGGTCACGGGACAGTGTGGCATTAAAATCTCCCATAAACAGGATATACGCCGGGCAATGCAGAGCCAGCCTTTCATACAATGCGTACAGAATGTGTATCTGGCTCGGAGGAGGCAGATAGACGTTCACAATGACATATTTCTTATTGTAGATGTTTAGCACCACCATAGCAAATTTCCCCTGGGGATCTAGATGAATCTCGTGAACTGTACATGAGATTCGTTTACTGATCAAAATAGATACCCCTCGAGAATACGAGGAGTAGGTCGCATGAAGCGCCTTTTGCACCCAGGGTTTTTTTAAGGCCAGGACTTTACTACCAGTTAAGTGCGTTTCCTGTAACAGGACTATATGGGGGTTGTGCAGTTTTAAATATTGGAATAACAACGAACGTTTGTATTTGGAGTTAAGCCCCCTGACATTCCACGATAGAATGGTCAGCGACTTAGTATCTGAGGGGATCATCATGGAACACCAGGGGGAAATCGGAGCAGAATAATACTAACCAACCAGTAGATGCAAACAGACCCAAATTTGGGTAATAATCAATAGCATTTGAGGAGCACAATACTTATTCAATACTTTAAAGCAGAGAAACCCCTCCCCCCAGAACACATAACACCCTACCCAAACATCATAAGAACCAAGTTCAATGACCAAAAAAACAGGCCAGAGAGCCATACAAACCGATGTAGGGTTTTGTCCCATAACTAGAGAAAAAAAATAGAGTCCTTAGGTCACTGGGACCCCTGGACGTTGGGCCACGAGGCCGAAGGTGGATACAGTCCTTCCCGAGAGAATTCGCTTCGACTCCGGGAGGGAAGTCCAAAGTGTGGTAGGGGGAACAAGGGGGTAAACAGGGGGCGCTTCTGAGCAAAAGGTGGAGTAATTCAATGGCAGTCATTGGAGCTCCTTAGGCAGGAGTAAATGGCAAACTAGCCAGCATCGGGAGACAAAAATATACAATATGGGTAAAAGTGGGATATAGTAGGAAGGAATGATTGTGTTAATGCTGGGAGTTACCAGGAGACAGTTCTTTTGAAGGAAAAAGGGGAATATTTAACTCCTCCCTGCTAGCTGTAGTGAATCAATTTGTCTTCAGCCGAATGTGTTTAGCGGGTATCCAGCCATGCCGCCGCAGCCTCTGGAGTGTCAAAAAAGTGGGTGCTATCACCATCGGTGATCCGTAGCCTGCTGGGATGCAAAAGGCCAAATCTTATTCCTTTTTCTCGAAGTCTACGTCGCATATCGGTAAAGGATTTGCGGTGTTGCTGTACTTCCTGGGAGAAGTCCGGGAAAAAAAGCAGTTTGGCATTCTCATACTTAATTTCAGGCATGGCGCGTGCCGCGATCCCGATCTCGGTAATTTAATAAACGTAGCAGGAAAGGTCGCGGGGGGGGCCCCGGGCCTTGGTGGGGGCGGCGGCACCCTGCGGGCCCTCTCAACAACGAAAGCAGGCGGTACATCCCCCAGGTTGAACAGGGTGGATAGGAACTGTTCAGCAAATTCAGCGGGCCTGGGACCCTCCGCTCTCTCAGGCAGGCCAAGTATGCGGATATTATTCCGCCTAAGGCGGTTTTCAGTCTCCTGGAGCGCCTTGACTTGGAGCTGCAGGGCCCTCACCTCCCTAGAGTCCGACCGAACCGTATCCTCCACCATGGAGACCCTTTCCTCCACCTCAGCAATACGGGACCGAAATTTGTCCATATCTTGGCGAATGAGACCGACATCTACCGTCAAGAAGTCGATCTTTGCTGTCAGGGTTTCTTTGCAGGATGTAATGGCTGCCAGGATCTCTGCTCCCGTGGGAGCAGTCCCCTCCCCCAAATTAGCGACCTCCTGTGCACCAGACGCCATCCCAGCCGTGGAGCGTCCTGCGGACGAGGTAGCCGCCGGCGGAGGGGCACGAGGAGCTTTAGGGGTGGACTTGGAGTAACGGGTCTTAGGGTGGCCCATCCGAGGTTTACCCTAAAATGGAGGAAGATCGTGGGAGAGCCTGTGGGCCGGGAGACTGGGACCCAGAAGAAGGATGAGGTTGTGTCAATGCGTATGCTCTGGTGCAGGAAGAGAGTCCTTGTACTGGGGGGCAGCAGGCAGGCTCCGGGGGTTCAGATATCAGGAGGACAGGTGTAGCGGTGCCGGCCTAGCTATATTGGATCAGGGCCCTCAGCAGGGGACAGTTCCCATAAGGATGGAGGCACAAAATAGTGATATCAAGGCACAGGAGGGCAGCTCAGTATTGCTGGGGCACAGAGAGGCAGTTCAGTATTGCCGGGGCACAGATGATGCCACAGGGAGGCAGTTCAGTATTGCTGGGGCACAGATGATGGCACAGGAATGCAGTTCAGTATTGCTGGGGCACAGATGATGGCACAGGAATGCAGTTCAGTATTGCTGGGGCACAGATGATGGCACTCAGTATTGCTGGGGCACAGATGATGGCACAGGAATGCAGTTCAGCATTGCTGGGGCACAGATGATGGCACAGGAATGCAGTTTAGTATTGCTGGGGCACAGATGATGGCACAGGAATGCCGTTCAGCATTGCTGGGGCACAGATGATGGCACAGGAATGCAGTTTAGTATTGCTGGGGCACAGATGATGGCACAGGAAGGCAGTTCAGTATTGCTGGGGCACAGATGATGGCACAGGAATGCAGTGCAGTATTACTGGGGCAAATATGGTGACACAGGGGAGGCAGCTCAGCACTTCTGGGGCACAGGTGGTGGCACTGGGGATAATGTTCAGCACTGGGGCCCAGGTTATGGTGCAGAGAAGGCAGCTCAGTGGTGCTGGGGCAGAGATGGTGGTACAGGGATGGCAGGGCAGCTCGGCCTAGGTACAGTACCTGTCCTGGAGGATGATCCTGGCACAGTAGGCCGCAAGATGGCGGTGGGCCGCGGGCGCCGGGAGCGGCCGCTATGGGCTAATTTGATGGCTTGTGGGGGGCCCCACACAGCCCAGCTAGCTCCCAGGGGCAGCCTCCACCGATGTGTCCGGATTTGCCTCCTCCCGGTCCGCGGATCGCGGCACTCGAGCCCGCGGATGTCGGAGGCTCCGTAGGCCTGAAAATGGCGGCGGGCCTCCACTGTGTGGAGCCGTCCACGGCTGGTCGATTTTAAAAATTCCTGCTGGGGCTGGTGTAGGAGATGCCTGGATGTTGGTATGGAGAGTGTGGAGACTCTCCGGGCTTGTCACAGTACAGGATGGCGGTGGATTGTTTCAGGATCGGCGGAGCTCCTCAGCAGCATGTCTGTCTCCTACTACATCCGGACACGCCCCCTCACGATCACGGTAGTTTAATAAGCGTAGCAGGAATGGACGTGGAGGGGCCCCAGGTCTTGGAGGGAGTGGCGGGACCCTGTGAGCTCTTTCTACTACAAATGTGGGTGGCATATTATCCAGATGAAACAGGGTGGATAATAGCTGCTCGGTGAACTCTGCTGGTTTGGGTTCTCTCGGGCAAACCAAGTATGCGGATGTTGTTGCGCCTAAGACGGTTTTCTGTGTCTATAGCTCATTCCTGGAGCGCCTTCACCTGTAGCTGCAGGGCCCTCACCTCTCTGGAATCTGATCGGACCGTATCTTCCACTGCGGAGACCATGTCCTCCACCTCGGAATTTATTGGCGGATGAGGCTTACATCTACCGTTAGGAAGTCTATCTTGGCAGTTAGGGTTTCTTTGCATGCCGTGATGGCCGCCAGGATTTCTGCTCCCGTGGCTTTCGGAGTGCCCGTCGCCATTGCAGCCACTTGCTGCCACCCGGACACTGTGGCCACTGACGGAGCGGTATGGGAAGCCTGTTTTTTTTTTTTGGAATGTGAGTAACGGGTCTTGGGAGGGCCCATCCGTAGTAGAACTTGTTCTGAAGAAGGGCTATTATTCTTGGGGAAGGATAGTAGGTGAACACCGAGAGCAGGGCAGGGGATGAGGTGGTAATGTCACAGCTGCACAGGGTCAGGGCCTGCCTCAGGGTATAGCTTTGCAAGGATGGTGGCTGGAAGACAGCACAGTGTTGCTTGGGCACAGAACCTCAGTATCTCTGGGGCACACTAATGTTGGACACAGTACCTGTGTGTGGAGGATGTGCCTGGTGATGTAGGCCGCAAGATGGTGGTGGGCTGTTGATGTCTATGTGGTCACCCTGGCAGCCTTTCAGGACCCCCAACCGATTGGTTACCGTCTGGGGATCACCGGACGGATTAGCCCCCGCCGATCGCGTTACAAGAGCCCGAGGATGAGGAAGGCCTAGTAGGCCACAAGATGGCGGCGGGAAGGTCCTCAGAATAGCCGGCCGCAGCCTTGTGAAATTTTTTGGACCGGCTGAGCCCCGCAATTTCGGCTTGGGCTGGTGTGGATGGTGTACAGGGATGGCTGGGGACAGAGGTGGAGTGCACTAGCTGGTCTGTTGTGCAGGATGGCAGCGGATTTGCTCAGGATCGGCGGAGCTCCTTAGTGACAGGTCCTGCTCCCTCTACATCTGGACACGCCCCCCATATTATCATATTTTATGGGTTTCAAAAAGAACAGACCCTGGATTACAGGCTGAAGCAATTGGGTATTAGCTTCCTCCCCTTTCTTTCCCCCAGTTTATCTTTATCCCCATCCCCACTTGATACACTCCATTTGTAATACACTAATCTCTAACATGTTCAAGAGGTAGTTTCCTTGTGTAGAATTGACATAAGATTTACCTGTATGATATACGATACAGATATTATGCAGTAATAATACCTCTGTAACCATAAGTTGATATAAGTCAAAATATAGCCTGATTGAATTTTTCTGTTACTGTATTTCCTATAATCAAATAAAAAATATTTGAAATAAAAATTAAAATAAAAATTTAAATCGCTGACATGCCCACATTTTTATGTTTATCAACATAAATTTTATACCGATACGTTCTCAAAGGCCTTGTGTCTCTAACGGTGAAGTCGCTATTTCGAAGCATGTACTGTTGTGGATTTATTAAGGCTTGTTTGAAGGTTTCTCTCACACTGTCTCTCACTCAGGCAGCTAGCTGATAGTGAGGCAATGTTTTTTTACAGTGTGTTTAGGGGACAGATAGCTAGCAGATAGGGAAATGCTATTCAGCATTCACACGCATTTTCCCCAGGAAATGCATTTTCTAGTTAATCATCTTTTTATTATTATTCTGTACGATTTTGGATCTGAGTAACTTCTGCATACTTTCAGCTATTAAAGACATTCAACTTTTAAAATGCTCAGCTCTTTCGGCTGATAATGGGACTTCTTCAACTTTTTTCAACTATTTATACTTTTTTAAAATATTAAGCTTTTTAACACTTTTTTTAACATTGAAGTCAATGAGAGCATGGTTCAAATCCTTAATATCTTCTTCCGCTCCCAAAAGTTTCAGCACCTTCATACTTTCATCTATAGATGCCAAACAAACTTTAAAATGTTCACAAAATATTCAGCTATCTGGCTATATCTTTTTAGTTTGATATCTTTTACAGTTATTGTGAAAAAGCTGTTTAAGTTTAGTGATCATTTCAGGAAATTTCATTAAACTAAGGCATCCAGGCTTTTGTTGTCTGTTTTGTTTCCATGGTTACCAAAGCTTCTTATACACAGTGATGGGCAGTGGGGGGAGGCGGCTGGACCATCTCAGATTACAGAGCCCGGGGGAGAGCACAGACACACATCTACTGATTTATAACAGAGGAATACGATGGGTCAGTTTTGATGGTGGCAATATGATGGGGCAGTTTTGATGCTATTCAGCATTCCCACGCATTTTCTCCAGGAAATGCATTTTCTAGTTTTAATTTTATTATTCCGTACGTTTTTCAGCTCTGCGTAACTTCTGCATACTTTCATCTATTAAAGCCATTGAACTTTTATGTTCAGATCTTTCAGCTGATGATGGGACTTCTTTAACTTTTTTTCTACTATTTATACTTTTTAAAAATATTAAGCTTTTTAACACTTTTTTTTAACATTGAAGTGAATGAGAGCATGGTTCAAATCCTTAAAATATTCTTCCGCTCCCAAAAGTTACACCATGTACTGATTTATAATAGAGGAATATGATGGGGCAGTTTTGATGGGGCAGTTTTGATGGGGTAGTTTTGATGGGGCAGTTTTGATGGGGCAGTTTTGATGGTGGCAATATGATGGGGCAGTTTTGGATGGTGGCAATATGTAGGGGAAGTTTTGATGGGGGCAATATGATGGGGCAGTTTTGATGGGGCAGTTTTGATGCTATTCAGCATTCCCATGCATTTTCTCCAGGAAATGCATTTTTTAGTATACGAATGTTCCTATGAAACCACCTGCAGTATGCATTGTACATATGTACACATCCACCTTTCTTATACCAGACTATACTATTAGCTGGTTTTCCTAATGGTTTACAGGAAATAGAAGATAATGCACATTTCAGTGATGTTAGCATCTCACTAACAGACAGCTCCATTTCTCTTTTGTTATATACGAATGTTCCTATGAAACCACCTGCAGTATGCATAAACTTTAAATGAATATAATTCCTGAATTGTTATTGAAGGGTTTTCAGAGTACCACCAGGAACAATGCTAACTCTAACTGCATGAAAGAAGCTGTTATTAGGTATTGGTTTGATGGAAAGGATTCTGCTTTTTGAGCATGGACAGATACACGCAACTACAGGCTGCGAAGAAATTGAACATTAACGATTGCTGGATATGTACACATGCACCTATCTCATACCAGACTGTAGCATTACTGGGTTTTCCTAGTGGGTTACAAGACATAGAAGAGTTAGTATCTCACTAACAGACAGATACAGTTTTCTTTTGTTATATACGAGTATTCCTATAAAGCCACCTGCAGTATGCATTAACTTTACATGAATATACTTGACTGAAATGTTATTGAAGAGTTTTTAGAGTACCACCAGAAACAATAGTAATTCTAACTGCATGAAAGAAGCCACTTTTAAACTACATGATATAACCCAACACCAACACTCTAGACAAAACAATTTAAAACTGCTGATGTGTTTACATGGGTATAATTTCAAGAAAGCCTGTTCTGCTACACCAGGGTATTATTTCATCTGGGGTTAAAAGGCTTATACTTCGGTTCCATTAAATTCCATCTTTCTTCTGAATTAAAGATTTATCTTCCGATTGGTGTTATCCTGGGAGGAATGTGTGCCATAGAGGGTACAGCATGTTGCAATTACATCAGAAATTATACCAATGCTGAGGATGCCAAAATTTCCCATATAGAAAAAGTGCAACAGTTAAAACTAGGTTTTAGGAAGTAGCATATTGAAACCGCTTGGGTTGAAGGAAGCTGGGAGAACTGGCTCTCATGTCTCAATCCTCTCAACTGTTTTTTAGGACTGGGAGGATGGCTCTCTGGCATATTACACGGCATATTATATATAGTTGGTACAGCCTGTTTTCTGTATACCCTAGCCTCTCTGCATACCCCAGCCTCTCTGTATAACATAGCCTCTCTGTATACCCTAGCTTGTCTAGTGAAAATACACTAGCCTGTCTTCTGTATACCCTAGCTTCTTGGTATACCCCAGCCTCTCTGTATACACTGGCCTCTCTGTATACTCCAGACTGTCTTCTGTATACACTAGCCTGTCTGTATACACTATCCTGTCTTCTGTACACACTAGCCTCTCTGTATACACTAGCCAGACTGGGGTATACACTAACTTCTTTGTATACACTAGCTTCTCTGTATACCATTGGCTGTCTTCTATATACACTGTCTACCCTACACTCTCTGTATAAACTAGCTTCTCCTAATACACTAGTCTCTCTGTATACCCCAGCCTGTTTTCTGTATATCCTAACTTCTCTGTATACCCCAGCCTCTCTGTATACAACAGCCTCTCTGTATACACTAGCCTGTCTTTATACACTATTCTCTCTGTGTACCCCAGCTGCTCTGTATACACTAGTCTCTCTGTATACCCCAGCCTGTCTTCTGTATAAACGTGGCTGTTTTCTATATACACTAGCCTGTCTTTTTTCACCCTAGTCTCTCTGTATACCCTAGTCTCTGTGTATGCACTAGCCTCTATCTATACCCAAACCTGTCTTCTGTATACATGTGACAGTCTTCTATATACACTAGCCTGTCTTCTATATACCCTAGTCTCTCTGTTTACCCCAGCCTCTCTGTATACCCAAGCCTGTTTTCTGTATACCCTAGCCTCACTGAATACCCTAGCCTCTCTGTATACAATAGCCTGTCTGTATACACTAGCCTCTCTATATACCCAAGACTGTCTTCTGTATACACTAGTCTGTCTTCTGTACACACTAGCCTCTTTGTAAACACTAGCCAGTCTTCTGTATACACTAGCCTCTTTGTATACAATAGCCTCTCTGTATACCCAAGCCTCTCTGTGTAAACTATCCTCTCTGTGTACACTAACCTGTCTATAAACACTAGCCTTTCTGTATGCACTAGCCTCTCTGTATAATCCAGCCTTTTTTCTGTATGCTCTAGCCTCTCTGTATACCCCAGACTCTCCTGGGGTATATAGAGAAGCTAGTGTATACAGAGAGGCTAGGGGATACAGAGATGCTAGTGTATATATAGAGAGGTTGGGGTATGCAGAGAGGCTTGTTTAAAGAGAGGCTAGTGTATGCAAAGAGGCTAGCGTTTACAGAAAGGCAAGGGTATACAGAGAAGCTAGTGTATACAGAAGACAGGCTAGGGTATACAGAAGACTGGCTAGTGTATACAGAGAGGCTAGTGTATACAGGAGACTGTGTGTGGTGAGCATGTCCTGTGGACTGTGAAGGGAAAAGTGTATTGTTCTGTTCCATTACCTTATTAGTATGAGTATAAGTAAAAGTGTAAGTATCTGCACCGGTGTTGTGGAAAATTTTATGTGGCTGTATTTTAATATGTATTGTCATAAGTCTCCCTGTGTTCGTTCTCCCCTAGCCCGCTCTAAAGAGCTGACTGGGGCAGACTGACACTGGTTGAGATCCGTTAGGTAGTGGATAACTTCCTGGGATTGGAAAGAGGTGTTTGCAGAGTAAGGGTATGTCTGCCAGCGAAAGGGCCCCTGTGCATTGCACAGACGATCGTCTGAGGGGATACGTTTGCTCTGCACGGATTGGTTTTGGGCGGATGTACGTTCATTGTCTCTGCTGTGTCTGATTAGCACATGTTGGGATTTGCAGCGCACATCTGCAGATAACCTTCCATCCACAGGGAGGTGTAGAATAATCCTTAATATACATTGTTCCAGAGAACAATGCATACCTGGATTATTATCAGCAGAATTGTAATCATCGTTCATTGGTTTTGTATGGTTTGTGTCATTGAAAGCATTTAGTCAGTTTGCTAGTCTATTTGAATGTATAAATGTCTGTGATTGGTTCTTTTGAAGGAAAACAAATGTCTGATTGGCTGTCTGTGAAGACACCACTTTTGTCTGTATTGTATTGCATTGTCGTTGTATTGCATTGTATTGTATTGCTTAACCACTACGTGCCCGCGCTATAGCCGAAAGGCGGCTGCAGCGCGGACGCTCCCTGCCGGGAGGACGTCCCTGGACGTCCTCCTGTTTACTTCCCTAATGCGCGCTCCTGAGAGCGCGCATCGGGGAAGTTCTGTGCTGGCCGTGTCCGTCGGACACAGCCGGTCACAGATCGCTGTAAACGGCCAATCACAGCGGCCGTTTACAGCGAGATCGGGCTGTCCAATGAGAGATGATCTCATATGTTTGCATATGCAAACATATGAGATCATCTCTCAGCGCCGCTCTGCCTCCTCACACAGACAGCGTGTGAGGAGGGAGAGAGGAACGGCGCCGGTGCGCTACAAGTAAGAACAAAATAAATAAATAAAGTGATCTGTCCCCGCTGCCATGCTGCCACTTGTCACCAGTACCACCTGTCCCAGCTGCCACCTGTCACCAGTACCACCTGTCCCAGCTTCCACCTGTCATCAGTACCACCTGTCCCAGCTGCCACCTGTCACCAGTACCACCTGTCCCAGCTGCCACCTGTCATCAGTACCACCTGTCCCAGCTGCCACCTGTCATCAGTACCACCTGTCCCCAGTACCACCTGTCCCCAGAGTGCCATCTGCCAGTGCCACCTGTCCCCAGTACCACCTGTCCCCAGTGCCATCCGTGCCATCTGCCAGTGCCACCTGTCTGTAGTATATTGTGTCTAATATATATATATATATATGTATACATGTGTATATATATATATATATATATATGTTATATATATATTTATTATATGTAGTGTTTTTTATTTAGGCATTCTAAAGACAAGTTTATTCTAGGCAGGCCGCTTTGGTAGCCGTTATCTAATTGCGCATATTAAAAGAGGGTTTGTTGGTCAAAGGACAAATGGCCAGACCAGACTTACTGGAACAGATAATGATTATCTTAATCTAATCAGTATTCACACATATCAAAGGGGGAATATGCAAGAATGTAAATTGGGGCAGCTTTATAATTACAACTATTCACAGCGTGGGGTTGTCTCCGGTCACTCTGAAAGACCGGGGCAGATCAAAGCATTTAATGGAAACGCCCAATCAAATTGCTCAGACATTCAGTGTGTGTGGGGGGGATATAACAGGACGTTCAATCCAGTCTCCAGAGAATAATTCTGGGGTTCCAAACTTGTTTGATTTTGTAGATCAGACTCTCTTATGTCACAACCAGACGTTAGAGTCACAGCACAGGTCTTGGGTCTCCATCAGACTTCTGTCCAACTCACAGGATTGTTTTCATTGTTTTCACCACCGACTTCTGTTCGCTTGAACGGCACCAATGTAGTGATCTAATATTATAGTCGTTCCTCGTAGATGGTATATAGTTATTAAAAGTATTGTCTCCGCAGCAAAACCCGATTCTCCCAGAGAGAGACAATTTTATTGACTTCCAAAACAGAACAGTCTTACAGATGACAAAAATCCAACAGAGTTCATATCACGACAGTGCTAGTAAATATTTAGAGCCCCATGGAGACATGTGACTCTTGGGTGCCTTCGTAAGAACACACACTTCTAAACAGATTAAACGAGGAGAATGGCCAAGGATAATGAACTCAACTTTATTATTCAATCTTATCAAAGACAGTGGTGTTACTTGTAGGAACTTTGCCCTTGCTAATGTAAGGAGCCTGGATACTCTTTGTAATAAAGATCGCATCGGAAAGCAGGAAGTACCTCTGACCATCGACATCCCTACATGGTCAACAAAACCCTTACCCGTATACAAGATGATCGTTCTTGGTGAGGTGGAGGTGAGAAATGGCACTAATATACTGAAACAACTGCTACCACAAAGCAGACTCGTCGTCAAGGATAACCAAGTATGGAAAACCATGGACCCCAACTGCTGTACCAAACGTGCCCAGGCCTGGCTTTGTTCCTGTTCTTTTGAGCGGCTGGAGTACGTAGAGGGTTGTGCTGCTACACACTCTGGAAACTGCCTGGTTCGATTACAAAAATTTGAACCGGCCTGGAAGAGAATAATTCATGGAGAAGACTCGAGGGTCTGTGCATTGGGGGTTCCCTCATTCACTTGGCAGAAGCAAGTTCAGTGCCGGACACCTATCACAGGCTGGTGTGTGAACCTCACATATGGACTGTTAACAATCGGACAGGAAGACATTCAAGCCAATATCCACATGAATCAAGTATCTGTAAACATTGAGCAAACAGATCTTGGCAATTGGGACTCTATGATTTCTCCTTTATTTAAGAAAATTCCACCACTTTCAGTTGAATTGGATACATTATTTAAGAGGGATAGTAGGAAAATTATAGAATTACAAGAACTGGTGAAGGAAAACCTCATCAGTTCTAATAAAATTGCTAAAGAATTTCAGGAGCCTTGGTGGAGCATACCCAATAACACTCTTTCTCACCCGCTATTGAGAACTCTTTCCATGATTTTTGTGTTCGTTCAATTTATATTAATATGTTTTTTTGTTTGGTTTATACTGTTGCGGTAGAAGACAACTAAGAACAATCCAGAAAAATAAGGAAAGCATAGAGATGGCTTCAATCTTAAGAGCCAGGGATGTCTGAGCGGTTTGATTGTGAATCGATTCTGATTCGAACCGATCCAAGTGGGGGTATATGTAGTATATTGTGTCTAATATATATATATACATATGTATACATGTGTATATATATATATATATATGTTATATATATATTTATTATATGTAGTGTTTTTATTTAGGCATTCTAAAGACAAGTTTATTCTAGGCAGGCCGCTTTGGTAGCCGTTATCTAATTGCGCATATTAAAAGAGGGTTTGTTGGTCAAAGGACAAATGGCCAGACCAGACTTACTGGAACAGATAATGATTATCTTAATCTAATCAGTATTCACACATATCAAAGGGGGAATATGCAAGAATGTAAATTGGGGCAGCTTTATAATTACAACTATTAACAGCGTGGGGTTGTCTCCGGTCACTCTGAAAGACCGGGGCAGATCAAAGCATTTAATGGAAACGCCCAATCAAATTGCTCAGACATTCAGTGTGTGTGGGGGGGGATATAACAGGACGTTCAATCTGTTTAGAAGTGTGTGTTCTTACGAAGGCACCCAAGAGTCACATGTCTCCATGGGGCTCTAAATATTTACTAGCACTGTCGTGATATGAACTCTGTTGGATTTTTGTCATCTGTAAGACTGTTCTGTTTTGGAAGTCAATAAAATTGTCTCTCTCTGGGAGAATCGGGTTTTGCTGCGGAGACAATACTTTTAATAACTATATTCCATCTACGAGGAAGGAACGATTATATTAGATCACTACACTGTCATCAGTGCCACGTCAGTGCCATCTGTCATCAGTGCCACGTCAGTGCCATCTGTCATCAGTGCCATATCAGTGCCACGTGTCATCAGTGCCACGTCAGTGCCATCTGTCATCAGTGCCACATATCAGTGCCATCTGTCAAAAGTGCCACCTGTCAGTGTCACGTGCCATCTGTTATCAGTGGCACGTGTCATCAATGCCACGTATCAGTGCCATCTGTCATCAGTGTCACGTGTCATCAGTGCCACGTATCGGTGCCATCTGTTATCAGTGCCACGTATTAGTGCCATCTCTCATCAGTGCCACGTATTAGTGCCACGCGATATTAGTGCCACGTATAAGTGCCATCTGTCATCAGTGCCACATATTAGTGCCATCTGTCAGTGTCACGTGTCATCAGTGCCCCCGTATTAGTGCCATCTGTCATCAGTGTCACGTGTCATCAGTGCCCCATATTAGTGCCATCTGTCATCAGTGCCACATCAGTGTCACGTGTCATCAGTGCCACGTCAGTATCACGTGTCATTGTCCTGGTGCTCCAGGGCCTATAAAAGTGTAATAGGTAGTCAACAATTTAGATGTGTAATTTATGCTCCTAGAACACGTGATGGCGCTCCCTGCATGTTGGACCTCTCTAAGTGGCCAGGCTGTGGAAAAGTCCCACACATGTGGTATCGTAATACTCAGGAGGAGTAGCAGAATTTGTTTTGGGGTGTAATTTTGTGGTATACACATGCCATGTGAGAGAAATAACTTATTACAATGACAATTTTGTGGAAAAAAATAAAAAATAAAAAAATAATTCATTTTGCAACAGAATTGTGGGAAAAAAATTACAACATCAAAAGGCTCACCATGCCTCTTACTAAATACCTTGGAATGTCTACTTTCAAAAAAGGGGGTCATTTGGGGGGTATTTGTACTTTCCTGGCTTGTTCGGGTCACAAGAAATGAGATAGGCCACCAGTACATCAGATGTGATCAATTTTGTACACAATTTGGGTTATTTTTACCAAATATATGTAGCAAGATAAATTGTGGCCAAAATGTATGAAGAAAAATTAATAATTTGCTAAATTTTATCACAGAAACAAAGAAAGGTCTTTTTTCATTTATAGCGCAAAAAATAAAAAACCCAGAGGTGATCAAATACCACCAAAAGAAAGCTTTATTTGTGGTTAAAAAAGGACAAAAAAATCTGGGTTCAGTGTTGCATGACTGAGTAATTGTCATTCAAAGTGTGAGAGCACCGAAAGCTGAAAATTGGTCTGGGCAGGAAGGGTGTTTAAGTGCCCAGTAAGCAAGTGGTTAACTAACCCTGTTGGAAGGGTTTCTGTATTGTTACATCCTGTGTCGCTCCTGTGAGATCACAAGCTTTGTAGGAGGCGTTTGGCTGTTGGAGGCACACCCTCCATTGTGTGGCCTCCTGTTGATATGTAAATAAAAGGAGATGCATGGCTGAGAGAGCTCAGTTAGGCTGATGGAACTGAGAACGTAAGAAGGATGGTGATGTCTCTTTAATGGGGAACCAGAGGGGCCTGGCTGAGAAGCAGCCAGGCTGAGATGAGGATGTAAGAATGCTGGTGGATGTCTGATTACTTGGATGAGTGGGTTGATAGGTAGAATTGAGCGGACACCTGGATGTTCGGGTTCAGCGGGTTCAGCTGAACTTCGGAAAAAAGTTCGGGTTCGGGACCGAACTTGACCCCGAACCCCATTGAAGTCAATGGGGACCCGAACTTTTGAAGACTAAAATGGCTATAAAAAAGTAATGGAAAGGGCTGGAGGGCTGCAAATGGCAACATAATGATGTTAAGGGCATGGCAAGTGCTCTGCAAACAAATGTAGATAGGGAAATAACTTAAAATAAAATAAAAAAAATTAAAAATAAAAATAATATGCTGGAGGCCCCCTTCTCAGCAGAAGAGGTACAGGAAGTCATTAAGAACCTCAGAAACTCAACGGCACGATGCCACACATATGGTGGGAATTCCCCAGAATACGCCCTTTCTGGAAAAAATTATTAAATTTAATGGATAAGCTAGTGGGAAAATAAAATACTTGGAAATTCAAAAAAAAAATTATAATCTTGACCTAGGAGGACAAGTTCAATATGGAGTAGGAGGTTGAGGTGGCGGTGGATGTAGTGGTGTAGGTGGAAGCGGTGGTGGAGGAGGACAAGGTAGCCAACACTGGTTCAAAAATACAACAATGCCTGGGTAAGGCTGGTGAAGTGTCGAATTCTGTCCCCCGTCAGATAGTGTCCGCCCTGTACTGCGCTTGCTCAGTACATAGGACAAGGGGATTTCGAAACTTTTCCGAAGACGATGTGTGGTGAGTCCAGGTTCAAGCCACATCATCCGAGGTTCAAGCCGAGTCAAGCGAGGCCGTGCCCGAAGCGTGGCGAGCGAAGCGTGGCGAGCGAAGCGAGCCCGTAAGGGGCCCTTTTACTATGTGCTACCGTATGTCCACTTGGATGGTGGGGCTTGAACCTGCACTCACTGTGCAGGCGCCGTTCATCTTTGGAGATTTTGTGAATCTCCTTGTCCACCGTACTGCGCAATCGCTGCGCCTGCGCAGTAAGTGGCCGGACACTATCCGATGACCGGACAGTTTTTGTCAGAACACCGGTATACATGTCTATTCTGCACAAGGTACGGACAAGTCCTGTGGGATCCATGCCTGGTTCATTTTAATGAACGTGAGCTTGTCCACATTGGCTCTAGAGAGGCGGCTGCGCTTGCCTGTGATAACGCCCCCTGCCGTGCTAAATACATGTTCAGATAATACACTGGCTGCAGGGCAGGCCAGCACCTCCAAGGCGTAAAAGGCAAGCTCAGGCCATGTGCCCAATTTGGAGACCCAGAAGTTGAAGGGGACAGACCCGTCATTCAGTACGTGTAGGCGTGTGCACACATACTGCTCCACCATGTTGGTGAAATGCTGCCTCCTGCTAAGACGTTCCATCTCAGCTGGTGGTGCTGGTTGTTGTGGCGTGCTGACAAAGCTTTTCCACATTTCGGCCATGCTAACCCTGCCTTCTGAGGTGCTGGCGGTGCCTCGGCTGCATTGGCAACCTCTTCCTCCTCCTCTGCCTTCGCCTTGTGCTTCCACCGTACCCCCGCTGTCAGGTGGGAATGCCACCAGCAGCGCGTCTACTAGCGTGCGCTTGTACTCGCGCATCTTACGATCGCGCTCCAGTGAGGAAAAATAGATCAATTGAATATGTCACACTCCTGCACACATGCAGAAAACACTGCAAATTAAATTTTTTTTTGCAATGTTTTTGCAATAGCAGAATACACCTAGAGTATGTACAGGGTGTATCTCAAAACCTGCAAAACTGCAGAAAATGCTATGAAAAAAAAAAATGTCAATCAAATTTTTTTTTGGAATAGCACACTAGAAGAAAAATTAGATCAATTGAATATATCACACTCCTGTACACATGCAGAAAACACTGCAAAATTTTATTTTTTTGCAATGTTTTTGCAATAGCATAATACACCCAGAGTATGTACAAGGGTGTATCTCAAAAACTGCAAAACTGCAGAAAATGCTATGTAAATTTTTTTTTTTTTACTCAAATTTTTTTTTGGAAATAGCACAATAGAGGAAAAATAGATCAATTGAATATATATAAACGCGAGTATCCGCGCTCAGGATGATAACCTGCTGCCTCCCTAAAAAAAACTACACCAGAATGCAGCCAAAAAATGTAAATAGACTAACACAGGGATGGTGGCGCTGTTCTATTTGGATGTAAATAAATTAATGGGTATAAATATATATATTAATACCAATAAAACATAAAAGTGCGTAGTGCAATGAGGAAAAATATAAGTGACTTAAAGGAAATAAGTGGTTATCCCAACAAGGTGGATATTAAAAGATATATAAATGGAAAACCAAAAAAATAGTGTATACGCGAAATCAGAATATCTATGCTTGATAAAATTCCAATGAAAATCCAATCAGGATATTTAAAAGATGAATAGAAAGAAATGAGTATATATAATATAAAATAAATATGTATGTAAATCCTTTGAAAGTAGTGAAATCAAGTCCAATATCCAGAAGAAAGTAAATACATATGTGATGTCCAAAGCAGTGAGAAAAAAAGAATTTTTTGAGAAGAATTAAGTGAGAAAAAAAATATTATTATCAATGAGGTTAAAAAACTGTCCGATAATGTAAAAAATCATAAAAAAGATTATGTCATAAGTTCATCCCAAAGTGACACAAAAAATCAGTGAAGTGACAAAAAATCCCAGATTCAGTGGGAAAATACACAATAATAGGTGTCCTGCGATTCCCTCCTTCAGTCAGCTCCCCCTATGTGCCCGCACTCACCGGATCGCCTCACCTCTGCAGGGGCAACAGGCGTAGCACTACAGGTCCCAGAAGACCGCGTTCCTCTCGATGGGCGATAGGCAGATGTCCTCTCTCCGGGTGTTGTCCAACTCCCAGGCACTTGGTGGGTCTCAGCAAAGATTAAGGGAAACCAGCAGCGGCGAATCCATATGTATAAGGAAGGATGAGCCCCATAGTGTAAATCCGTAATAAACTTATTTTATTTGATTAAAATGTAATTAAAAAAGGAGAACAATAAAAATAAATAAGGAGTGTAGAGCTAACGAGCTCGTACACTATGATAATCAGCGAGGAAAGCCGTTCGTTCCGGTCTGCCGGCATGCGTTCCACGGCCGTGCAGAGCAAGAAAAGCTCTCGCTCTTTTCTCGATCTGCACGACCGTGGAACGCTGGGATTTTTTGTCACTTCACAGATTTTTTGTGTCACTTTGGAATGAACTTATGACATAATCTTTTTTATGATTTTTTACATTATCGGACAGTTTTTTACCTCATTTATAATAATATTTTTTTCTCACTTAATTCCTCTCAAAAAAAAAATTTTTTTTCACTGCTTTGGACATCACATATGTATTTACTTTTTTGTGGATATTAGACTTGATTTCACTACTTTCAAAGGATTTACATACATATTTATTTTATATTATATATACTAATTTCTTTCTACCCATCTTTTAAATATCCTGATTGGATTTTCATTGGAATTTTATCAAGCATAGATATTCTGATTTTGCTTATACACTATTTTTTGGTTTTCCATTTATATATCTTTTAATATTCATTTACACTTTGCCACCTTGTTGGGATAACCACTTATTTCCTTTTAGTCACTTATATTTTTTCCTCATTGCACTACGCATTTTTATGTTTTATTGGTATTAATATATATATTTATACCCATTAATTTATTTACATCCAAATAGAACAGCGCCACCATCCCTGTGTTAGTCTATTTAGATCAATTGAATATGTCACACTCCTGCACACATGCAGAAAACACTGCAAAATTTTATTTTTTTGCAATGTTTTTGCAATAGCAGAATACACCCACAGTATGTACAGGGTGTATCTCAAAAACTGCAAAACTGCAGAAAATGCTATGAATTTTTTTTTTTCACATACATTTTTTTTGGAATAGCACAATAGAAGAAGAATAGATCAATTGAATATGTCAATCCTGCACACATGCAAAAAACACTGCAAAATTGTATTTTTGTGCAATGTTTTTGCAATAGCAGAATACACCCACAGTATGTACAGTGTGTATCTCACAGTAACATATGCAGTGCTGGTGCACTGAGCTTGCAGATAAAAGTTATATTTTGTCTGGCACTAGGCTCATGGCAGTGTAAAAAGACTGTGCACTGCAACCCAACCAGGTAAATCTATGTAGATCGCTGACTTATTAGAATTGATTTCTGAATCTGGACTCCTAGCTAATTCACTCTCCCTCAAAGCAGACACAGGAACCTTGCCCTACACTCTATATCTATGTAGATCCCTGACTAATTAGAAGATATTTCATGAATGTGGACTGACTCCTAGCATGTAATTCTCTCCCTCACAGCAGCCAGGTACCTTTCCCTACACTGTGTAAAGCAGAGTGACGTGCTGTGCTGTGTGCCTCTAGCTTATATAGAGGCTGGATCACCTGCTGCACTGGCCAATTACAGCCATGCCATTAGTAGGCATGGCTGTGATGGCTTCTAAGGGCACACTAGTGAAACTACAGTTGATTGGCTGCCCTGCAGCTGTTAAAAAGGCACCATTACATCGCCGAACACCGGACCCGAACTCGAACATACAGTCAATTGTTTGGGTTCGGGTCTGGGACCCGGACACCCAAAAGTCCGGTACGGACCCAAACTTTACAGTTTGGGTTCGCTCAACCCTATTGATAGGTAAAGTATTATATCATTATGATGGAAATTGGTGCTTATATTAGCACAAGAGATGTGGCTGTGTGCTCTGCATGCAGCCAGATTTCTACTACAGTTGGCAGGCCAGGGTCTTATAGAGGAAATCGTATGCCTGTGTGCGTGTGGGTGTGTGTAAGAGTGTGTGTGATTTGGATTTGCAGCTCCAGTGTATGTGTACGTAACTTTATGTTGTGTAATCAGCGTACAATGTGTGTGTGGCTGAGCAGTTTTGTAAGTAACTGAATGAGAAATGGATGAATTGTGATTTTTTACCTAAGTATGTGACAAGTAGATTGCATGATTCTTGTAGAGCGTTTAACTGAAGATTGTGTGCCATGTGGCTTGGGGGAGGGGCAGCCAGGATGGCTATCCCATGGTTGTTACAATAGGAAAATGTTTTGTGTTGAACGGGCTACACCCTGTGGGAAGGGAACTCTGATGTTCTGAGCAAACATGCAAACATCACTGTATGTCTCACTGGCTTGTTATGGAAGTTGATGCCACAGTAAGTATATGAACTTTAGGTGGGGACAAGAAGAGTATGTTTTAAGTTGTGCTTTTTCATGTAGCTAACACTTTTAAATGTGAGTTAGCCTAAAGTATTTGTCTATGCGTTAAATGTGATATCCCATGTTTGATAGCATATGTTCCTAAGTGTGCATTCTCAATTGTGCGGCGAGATTACATACTTTTCAGTGGAACTGTTCCTAAAGTGTATGTTTTAAATTGTGCTTTTTATTGTAACTTTAACACTTTTAAATGTGCTGTTTGGTTGGCCAAGGTCCCTAGTGGTATGTAGAGGGAAATTGTTTAAGTGTTCATTTGGTATTCTCAAATGTGTAATTTTGTAGGGAGAAGTCACCATGAGGCCATGATCAGCGGCCATTTTAAGAGGTGCAGTTTTAAGGATTTTGTGCTTTTCAGCTTGTAAATCATCCCAGAGTGGAAGCTGCTCCATTTCCTTTGTGTGTGTAGCCATGTGGTCTGGGCCATCACCTTCTCTGTAGGCACCATTTCCTTTTTAAGTGAATTCTATTTTTGTACATTTACATATTTTTAAGTAAAGCCATTGCATTTTCTGTATTGAATTTTGGTTTTGATTGAAATCTCTGCTTTGCACTGGGTTTCAGTGGATAGTGAAACTAGCTTTAACTGGTAACGAGTTTTTGTACACAGTGGTGTGTGTTATTTCTATTTTTTTAAATGTATGGGAGTTTCTCCGAGGGCAATTCATTGTTTTTTTTAGGCTTGTATTGTATAGCCTGCATTTGAAAAACTAGGCTAACCCTCCCCCTCCCTTTTCCTGTCCATTGATATGAAATAAACCAGTTTGAAGAGCTGGGCATGCAACAGGAAGTTGGTGGGAGGAGCTTGGTCTTCTGAAAGGTGAGCAATGAGATTTGTGCTTGGAAGGATAATGGAAAACACTGGCGTTTGAAAGAGTGTTTTAAAATTTTAGTTTTATACTGTAAATACAGTTTTGGGTAGAGAGCAAACAGGAGGCATCCTCTGTATGACCCAGCCCATGTTTTCTGTATACACTAGCCTCTCTGTATACCCCAGCCTCTCTGTTTACACTAGGCTGTCTGTATACACTAGCCTCTCTGTATACCCTAGCTTGTCTTCTATATACACTAGCCAGTCTTCTGTATACACTGGCCTGTCTTCTGTATACCCTAGCTTCTCAGAATAATCGCTATATCCCCTAGCCTCTCTGAATACACTAGCCTCTCTGTATACCCCAGTCTCTCTTTATACAATAGCCCGTCTGTATACACTAGTCTCTCTGCATACCCCAGCCTCTCTGTATACCCAAGCCTTTCTGTATACCCCAGCTTTTTTCTGTATACACTAGCCTCGCTGTATATCCCAGCCTCTCTGTATATCCCAGCCTCTCTGTATACACTAGCCTGTCTATATACACTAGCCTGTTTTCTGTAAACCCTAGCCTCTCTGTATACCCCCGCCTCTCTGCATACTCTAGCCTGTATGTATACACTAGCCTCACTGTATATGCTAGCCTCTCTGTATACCTTAGCTTGTCTTTTATATACACTAGCTTGTCTTCTGTATACCCTAGCTTCTCTGTATACCCCAGCCTCTCTGTATGCCCCAGACTGTCTTCTGTATACACTAGCCTATTTGTATACTCTAGCCTTTCTTCTGTAAACACTAGCCTCTCTGTATACACTAGTCATTATTCTGTATACACTAGCCTCTCTGTAAACCCCAGCCTGTCTTCTGTATACACATGTCTGTCTTCTAAATGCACTAGCATGTCTTCTGTATACCCTAGCCTCTCTGCATACCCCAGCCTCTCTGTATACCCAAGCCTCTCTGTATACCCCAGCTTGTTTTCTGTATACACTAGCCTCTCTTTATACCCCTGCCGCTCTGCATACTCTAGCCTGTATGTATACACTAGACTCACCGTATATGCTAGCCTCTCTGTATACCTTAGCTTGTCTTTTATATACACTAGCCTGTCTTCTGTATACCCTAGCTTCTCTGTATACCCCAGCCTCTCTGTATGCCCCAGACTGTCTTCTGTATACACTAGCCTATTTGTATACTCTAGCCTTTCTTCTGTACACACTAGCATCTCTGTATACACTAGTCTCTCTGTATACCCCAGCCTGTTTTCTTTATGCCTTAGCCTCTCTGTATACCCCAGCCTTTCTGTATACCACAGCCTCTCTGTATACACTAGCCTGTCTTCAGTATACACGTGCATGTCTTCTATAAACCCACCTGTCTTCTTTTTGTCCCTAGTTTCTCTGTATACCCCGGCCTCTCTGTAGACCCCAGTCTGTTTTCTGTATACCCTAGCCTCTCTTTATACCCCGGCCTCTCTGTATACTGTATCCTGTATGTATACACAAGCCTCTCTGTATATCCTAGCCAATCTGTATACCCTAGCTTGTATTTTATATACTCTAGCCTGTATTCTTTATACCCCAGCCTCTCTGTATACCCCAGACTGTCTTCTGTATACACTAGCCTATCTGTATACACTAACCTGTCTTCTGTATACACGTGCCTATCTTCTATATACACTAGCCTTCTGTATACCTTAGCCTTTCTGAATACCCTAGCCTGTTTTCTGTATAGACTAGCCTGAGTTCTGTATACCCTAGCCTGTCTTCTGTATACCCTAGCCTCTCTGTATAAACTAGCCTGTCATCTATATACACTAGCCTCTTTCTTTACCCCAGCCTGATTTCTGTATACACTAGCCTATCATCTGTATACCCTAGCCTCTCTGTATAACCTAGCCTGTCTTCTATATACACTACCCTCACTGGATGCACTAGCCCCTCTGTAGAACCTAGCTTCTCTGTATCCCCCAGCCTCTCTGTATACACTAGCCCCTCTGTATACACTAGCCTCTCTGTAAACCCTCTGTCTTCTGTATACACATACCTGTCTTCTAAATGCACTAGCATGTCTTCTGTATACCCTAGTCTCTCTGCATACCCCAGCCTCTCTGTATACCCCAGCCTGTTTTCTGTATACACTAGCCTCGCTGTATAGCCCAGCCTCTCTGTATACCCCAGCCTGTCTTCCGTATACACATGCATGTCTTCTATATACACGCCTGTCTTCTTTTTACCCTAGTCTCTATGTATACCCTGGCCTCTCTGTAGACCCTAGCCTGTTTTCTGTATACCCCAGCCTCTCTGTATACCCCAGCCTCTCAGTATACACTAGCTTGTCTTTTATATACACTAGCCTGTCTTCTGTATACCCGAGCTACTCTGTATACCTCAGCCTCTCTGTATGCCCCCAGACTGTCTTCTGTATACACTAGCCTATCTGTATACTCTAGCCTTTCTTCTGTACACACTAGCCTCTATGTATACACCAGTCATTCTTATGTATACATTAGCCTCTCTGTACACACTAGCCTCTCTGTATCCCCTTGGCTGTCTTTTGTATCCACTAGCCTCACTGCATACCCCAGCCTGTTTTCTGTATAACCCAGCCTCTCTGTATACACTAGCCTGTCTGTATACACTAGCCTTTCTGTATACACTAGCCTCTCTGTATACCCTATCCTCTCTGTATACCCTAGCTTGTCTTCTATATGCACTAGCCTGTCTTCTGTGTACCCTAGCTTCTCTGTATACCCCAGCCTCTCTGTATACACTAGCCTCTCTGTATACCCCAGACTGTTTTCTGTATACACTGGCCTATCTGTATACACTAGCCTCTCTTTATACCCTTGGCTGTCTTCTGTATACACTAAATTCTCTGTATACCCTATCCTCTCTTTATACACTAGCCTCTCTGTATACACTAGTCTCTCTGTATACCCCAGCCTGTTTTCTGTATACCCTAGCCTCTCTGTATGCCCCAGCCTCTCTGTATACACTAGACTGTCTTTATACACTTGCCTCTTTGTATACCCCAGCCTCTCTGTATACTCCAGCCTCTCTGTATACCCCAGCCTGTCTTCTGTATACACGTGCCTGTCTTCTATATACACTAGCCTGTCTTATTTTTACCCTAGTCGGTATACCCCAGCCTCTCTGTATACCCCAGCCTTTTTTCTGTATACCCTAGCCTCTCTGTATACACTTGCCTACCTGTATACCCCAGCCTGTCTTCTGTATACACTACCCACTCAATATACACTAGCCTGTCTTCTGTACGCACTAGCCTCTCTATAATCATTAGCCAGTCTCTTGTATACACTAGCCTTTCGGTATACACTAGCCTCTCTGCATACCCTTGGCTGTCTTTTGTATACACTAGCCACTCTGTATACCCCAGCCTGTGTTCTGTATACACTGGCCTCACTGTATACACTAGCCTGTCTTCTGTATACACTAGCCTCTCATTATACACTAGCCTGTCATCTGTACACATTAGCATCTCTGTAATCATTAGCCAGTTTTCTTTTCACTAGACTCTCGGTATACACTAGCCTCTCTGTATACACTAGCCTCTCTGCATACCCTTGGCTGTCTTCTGTATACACCATTGGATGAAAAACATGACTGAACACACCAAATAGATTACAATGCACAAAGGATAAATAGAAGTGAATTGGTATAAAATATACAAATATGTAAATATAAAGATGGAAATAAAATTATTATTCAAAACGGTGACACCAGGACCAATTATTTGGAGGTTTGCCCCTTGGAGTTTGGAGATGGAAAAGTGAGGACTCATCAGGACCCATCTGACCCACATCCACACACCTGATCAGGTTCCATCAGGTTATCAAGCCTTACTGACCCACTGTCATATGACATGTGTGTCCAACCTATCCGGTAAGAGTATCCATCTTCTATTTATGATAAAGTGAGCGTTGATTTATCTACAGACAACTGTCCATCCATGTCACGTCCACTGCTCCACAGTCCCATCTTTGGTTCCAGAGCTATTCTATAAGAAAAACTTCCCATTTACTTCCATATTTGTGCGGATCACCCCACTGGACATCTACAGAAAGTTCACAGTTTGGACTAACCCACAATTTTTGGAGCCTGATCTTGGACTCTATATAATAATTTTATTTCCATCTTTATATTTACAAATTTTTATATTTTATACCAATTTACTTCTATTTATCCTTTGTGCATTGTAATCTATTTTGTGTGTTCAGACACGTTTTTACACCCATACCAAATTACCCAGCGCTACACTATTTTTCGTCCAATTTTGCCTACTTTGTTTGTTTGAGTGTTGGCTGCTTTTATTTTTCACTTTTTATACTTCTATTTTTAGCGCAGTGTTTCCCCCCCTTTTACATTTCTGTATACACCAGCCTCTCTGTATACCCCAGCCTGTCTTCTTTATACCCTAGCCTCTCTGTATACACTAGCCTCTCTGTATATACAAGCCACTCTGTATACCCCAGCCTGTCTTCTGTATGTGTATACAGAGATGCTAGTGTATATAAAGAGACTAGTGTATACAGAGAGGCTAGTGTATACAGAAGACAGACTGGTATATACAGAGACTCTAGTGTATTCAGAGAGTCTAGTGTATACAGAGAGGCTAGAGTATACAGAGAGGCTAGTGTATACAGAGAAGCTAGTGTATACAGAAGACAGTCTAGGGTATACAGAAGACAGGCTAGTGTATACAGAGAGGCTAGTGTATACAGACGTGCTAGTGTATACAGAGAGGCTGGGGTATACAGAGAGGTTAGTGTATACAGAGAGGCTAGTGTATACAGAGAAGCTAGTGTATACAGAAGACAGTCTAGGGTATACAGAAGACAGTCTAGGGTATACAGAAGAGAGGCTAGTGTATACAGAGAGGCTAGTGTATACAGAGGTGCTAGTGTATACAGAGAGGCTGAGGTATACAGAGAGGTTAGTGTATACAGAGAGGCTAGGGGATCCAAAGAGGGTAGTGCCTACAGAAGACAGGCTGGCTTATAAAAAGAGGCTAGTGTATACAAAAGACAGGCTAGGTTTTACAGAGGGACTAGTGTATACAGAGAGGCTAGGGGATACATAAAGGGTAGTGTATATAGAAGACAGGCTAGTTTATACAGAGAGGCTAGGGTATAAAGAAGATAGGCTAGTGTATACAGAAAAAAACTGGGGTATACAGAGAGACTAATGTATACAGAGAGGCTAGTGTATAAAGAAAAAAGGCTGGGGTATACAAAGAGGCTAGTGTATATAGACGACAGGATAGTGTATACAGAGAGGCTAGGTTATGAAGAAGACAGGCTAGTGTATACAGAACACTTGCTAGTGTATACAGAAAACAGTGTATATAGAAGATAAGCTATGGTAT
This sequence comes from Lithobates sylvaticus, assembly GCA_028564925.1. Taxonomy (NCBI): domain Eukaryota; kingdom Metazoa; phylum Chordata; class Amphibia; order Anura; family Ranidae; genus Lithobates; species Lithobates sylvaticus. Next base: position 220,605,459 of record CM053027.1, on the reverse strand, counting down.
ACAGAGAGGCTAGTGTATACAGATAGCCTAGTGTATACAGAGAGGCTGGGGTATACAGAGAGGCTAGGGTATACAGAAAACAGGCTGGGGTATACAGAGAAGCTGGGGCATACAGAGAGACTAGGGTAAAAAGAAGACAGGCTAGTGTTTATAGACGGGCTAGTGTATTCATAGGGGCCGGGGTATACAGGGAGGTTAGTTTATACAGAGAGGCCAGTGTATAGAGACAGGCTAGTGTATACAGAGAGGCTGGGGTATACAACAAGGCTAGGATATACAGAAAACAGGCTGGGGTATACAGAGTGGCTAGTCTATACAGAGAGGCTTGGGTATACAGAGAGACTAGGGTATAGAGAAGACAGGCTGGGGTATACAGAGAGGCTAGTGTATACAGAGAGGCTTGGGTAAAATGAAGACAGGCTAGTGTATATAGAAGACAGGCACATGTATACAGAAGACAGGCTTGGGTATACAGAGAGGCTAGTGTATACAGAGAGACTGGGGAACACAGAGAGACTAGTGTATAAAGACAGGCCAGTGTATACAGAAAGGCTGGGGTATACAGAGAGGCTAGTGCATACAGAAAAAAGGCTGGCTTATACAGAGAGGCTAGTGCATACAGAAAGGCTAGTGTTTATAGACAGGCTAGTGTATACAGAGAGGTTAGTTTACACAGAGAGGCTAGGGTATACAGAGAGACTAGTGTATACAAAGAGGCTAGTGTATACAGAAGTCTGGCTAGTGTATACAGATAGGCTAGTGTATACAGAAGACAGTCTGGGGTATATAGCGAGGCTAGTGTATACAGACAGGCTAGTGTATACAGAGAGGCTAGGATATTCAGTGAGGCTAGGGTATACAGAAAACAGGCTTGGGTATACATAGATGCTGGGGTATACAGAGAGACTAGGGTATGCAGAAGACAGGCTAGCATATATAGAAGACTGACACGTGTATACAGAAGACAGGTTTGGGTATACAGAGAGGCTGGTGTATACACAGAGACTGGGGTATACATAGAGACTAGGGTAAAAAAAGACAGGCTAGTGTATATAGAAGACAGGCATGTGTATACAGAAAACAGGCTGGGGTATATAGAGAGGCTAGTGTATACAGAGAGGCTGGGGTACACAGAGAGACTAGTATATAAAGACGGGCTAGTGTATACAGAGAGGCTGTTATATACAGAGAGGCTGGGGTATACAGAGAAGTTAGGATATACAGAAAACAGGCTGGGGTATACAGAGAGGCTAGTGTATACAGAGTTGTTGGGGTACACAGAGACACTAGTGTATAAAAGTGGGCTAGTGTATACAGAGGCTGTTGTATACAGAGAGGCTGGGGTATACAGAGAAGTTAGGATATACAGAAAACAGGCTGGGGTATACAGAGAGGCTAGTGTATACAGAGTTGCTGGGGTACACAGAGAGACTAGTGTATAAAGGCGGGCTAGTGTATACAGAGAGGCTGGGGTATACAGAGAAGTTAGGATATACAGAAAACAGGCTGGGGTATACAGAGAGACTAGTGTATAAGGAGAGGCTAGTTTATACAGAGAGTGTAGGGTATACAGTGTATATAGAAGATAGCCAATGGTATACAGAGAGGCTAGTGTATACAAAGAAGTTAGTGTATACAGAGAGGCTAGTTTTTACAGAAGACAGTCTGGGGTATACAGAGAGGCCAGTGTATACAGAGAGGCTGGGGTATATAGAGAAGCTAGGATATACAGAAGACAGGCTAGTGTGTATTCACTAGACAAGCTAGGGTATACAGAGAGGCTAGGTTATACAGAAAGGCTAGAGTATACAGAAAACAGGCTGTACCAACTAGACATGTGCGTTTGTTTTCGTCCGAATGCATTTTCGTCCGAATTTCAGGTAAGTGCAGAATCCGAAAAACGAAAAAGATCCGACATAAACAAATGCTTCATTTTCGTTTTTGTGACAACAGTTCAATATAGATAGGAGATTAGACGCTGACAATAACAATCTGTGTCCATCGAACCTGTGGTCGAATGGGCCTAACCTTAACTCTATTAGTCCACGATTATTCTACATAGAGAGAAAAGATTTGATGTAGAGAGAAAAGATTTGACGTAGAGAGAAAAGATTCGATGTAGAGAGAAGATTCGACGCAGAGAGAAAAGATTTGACTTAGAGAGAAAAGATCGCTGCTGGAATTGGGTGGGGGAAGTAAAATAAAAATAATGATGATGATGAATGTTATTGGCTGATTGTAACCAAAGAGGAGGAGCAGTAAAATAGCTAGAACTAAGTACACACGTACAGCCAACTTACTTTCACTTACAATTGCTAGCAGAGAGAGACACACACACTGAATCTTTTCAGAAGACAGTCAATCTTAGCTGGTCCGTTTGTCAGAGAACCTGAATTATTTAGCAATTAAGGATAAGCACAGCAGCAGAACAATAGTGAAGCAAGCTACAGTTCAACTTAACTTTTTCAGAATAATCTGCTGCTATTGTGTTAGTGTTGTGAACTTGATAGTGATACTAGTGTTGCTAGTGTTGTGATAGCCTCAGAGGCTGCCCGTGTTGTGGGGGGGGGGATTTATTATTATAGATTCTATATTATAGATTGAGATTCTATATAGATTCTATATACCCTCTCATCTTGTTACCTGTCTGATCAGTGATCACTATCACCAGTCCATTTTCTGTTTGAACTATATAGTTCTGTTTGAACTATGAACGACAAAGATTCGACAAAGTATCGAAAAACATACAAACGTTGAATCTTTGGTCGAAAGTTCTAAGAAGATTCGGCGGAGCAGCTAAACTATACAGAGATACAGTTTAGCTGCTCCGTTGAATCTTTTTTGAACATTCGACAGACACCATAAGCCTTCAATCTTGATGAGCCGAACACCCCCGGGTTAGGTTCGCACCAGAACCTGTGAACGGACCGAAAGTTTGCGCAAATGTTAGAACCCTATTAGTTACAATGGACGCGAACGTTCGAAATCTAAAGTGCTAATTATAACGGCCAATATGCATGTTATTATCATAAAAAAGGTTTGGGGACCCGGGTCCTGCCCCAGGGGACATGTATCAATGCAAAAAGAAGTTTTTAAAAACAAATGTTTTTTCTGGAGCAGTCATTTTAATGATGCATAGTGAAAAGTGAAAAAAAAAGTGAAATATTCCTTTAAATATGGTACCTGGGGGTGTCTAAAGTATGCCTGTGAAGTGGCATGTGTTTCCCGTGTTTAGAACTGTCCCTGCACAAAATGACATTTGTAAAGGAAAAAAGCCATTTAAAACTGCTTGCGGCTTTAATGTCATGTCTTGTCCTGGCAATATGGATGAAAATCTTTGAGAAAAATGGCATGGCTACCCCCCCCCCCCCCCACCCCAGCCCGTTACCAGCCCCTTTGGGTCTTGTATGGATATTAAGCACCCAAAATAAAACCCTATACCTACAACCCTATATACTCTGAACAGCAGTATACAGGCGGTGCAAACAAGACAGGGACTGTAGGTTTGTTCTTAAGTAGAATCTGTTTGTAATTTTGAACAGGTACATTTTTAAGTGTAGCTCCAGCCAAAAAATTAATTTTTAAGCTTTTTTGGAGAACAATGTTATCACCCCTGTAACATTTGTTTTGCTGTCTGTGCACCTGTTCAGAACATTTCACCTCACTTTCCATCCCAATGACAAATGTTTTTGGAAAAGTGGGGTTTTTATTGAAACAAGGATTGGTGATAAAGCATCAGCAGAGAGAGGAGTAGACATATGCAAAAGGAAAAAATTCATTTTGTTTCGTTTTAATTCGTTAATTAATTAATTTCGTTTAGTTAGATTCGTTAAATTTGTTAAATTCGTTTTCGGATTTCGTTTCGTTGTCGACCGATTTTCGAATTTGAAAATATTTCACCCGAAATAGAAAATATTTCTACCGGATTTGAAATTATTTCAACATGATTCAAAATTATTTCAACCGCATTTGAAACTATTTCAACCGGATTCGAAAATATTTTGCGACCCAACTTTGGGTCCACGTATCTCAGAGTCACTTAGCGATAGAAACCCCAAATTTGGATATGTTGTAGTGCTAGTTCTACTGTGTTTTCATACCACAGTTGGGTTTCTAGCTACAAGTGGCCCCGAGATATGTGGCCCCAAATTCGGGTCGAAAAATGTAATTCTCTGCTGCAGAAAAGTGCTTGACATTTTGCGACCCGACTTTGGGGCCACGTATCTCAGGGCCACTTATAGCTAGAAACTAAATTTGGTATGCAAACACAGTAGAACTAGCACTACAACCTCTCCAAATTTGGGGTTTCTATCACCAAGTAACCATGAGATACGTGGACCCAAAGTCGGGTCGCAAAATATCTTCGAATCCGGTTGAAATAGTTTCAAATGCGGTTGAAATAATTTCAAATGCGGTTGAAATAATTTCAAATGCGGTTGAAATAATTTCAAATGCAGATGAAATAATTTCAAATGCAGTTAAAATAATTTCAAATGCAGTTGAAATCATTTCAAATGCAGTTGAAATCATTTCAAATTATGTTGATACTATTTCAAGCGGATTCGAAAATATTTTGCGACCCGAATTTGAAAAAAAAAATGAAATTGATTCTAACAGTCTGCAGAAGATCTGCAAAAAAAAAGAAGTGAAATGGCTGTTAATAGTCTACAGGAGAGCTGCTATTAAATTATATATTTTTTTCTATTCTGTTCTAATCTTTTCTATTTGAATTATACATTTTGGAAGATGGTTATTTACTTATATACATCTGTCACATAAAATAAAAAGATGTTAAATGGCTGTAACGGATGTCGATCGCAAGGCAAGTACGTATGCTGTATGTCATTGTCCACTTGCCACAACACCTGCCACAAGTGCAAATAGAAAGAATATACAACCATTTTTGGAAATTCGAATTTCGAATAGAATAAATTCGAATTTCAAATAGTATAAATTCAAATTTTTTAATTAATTAATTTTAACTTTGGATAGAAAAGATTATAATAAAATAGAAAATAGACTAGAAAAACAATAGAACAGAATAGAATATATTATATTTTATTCTATTCTGTTCTATTGTTTTTCTAGTCTATTCTTTTATATTCTATTCTGTTCTATTAAAATCAAAATCATTATATACTAAATTCGAATTTCGGAAGAGGGTTCTATATATATTTTTTCCGACATTCGAATTTCGTATAGAATGAATTCGAATTTGAATAGAAAAGATTAGAATAGAAATAGAGCATAGACTAGAAAAACTATAGAACAGAATAGAATATAGATACTATCTATTTCATTTTACATTTTTTTTGCAGAAAGCAGATTACTATTTGTTCCCATAAGATCTCCTGCAGACTATTAGAATCTATTAAATTTTTTTGCAGATCTCCTGAAGACTATTAGTATCTATTTAGTTTTCTCACCAGATCTCCTGCAGACTATTAGCATTTATTTCTTTTTTTAGCAGATCTCCTGTAGACTATTAACAGCCATTTCACATTTTTTTTGCAGATCTCCTGCAGACTATTAGTATCTATTTCGTTTTCTCACCAGATCTCCTGCAGACTATTAGCATCTATTTCCTTTTTTTGCAGATCTCCTGCAGACTGTTAGAATCAATTTCATTTTTTTTTCAAAGTCGGGTCGCAATTTTTTTTCAAATCCGCTTGAAATAGTATCAACATGATTTGAAATTATTTCAACCGCATTTGAAAATATTTCAACCGCATTTGAAAATATTTCAACCGCATTTGAAAATATTTCAACCGCATTTGAAACTATTTCAACCGCATTTGAAAATATTTTGCGACCCAACGGGGTTACTTGGTGATAGAAACCCCAAATTTGGAGATGTTTTAGTGCTAGTTCTACTGTGTTTGCATACCAAATTTGGGGTTTCTAGCTATAAGTGGCCCCGAGATACGTGGCTCCAAAGTCGGGTCACAAAATGTAATTCTCTGCTGTAGAAAAGTACTTGACATATCCCCCATATCTGGGGGTCACTTGGTGTTAAGAACCCTATAACTTGTGGCACGTGACATGGCAAGTGGACAATCCACAACTTGGTCACGTGGCAGGTCACGTGGCACTTGTGGTCAGTCACGTGGCACTCATGGCCGGTCACGTGGTACTCGTGGCAGGTGTCTTGGCACTTGTGGCAGGTGTTGTGGCAAGTGGACAATGACATACAGCATATGTACTTGCCTTGCGATCGACATCCGTGACAGCCATTTCACATCTTTTTTTTTATGTGACAGATGTATATAAGTAAATAACCATCTTCCAAAATTTATAATTCTAATAGAAAAGATTAGAACAGAATAGAAAAAAATATATAATTTAATAGCAGATCTCCTGTAGACTATTAACAGCCATTCACTTCTTTTTTTTTTGCAGATCTTCTGCAGACTGTTAAGCCCCATACACACGGTCGGATTTTCGCATGGATTCTGTCCGATCGGACAATGTTGTCGAAAAATCCGACCGTGTGTATGCACCATCGGACAGTGTACGTCGGATTGTCCGACGGACAAAGTCCTATCTCCTGCTGGATAGATTTTTTGACAACAAGGTCCGATCACACCAAATCCGATCGTGTGTATGGTAGTCCGACGGACAAAGTGCTACGCATGCTCAGATCACATTACAAGACCAAAGCTATTGACTACTAGCCTCTACGTAGTCCCGTCGTAGGCAACAAACGTTCAGAATGATCGGATTTTCCGACAACTTTGTCCGACCGTGTGTACGCAAAACCAACATCGGACAAAGTACAAAGGACATGATCCGACGGACCTGGTCCTCGGATAATCCGCGCGTGTGTATGGGGCTTAAGAATCAGTTTCATTTTTTTTTCAAAGTCGGGTCGCAAAATATTTTCGAATCCGCTTGAAATAGTATCAACATGATTCGAAATTATTTCAACTGCATTTGAAATTATTTCAACTGCATTTGAAATTATTTCAACCGCATTTGAAACTATTTCAACCGCATTCGAAAATATTTTGTGACCCGACTTTGGGTCCACGTATCTCGGGGTTACTTGGAGATATAAACCCAGTAATTCTCTGCTGTAGAAAAGTACTTGACATATCCCCCATATCTAGGGGTCAATTGGTGCAGGAACACCATAACTTGTGGCAAGTGACATGGCAAGTGGACAATCCACAACTTGGTCACGTGGCAGGTCACGTGGCACTTGTGGTCGGTCACGTGGCACTCGTGGCAGGTGTCTTGGCACTTGTGGCAGCTGTTGTGGCAAGTGGACAATGACATACAGCATATGTACTTGCCTTGCGATCGACATCCATGACAGCCATTTCACATCTTTTTTTTTTTATGTGACAGATGTATATAAGTAAATAACCATCTTCCAAAATGTATAATTCAAATAGAAAAGATTAGAACAGAATAGAAAAAATATATAATTTAATAGCAGATCTCCTGTAGACTATTAACATCCATTTCACTTCTTTTTTTTTTCAGATCCCCTGCAGACTGTTAGAATCCATTTCATTTTTTTTTTCAAAGTCGGGTCGCAAAATATTTTCGAATCCGCTTGAAATAGTATCAACATGATTCGAAATTATTTCAACTGCATTTGAAATTATTTCAACCGCATTTGAAACTATTTCAACCGGATTCGAAAATATTTTGCGACCCGACTTTGGGTCCACATATCTCGGGGTTACTTGGTGATAGAATTTTTGGAGAGGTTGTAGTGCTTTGGTGATTTGGAGAGGTTGTAGTGCTAGTTCTACTGTGTTTGCATACCAATTTTGGGGTTTTTAGCTATAAGTGGCCCCGAGATACGTGGCCTCAAAGTCGGGTCACAAAATGTCAAGCACTTTTCTGCAGCAGAGAATGACATTTTTCGACCCGACTTTGGGGCCACATATCTCGGGGCCACTTGTAGCTAGAAACCCCAAATTTGGTATGCAAACACAGTAGAACTAGCACTACAACATATTTGAGGTTTCTATCACTAAGTGACTCTGAGATATTTCGAATTTCGTCCGCGATTTTTCGATTCGAAAAAATTCGGATTCGGTTAAATTCGTTAGTATTGTAATTCGGTAATTCGGATGCATCCGAATGTCCGAATAATGAAAAATTCGTCCGAATTTCGATTCGGAACATAACGAAATGCACATGTCTAGAGAGGAGATACCGTTTTCCTAAATTAAATCTAACAGGATAGAATTTCCCTTCCTAGGGGTAGATTTCCTCTAACTTCCTGTTTTCTCCTTCCGTTTGCAAGTAGGAGTCGTTTGTAAGTTAGATGTTTGAAAGTAGGGGCCTGCCGAATATACTCTGCAGAAATTTGCCCCATTAGATGTTGGTGTTGCCACAACACTGTAAGCCCTCACAGCTACTCTTGGTGGGCGCTGGAATGCCCTGCTGTGAACTATTATATCAGGAATTGTAATTACATGCCATTGTTGAACAGTGGTAGGAAAAATTGGGCCTTTGGTGGTGGTGCTGGTGCTACAACACTGTAAGCCCTCACAGTTACTCTTGGTGGGTGCAGGAATGGGCCATGGTGTGAATTATTAGATCAAGAATTGTAATTGCATGCCCCTGTTGAACAGGGGCAGAAAAATTTGGCCTTTGGTGGTGGTGGTGGACGGTGTTGCCACAACACTGTAGGCCCTCACAGTTACTATTGGTGGGTGCAGGAATGGGCCCTTCTGTGAATTATTAGATCAAGAATTGTAATTGCATGCACCTGTTGAACAGGGGTAGAAAAATTGGGCCTTTGGTGGTGGTGGTGGACGGTGTTGCCACAACACTGTAAGCCCTCACAGTTACTATTGGTGGGCGCAGGAATGGGCCCTGCTGTGAATTATTAGTTCAAGATTTGTAATTACACGCCCCTGTTAAAAAGGGGCTGAAAAATTGTGCCTTAGGCACTGGTGCTGGTGCCACAACACTGCAACCCCTCACAGATACTGTACTTGGAGCACAGCAATGAGACCTGTTGCAAAGTATTGCATAAAAAATTGTAATTACACGCCCCTGTTAAACAGGGGGTGAAAAATTGTGCCTTAGGCACTGGTGCTGGTGCCACAACACTGCAACCCCTCACAGATACTGTACTTGGAGCACAGCAATGAGACCTGTTGCAAAGCATTGCATAAAAAATTGTAATTACACGCCCCTGTTAAACAGGGGGTGAAAAATTGTGCCTTAGGCGCTGGTGCCACAACACTGCAACCCCTCTCAGATACTGTACTTGGAGCACAGCAATGAGACCTGTTGCAAAGCATTGCATAAAAAATTGTAATTATACACCCCTGTTAAACAGGTTCTGAAAAATTGGGCCTTAGCCACTGATGCTGGTGCCACAACACTGCAACCCCTCACAGATACTGTACTTGGAGCACAGCAATGAGACCTGTTGCAAAGCATTGCATAAAAAAATTGTAATTACACGCCCCTGTTAAACAGGGGCTGAAAAATTGGGCCTTAGCCACTGGTGGTGGCACCCAGAAACAAAAATTTTCTTCCAAGCTATCATCAGGATCATTGAGGAGGAAGAGGATAGTCAGTCAACATAACAGGACAGTCACTCAGCATCAGCATAGGCAGTCTTGAAGGGATGGGACATTTCAAAATAAATTATTCAATTATATCAGCTTCAGGTGCCTGGTAGCTGGTGGTGATCCAAGACTGATTCATCTTTATGAAGGTCAGACGATCAACCGAGTCGGTGGACAGGTGCACCCTGTGATCGGTGACAAAGCCTCCAGCAGCACTGAATGTGCGTTCCGAAAGAACGCTGGATGCAGGACAGGCCAGTAGCTCAATTGCATACCGTGCATTAGGGATGGGCCCGGTGTTCGATTCGAACCCATGTTCGAATCGAACATCGGCCGTTCGTCCGCTCGTCGAAACCAGAACTCTGAGGTCCGTTCGCATCAAATTCGTGTGAGGCGAATGGTCCACAATGCACTGCGCCAGTCGCAGTGCATTGCTGGCTGATGATTGGCCAAGCATGCACTGTGACCCCGCATGCTTGGCCAATCATAGAGCCAGCGGGGAGGAGAGCAATTATTGGCCACAGGCAGGATGCCTGTGGCCAATTATAGCTTAGGGGATTTAGTACACGCCCCACACTATATAAGGCTGCCGCGCCGGCAGCCTCGTGTAGTGTGTTCCGGCGTTAGGAACAGTGACAGACTGTACTGTACAGTGTACACACCATATGTGCTTGTGATTCATTTCTGTGTGGGGAATAGTGTAGGGATAGAGGAAAAATAGGCAGGGATAGTCTGTTCTTCTCAGTGCTGTTCTCTACCAATCCAGCTATTTGCAGGTGTTAGTGTGTGTGTGTGCGTGCTGTGTGAGTAGCACACTAAACCACCTTACCCTGTGTCTGCCCTTCTGCCCTGTTGTCATCTAAGGCAGCCATCTGCAGGAGTTAGTGTGTGTGTGCTGTGTGAGTATAGCACAGCACACTAAACCACCTCACCCTGTATCTGCCCCTGTCTGGAAGACCAACAAGGAGAGGCAGACAGTCACGAGCCAAGAAAACAGGGCAAGCAGGCTCTATGTCTAGAGTAGGGACGAGCTTCGAGTTTGAGTCAAACTCATGTTCGACTCGAACATTGCCTGTTCGCCTGTTCAGCGAACAGCGAACAATTCGAAAAGCCGCAAGCACCCTGTAAAAGTCTATGGGAGAAATCTCAAGTGCTAATTTTAAAAACCTATATGCAAGTTATTGTCATAAAAAGTGTTTGGGGACCTGGGTCCTGCCCCAGGGGACATGTATCAATGCAAAAAAAAAGTTTTAAAAACGGTAGTTTTTTCAGGAGCAGTGATTTTAATAATGCTTAAAGTGAAACAATAAAAGTGTAATATTCCTTTAAATTTCGTACCTGGGGGGTGTGTATAGTATGCCTGTAAAAGGGTGCATATTTCCCGTGCTTAGAACTGTCCCTGCACAAAGTGTCATTTTTGTCACTTTTTTGGTGAAATGGTAAGGGTACTTTTGTACCCCCTTACCATTTCACACGGGGGGGAGGCCGGGATCTGGGGCTTCCAGATTCCAATAAGCCCCTGCCCGCAGACCCCCACAACCAATGGCCAGGGTTGTGGGGATGAGGCCCTTGTCCTCATCAACATAGGGACATGGTGCTTTGAGGGGTCACAGACCCCCAAAGCATCCTCCCAATGTTGAGGGCATGTGGCCTGGTACGGTTCAGAAGGGAGTGGGGGGGCGCTCTCGTCCCCCCTCTTTTCCTGCGGCCTGCCAGGTTGCATGCTCGGATAAGGGTCTGGTATGGATTTTGAGGGGACCCCACGCCATTTATTTTTTGGTGTGGGGTTCCCCTTAAAATTCATCCCAGGCCTGAAGGGTCTGGTATGGATATTTAGGGGGAACCCCACGTAATTTTTTCTTTTTAATTTGATGCAGGGTTCCCCTTAATATCCATAGCAGACCTGAAGGGCCTGGTAATTGCATTTGGGGGAACCCCCACACTTTTTTTTTTTTTTTTTTTATCAATGACTTTCAATGAATGACTGTTCTCTGTATTACGGGAGCCCTGTAATTCATTATAGCCACAAGTGATTTTAAATAGCTTTTTTTTCTGCAAAAATGACACTTTGTGCAGGGACAGTTCTAAGCACGGGAAACATGCCCCCCTTTACATGCATACTATACACACCCCCCAGGTACGAAATTTAAAGGAATATTACACTTTTATTGTTTCACTTTAAGCATTATTAAAATCACTGCTCCTGAAAAAACGTCCGTTTTTAAAACTTTTTTTTTGCATTGATACATGTCCCCTGGGGCAGGATCCAGGTCCCCAAACAATTTTTATGACAATAACTTGCATATTAGCCTTTAAAATTAGCACTTTTGATTTTGAACGTTCGAGTCCCATAGACGTTAATAGGGTTCTAAAGTTCACACAAGCTTTAGGTCTGTTCCCAGGTTCTGGTGCGAACAGAACATGGGGGTGTTCGGCTCATCCCTAGTCTAGAGACAACAGTGCTGGTCGTACACGCGGTGCATTGTCATCAGCACGTGGCCATGGGACACGCTTGTCCTTATTTTCGGCAGCTGGACATGTTGAGCCGCATCATGCCGAAGGCTTGGTAGAGTGGATGACCAAGCCCTCCTCATCCTCCTCATCCTCTCTCACCCAGGCTCAGGGTACTGGCAAAGCAGCTGCCAACGCGTACTCAATGTCATCATCAGGCACCCCTTCCCTAGACCCACCATGTCCTCCTGAGGAGTCCCCCGAACTGTTTGAGCACAGTGTTGCGTACATGCTCCAGGAGGATGCCCAGCGTTTTGAAGGCTCCAATGATGATACCCAGCTAGAGGAAAGCAGTAGCGTGAGCACAGAGAGACGGGATGCTCAAGGACAGCAATCTGGCAGTCATGTTCCACCAGCTGCAGCTTACTGCCAGGTTTGCTCCAGTGGTGAAGAGGGAGAGGATGATGAGGTCACTGACGCCACGTGGGTGCCTGAACGGAGAGAGGAGGAGGAGGCAGCACATCTCCAACGAGGCAGGATGCCTTCTGGGGGCCAGCTTGAGGCCAGCACACCAACTGAATCACACCGCAGAGCTCCGCCTGTGCAGGGCGCTGCCTCTGCATGTTATTACAAAAGTTCTTTGGTGTGGGCCTTTTTTGAGACGAGTGCATCAGATCGCACCGCTGCTATTTGCAACATATGTCTAAAGCGTATCTCGCGTGGTCAAAACATCAGCCCCTTGGGCACCACAAGCATGACCAGACATATGTTTTTTTTTCAATTATTTTATTTATTTGAGCAAAAAAACATGTTCGAGAACACACATAAGAAACACAAAAGGTAGTTTAAGCATTGAGTTTACACTTAGTTGACAAAAACTATTTATATCATTCATATAGTAAATTAGATTATCTTCCAAGATACTACTAGTCAACCAAGTCTCCTATCTACTTTTTCCCTATAGTCTCGAACTTGTCTCACTCAATTTTATACCATTATCTATTAACCCACAAAACAACAACAAAAAAAAAAGGGGGAGGAGAAAAGAAGCAAAAAAGTCTCCCAGTGCGTCCACCGCCCACAGAAGGTCCGCAGACAAAAAAAAGTGCCTTAACTATCCCCATATATGGAGGATATATCCCTCCTCCGAGGCCATGAAGATATTCCAGGGTAACCAAGTCCTGGAATATTTCTCTCTTTGATGTCGTGCAGAAAGAACCAGATCCTCCAGTTTGCTAATCTCCCTTTATGCAGCCACATCCGTATCGTCGGGGATAGCTCCGACTTCCACATCAGTGGAATACAGGCCTTAGCGGCGTCTAAAAGATGACAAATAATAGAGTCTTTATAAGTCTTCTCTGGTATGTGAGCAGCATGAAGGAGATAGAAAGCCGGATCGTCTGGTATTGTAAAATTTGTGAAGATTTGAAGAATGCGTCTGACCTCTGTCCAAAATTTTTTTCATTTAGGGCATTCCCAAAAAATATGTAACATAGAACCTTTATCTTTCTGGCATCTCCAGCAAAGATCTGAAGAGTCAGGGAAAAATTTCTTCAGTCTCTCTGGCGTTCTGTACCACCGAGTAAAATTGTTAAAATTGGTCTCTTGTGTTTTCACACATATAGATTATAGATGATTCATGTGTGAACCTAAGAATATGTTGTAATTGTATTGTGCTGAAGGTTTTTCCTATCTCTCGTTCCCAATCACAGACACATTTTAAAGAGTCAATTTCCCTTGCCGAAATTATTAGCTCATAATTTGCTGATAAGGTATGTGACATCAATCCTGTCTCTGAACAAAATTTCTCAAATGAAGTAGGGGGCCTGATAAACCGTCCCGGATCAGGGAGAGTACCCAGAAAATGAGTTATCTGAAGAGCATTCCAGAATTTTAGTCTAAATGGTCCCTCTCTTTCCATCAACTCCGGGATAGTCCACCACGTCCCATCCTTAATGTAGCTAGACACTTGTGTATGACTCATGTTCAATAAATGCTTAAAAGCCCCGTCCTCATTTCCCGGTGGGAAAAGGGGATTTCCTAGTATTGGATACAGAGGAGAAGTCTCAGGTGTTATGCCCATTGTTGGGAGAAGAGTTGCACAGATTTTAACAGTATTACCTATTAAGGGATGTTTAGTAAGTTCTCTAGGGAGATATGCAGCACACCAAGGTGCTCTTCCTAATGGTACAGACGACTGAGCATGTTCAATCTGTACCCAAAGTTTGAGATCTATATGCCTATTCCAATCAATCACCCTACTGAGATGTATAGCTTGGTAATATTTACGTATGTCCGGCACTGCTAGTCCTCCATCTCTCTTAGGGAGTATTAATTGCCTACGCTGCAGCCTAGGTTGCTTGTATGCCCACATAAATTCGAAAATTAGCTTCTGGCACTGTTTAAAATATATAGATGGAATATTTATTGGAAGGGCCTGTAGGAGATAAAGAAATTTAGGGAGAATACTCATCTTAATGATGTTACAGCGCCCTAGCCATGAGTGCAGGCCTGATTTCCATTTACCCAAAAGGGTCTTCACTTTCTGAAGCAATGGGGGAAAATTTAACTCAAAGGTCTTAGTTATGTTAGATGGAATTAACGTACCCAGATATGTAAGTGCTTTATCTGTCCATTTAAACTTAAAATTTTGTTTAAGTTGTTAAATTGATATTTGAGGGCAATTAAGCTCTGCGTCTGTATTTATAAATACGCATTGTGTCTGAGTTTTATTCACTATATGCAATAAATTAAGTACCTTGGTAGTGTTGTCTCTTGCTTCCCGTTTGGGAACAAATCCTTCTTGATCTTGATGTATCAAGTTTGGGATATACTGTTGAATCCTATTTGCCAATATCTTGGAAAAAAGTTTTAAATCTGAAATAAGTAGGGAAATCGGGCGATAGCTTCCGCAGGAGGACGGATCCTTTCCCTCTTTCGGTATCACCGAAATATGGGCTAACATTGTCTCCTTTGTAAATGTTGCAGCTGGTCCTAAAGCGTTAAAAAATGTAATCATATATTGAGCTAAAGATTGAAACAAGATCTTATAATATTGAGCTGTAAACCCGTCAGGACCAGGTGCCTTACCCCATTTAGTGGCTCTTACGGCTCCCTGAAGTTCTTCCACTGTTATGGGCTTTTCAAGGTCTTCTCTATCTGATAATTGAGGCATTGATGACCGTGAAAGATATGAGTCGATTTGAGCTTGAGTAGGGGGTTTAGTCTGAAGATTATATAAAGACTTATAAAATTCCTGAAACTCCCTAACAATATCATATGGTTTTGTAGCCTTAGGCCTATTCGGTGATACAATATGTGGTATGTAATTCATTGTTTTCTGTTCTCGCAAAGTTCTGGCTAGATATCTCCCACATTTATCGCCTGACTCATACGAAAACTTCCTACAAATTTGTAATGCAGCCTTAGCCTTGTAATATAGAAGATCTGCAATTTGTGTCCGTTTCACCTGAAGATCTTTCTCTATTGATAGGTCCGTTTATGGCGAGTTTCCAAGAGGGCAAGTTCTTCTAGTAATGTTTTTAGCTGGTCTGTCCGCTTCCGTTTAATCCTGGCCCCATGCTTATTTAATACCCCTCTAATAACCACTTTATGTGCTTCCCATATAATTCCGGGATCGCAATCTGTCGTTAGTAGCAAAATAATAGTTCAATTCCTTGGTTACATCTTCTAGGACTTCATTGTCCTGTAAAATGCTCTCATTCAGTCTCCACTGAATTGGTCCTTTATGTAGAGGGTCTTGAAGTTCGTATCTCATAAAAATAGGTGCATGGTCTGACCAAGTAATAGAGCCTATTGTGACTTCTCATATTGAATGAAGTTGAGCATGTGGAATCAAAAAATAATCTATTCGGGAGTAGGATTTGTATTGGGGAGAGTAATAAGTATAATCTTTTTCTGTCGGATGGAATATACGCCATATATCGATCAGTTGATTTTTATGTACATTTTGAATAATACGATTACGTGTACTGCAGGAAATAGATGAAAGTCCTGAGGTGGTTTCTTCAGCTGGGTTTAATGGGACATTTAAATCTCCCCCAGTGGCCCTCGGTAAAATCATTCAGCCGTTTAAGTGTTCTGCTCAGAAAGGCTTCTTGATGATCATTGGGGGCATACAATGTTGCCAGTGTAATTACAATATCTCCCACTTTGCCCTTCACAAACAGGTAGCGTCCTTCAGGGTCGCTAATCGATTCTATATACAACCATGATATCTTTCCTGATATAAGAATAGATACCCCTCTCGACTTTGCCTTTTGGTTTGTAGCATGATAGACATTCGGAAATGAGCGATTCTTTAAAATAGGTACTTTATCCTCTCTAAAACGTGTCTCCTGTATAAATGCCACATCCGACTTATAACGTTGCAGATCATGTAAAAGTAGTCGCCTCTTTTCTGGTGTATTTAAGCCTCTTGCGTTTAGCGAGAGCACCTCGAGGGTCTCCATGAAATGGCTCCAAAAAAAAAAAAGAAAAAAAAAAGGGGAGGAAAGTTAGTGGTAAGGGAAAAAAAAAAAAAAAAACCCCAAGAAAAAAACAAGAAAAAAACTAAAAATTTTTGTGGGGAGAACCCCACCTAAAAAAAAAAAGAAAAAAAAAAAAAAAAGGAAAAACTTTTAACTAAATCTTTCTAAAAAAAAGATAGACGCTCACCGTTTAAACCGGGTATCTGAGCGTCGTCCTATGTGGGGTCGTGGTCAGAGATAGCCGGATTTAAAGCTCCGGGACCATCCACTAGAAAAGGGGGGGAAAAAAAAGGGGGGGGGAAATAAAGGATACAAATAGTACTAGAAGGGTGGAGAGAAAAGGGAAAGAAAGGTAAAGGGGGAGAGATAAAAAGGGAACCATCCTTTTAGGTCATGTCTATCTATCCAATTTACTATCCATATTGCTGTCCAATAATTGTTTACAAAAAAAAAAAAAGGGGTCTGGGGGGGGTGGGGGTTTGAGGACCAGCATTACAAACCATATCAATCTCAATCTGCTTCCCTTTCAGCGTATATAACATTCCCTAGCATTTTGCAGGCCTCAGGTTCAAACTTCAAAGAAAAAGATTGATACATAAAAATAGTACAACATACGGGCTAGACCTCTTTATATGACCTATTATTAAGTCATATTATAATTAAACAAACCATATTGTAGCCCTGTCCTCTATTCTTTTCCCTATTAAGGTACTAACTTCAAAATATATCCTTCTTCCATATCTCTATAATAACCCCCTTACCATGGGGGGAACCAAGTAGTGTCTATAGCATAATTTATTCTTGAAAGAAAAAAACAAATAAAAAAAAAAAAAAAAAAAGAGAAGAAAGGGGCTTACTGAAATATTTTCAGGTTCCTCTCTGGGTCCTTAGATCTCTGCAAGTTCCCCTCTCCGTTCCTCTACTACCAATTTGGTTCCCCCGTTAGGGGAAAACACTCTAATAAATGAATAAATACTACATACATACAAATAAATATAAGTCTGAATAAGTGAATTTAGTGTTCTAGGTGAAAAAAGTTAATAATAATAGTGATTTATATACATTTACCCAAAAAAAATAAATAAAAAAAACTAGTCCTCATAATATTGTTAATAACTATCAATGCTATTAACATGTTTCTTTAAAGTTGAAAAGGTGAAAAGAGTGAAAAACCGGGAAAAAAAGAAGAAGAAAAAAAATGGTGTCATTCCCTTAAAATTAGTGCTCTGTATTCAGTACGTCGGGTAAGAGTTGTAGAAGCTACAACAAAACAAAACAAAAAAAAACAAAAAGAAAAACAATTTAATGAATAAATAAATACTGAAAAAATATCGGTGGATAAAAAGTGTGCTCCACGTGAAGTAAACGTGCTAAAAAAAAAACATGTGCGACCAAAAAATAAATAAATAAATAAAAAAATGCTAATTACCTCTTAAGTGTGCCAAATTAATCATCAAACAGGTGCTAAAACATCTAATCTCTAAAAAAAAAAAAAAAAAGGGGGGGAGGAGAAAAATAAATGAATACATTTTTCTTTTTTTTTTTGAGCAGAAAAATAAAATAAAAGGGGGGACTAACCAAATATAAAACCTTCTCTCCTCTCCTTCCTAAAAAGAAAAAGAGAGAAGGAAAAGATCTGGCCCTATCATCTCCCCCCTATATGGGGGACTAGTAACGTATTATTAACCTATGTTCAACTTTACATATTAACCTTTACAGCAATTCAATAGGTTCCCCTTCATTATTATTAATCGTAGCTCTCCTGTTCCAACTATCCCAAAAAAAAAAAAGGGGGAATCCTTAACACACATATCAGGTTTCTTTTTCAACATCGGGTTTTACCGATTTCCAAAGTACTTTGATGTAATAATACCCTTTAAGATAAATATCAATGTCCCCCTCTATCCCCCTCCCTCCCTCTATGTGGTTTTGCTAGTCACATTTATTTATTGAACCCAGTCTTAGTCTCCAGGGGGGTCTTGAAATTTTCTTCTTTGTGTTGTTTGATTTATACGAAAGTCTCTAGATGTTCCTTGTCTGTTTAATAAACCCAAACGTCCCCCTGTATGGGGAATATATGAGAGCCAGTTGGTTATCTGGATAGGGGCCACCTCCAGAAAAGTAGTATAGTATAAATAGTATATGAAAGTGATCCCCTGCGGAACCTCACAGTTAATGGATACCCCCATCTATATGTGCATCCCTGCTTTCTTTTTTTTTTTACTTTATGTCTTTATTTCAATTTTTTTTTACAAATACAATTTATACACAACCTCAATCATCTCTCTTACAAAGATCATGTTAAGCAAAAATCGTTAAACGTGTTTAAATGAGATCTAGCTCATTCACACCACCTTGCATTCACCCCCTACCTCTCATATCCATCCTCTTACTCTCTGTTAGTATCTGTTCATCCACTTAGTTCTTTTTAACTAATTTGGTTTAGTTGGCACTATCTAAGGCATTCTCATGTTCCTCTCTCAATCCATGGATTCCATAGTAAATGGAATTTAGCAAGGCTCTCTCGTTTTATATATGTAGTTCTCTCCTTCATGATCACTCTATCCATATTTTGCTCCCACTCGTTGACTGACGGAGGGGTAGAGGACTGCCATCTCCGAGCAATTAGTAACCTGGCCTGAAAAAGACAGCGCAACACCGCAATCTGACCTTCCCTAGGCCTGCCCCCTCCCTCTCCTCCCCCAAGAACACATTGAATGGGGTCTAACTCGAGATGGGTATTGAATATCTGGGAGACCTTGTCCACCACCTCTTTCCAATATCCATATAATTTTGGACATCTCCAGAACATGTGGACAAGATCTCCCCCTGGTCTCCCACATCTAGGGCACTTATCATCTTGCCTACGACCAAACCTAAAGAGCTTGTTTGGAGTGTAGTAAGCACGGTATAATAGAAAAAGGTGTGACATCTTCTGAGGGGGGGGAGAGTGAGACCATTGGGGCGAGTTCAAGTATCCTTTCCCGAAGGCGATCAGAGTACGGGGGTCGTGACCGAATGCAGGTGCGAGTGAGTGAGTGAGGAGCGTGTGTAGCGTCCCGTCACCCTCCTGTCTCCTGCTCCATCTACCTGAATAAACGTCCGGGAGTATCGCAGCAGCGACACGGAGAGAGGCAGCTGTGCAGGGCGCGGAGTTGGGCTATGAGAAGCTCCGGTGATCCAGCGTGACTGACGCCTGATCCTATCCAGCGTCTGTGTTTCTGTGCAGTGCGCACAGTGTGTAGGAGAAAGCCAGCTACCCAGGAAGAGGCGGCGAGGGGTGTGAGAGACTCCTGCCATCCCCCCCCCCCTGGGAGGGAAGAACTGCCGGCCGTGGTTCGGAATGTGAGCCCACTGAGCGCTGGAGCGACCTGTCCTGCCGAGAGGGATAGAAGCCAGAAATCTGTGGATCGGATTACAAGCTGCTTGTGTGGTATCGAGGGGCTGGAGTATCCCACTTTCACTTTCACTTTTGCAGCAATTATTAAACCACCCTATGCTATCAGCGTCCTGCGTTCCGCACAGCGTGATTAAAGTGAGAGCGGTGTGACAGCTGAAGCTAGCTGGAGGAGGAGATCAGCGGCAAGAGGGGTGAGAGACTTTGGCCGTCTCTCCTTGGGAACAGCAAGGTTGCCAGTCAATGTTCTACCCCCTTTGTTTCTGGGCCATAGCCAGCACCTGGGATTGCTGTGAGAGGGCATCCCCCTGTCTCCAGTACCCAGCAACTAAGGAATCCAAGCCAGTCGTGGTACCGAGGAGGCTTAATAAATCCCTCGCTTGTGGAATAAAGATCTACGGGTTTGGTTACCAGCTGTTCCTATCCACCTGAAGGTTTCTTTTTCTTTCTTTTCTTTTTTTCTTTTCTTCACTCAGCGTGGGACAGCACAAGACAGCTATCTGCCCTGCTGGAATCTGGACTCCGGACATCCCTACTACTGCTACTACCGCTCTGGATGGGTGAGATATAAAAAGGGAAAGGAAAAGTTTTGCATGTATAATATCTCCTGTCTTGCTGCATTATATAATAAGGAAACTGAATGTGAAGGAGCCTAATAAGCAAAAGTTGGGTCCCAGTGTGTCGCCTTCCTTTTTTCTGGACTGTGTAGATTTATATAGAGCTATATGCTGAGAGCCCTGTATTATACCCTTTGAAAATAAAACCCCTAGGTGGACTCTGACAGAATTTTTCTCAGCATAACTCTACCTCAAATTAGCAGGAGTCACTCTCCTGCCTGCTGTGTTTTTTTTTTTTTTTTTTGGATTTTGCACCCTATACACTCCTACGATTATTGTTTTATTGCTTTCATTGTATTATCATTCTGCTTAAAGGACTGCCTAAGGACTGTGTTGTGCTAAAGGGAGAGCTCCGATTATTCTTAGGTACTAACTATACTAAGGCAGGCTTTTGACCTTACATATTTCTACCTTCACTCCAACCAGTAGGGGACCCCCCCCTTTTGTTACTCCGAGCACATTAGGGCAAAAGAGGGAGAAGAGGTACTAACACGTGCTTGCGTTCCTTTTCCCTTTTTTTTCTTTTTTTTGTTGTTTTTCTTTTTTTGGGGTGTCCAGAAAAAGTACTGTCGGCACTTGCTTAAATTTTGCATAAAAGCTTAAACCAAAACCAAAACCAAAATAATTAAGCATGCCTTCACAGCGTACCACAAAGGCAAGCCAGGCGGCTAGCCAGGCAAGTCAAGCAGCAGCCAAACTGGAGAAATATGCCCACACCCCAGGGCAGGTTCTGGCCCAGACTCCCCCAAAAAACCCGATTTAGAGTCAGCAGGCCCAGGCCGCTCGGGCGGGAGGGGCTGCGGGGGGAAGAAAAAGTCAAGGACAGACTCAAGCAACAACACACACCTCACAGATATCATCAGAGGAAGGGGGTGAGACAGGGGGGCTGCTCCATGCCCAGGAAGGGGAGGATACCCCATCAGTGAGGAGAGGGCCTGATAAGGTAGAGGGGTCTGACCCAACATTGAAGGAGGTCTTGGAGGCTATTAATTCCTGCAGAGCCTCCTTGAATGAGATGAACCACCAGCTGAAAACAATTCATGAGGAACTTTCTTTTATCAGAAATGAGTTACAAAAGGTCCAGGAAAGGACTACAATTCTTGAGGACAGATTAAGTTTAGTGGAAGACGACTTGGTACCCTTAAAACAGGAAATGAGTGAAATCAAAGATCTCCTGAACAAACAAGCAAATAAAATGGATGAGATCGAGAATAGGATGAGACGGAAAAATATTCGCATAATAGGTCTCCCAGAACACTCTGAGGGCCCTGACCCTGCCGCTTTCTTAGAAAAGTGGCTTACTGAGATATTCGGCCAGGACTCTTTTTCATCATTCCTTGCAGTGGAGAGAGCTCATAGGGTTCCCTCTAGACCTTCTAACCCCGGGGCCCCTCCAAGACCTTTTTTGGCAAAATTATTACTTTTTAAAGACAAAGTAACGATAATTCGGAAAGCAAGGGAAATGGGCAATATTCTCTATAATGGTACGAGGGTATCCATCTACCCTGACTACTCGCCAGATCTTCAAAAAAAGAGAGCTAAATTCGGGGAGGTGAAGCGTAAATTACGTCAAGTTAACATTACATATGCCCTGCTTTACCCAGCAAAACTGAGAGTGGCGGCTCCTGGGGGGACTATATTCTTCGATACCCCCGAGGGGGTGGAGGACTGGATAAAAAAAATCTCTAAAGAATGACTCTCAGATGATGTGGACTAAATTGGGGTGCTGACAGCATTATTATCCAGGGGGCGGGTGGGAATTACACTTTATGATGGGGGCTGGGGGGGGGGGGGTGGCGGGAGGCGACACACAGGGATTTTCTTTTATTTTTTTTTTTTTTTTTTTTTGTGTCGTGTTGCTGCCTCCCTCGCCCCCCCTCCTCTCCATTTTTTCTGTTTTTTTTGGTGGGGGGGGGTGATGGGGACGCTTTGTAGGGAGGAAGGAGACCAAAGGGTATTGTACTCCCAGATCATGGGGGCGCAACAGGATGTTCTCCTGGTGTTTTGGTTTAGTTTGTTTGTGTGGGTGAGTAGTTTTTGTACTTGGGGGGAGGGGTGGGACAGGGATGGGGAAGATGAAAAGTTTTTGACACTAAGTTTGTTCCAAAATAGATGTGTATGGATAGGTCACAATAGTAGGCCCCCGGCCAAACCTAGGGAGGTAATGAATGAGGTGTGTAAACAGAGTGTTGGTTACGACAGTAAGGTGAAGCATGAGAGATGCAAACAGAGGGTTGGGTATGACAGTGGTGAATGTGTGGGTGAATGGGTGAGGTACAATATGTTCACAAGGCATAAGTATGCACGGAAAATTGTTTTGCAGGTAAAAATTCACGTTCACAGTTTAAGATGGGATAGTAAGGTTCCACAAGTATCAAAAACAAGAATTATATGGTTCACTATAATAAGCACGAGATTAAAGATTAATGTTGTTAATGTAATCACTTATTACTATAATCACATATGATTAGTACTACACAAGAGGGTAAACAAAAGCTCACTATTTGCTCCTGGAATGTAAGGGGATTGGGAGATCCAGGGAAGAAAGCTGCAGTACGATCCATGGTTAGGTCCTATGGGAACTCTATTGTGTGTCTCCAGGAGACCCATTTTACCAATGCCTCTTTATCTAGGTTGGGATGGGGGGAATTCGCCTTTCAGCTCCACTCGGTTCATTCATCCTTTTCTAGAGGTGTTTGTATTTTGATCGGCTCAGGGATCACTTTTAATTGCATCCAAAGTAAGATCGACGACCAGGGACGGTACATTTTCTTACATTGTAAGATAGAGAATAGAGTGGTGCTACTTGCTAATGTGTATGTTCCCCCTCCTTTTAATTTAGAGGTTCTTCTCGACTTTGTGGATTTTGTGCTGGAGAGGCCGGGTTTTCCGGTAATAGTCATGGGCGACTTTAATATGGTCCTGGACCCGACAATAGATAGATTCCCCCAGGGGACTCAACGGAGTGGGCTAGTGGATAGCCGTCTCCATCGTCTCTTAGAGGAAATGGGCCTGAAGGATATTTGGCGCCTGAGAAACCCTGGGATAAGGGGTTACTCCTGCTTCTCCAGCACACACTCCACATTGTCGAGAATTGACATGTTGCTTGGCAACGATGAACTGATGGCCATGATAGATGATATTAGGTATAGGCCAAGAGGTCTTTCGGATCACTCTCCTGTGACAGCTTCAATGGAGGTGGGGATGAGAAGTACCTATCGTGAGTGGAGAATCAATCCCTCCTGGTTGGAGCTAATGGGACAACCCCAAGAGGTTCTGGACGCTTTGAGGGAATGCATTGAGTGGAATAAAGGTTCAGCCCCCCAGGGGGTAGTCTGGGACACAGTCAAGGCTATCCTTCGGGGTTTGTTGATCCAGCAGATATCAAAAACAAAAAAACTGTCAAGAGAAGGGGAGGAAATAGCAGGGAACAACCTAATATCTGCAGAAGCAGCATACATAAGTAACCCAACACCTGCAAATTTTAGAACGTGGACAGAGGCACAAGGGGTCTATCGTGTAGTCCTGTTGGGTAAAGCAGAACAAAAATACATCTTTCAAAAACAAGTCGCCTTTGGGGAGGGAGAAGGAATTAGTAGGATGCTCGCTCATTTAATTAGAACCAATTCTCCCTCATCGATGGTTCCATTGATTGACACAGGGGCGGGTAGGACATCTACATATACACCTGAGATTGTGGATACTTTTCGGGAGTACTACGAGAAGTTATACCACTCTGAACAGGCGGATATGAAGGAGGAAATGGATTCATTCTTTGAGGGGCTGACGGACCCCTGTCTCTCTGAGGAGGACAGGGCCATGTTAGATGGCCCTGTCACCCTGGAGGAGATACAGCGGACCGTCCGGGAAATGGCAGGCCAGAAGTCCCCAGGACCGGATGGCCTTCCCATTGAAATTTATCGTAAATATGGGGAGGTGCTCCTCCCCCAATTGTTAGAGGTTTTTAATGCCTCGGCACTGAAAGGCGAGCTACCCAAATCAATGATGGAGTCGACCATAATTGTGATTCCTAAGGAGAATAAGAACCCACTCTCCCCCGCTTCATATAGGCCTATTGCGCTTCTGAACTCAGATATTAAGGTGTTAGCAAAGGTCCTGGCAGCCAGGTTAAATAAAATTATTCATAAATTGGTGCATCAAGACCAATCAGGATTTATTCCTGGTAGGTCTTCTAGTTTAAATATTAGACGCCTTTTTTTAAACCTCCAACTACCCGTGGAAGATGGAGGCAACAGGGCTGTCCTTTCCTTGGATGCCGCCAAGGCTTTTGATTCCCTTGAATGGAAGTATCTCTGGAGAACCTTATCGGAATTTCGGGTGGGCCCGAATTTTGTTAAATGGGTAATGCTCCTATACGGCTCTCCGGGGGCAAGAGTGAAAGTAAATAATGAACACTCTACCAGGTTTCGATTGCTGAGGGGGACGAGGCAGGGGTGCCCTTTGTCGCCCCTCCTCTTCGCCCTCGCAATCGAACCTTTGGCTCTCTCCCTGAGATCATCCCCAGAAATAAAAGGGTTCAAACGAGGAGACTCAGAGGAAAAAGTGATTCTCTACGCAGATGATCTTCTTTTACTGCTTAACGACACTCAGGAGTCACTACGCGAGACCATGGGTAAAATCAAAGACTTTGGCCTCCTATCAGGACTGAGAATCAACTGGGACAAATCACATCTACTTCCCATAGACCCTATAGTCCTCCCCCTTCCACACGAGGCAATCCAACTCCAAATCGTTCAGCAAATCAAATATCTGGGTATTAACATCTCAAGAGACCCTAAACAATTTGTTATAGAAAATCTGGTTCCACTTTTGAACAAATTTAAAGGAAAAACCCAAATTTGGAAAAAACTCCCCCTGTCTGCAGCAGGTCGGTGTAATTTAATAAAGATGGTGCTTATGCCACAACTTTTATATATTCTTCACAACTCTCCAATATGGATTTATAAAAAGTGGTTTAACAGGGTGGACACCATATTTAGAGTATTAGTTTGGAAAGGGGGGACCTCCCGGATTAGTCTCAAAACATTACAACTTCCAATTGGGTCAGGAGGAGTTGCCCTGCCGCATCCTTTTAGATATTTTTTAGCGGCTCAGCTGCAACATATCGGGGGATGCGAGGTTGAGAAAGAGGGGCCAGAGTGGAAGATCCTTCTCTATAAATTCCCACATAAGTCTTTGATGGAGACTCTGGAGGCAGGGGCCTTCCAGAAGGGGCTCCCTACCCAGGACTTGATGGCTAAAGTTTGGGGTACTGCAAAAAAAATGATGGGATATGGAGGGTTTGCAGTTTTTTCCCCGTTATGGGAGAATGTTAATTTGCGCGAAATTCAAAAGATCGGGACGGTCAGAGAGTGGGAGAGAAGGGGTTTAAAATATATTGCTCAGATCTATCATGAGGGCATGATTAGAAGTTTCCAGGATCTCAGAGAACATTTTTCTCTCCCCAGGAAGTCTTTCTTTAGATACCTGCAGGTGAGACATGCCCTGGCTGTACAGTTTAAAGGTGAACCACCAGAGTGGACTAATATGCAGGTATTACAGAGTGTGGCAGGGACAGGATCCCGTAAGGGGATGATATCCAATCTATATTTACATCTATATAAGGGGAACAGGGAAGGTACACAACTATGTCCATACAAAGTAAAGTGGGAGAGAGACGTGGGAATCATCTCAGCTCCTCAATGGGAAAGGATACTTGAACTTGCCCCAATGGTCTCACTCTCCCCCCCTCAGAAGATGTCACATCTTTTTCTATTATACCGTGCTTATTACACTCCAAACAAGCTCTTTAGGTTTGGTTGTAGGCAAGATGATAAATGCCCTAGATGTGGGAGACTGGGGGGAGATCTTGTCCACATGTTCTGGAGATGTCCAAAATTATATGGATATTGGAAAGAGGTGGTGGACAAGGTCTCCCAGATATTCAATACCCATCTCGAGCTAGACCCCATCCAATGTGTTCTTGGGGGAGGAGAGGGAGGGGGCAAGCCTGGGGAAGTTCAGATTGCGGTTTTGCGCTGTCTTTTTCAGGCCAGGTTGCTAATTGCTCGGAGATGGCAGTCCTCTACCCCTCCGTCAGTCGATGAGTGGGAGCAAAATATGGATAGAGTGATCATGAAGGAGAGAACTACATATATAAAACGAGAGAGCCTTGCTAAATTCCATTTACTATGGAATCCATGGATTGAGAAAGGAACATGAGAATGCCTTAGATAGTGTCAACCAAACCAAATTAGTTTAAAAAGAACTAAGTGGATGAACCGATACTGGCAGAGAGTGAGAGGATGGATGTGAGAGGTGGGGGGTGAAAGCAAGGCGGTGTGAATGAGTTAGATCCCACCCAAACACGTTTAATGATTTTTTGCTTAACATGATCTTTGTAAGAGTGATGAATGAGATTGTGTATAAATTGTATTTGTAAAAAAATTTTGAAATAAAGACATAAAGTTAAAAAAAAAAAGTATCCTTTCCCATTGAGGAGCTGAGATGATTCCCACATCTCTCTCCCACTTTGCTTTGTATGGACATAGTTGTGTACCTTCCCTGTTCCCCTTATATAGGTGTAGATATAGATTAGATATCATCCCCTTACGGGTCCTCGCCCCTGCCACACTCTGTAGTACCTGCATATTAGTCCACTCTGGTGGTTCACCTTTAAACTGTACAGCCAGGGCATGTCTCACCTGTAGGTATCTAAAGAAAGACTTCCTGGGGAGGGAAAAATGTTCTCTAAGGTCCTGGAAACTTCTAATCGTGCCCTCATGATAGATCTGAGCAATATATTTTAAACCCATTCTCTCCCACTCTCTGACAGTCCCCATCTTTTGGATTTCGCGCAATAACGGGGAAAAAACTGTAAACCCTCCATATCCCATCATTTTTTTTACAGAGCCCCAAACTTTAGCCATCAAGTCCTGGGTAGGGAGACCCTTCTGGAAGGCCCCTGCCTCCAGAATCTCCATCAAAGACTTATGTGGGGATTTATAGAGAAGGATCTTCCACTCTGGCCCCTCTTTCTCAACCTCACATCCCCCGATATGTTGCAGCTGAGCCGCTAAAAAATATCTAAAAGGATGCGGCAGGGCAACTCCTCCTAACCCAATTGGAAGTTGTAATGTTCTAAGACTAATCCGGGAGGTCCCCCCTTTCCAAACTAATTCTCTAAATATAGTGTCAACCCTGTTAAACCACTTTTTATAAATCCATATTGGGGAATTATGGAGAATATACAGAAGTTGTGGCATAAGCACCATTTTTATTAAATTACACCGACCTGCTGCAGACAGGGGGAGTTTTTTCCAAATTTGGGTTTTCCCTTTAAATTTATTCAAAAGTGGGACCAGATTTTCTATAATAAATTGTTTAGGGTCTCTTGAGATGTTAATACCCAGATATTTAATTTGCTGAACAATTTGGAGTTGGTTTGCCTCGTGTGGAAGGGGGAGGACTATAGGGTCTATGGGAAGTAGATGTGATTTGTCCCAGTTAATTCTCAGTCCTGACAGGAGGCCAAAGCTTTTGATTCTGCCCATGGTCTCGCGTAGTGACTCCTGGGTGTCGTTAAGCAGTAAAAGAAGATCATCTGCGTAGAGAATCACTTTTTCCTCTGAGTCCCCTCGTTTGAACCCTTTTATTTCTGGGGATGATCTCAGAGAAAGAGCCAAAGGTTCGATTGCGAGGGCGAAGAGGAGGGGCGACAAAGGGCACCCCTGCCTCGTCCCCCTCAGCAATCGAAACCTGGTAGAGTGTTCATTATTTACTTTCACTCTTGCCCCCGGAGAGCCGTATAGGAGCATTACCCATTTAACAAAATTCGGGCCCACCCGAAATTCCGATAAGGTTCTCCAGAGATACTTCCATTCAAGGCAATCAAAAGCCTTGGCGGCGTCCAAGGAAAGGACAGCCCTGTTGCCTCCATCTTCCATAGGTAGTTGGAGGTTTAAAAAAAGGCGTCTAATATTTAAGCTAGAAGACCTACCAGGAATAAATCCTGATTGGTCTTGATGCACCAATTTATGAATAATTTTATTTAACCTGGCTGCCAGGACCTTTGCTAACACCTTAATATCTGAGTTCAGAAGCGCAATAGGTCTATATGAAGCGGGGGAGAGTGGGTTCTTATTCTCCTTAGGGATCACAATTATGGTCGATTCCATCATTGATTTGGGTAGCTCGCCTTTCAGTGCCGAGGCATTAAAAACCTCCAACAATTGGGGGAGGAGCACCTCCCCATATTTACGATAAATTTCAATGGGAAGGCCATCCGGTCCTGGGGACTTCTGGCCTGCCATTTCCCGGAAGGTCCGCTGTATCTCCTCCAGGGTGACAGGGCCATCTAACATGGCCCTGTCCTCCTCAGAGAGGCAGGGGACCGTCAGCCCCTCGAAGAATGAATCCATTTCCTCTTTCATATCCACCTGTTCAGAGTGGTATAACCTCTCGTAGTACTCCCGAAAAGTATCCACAATCCCAGGTGTATATGTAAATGTCCTACCCGCCCCTGTGTCAATCAATGGAACCATCGATGAGGGAGAATTAGTTCTAATTAAGTGAGCGAGCATCCTACTAATTCCTTCTCCCTCCCCGAAGGCAACTTGTTTTTGAAAAATGTATTTTTTGTTCTGCTTTACCCAACAGGACTACACGATAGACCCCTTGCGCCTCTGTCCACGTTCTAAAATTTGCAGGTGTTGGGTTACTTATATATGCTGCTTCTGCGGATATTAAGTTATTCCCTGCTGTTTCCTCCCCTTCTCTTGACAGTTTTTTTGTTTTTGATATCTGCTGGATCAGCAAACCCCCGAAGGATAGCCTTGACTGTGTCCCAGACTACCCCCTGGGGGGCCGAACCTTTATTACACTCAATGCATTCCCTCAAAGCGTCCAGAACCTCTTGGGGTTGTCCCATTAGCTCCAACCAGGAGGGGTTGATTCTCCACTCACGATAAGTACTTCTCATCCCCACCTCCATTGAAGCTGTCACAGGAGATTGATCCGAAAGACCTCTTGGCCTATACCTAATATCATCTATCATGGCCATCAGTTCATCGTTGCCAAGCAACATGTCGATTCTCGACAATGTGGAGTGTGTACTGGAGAAGCAGGAATAACCCCTTATCCCAGGGTTTCTCAGGCGCCAAATGTCCTTCAGGCCCATTTCCTCCAAGAGACGGTGGAGACGGCTATCCACTAGCCCACTCCGTTGAGTCCCCTGGGGGAATCTATCTATTGTCGAATCCAGGACCATATTAAAGTCGCCTATGACCAATACCGGAAAACCCGGCCTCTCCAGCACAAAATCCACGAAGTCGAGAAGAACCTCCAAATTAAAAGGAGGGGGAACATACACATTAGCAAGTAGCATCACTCTATTCTCTATCTTACAATGTAAGAAAATGTACCGTCCCTGGTCGTCGATCTTGCTTTGGATACAATTAAAAGTGATCCCTGAGCTGATCAGAATACTAACACCTCTAGAAAAGGATGAATGAACCGAGTGGAGCTGAAAAGCAAATTCCCCCCATCCCAACCTAGATAAAGAAGCATTGGTAAAATGGGTCTCCTGGAGACACACAATAGAGTTCCCATAGGACCTAACCATGGATTGTACTGCAGCTTTCTTCCCTGGATCTCCCAATCCCCTTACATTCCAGGAACAAATAGTGAGCTTTTTTTTACCCTCTTGTGTAATACTAATCATACGTGATTATAGTAATAAGTGATTATATTAACAACATTAATCCTTAATCTCGTGCTTATTATAGTGAACCATATAATTCTTGTTTTTGATACTTGTGGAACCTTACTATCCCATCTTAAACTGTGAACGTGAATTTTTACCTGCAAAACATTTTTCCGTGCATACTTATGCCTTGTGAACATATTGTACCTCACCCATTCACCCACACATTCACCACTATCATACCCAACCCTCTGTTTACATCTCTCATGCTTCACCTTTCTGTCGTATCCAACACTCTGTTTGCACACCTCATTCATTACCTCCCTAGGTTTGGCCGGGGGCCTACTATTGTGACCTATCCATACACATCTATTTTGGAACAAACTTAGTATCAAAAGCGTTTTGTCTTCCCCATCCCTATCCCTCCCCTTCCCCAAACCTACCCATCCACCCTCCTCCCCCCAAATACAAAAACTACTCACCCACACAAACAACCTAAACCTAAACTCCAGGAGAACATCCTGTTGCACCCCCATGACCTGGGAGTACAATACCCTTTGCTCTCCTTCCTCCCTACAAAGCGTCCCCTTCACCCCCCCCACCCAAAAAAAAAAAAAAAAAAAGGGAGAGGAGGGGGGGGAGAGGGAGAGGAGGGGGGAGAGGGAGGCAACAACACAAAAAAGAAAAAAAAAAAAAAAGGGAATCCCTGTGTGTTGCCTCCCGCTACCCCCCCCCAATACTCATTATAAAGTGTAATTCCCACCCGCCTCCTGGAAAATAATGCTGTCAGCACCCCAATTTAGTCCACGTCATCTGAGAGTCATTCTTTAAATTTCTTTATCCAGTCCTCCACCCCCTCAGGGGTATCGAAGAATATAGTCCCCCCAGGAGCCGCCACTCTCAGTTTTGCTGGGTAAAGCAGGGCATATGTAATGTTGACTTGACGTAATTTACGCTTCGCCTCCCCGAATTTAGCTCTCTTTTTTTGAAGATCTGGCGAATAATCAGGGTAGATGGATACCCTCGTACCATGATAGAGAATATTGCCCATTTCCCTTGCTTTCCGAATTATCGTTACTTTGTCTTTAAAAAATAATAATTTCGCCAAAAAAGGTCTTGGAGGGGCCCCGGGGTTAGAAGGTCTAGAGGGAACCCTATAAGCTCTCTCCACAGCAAGGAATGATGAAAAAGAGTCCTGACCGAATATCTCAGTAAGCCACTTTTCTAAGAAGGCGGCAGGGTCTGGGCCCTCAGAGTGTTCTGGGAGACCTATTATGCGAATATTTTTGCGTCTCATCCTATTCTCGATCTCATCCATTTTATTTGCTTGTTTGTTCAGGAGATCTTTGATTTCACTCATTTCCCGTTTTAGGGGTGCCAAGTCGTCTTCCACTAAACTTAATCTGTCCTCAAGAATTGTAGTCCTTTCCTGGACCTTTTGTAACTCATTTCTGATAAAAGAAAGTTCCTCATGAATTGTTTTCAGCTGGTGGTTCATCTCGTTCAAGGAGGCTCTACAGGAATTAATAGCCTCCAACACCTCCTTCAATGTTGGGTCAGACCCCTCTACCTTATCAGGCCCTCTCCTCATTGATGGGGTATCCTCCACTTCCTGGGCATGGAGCAGCCCCCCTGTCTCACCCCCTTCCTCTGATGGTATCTGTGAGGTATGTGTTGTTGCTTGGGTCTGTCCTTGACTTTTTCTTCCCCCCGCGGCCCCTCCCGCCCGAGCGGACTGGGCCTGCTGACCCTGAACCAGGTTTTTTGGGGGAGTCTGGGCCAGAACCTGCCCAGGAGTGTGGGCATATTTCTCCAGTTTAGCTGCTGCTTGACTTGCCTGGCTAGCCGCCAGGCTTGCCTTTGTAGTACGCTGTGAAGGCATGCTTGATTATTTTGGTTTTAACTTTTATACAAAGTTTAAGCAAGTACGGGCAATACTTTTTCTGGACACCCCAAAAAAAAAAAAAAAAAAAAAGGGGAAAAGGAACGCAAGCACTTGTTAATACCTCTTCTCCCTCTTTTGTCCTAGTATGCTCGGAGTAAAAAAAGGGGGGGGGGGTCCCCTGCTGGTTGAAAAAAAGGTAGGGATATGTAAGGTCAAAGCCCACCTTAATATAGTTGTTACCTAAGAATAATCGGAGCTCTCCTTTTAACACAACACAGTCCCTAGGCAGTCCTTTAGGCAGAATGATAATACAATGAAAGCAATAAAACAACAATCCTAGGAATGTATAGGATTCAAAATCCTGCTAGTTTAAGGTAGAGTTATGCTGAGATAAATTCTGTCAGGGTCCACCTAGGGGTTTTACTTTCACAGGGTATCATACAGGGCTCTCAGTATATAGCTCTGTTTAGATCTACACAGTCCAGAAAAAAGGAAGGCGACACACTGGGACCTAACTTTTGCTTATCAGGCTCCTTCACATTCAATTTCCTTATTATATAATGCTGCAAGACAGGAGATATTATACATGCAAATCTTTTCCTTTGTTTATATCTCACCCATCCAGAGCGGTAGTAGCAGTAGTAGTAGGAATGTCCAGAGTCCAGATTCCAGCAGGGCGGATAACTATCTTGTGCTGTCCCACGCTGAGTGAAAAACTTAAAAAAAAAAAAACCTTCAGGTGGATAGGAACAGCTGATAACCAAACCCGTAGATCTTTGTTCCACAAGCGAGGGATTTATTAAACCTCCTCAGTACCCCGACCGACTTGGATTCCTTAGTTGCTGAGTACTGGAGACAGGGGGATGCCCTCTCACAGCAAACCCAGGTGCTGGCTATGACCCAGAGACGAAGGAGGTAGTACACTGACTGGAGACCTTGTTGTTCCCAAGGAGAGACAGCCGGAGTCTCTCACCCCCCTTGCCGCTGATCTCCTCCTTCAGCTAGCCTGAGCTGACACACCGCTCTCACTTAATCACGCTGTGCAGAACGCAGGACGCTGATAGCATAGGATGGATTGGTAAATGCTGCAAAAGTGAAAGTGAAAGTGGGACGCTCCAGCCCCTCGATACGCCAACAGCGGCACTCCTCACAGCCCAGCGCGGCTCCACTCCTCACGCCGTCAATCAGCTGCACAGCCGCCTCTCTTCTCCATCGCTCTCACTCCTGGAACAACACTAGTCGAGTCCGGGCATCTAATCAGTAGATGGAGCGGGGGACCGGAGGGTGAAAGGAACGCAGCACACACTCCTCACTCACTTCTCACTGACATCCGGTCACGCCCCCCCAGATAAAATGATTGTAATCAATCACGCATCCCTGCTTTCTAGCTAGGTCTAGGAGAGGGCGCAGACAGGCTCTGCGTTGTAGAGTGGCTTGGGATCCGGTAGAATCTTAATATTACCCCCATTGAAGTCTATGTCCCCTGCTTCCCATGCTGTTTTAAGTATCAACTCTTTCTCTGCATACCGATAAAAACGGCAGATAACATCCCTGGGTCTCGCTGGGTCTTTAGACTTAGGGCCCGCTCCGCTCTTTAGACTTAGGGCCCTGTCCAGTTCTATTGTCCTCTCAGAGGATTTCAAAATCAGCTGAAAAAGAGTCATTAGAGTTACCTTAAGGCAGGGGTCTCAAACTGGTGGCCCTCCAGCTGTTGCAAAACTACAAGTCCCATGAGGCATTGCAAGGAGGACAGCCCATGAGACATTACAAGCATGACTCCCACAGGCAGAGGCATGCTGGGACTTGTAGTTTCGCAACAGCTGGAGGGCCGCCACTTTGAGACCCCTGCCTTAAGGTCTTCAGTTCCAGTTGGTTCAGGGAGACCCCGAACCCTGACATTGTTCCTGCGGCTTCTATCTTCAAGCTGCTCTGTATAGAGCTGCAGATCTGCTACCATAGCCGCCTGGGTGGTCTGTACCTTTTCTAGAACTCCTACCTGCTGTTCCACAAAAGACACTAATTCCTCGCCTGTCTTTACCCTCTCTGTCAAGGCAGTAGCTTCTGACCTTACCGCCTGGATATCCTGCCGATGTGCCTCCTCCAATCGCCCAATTAGGGCCTCGATATCTGGCGTGTAGGGAGCGCATCCAGCAACCTTCTGATCCCTTGGATGTCTCCTGCCAGCCCTCTCTCAACTTCAGACCGCCCGCAATCCGCTGCTTCCATGAGATCAGGCTGCGGCTGCACCAAGTCTTGGATCCCGCAATCTCCTCCAACTGACAAGCCAGGAACCGGCATACACTCAGATATACCGCCAGCCCCGCTGCTCGGGCTCTGAACGCCCAAATCCCGCATCTCTTGACCCCCTCCACCAGGTAAGCCAAAGGTAGTTGTGGAGCCAGACCCACCGAGACCACCGCCAGCCCCGCGGTTCGGGACATCCGATTCCTGCATCACACAGCCTCGTCCGAGTGATAGACCAGAAGCTGCCGTAGGATCAGGTCTGTTAGTAATGCCGCAATTCAGGCTGTGTGGTATCTCTGATATGTTGCCTGGGGGGGTTTGCGGAGGTAATGTAAAGTACTGCTGGATATCTCCCTGGATAATGCGGGAATGTACTTTTTCTTTTGTGGATCTAGTATGATATCTATTGCTTGTAGTCATGCCGGGTTCTTTGCTGTTTTTTGCTGTTAATTCGCAGTCATTTAACAGTCATTTAACCTGAACAGGTACGGAGGTCCCGGAGCTCTCTCAAAGCGTGTCTTCACCCGACCATCTCAGAACCACACCCTCCACCTCATGCAATGATGAGGACCAGACATATGTTGACCTGCCATGCAGCTCATTGGCAAGCGCTCATTAAAGAACCACACCAAAGAACAAAGCGGACCTCTCCTTGCTCCTCATCAGCTGGGATCTCCAACCCCACTATACCTTCAGTCCTCTCTGAAAGCTGCACTGAGAGGAATGAAGGTGTAGAATTAGGTGTGTCACAGCCAAGTACTTGCGGGCACTCTGCGAGCAGTACACCGACGTCCGATTGTACCAGGCAAATTTCCCTGCCCCAGCTGCTGGACTGTCGAAAGAAGTTTCCTCCCAGTCATCCACATGCCCAGTGGTTGAATGCTAGCTTGGCTAAATTGCTAGCACTTCAACTGATGCCTTTTCAGTTAGTAGACTTGGCCCCCTTCCGTGAGTTTGTGCGGTTCCTCAGTAGCAGGATCCCAAACGTCACTTTTTCTCACGGAAGGCGATTCCGGCTCTCTACCGGCATGTGGAAGGAAATGTCTTGGCCTCGCTGGACAGGGCGGTCAGCGGTAAGGTGCATATTACCGCTGACTCATGGTCCAGCAGGCATGGACGGGGACGTTACCTGTCTTTCACGGCCCATTGGGGCACTCTTTTGGCAGCTGGGAAGGATGCAGGACAAGGTGCAGTAGTGTTGGAGGATGTTCAGCCACCACACTTCCAAAATGCTACTACTGGTTGTGACACACCTCTCTCCTCCACCCCCTCCTCTTCTTCTTCCTCCATGGCCTCTTTGAGTGCTCTGTCCTCGGAACCAGCGGTGCTCCGTAGGCGTCCAAGGGGCTACGCAAGTACGCAGGTAAAAAGATGCCATGCTGTGCTTGCGCTGGTGTGTTTGGGGGACAGGAGCCACACTGGGGCAGAGGTTCTGTCAGCTCTGCAGGGGCAGGCCGAGAGGTGGTTGACGCCACGCCAGCTTAAGCCAGGAATGGTGGTTTGTGACAATGGCACCAACCCCCTCTCTGCCCTGCGACAGGGACAGCTGACCCATGTGCCCTGTATGGCTCACGTCCTTAACCTGGTGGTGCAGCAGTTCTTGGGCAGGTACCCAGGCTTACAGGATGTCCTGAAGCAGGCCAGGAAAGTCTGTGTGCATTTCCGCCGATCATATAATGCCAGTGCTCGGCTGGCTGAGCTGCAAAAGGAGTTGAACCTGCCCAAGAACCGCCTTATATGTGACATACCCACAAGGTGGAACTCAACGTTGGCCATGCTTCAGCAACTGCACATGCAGCAGAGGGCCATCAATGAGTACCTGTGCGACTACGGCACCAGGACAGGGTCAGGGGAGCTCAGATTTTTTTCCCCACGCCAGTGGAGCATGATCAAGGATGCATGCACTGTCCTGTCACCATTTGAGGAAGCCACGAAGATGGTGAGCAGTGACAGTGCATGCATCAGTGACACTGTACCTCTTGTCCACCTGTTAGAGCATACGCTGCATGGAATAATGGACAGGGCACTTGAGGCAGGTTCAACAGAGGCAGGAAGAGGAGAACTTCCTTGCCTCTCAAGGCCCCCTTTATCCAGACAGTGTTCCTTCTCTCCCACCCATCACACAGGAAGAGGATGAGGAGGAGGAGGATTGTGTCAGCATGGAGGTGGAGCCCGGCACTCAGCATCAGCAGCAGCAGCAGCAGTCTTTTAGGGATGATTTACAGTCCCAAGAAACCAGTGGACTTGTACGTGGCTGGGAGGAGGTGGCTGCGGATCATGTCGTCCTCAGTGACCCAGAAGACTCCGGACTGAATGCCTCAGCTAACCTACGTTGTATGACCACCCTGATCCTGCAAAGCCTGCGGAAGGATCCTCGTATTCTTCGGATCAAGGAGAGGGACCATTACTGGCTGGCCACTCTTCTTGATCCACGGTACAAGGGTAAGGTTGCGGACCTTATCTTTCCGTCGAAGAGGGAGCAGAGGATGAGACATCTCCGAGATGCCTTGCAGAAAGGTCTGTGCAACGCGTTCCCAGAGACTGGGAGGTTACAAACTCCTGGTCCTGGATGACGAGTTGCTGAGGCTTCGGTCAGTAGCAGAAGGAGTGGTGGGGAAGGTGGACGTCTGACCGATGCGTTCAGACAATTTTTTAGTCCGCAGCCCCAAGGTATGATCGGTTCCAGCAATATATATAATATACATGGTGCAGGAATACCTAGGGGCAAGGTCAGACTTGGACACCTTTCCCACCGAAAATCCTCTGGCTTACTAGGTCTTGAGGATGGATCACTGGCCAGAGCTTGCACAGTATGCAATTGAGCTACTGGCCTGTCCTGCATCCAGCGTTCTTTCGGAACGCACATTCAGTGCTGCTGGAGGCTTTGTCACCGATCACAGGGTGCGCCTGTCCACCGACTCGGTTGATCGACTGACCTTCATAAAGATGAATCAGTCTTGGATCACCACCAGCTACCAGGCACCTGAAGCTGATATAACAGAATAATTTATTTTGAAATGTCACATCTAGAGTTGAGCGGACACCTGGATGTTCGGGTTCGGCGGGTTTGGCCGAACTTCGGAAAAAAGTCTGGGTTCGGGACCGAACTTGACCCCGAACTCCGAACCCCATTGAAGTCAATGGGGACCCGGACTTTTGAACACTAAAATGGCTGTAAAAAGGTCATGGAAAGGGCTAGAGGGCTGCAAATGGCAAAAAAATGTTGTTAAGAGCATGGCAAGTGATCTGCAAACAAATGTGGATAGGTAAATAACTTAAAATAACATAAATAAAAAAAAAAAAAAAAATGCTGGAGGCCCCCTTCTCAGCAGAAGAGGTACAGGAAGTCATTAAGAACCTCAGAAACTCAACGGCACGATGCCGCACATATGGTGGGAATACCCCAGAATACGCACTTTCTGGAAAAAATTATTCAATTTAATGGATAAGATAGTGGGAAAATAAAATACTTGGAAATAAAAAAAAATGAAAAAATTATAATCTTGACCTAGGAGGACGAAATTCAAATGGAGTAGGAGGTTGAGGTGGCGGTGGATGTGGCGGTGTAGGTGGAAGCGGCGGTGGAGGAGAACGAGGTAGCCAACACTGGTTCAAAAATACAACAATGGCTGGGTAAGGCTAGTGGTGAATGATGTGTCGAATTCTGTCCCCCGTCGCATAGTGTCCGCCCTGTACTGCGCTTGCTCAGTACGTAGGACAAGGGGATTTTGAAACTCTCCAAAGAGGATGCGCGGTGACTCCAGGTTCAAGCCACATCATCCGAGGTTGAAGCCTAGCCAAGCGAGCCCGTGAGGGGCCCTGTTACTATGTGCTACCGTATGTCCACTTGGATGGTCGGGCTTGAACCTGCACTTACTGCACAGGCGACGTTCATCTTTGGAGATTTTGTGAATCTCCTTGTCCTCCGTACTGTGCAAGCACTGCACCTGCGCAGTAAGTGGCCGGACACTATCCGATGGCAAGACAGTTTTCGTCAGAACACCGGTATATGTGTCTATTCTGCACAAGGTACGGCCAAGTCCTGTGGGATCCATGCCTGGTTCATTTTAATGAACGTGAGCTTGTCCACATTGGCTCTGGACAGGCGGCTGCGCTTGTCTGTGATAACGCCCCCTGCCGTGCT
The DNA here is from genome assembly GCA_028564925.1 of Lithobates sylvaticus. NCBI lineage: Eukaryota > Metazoa > Chordata > Amphibia > Anura > Ranidae > Lithobates > Lithobates sylvaticus. Next base: position 220,566,983 of record CM053027.1, on the reverse strand, counting down.
AAATACGCGTTCAGATAATACACTGGCAGCAGGGCAGGCCAGCACCTCCAAGGCGTAAAGGGCAAGCTCAGGCCATGTGTCCAATTTGGAGACCCAGAAGTTGAAGGGGGCAGACCCGTCATGCAGTACGTGTACGCGTGTGCACACATACTGCTCCACCATGTTGGTGAAATGCTGCAAGATGTTCCATGTCAGCTGGTGGTGCTGGTTGTTGTGGCGTGCCGACAAAGCTTTTCCACATTCCGGCTATGCTAACCCTGCCTTGCGAGGTGCTGGCGGTGCCCCGGCTGCGTTGGTGACCTCTTCCTCCTCCTCTGCCTTCGCTTTGTGCTTCCACCGTACCCCCGCTTCCAAGTGGGAATGCCACCAGCAGCGTGTCTACCAGCGTGCGCTTGTACTCGCGCATCTTACGATCACGCTCCAGTGAGGTAATTAAGGACGGCACGTTGTCCTTGTAACGGGGATCCAGCAGGGTGGCCACCCAATAATCAGCACCAGTTAAAATGTGGGCAACTCGGCGGTCGTTGTGGAGACACTGCAGCATGTAATCGCTCATGTGTGCCAGGCTGCCCAGAGGCAAGGAAAAGCTGTCCTCTGTGGGAGGTGTATCGTCTGTGTCCTCTGTATCCCCCCAGCCATGCACCAGTGATGGACATGAGCTGGTCTGGGTGCCACCCTGCTGTGAACATGGTTCCTCCTCCTCCTCCATCTCCTCCTCATCCTCCGCCTCGTCATCCTCCAGAACTGTGCCCTTGCTGCCAGACAATTGTGTACCTGGCGCTTGTTGGTGCAGGAACCCAGGCTCGTAGCCACTTGTAAATGACTGCCCTGAAAGCCTTGGAAATTAACCCTCTTCCTCCTCCTCCTCCTCCTCCTCCTCATCCTGTGCCACATCCTCTTCCATCATCGCCTTAAGAGTTTTTTCAAGGAGGCATAGAACTGGTATAGTAACGCTGAGAATGGCGTCATCGGCACTGGCCATGTTGGTGGAGTACTCGAAACAGCGCAACAAGGCACACAGGTCTCGCATGGAGGCCCATTTATTGGCGGTGAAGTGGTGCTGTTCCGCAGAGCGACTCACGCATGCGTGCTGCAGCTGAAACTCCACTATCGCCTGCTGCTGCTCGCACAGTCTGGCAAGCATGTGCAAGGTGGAGTTCCACCTTGTGGGCACGTCACATATGAGACGGTGAGCGGGAAGGCCGAAGTTACGCTGCAGCGCTGACAGGCGAGCAGCAGCAGGGTGAGAACGCCGAAAGTGCGCACAGACGGCCCGCACTTTCTGAAGCAGCTCTGGCATATCGGGGTAATTCTTCAGGAACCTCTGGACCACCAAGTTCAGCACATGCGCCAGGCAAGGGATGTGCGTCAAACCGGCAAGGCCCAGAGCTGCTACGAGATTTCGCCCATTATCGCACACCACCAGGCCGGGCTTGAGGCTCACTGCCACCAACCACTCATCGGTCTGTTGTTCCATGTCCCTCCACAACTCCTGCGCGGTGTGGGGTTTTTTCCCCCAAACAGGAAAGTTTTAAAACTGCCTGCTGTCGTTTAGCCCTGGCTGTGCTGAAGTTGGTGGTGAAGGTGTTACGCTGACCGGATGAGGAGGCGGTAGAGGATGAGGAGGTGGAGTAGGAGGAGTTAGCAACAGGAGGCAAACTGAAGTGCCCTGCAATCCTCGGTGGTGGAAGGACATGCGCCAAACTGCTATCCGCCTCAGGCCCAGCCGCCACTATATTTACCCAGTGTGCTGTTAGGGAGATACTGGTCCATGGTCCGTGCTTACTGGTCCACGCATCCGTAGTTAGGTGGACCTTGCCACAGATGGCGTTGCGCAGTGCACACCTGATTTTGTCCCCCACTTGGTTGTGCAGGGAAGGGAAAGCTTGTCTGGAAAAGTAGTGGTGGCTGGGCACGACGTACTGTGGGACAGCCAATGACATCAGCCTTTTAAAACTCTGCGTCTCCACCAGACGGAATGACAGCATTTCAAAGACGAGGAATTTTGAAATGCTGGCATTCAGGGCCAGGGATTGCGGGTGGCTAGGGGGGTACTTCCTCTTCCGCTCCAGTGTTTGGGAAATAGAGAGCTGAACGCTTCCATGGGACATTGTGGAGATGGTTGGTGACCCAGGTGGTAGTTTTGCTGGCAGATCCTCTATTTGCGGGTTGGCAGGTGTCACTGTCACTACAGAGGTGGATGAAGAGGCCGAGACTGCAGCAGAAGAGGAAGCAGGAGGAGCCAGAGACCTTTCTTGGTTTTTGAAGTGTCTACTCCACTGCATCTCGTGCTTTGCACTTAGATGCCTGGTCATGCAGGTTGTGCTCAGGTTGAGAACGTTTATGCCTCGCTTCAGGCTCTGATTGCACAGCGTGCAAACCACTCGTGTCTTGTCATCAGCACATTGTCTGAAGAACTGCCTTGCTAGGGAACTCCTTGGACCTGGCTTTGGTGTGCTCGGTCCCTTGCTGCGTTGGGCAGTAGCAGATGTACTGTCTAGGGGACGGATGCTCCGCTTTTGCACCCTGCTCCCTCTTCTGCTGTGCTGGTGGCTCTGTGCGACCACCGCCTCTTCCTCCGAACTACACTGGTCACCTGCATGACGTTGATTCCATGTGGGGTCAAGGACCTTATCGTCCTCCACATCATCTTCCACCCAGTCTTCACCCCTGCCCTCCTTGTCAGTCTGCACAATGGCGAAAGCAGCAGCAGTTGGCACTGTTGTGAATTATGAAGAAATATATCTAATTCAGTAGGCCTAACAAAAAAAAATTGAAATGAACTTTTGCTCCTGAAAAGCAGATGAACTGGTTGCCCATTTTACAAGTCTCAAATATATAAAGTTTACAAGCCTGTATTTAGACAGAAACTGTAGGACAATGAGACAATTTCGAAAACAAAGGAAATAAGTTCCTATATGTGTGATAGTAAATACAACTACAAGTTCCTTGATTCAAGGGAAGGTTGAGCAAATAAACTGGATTGTGTCAATGTGGGCTCAGAAAGTGAGAGATAAATAAAACCAAGGAGTCTATATTATCCTCGCTTCTCATAAGACAATGACTAGGATACCAAGTGAGGTTTGTTTTTCAACAGGACAAATAATGAGAATAAACATGAGATTGTTCACCCGAATGTCTAAAGTTCATCTCAAAACATGACGTTACCAGTCAATTCATAGTATATGTGATATCTGGAAATCACAAAAAGAAAACTATCATTTTAGTATCCGATGAATTGATGAAGTCGGTTATAAAGAAAACATAATAAATAAAGGGTGATTATTAATAGAATTGTTTTAGGAACAAATTAGTATTAAGAAAACATATGATTATGAAATGAATATATGAGAATTGAATCAGGTTTAGAGAAACAAATATTGATTGGATACCCAAATTATACAGGTATCCAGGTAGATAAAAAACTGTATGTGATGTTGATTAATATATATATATGTGTGTGTATGTGTGTATATGTATATATATATGTGTATGTATATATATATGTATGTATATATATATATATATATATATATGTATATGTATATATATGTGTATATACGTATAACTTGTGTCCTTTTTAAATGGACTAAATGTTTACAGATATACAATGATATGCATATATATCACCATTTTATGCAAAGTGATAGATTAATAATTATGCTAAGCATATTTGATAGTATGGGGTTAGTAGAATTCCCAAATATTAAAGATATAGATATTTCCACTAAAGTAAAATATACAGTATAAAATAAAATATATTACTTTACAGAGCAGCCCCAAAACACATGTGAGACACCTGGTGGTTGAAGGTGCAATTACATTAAAAACATTTAGGCCAATAGGAAAAAGGCACATACCTTTTGGGCTGAACATATTACAAGTTTTATGATCTTATTGTGTGAGAGGATATTTAAGAAGCTAGATAGATAGTGAGAGAGGACAGCTCAGGGGAACCTGAGAGCTCAGGGACCCACCCTGGGGAAGGGACACTGGGAGAGAAACATCTTCCCAGATAGACTGACAGCCATGACTGGAAATATACTTTAAACCTCCAAGGAGATTCCTGAACCCGGTAGCTATCTTAAATCCAGACTAATAGCCATTTTGGAATGGGTAAATATGCCATGTTGATTTTATCTTGTATGTTCTCTTAACCATTGATGTATTGAATATTCTAGTATTGGTAATCATTCTCCAGAATCAATAATCGCCTTTTCATAGATTTTTCTCTAATATTCAATTTTTATTATATATTACTTTTGCATAGTTGCTTTTTATTGACAAACAAATGTCTAAAATATTTTGCATTGTTCAACGTTGCTTACCTGCAGCATAGCAACGGCTGGGTGTGTGAAATACAGACATTCTGTTCAATTGTCAAGTATAAGGTTATTGATTCTACTGAAGAAGTTATCATGGTGATATTCTGTCCAAGGTATTACGCCCATTCTGAGGGTATTTCCATCAATTGTCAAATGTTCAAATAATGCAATCTGTATTTTAATTTCATGTAAATATTTGTTTTCTGTCAACCAATAAATGTGACTATTAAGTATGATCACTCGTCTCCGTGAACCAGTTTCGCATATATAGACTGTGTCATATCGATTGATTTTGTATCTTAAAAATATCTTCGTTAAAAATTACTTAATAAAAATGTGCGGGAAACTTTCCTTAAAAAAGCACAACATATTAAATGGAGGCACTGCGTGAGATAACGTCGATATTTTGTACAGGATCAGTCATAGTTACGGTGGTGACAGAAATAATATTTTGCATGAAATTATTAATTATTAATTTTTTTAAAAAAATATTTTTGCCAAGAAAAATGTCTGGTCAAAGTGAATTTTATGTTGATGGGGATTATCAAGAGTCAGTCCTTAGTGGTAATATGAGTACTCAGACAAATTTGATACAAGTACAGGAAATGTTGGATATGTTTTCAAAAATTAACATGACAAATCATGCCGAAAAAAGTTTGTCTAACGAGAATAGTCTAGAAGCAGGCATTGAAGGCCTTATAAACCACGCCCGTCAGTTAATGAAAGACGTGTGGAACGTGGAAGGTCAAAGCAATGAACTCACAGACAGCTCCTCTGAGACAAAGGAAATAAAAAGGCCTGATCCCATGCATTTTGAATTAAGCGATAACCTGATGTATCTTTATAGTGAGTTTAAAAGTCAATATACCCAACAGGAGAGTGATATCTTAGAACCCCAGTCCCATTTAATAGAAGGGGAATATGAGCCCACTAAAAAGCTAAATGAAATTAATGACAAGGCAGATTGTTACGATGTATCTACAGTGACAATGATGAAATATGAAATAAAACAGATGCAAAATAATGCAATAACAATGCTGGAAGAATGTCACCAATTAGGTAAAGAGTGTAAACAATTAAGAGAGAAGGAGAGTTTTCTGCAGGAAAACGAGTCTCCTGACGAAAGTTGCAGAGTAATAGGCAGTGGAAATTTAGAAAGTTGCCGAGTAATAGGCAGTGGAAATTTAAAAAGTTGCAGAGTAATATGCAGTGGCAATTTAAAAGAAGAAACAAATCAGCTTAGGTCAGGACAGGAATCCCTAATTAAGCAACAAGAAGAATTAAAAGAACAAGGGAAGTTTATGCCCCAGAATAATGCTCAGATGCTTAACCCTGAAAGTATAGAATCTGATAATACTCCAAAATTTGACTCTCAACCTAAAGTTTGGGAGTTACATAATGAAGAGGAATTAGAAAAAGTTACCATGTTCTACCCCAAGCCATCTGTAGAGCAAAGGGGGGTAAAAATTGAACCACCACATAAAAGTAGGTCTAATCAGTTTTCTTTGGAATCAGAGAAAACTACAGGCACCCCTAAACAGGACGCCTCAGAAATAATAGAATTTTTAAAAGATGCTGTCCCAGTGTTTAAGGAAGAGGGATCCGTGTGCATTATTGACCACATTGAGGCCTATGAAAATGCTTTATCAGCTTTAGGCCTAAATGATGACCAATCTAGGATTAATTTCTTACCGTGGGTATTTGAAACCAAACACCGTCCATTTTGCGAAGATTTAAAAAGTCTGTTGGGTACTGCCTGGCAAGAAATTAAAAACGGCTGTCATCTAGAATTTGTCCCGCACAAAAATGTTAATGCGGCTAGCGCGGATATACACAATATCACATGTACCAATAATGAAAGCCCCTTTGAATTTATGGCTGTGCTCAAAAGTGATGACCACTTAGCAGAAAAGGAGCCAGTTTATGATAAACCTGGGTTTGAACCCATGTTCTTCGAGGCCCCACCTACCCACGTGAAAGTAAATTTAGCGAAAGATTACAAAGGGGGGTGTTCACTGGAGTCTTTGGTAAAAGAGAGTAACAATTTGTACTCTATCCAACAGACTGGTGAAAACAATGGAAGGCCTGAAAACCCTATAATGAAATTTGTGGATGAATTTTATGTATCTCCTCAATCATTACAGTCCAAAACCAAGAAAAAGAGATACACTGATATAGTCAGAGGAGAGATGCTACCGAGTTTCCCCAGTGGGAGACCAATGTCCCCACCCATCAGAAGGGGGGAGCAGAGAGTACCCTTTAGAGGGGGAGTTCAAAGACCACCTCAGGAGTCTCATCCAAAGGATCCAGACCCGAGATTTAGGAGAAACTATAGGGTATACCTCCAACGGGTCAGATTTAAACCTAAGGGTAGACACCCTCACCTTTACCGGTGTAATTGGCTTCGGGGGCCTACACGGGTAAATAGGGAGAAACTACAGGGTAGGACACCTCAAAATCCCCAGAACAATAGGGAACAACTAAGGCCCAGACAACTATCCCAAAATCAAGACAATGTTTCTGATGGTGATATGTCTGATCAAACTGAGCCAGTAGTCCCCAGAAAGTACAGAAACCGGGTCCCACAACCCAATTCTGATCAGTTTATAAGCAATACAGAAACCAAAATAGACAAAATTACGGATATGTTACACGGTTTGAATAAATACTGAATGCATGTACTCAAGCGCTACTATGAATTTAAAATCAGAGATGCAACCGATATTTAAGATAACCAAATGATGTAGCTGCAACCCATATAATAGTGTTCCCACACGTAAAATAAGTTAAAGACAAGTACTCATTTTTGTGTAATAGGTGCGCTTAAATCAACCTTAAAAACTCAATAGATTGTTTAAAATAAGTTATCTAGGAGACCTCTGCGCAAAACGTGATTAATATGTGATATATGAATACGTGATAAAAGAAATAAAACAGTGTTAAGTGTATTAAAACTTCCTTCAAAAGGTGAATTTGCTGTGGTATAGATGGCCGCAGTGCGCATAAACCTCATACAATATATGGTTTGATAATCCGTGCAAACCAAAGCTTGGTCAAATTAGGAACAGATATACAGGATCTAAAATGTTAAACTTTCTATAGTACACCGGCAAATGGTGTAACAGTTGGTTACTTTAGTTCAGTGTGTTGTGCCAATTTGTGAAATAAATAAATAGATTGACTTAATTAATTGAATAGATTAAAAACCACGAGTGTATCAATGGTTTCATTGCTAAAATGAACATGAATAGAAATTCTTCAAGGGGCAAATCATGTGGCCAGCCAAGGGCCACAGAGCCTTTTCAGCGCCTATGTTAAAATAAATCAGAGGAATGCACTGAATAAAGATATAGGAAGCAGAGGTTCTAACACTATGTTTCTCCCCAGGTCACAGTAATGAGGATCCTGAAATCCCTTCCGGGGGATTGTGGTTGTTAGATATTAATTATTCTCCTATTTTTCAGTGGTCACTTCATTCCTCTGACATAAACAGGTCGCTCCAAACAGCCTAATTTCAAGAAGTCGACGAAGACGGTAATTCCAGAGGAAGACCGAATCCTAAAGACATTGATATCAGGAAGCCTAAATGGTTTGATATTTTGGTAAAAGATGAGGAGTCACCCGCATAAGGTAGTTTGATTGCCTCAAATGAGTCATATTGACACCCCAAAGGGGGGAGAATTTATTTGTTTTATTCCTCACAAGTAGAAGGTTGACTATAATGCCAAATATCTTATTACTGACAGTGAGTTGTCACTCACATGTCAAACTGAAATGCTTTTATTGTTATTCCAGAACCGCTATAATTAAGCTAAAAAAGAAAAATGGTTCTGAAGAAAATAAGTCAATCATAAATGTCTGGTATCCACAGCTATTAATAAATGTCCTCATAAAAAAATGAGCCCTGGAGCTTGGTCTCCCGCAGCAAATGTGTCATACATTGTCTTTATATCCAAAGTGTTTAGTTAAAGGACTGATAACACAATGGGAAAGAGGGGGGCTCTGAGGAAGCCCAGGATACCTGCTTGACATGGATATCTCAAAATCATATAAAAAGAAAAAGGACATATATGTTTTTCTCATGGAATCTATTTTCCTTTACAGAACCAATATGTCCATGAGCCGGTCAACAGAACCGAGAGTCCAACATGTGTGAAACATCCAGAGAAGGAACCGTATGTGGAATCCAGGGACATCATTGATGGTCAGTCTACAGGGACAAAACCCACCAGGACAGCCAAGAACCAAGAGGTGCCCGGAGTGATCCATTTCCCGCCAAAGAACGGATGACGGCCCTGAGATGCACACATCGATCACAAACCCGTTTTTTTCCCAAGAATTACACCCATCTGCAGTTGTCTATACCTTTTAAATATATCCACAATCCGGATCCATTTTCACAACTCGACTTACAAGGCCCAAACGAAGCCATATTTCTTCAACAAGTTGCATTGGGAAAATCTGTCAGATGACTTCCGGCAACCGACAAATTTCCAAGGGGGGCTTTGTTGTGAATTATGAAGAAATATATCTAATTCAGTAGGCCTAACAAAAAAAAATTGAAATGAACTTTTGCTCCTGAAAAGCAGATGAACTGGTTGCCCATTTTACAAGTCTCAAATATATAAAGTTTACAAGCCTGTATTTAGACAGAAACTGTAGGACAATGAGACAATTTCGAAAACAAAGGAAATAAGTTCCTATATGTGTGATAGTAAATACAACTACAAGTTCCTTGATTCAAGGGAAGGTTGAGCAAATAAACTGGATTGTGTCAATGTGGGCTCAGAAAGTGAGAGATAAATAAAACCAAGGAGTCTATATTATCCTCGCTTCTCATAAGACAATGACTAGGATACCAAGTGAAGTTTGTTTTTCAACAGGACAAATAATGAGAATAAACATGAGATTGTTCACCCGAATGTCTAAAGTTCATCTCAAAACATGACGTTACCAGTCAATTCATAGTATATGTGATATCTGGAAATCACAAAAAGAAAACTATCATTTTAGTATCCGATGAATTGATGAAGTCGGGTATAAAGAAAACATAATAAATAAAGGGTGATTATTAATAGAATTGTTTTAGGAACAAATTAGTATTAAGAAAACATATGATTATGAAATGAATATATGAGAATTGAATCAGGTTTAGAGAAACAAATATTGATTGGATACCCAAATTATACAGGTATCCAGGTAGATAAAAAACTGTATGTGATGTTGATTAATATATATATATGTGTGTGTATGTGTGTATATGTATATATATATGTGTATGTATATATATATGTATGTATATATATATATATATATATATATGTATATGTATATATATGTGTATATACGTATAACTTGTGTCCTTTTTAAATGGACTAAATGTTTACAGATATACAATGATATGCATATATATCACCATTTTATGCAAAGTGATAGATTAATAATTATGCTAAGCATATTTGATAGTATGGGGTTAGTAGAATTCCCAAATATTAAAGATATAGATATTTCCACTAAAGTAAAATATACAGTATAAAATAAAATATATTACTTTACAGAGCAGCCCCAAAACACATGTGAGACACCTGGTGGTTGAAGGTGCAATTACATTAAAAACATTTAGGCCAATAGGAAAAAGGCACATACCTTTTGGGCTGAACATATTACAAGTTTTATGATCTTATTGTGTGAGAGGATATTTAAGAAGCTAGATAGATAGTGAGAGAGGACAGCTCAGGGGAACCTGAGAGCTCAGGGACCCACCCTGGGGAAGGGACACTGGGAGAGAAACATCTTCCCAGATAGACTGACAGCCATGACTGGAAATATACTTTAAACCTCCAAGGAGATTCCTGAACCCGGTAGCTATCTTAAATCCAGACTAATAGCCATTTTGGAATGGGTAAATATGCCATGTTGATTTTATCTTGTATGTTCTCTTAACCATTGATGTATTGAATATTCTAGTATTGGTAATCATTCTCCAGAATCAATAATCGCCTTTTCATAGATTTTTCTCTAATATTCAATTTTTATTATATATTACTTTTGCATAGTTGCTTTTTATTGACAAACAAATGTCTAAAATATTTCGCATTGTTCAACGTTGCTTACCTGCAGCATAGCAACGGCTGGGTGTGTGAAATACAGACATTCTGTTCAATTGTCAAGTATAAGGTTATTGATTCTACTGAAGAAGTTATCATGGTGATATTCTGTCCAAGGTATTACGCCCATTCTGAGGGTATTTCCATCAATTGTCAAATGTTCAAATAATGCAATCTGTATTTTAATTTCATGTAAATATTTGTTTTCTGTCAACCAATAAATGTGACTATTAAGTATGATCACTCGTCTCCGTGAACCAGTTTCGCATATATAGACTGTGTCATATCGATTGATTTTGTATCTTAAAAATATCTTCGTTAAAAATTACTTAATAAAAATGTGCGGGAAACTTTCCTTAAAAAAGCACAACAGCACCTGTGTTTCGTCATCGTCCGAGACGTGCTGCGATGGTCCTCCCATGTACTCATCATGAAACATTAGTGGTTGGGCAAAATAGGTAAAAAGGTAGTGCTGCGCTGTATGTTATGGATAAAATATATTGGTGCCAAAAGTAAAATTAGGGTAAATTTAAAGTGCTTCAAAAGACGGGGGTGTGACCGGACGTGCAGGATGGGAGAGACGAGAGTGATGAGGGCTGAGTGAGGTTAGGTGTATAGCCTCTCACCCTCCGTCCCGTTGTGATTGCTCCACTGATATGTCGGCACCTCAAGGATAATACACCCTGACATACAGCTTGAAATATTGCCTTGGAAGAAGCTGTATGACTGCTAGTCTTGCATTACTGCGGAGGTTCGGCGGATGGACCGAGGTGGGGGCATTGAGAAGAACGGCTGTGCAGGACGCACAGCATTGATCGTGTCCGGAGATAGCCGAGTGTAGCGTGACGTCACACGCTGAGTGCCGGGCGCGTTGCTGGGAGACTGGGGAGACTCGGTGTGAGGAAACGGAGGAACCGCTACAGCGGTCTGGAGACTGAGCTACAGCACTATAGTGAACCAGCCACTGTGAGACCCCATATAAGACCCCATATGTCTGGCTGCCTGCCGCTCCTGTATAAAAAACGGAACCGACATCTAAACTGCACTAAGCCTATGGAGTCCTTGAGCCCTATGAAACACATCTGAGACACATCTACCGGCTGTGAATCGGTTAAGGTACCGGTAAGGAAAGGGGGAAGAACTTTTTTTTCCCCTCTCTGTCTGCTTTAAAATAACTTGCTGACTGCTTTGTACTGTGTGCCTGTTTTGAAATTTTTTAAGGTGCTTGGACTGTGCAATGCATAGACAGGATCTATGAGCAAAAGTAAAGCTGCGGAGACAGAAACTTAAGGCACTAAAGCTGTTCAGCACGTAGTAGAGTGCAAACAAGCGGTGAAAGAACTGAATAATGCTTGGTTGGTACTTTTCTACCCCTCTTCCTTATTTTTCTCTTATCCTAAACGCTTCCAGGATTTAAAGTTAAGCCGTCTATTATTTTCTATTGTGGCTCATATTGCGCTCTGGGCTGTGCCGGACTTTTTTTTTTTTCTCTTTTTCTTTCTCTCATTAAGATATTTATTTGTTTGAAAATAGATCGAGATCTAGCAAGTATTGTGGAATAAGATATTACTTGCATTTCCCTGATTATCTCAGCCGCCACCATTGTTTTATTAACCATGCAACACCTGCGCTCAGCTAAGGAGAAAAATACCCATCAAACTCAGCAACAGATAGCAGCCACGTCTGCATCAGCTGCAGCGAGACTTGAACAGTATGCGCACGCCCCAGTGCAGACACCCCCTAAAAAGGGGGTACAGGCCAGAATACAACACGGTGCGCCCACAGATAGGAAAAGTCTAGGGCAACCAAATAATGCTTTGACCCCTGGGGCTGCCAAAGGTTCTAATCCTAAAAACACAACAGGAGGGGCAGTTACAGTAGATACGGCTGGCCTGGAGGGAAAAGCAAATTCTATTGAAATCATTGAATCAGGTGTACCCTCGGAAAGAGAACCAACCTTAAAAGATGTACTGCTGGCGGTGAACACATGTAATGGCTCAATTAAAGAACTATGTGACGAGATAAGGGGAGTGAAGGAGGATATAATTATAGTTAAACAAGAGCTAGGAAAAATTGGGCAAAGGACATCAGAGCTGGAAGGCAGAATAAGTCAACTTGAAGATGATACTTCCCCCTTAATGGTAGACGTAAAAAATATGAAAGAACAAATAGCAAGACATACATTAAAATTGGAAGAGATGGAAAACAGGCTCCGTAGAGACAATGTAAGGATGGTTGGTCTCACAGAGAAAACCGAGTGGTTAAATCCTGTGGAATTCATGGAGAAGTGGCTAATAGAACTCCTTGGTAGAGAATTCTTCTCAGCAGCGTTTGCCATCGAAAGGGCCCATAGAATTCCCTTTAGAATCTCTCCAACTGCAAAGTTCCCTAGGCCACTGTTGTTTAAATTCCTTAATTATAGAGACAAAGTGGCGCTTCTGAAGAGAGTGAGGGAAATATGAAATATCCTCTTCAACGGAACCAAGATTTCGTTCTATTCTGACTTTTCTCCAGAGCTTCAGAGACAGAGGGCAGAATTCATACAGGTCAAGCGTTCTCTCCAGAGGGTAAAAATACCCTATGCCCTTATGTACCCGGCAAGATTACGGGTGACAATATGGGGGGAGTTGCAGATTTTTAATTCCCCAGAGGCAGTGGAGAGATGGATGGAAACAAACAAAGAAAGACTTGCAACTATTTGAGGACGGAGGGGGGTGGAGGGAGGGGGGGGGGATGTTTAAGATCTAATGTATAGAAATAAGGGGTGTTGTGAGTTTTTTTCTTTCTTCCGGGCTGGGGGGGAGGGAGGATACACAGGGGATACACAGAAAGTAAGAAAGGATATGTGTGAAAGGGAAAGTGTGATAACGTTAGAATGGGTACTGGTCACCTATAGCCCCCTAGGGGAACACCTAGGTAGGTGGAAAAGAAAGGGGGGAGGGAATGGGAGGGGAAGGAGAGGGAGGTGGGGAGGGAAGAGGGAAGATAGGATAAAAATAATTTGTTATAAATTTAAAGAGAGATGCACAGCACAGAATATAAGCACATTAAATAAAGGAGTGACACAAATTTCACTAAGAATTAAGAAAGAGAACTTCTATATAAAAGGGTGTTTGAATGGAGGAAGATGCTGGGGAGGAGGGATCTATATAGCTTTTTCCCTCCCCTCTTTTTCTTTCTTCCTTGTTTTCGTTTTTTTTCACTATCAGATAATGGGGAAAAAAGACTATAGGAATAATGGTCCAACTATGAATGAGGGTGAAATCACGTATTGATAAGGGTTTTTTGGTAAAGGTAAGGGGGGAAAAGGGTAGTACTAGAGGATTAAGGGTGGAAATGATAATAGTTGTGGGGGTGGCTCTAAATAGGGGTATACCTCATGCTCTCCGGTGCCATTTCAGCTATATAAAGGGAAATGACAGTGGTTAATATAGGAACGTGGAATGTTAGGGGACTGGGGACCCCGGCTAAGAAAGCAGCTGTGCTTGCCATGATGGAGGGGTGGGGGGTAGCATTGATCTGTCTGCAGGAGACTCATTTAACTAAGCATTCTGCCCGGACCTTGCAGAATAAGAAGTATCAATTTCAATATCATTCAGTATATTCTACATATAGCAGGGGGTTAGTGTTCTGATAAAATCTGGAGTGAACTTCTCCTGCAGACAGATTGATATTGATGAAAATGGAAGATATGTTTTCTTGTATTGCATGATTGAAAATGGAGCTTATGTGATTGCAAATGTATATATCCCCCCGCCATTTAAAATAGATGTGCTGCTCAAACTGAATGAATTTTTACAGGATAAAGGGGAAACCCCAGTATTGGTAATGGGCGATTTCAATGAGGTCTTGAATAATAAACTAGACAGGTTTCCTATGAAGATACTCTCTGATACTGTGGAGAGAAGTAAACTGGGGCAGCTGGTAGAAGAATTGGGACTGGTGGACATATGGAGGGTTCGTAACCCGGAAGTGCATCAGTACTCATGCTGTTCGGCTACGCATTCCACACTCTCCAGGATAGATTTGATCCTGGGGAGTGTGACAGCAGTGCCGAAAGTGGAAAAAGTTAAATATTGCCCAAGGGGGATATCGGATCATTCCCCAATAGTAATGACAATGAAAGTGGGGGAAAAAAGAGCACGGGGGGAGTGGAGGATAAATCCAGGATGGCTAGACCTGATCAAAAAACCAGATGAGATCCTGCCTAAAATAAAGGAATTTCTAGTATTTAATAAAGAATCAGCACCATCGAGTATAATATGGGATACATTGAAAGCATTTTTGAGAGGAGTTTTGATACAGCAAGTGGCCAAGTTTAATAAAAAATCTAGAGTAGTGGAGGAAAAAGCGCAGAGAGAAATGTTGGAAGCCGAAAATTATTTTATAATAGATCCATCAGTAGAGAATAAAAAAATCTGGCTAGATAGGCAAAAGAACTATAAACTAGTTATTATGGAAAAAGTAGAGACTAGAAGGCTCCTCCAACGGCAATCAGCGTTCGCAGAAGGGGAGAGTGTAGGAAGGATGTTAGCACAAATTGTAAAAACAAACTCCCCAACTTCTGGTGTTCAGGCTATCAGATCCGAGGGAGGAGAGATTATAACTAATTCTATGGGGATAGTCCAGACGTTTAGGAGTTTCTATAAAAAACTATATACAGCACAGAAGGTTGGGATGGAGAGTGCAATGGAGGATTTCCTGCGGGAATTGGAGATTCCCTCAGTGACTCAAGCGGAGAGAGAGGAACTGGAGGCTCCAGTGACTCTGGCAGAGCTTCAACAGGCAGTAAACAGTATGGCAAAACAAAAATCACCGGGTCCTGATGGACTGCCTATTGAGATATATAAAACGTATGGAGAGATTTTGCTTCCTGCACTGCTAAACACGCTGGAGGAGGCCAATAAAGAAGGAAGATTACCTACCTCAATGTTAGAAGCCACTATCATAATCTTACAGAAAGAAGGGAAGGACCCACTAGACACCTCGGCTTATAGACCAATTTGCCTGCTGTGTTCTGATACAAAAATCCTGGCCAAAGTATTGGCGAGCCGGCTGAGCAAGGTTATTGCAAGGCTGGTTCACCCGGATCAGACAGGTTTTTATAGCTGACAGATCTACAAGTATGAATATAAGGAGAGCTTTTCTGAACCTACAAAGCCCGGTGGTGAACGGGGGACCAAGAGCGGTGATGGCGCTGGATGTAACAAAAGCATTTGATAGCGTGGAGTGGGGATACATCTGGAAAGTGTTGGAGAAGTTTGGGGTAGGTCCCCTGTTCACCAGGTGGATAAGACTGCTCTATGATAAGCCAAAGGCCAGATTAAAAATGAATAATGAACTTTCAGAAGAAATCGAGTTGGAGAGGGGGACGAGACAGGGGTGTCCCCTGTCACCTCTCCTTTTTGCGCTCGTAATGGAACCACTAGCCATTGCTATTAGAAGCAGCGCTGAGATAATAGGGTTCCAAAGGAAGGGGGGAAGGGAGGAAAAAATAGCTTTATATGCAGACAATGTTTTACTATTCCTAGGAGACCTGAATCAATCTCTAACTAAAGCAATGAATATAGTGGAGGACTTTGGCAGGTTTACAGGGCTTGAGATAAATTGGAAGAAATCAGAACTACTCCCAATTAGTACAGATGTGGAAGTTAGAATACCAGGAATGCCCCAATTGGAGGTAGTTAGCGCTCTGAAATATCTGTGAGTGATCCTGACGAAGGATCCTAACCAATATGTGAGGCTCAATCTGGTACCGTTATTGTCTAGGTTTAAAAGGAAGATAACTGTTTGGAAACATCTCCCTTTGTCAGTTGCGGGTCGATGTGCTCTCATAAAGATGATCTGGATGCCACAGCTCCTATACGTGCTACACAATTCCCCGGTGTGAGTATGCAGGAGATGGTTCCGGAAAATAGAAACCCTCTTTAGGGAACTCATTTGGAAAGGGGGTCAGGCTAGGATCCCTCTCGGTACTCTGCAGCTCCCAGTGAGAGAGGGGGGTCTCGCGGTGCCCCACCCGGAACGCTACTTCCTGGCGGCTCAGTTACAGCAGCTGTTGGGCTGTGGGGTCCCGGGGGGGGGGGGCACCCCGAACTTAGAACTAATGCTGGTGGAAGCGGGACATGATACATTAATAGAAACAATAGAGGCGGGCTCATTCGGTAATGAATATCCTACCATAAAAATGGTGGGAAAAATTTGGACAACAGTTAAAAAACAACTACATTACAAAGGTATGACTGATCAAACACCCCTGTGGAATAATAAAAATCTGAAAGAAATCTACTTGATAGGTAAAATAAGGGATTGGGAAAAAAATGGGATTAGGAAACTGAGGCAACTATATAGAGGCAATACACTGAAAAAAATCATAGATCTGAAGCAAGAGTTTAACATATCACAGAATTCCCTTTTCTCATATTTACAAGTGGAGCATGCCCTTGGGGCACAATTTTTAGAACAATTGCCATCATTAATATGGCAAAAAATGCCACTATTCCAAAAGATTTTGCAGATAGGATCAACTAAAGGGTTGATATCAGGGTGATATGAATACATGGGACAGGAAATGGATGCAAGGGGGAGACTTGTTAAGTTAAAAGAAAAATGGGAAAAAGACGTTGGCTTAATAACAGATATACAATGGAAAAGAATTTTGGAGAAAGGGTCAAAGGTGTCAGTATCCCCCCCGCAGAGAATATCACACTTGATGTTGATCAATAGAGCCTATTATACCCCCAAACGGCTGTTTGGTTTCGGCAGGAGGGCCAATGATAATTGTCCCAGATGCCAAAAAACAGGAGACCTCATTCATATGCTGTGGAAGTGCCCTAAACTGGTTTATTACTGGGAGGGTGTGACTAACAGTATAAGTGGGATATTTGGAATCAAACTTAAACTGGAACCTAAAGAGTGTATACTAGGATATAGAGAAGAAAGAGAGGAGAGTAAAAGTAAAACTATGGCAGTTTTGAGATGTCTATTTCAAGCCAGAAAATTAATAGCAGGTAAATGGCAATCAAAGGAACCACCCACGGTAGATAACTGGATTGGGATAGTAAACGAGAACCTGTATAGAGAAAAGGCGGTATATATAAAGAGAGGTAATGTTAAGGAATTAACCTTTTTATCTTTGATTTTTGTATACATGAAAAACTTAATAAAGAATAAATTAAAAAAAAAAAAAAAAAAGTGCTTCAAAAGACAACGTACATATATCAGTGTCAAGTGACGAAATGATGCATAAAGTGCAAGTCAATATTCCATCAGGACCGGGAATAAAAAACACATATAGAAACACATATAAAAATAGCTAGACAGTGGTGCTATTTAAATATAAAGTGACTGGTGTGCTTATTACAAAGAACATCCTAAAAATTCACGGTAGATAAATGGGTGCAGGTAGAATCGCATAGAGTTCCATAAGTGAATAGTGTGCTGCTTAAAGTGAAGGGTTTTAGCATATGCAGATAAATACGGAGAAATTCACATAAAATCCCATAAAATAGCATATAATCGCCTAAAAATGTCAAAACTGCATAAAATCGCATATAATCGCATAAAGTTTCAGAGCTGCATAAAATTCCAGAGAAATCGCATATATTCTCATAAGGTTGTATAAAATCACATGGAATCTCATCAAATCGCATAAAAAAGCATAATAAAAGCGTTAGCATAAAGGGGTGAAAATGGTGACAGAAATATAAATAAATAACGGTGTAAGTCCGTGAGGTCAGTCCTATCTCTAATTGACCTCTAGTGCGGTGTATTGTGGCTTCATTTAAAAGTGAATCGCAGGTGATATTGCTGGTGCGACAGTATTTTATTCTCCAAGGGGCTGGTGCATTCAGTGATTGCGTGGTTTTCTTCTAATTTAAAGTATAGGTGTCCCCTTACCTTACCGCTGTAAGGTAACAGCGTTTAAAAATGTGTGGGCTCCAGGCGGGCCTCTGTTTCTCTCTGGTGGCGTTCCCCCAATAAGGTTTTCCTATCTGGCTCCTGGTCCTAAGGGGTCCTGGTCCTAAGGGGTGTCCTTTCTGAAGAACGGGGGTCCTCTGCTACCTGGGATTTTATGTGAATTTCTCCGTATTTATCTGCATATGCTAAAACCCTTCACTTTAAGCAGCACACTATTCACTTATGGAACTCTATGCGACTCTACCTGCACCCATTTATCTACCGTGAATTTTTAGGAATTTCTTTGTAATAAGCACACCCGTCACTTTATATTTAAATAGCACTACTGTCTAGCTATTTTTATATGCGTTTCTATATGTGTATTTTATTCCCGTTCCTGATGGAATATTGACTTGCACTTTATGCACCATTTCGTCACTTGACACTCATATATGTACGTTGTCTTTTGAAGCACTTTAAATTTACCCCAATTTTACTTTTGGCACCAATATATTTTATCCATAACATACAGCGCAGCACTACCTTTTTACCTATTTTACATCCGGACCCGAAAATTCCTTTCAGTGTTTGTATTTACTACAATACTATACAGAAAGGCAGCGCAGAGATATCTATTTAATCTATAAGTGGTTGGGCATCGGTGCACACAATCTCTTCCACTTCTGGGGCAGGGCTAGGTGAATGGCCCTGGGAAACCCTGCTAACAGAGTCATCAAAAAGCAGAAGAGACTGCTGCATGATTTGGGGCTCAGACTGATTGGCTGATTTGCAAGGGGGTGAGGTGAAAGACTGATGGACATCGGCTGCAGGTGCCAACTCTGAACTTTCATCGGGAGACTGGGTAGGAGACAATGTGAAGGAAGCGGAGGCACTGTCAGCAACCCAATCTACTATCGCCTGTACTTTTCCTGGCCTCAACATTCGTACAGCCTCATTAGGCGCGCCAAAATACCGCTGCAGGCTCTGTCGCCTACTCGCACCTGAGGAAGGTGTTTCACTAGTGCGTGTAGCTGGCACAGATCGACCACGTCCTCTCCCTGCAACAGGAGCACCACCAGCAGCACCACGACCCGGGCCACGTCCCCTTTTTGATGATCTCCTCATATTTTCAAAATTTATGATCTCGCCCTAAATGGGTGTTTTTGTCAATAGCAGAATACACGTACAGTGTCTAAAGCGTTTATGAACACGCAGAAAATGCTATTGGGACAAAAAAACACTGCAAAATTAAATTTTTTTGCAATGTTTTTCCAATATCAGAATACACGGATAGTGTCTAAAGCATTTATGAACACGCAGAAAATGCTATTGGGAAAAAAAAAAAAACACTGCAAAAGAAAAAAAATTTGCAATGTTTTTCCAATATCAGAATACACGGATAGTGTCTAAAGCGTTTATGAACACGCAGAAAATGCTATTGGGAAAAAAAAAAACACAGCAAAATTTTATTTTTTTGCAATGTTTTTTTCCAATATCAGAATACACGGACAGTGTCTAAATCGTGTATGAGGTGGGGGCGTGGCCTAGCGCATGGAGCTGTTCCCGGTCCTCACAGCACCCTCGGGGAATTAACCGCTGATCCGGTGCCAGCACACACACCAAATCGCTCCGATGGGTAAGGGGAAGCCCCGGAACCAATCCAAGCTCGCCAGTGACCGAAATCAGGGAGACATCGGCCGTTTTGTGACCCGTTCGTCCGCGGCCTATATGAACCAGAAGCCTTCCAAGATGGCGCCGGCGTC
Source organism: Lithobates sylvaticus (assembly GCA_028564925.1). Taxonomy (NCBI): domain Eukaryota; kingdom Metazoa; phylum Chordata; class Amphibia; order Anura; family Ranidae; genus Lithobates; species Lithobates sylvaticus. The sequence continues at coordinate 220,546,889 of CM053027.1, read as the reverse complement.
CACCTCCTCGGCCCGCTCTGAACCAGCAGACGCCACACAGGTACGCAGCAGGGGCCGCTCAGCTTCCCCAGCGGACTTAGATCCCCCACTGTACAATCCCCACAGTCCGCACAGCCTCTCCCAGGCATCGCTGTGCTCAGGAGATGGATGGGACATGGAATCGCAGATGCGATCCATGCATGCATATCTGCGCTCCCTACCCACTAAACATGACTTTGAACATTTTGTCTCCCGCATGGAGAAGAGCTACAAAAGGGAGATTGCTGACCTTAAGAGGGACTTGGGGGCACGCATGGAGGATATAGAGGGCACTACTGATGGCATATGTACCACTCTACAGGCACATGAGGAGACCCTAAACTCCCACACGGTTATGATACAGCAGCTTATGTACCACCAGGATGACATTGAGAACCCTAACAGAAGGAACAATGTCAGGATACGTGGCATTCCTGAATCAGTGGAGCCCAAGGACTTAGCTGGAGCAGTAACCGCCATCTTTAATCAGCTCCTGCAGAAGCCCAAAGATGCCCACATAGAGCTAGGTAGAGTACACAGGACATCTGGCCCCAGAAACACTGACTCCTCCTTTGTCAGGGACACGCTCTGCAGAGTTCACTTCTACAAGGTTAAGGAAGAGATTATGAGAGCTGCTAGCACACAGGACTCCATCCGCCTGAATGATGTTCCGGTCATGCTCCTGCCGGACCTCTCCCGCCAGACCTTGGCAATGCGCCGGGCCCTCAAACCCATCACCGCAGTCCTCCAGGAGAAACAAATTAAATATCAATGGAGATTCCCTTTCCAACTCCGGGTACACCACGAGGGGAAAACTGCACTATTCCGCACACTGGGTGACCTCCCCAGGTTTTCAGATAGCTCTACCTGAAAACCTGACTGGTTTTCAGATAGCTCTACCTGACTCTACCTGGTTTTCAGATAGCTCTACCTGACTGTCCTCTCCAACCCACTACCCCTGGCCTCCCATTCCAACCTCAATGGCAGAATTTTGGCAAACACAAATGCCAGAGGGGTTCCCAACACAGGCCCCCGGATGATTGAAATTGCAAAGATGGACACCATTTCAACTTGTTGACCCAGCCTGAGGGTTTTTCTCTCATACCACCGTGACTGTCACACGCTGACCAACAGTTATTAATTGAAAGGGGAGAACAGAGGCATCTATACACCCTGCAACCACCAACACCTGAACATATCAAGAAGGCACAGACTGCTACAGATATGCTGTTTTTTTTTTTTCTTTTTTTCAACTGTGGTTAGGGGACCATCTCCCTCTTTGATTTTTCTCCTTTTTTCGCACGGTGCCAGGCGCCCCACCCTGCTCTCCCCAAAGAGCCCCTGATGCAGACCTTGCACTTATTCCGGCTCAAGATCTCTGACACTTACTGCGCCACTGCCCTGTTGCCGAGATGGAACTGACACGGTTGTCATAAACTCCCTCAACTCATCCTCGCATTGGCAATGTTGGCTGCCCCCTATAGAGGATCGAGGGTCCTTCAGGGGAACTCTGTATTATGCCGAGTCGGCCGGACCTACTGCTAACGTTATTTTTGCACTTTGTTTCCTTTTACTTTTAAATCAGATCCCAGAACTTGATCTCACCCATGTTTCATACATTTTTTTTTGTACCTTGATACCGGTTACTTACGGTTAACCTTAGTTTTTGCACCGCCAAGGTGCCGGGGACCGGGAAGCTTGCCACAGTTACCCCCCCACTAGGACCACGAGTGCCGATTGGTGCACTACGTTTTTCTTTCTGAAAGTTAGTTTGATGCAGAAGATTGACGTTTTATCATATTTTTTTTTGCTTGTTTATTGTTGCCACACAGTGGCCTGATGCCCCCCCTTCTCTCTCTCTCCTTTTCTACCTCCTTTTCTCCCCTACCCCTCCCAGGGTTTGGTCCGGGCGGACCCACGTGCTAGCACAGGTAATGATTCTTATCCATGCACCCCCCTTTGAGCCTCTGCCATGACATCACTTGATAATATAACCCTAGCCTCCTATAACTGCAGAGGTCTTAACACTCCAGAAAAGAGAAGTCAGGTGTTATACCATTTCCATAAGGCCAAGACCAAAATTTTGCTATTACAGGAAACGCATTTCCGGGAATCAGCGATTCCGACCCTTAAAAATCCCCACTACCACCAATGGTTCCACAGCACGAACCCACTCTCAAAATCCAAAGGGGTATCTATAGTTTTCCACAAATCATTTCACCCAGAAGTGTTGGACTCCCTTATTGACCCGCTAGGACGGTACCTATTTCTCAAACTAAAATGTAATTCTTCTATTTTCACAGTGGCTAATGTTTATGGACCTAATCAGGACCAAGCGTCCTTCCTCTCCAAGGTGATCGGTAAGCTACTCTCATTCGGAGGTCCCTGCTACATATTAGGTGATGATCTTAATGTAACCCTTTCC